>CM055406.1:40562943-40681103 GCA_029228625.1 Pseudolycoriella hygida | reverse complement strand
ATTTTCTGAGAAAAACTTCTCCTGGGAAAAATCGAGAAAGTCTTTTTCCGCCATTTTTGGGGGTTTTGAATAATGAATTGGCCTATAATAAAAAAAATGTTTCGGAGACCTGCCCCTAACTGGGTGTCCCATGGAAGGAGATGACCCCCCAAAATGGCGGAGAAGTGACTTTCTCGATTTCTCCCAGGAGAAGTTTTTCTCAAAAAATTAAAAAAAATGTTTTGATGTTTTGCATCAATACAATATTTTGTGTGAACGAAGAAGCAATTCCATGAGATTTTTTGAAAAAATAAACGTTAAAAACAAAACGCGAAGATGATAATAGTAGATTATGAA
This sequence comes from Pseudolycoriella hygida, assembly GCA_029228625.1. Lineage (NCBI taxonomy): Eukaryota > Metazoa > Arthropoda > Insecta > Diptera > Sciaridae > Pseudolycoriella > Pseudolycoriella hygida. Next base: position 40,680,767 of record CM055406.1, on the reverse strand, counting down.
CCTCTTGCTAAAATTGTTATTTTGCCCACACTTCAAAATAACAATTTTAGGGCATTGTGGCCCTAGTCGAAGGCGAAGGGTTGACGTTTACTAAGACAATAATAACAAGTTATAGTTCAGTGATATGTCAAATTGTCATTCACCTACTTTGTTGTCTCATTTTCGCTCATACGATAAAAAATGTTCTTGTGAAATCGTAGTCTCAGCAAGCATCGACGTTGGCATTAGAAGAGCATAGTATTTAAAAAAAACTTAGAGCTGTCTTTAATATAGGACATAAAAAGCTCTTGATATTTTAATTTGACAATTCTTGCATGAAATGAGTTCATTACAATTCTAGGAATCACATAAAGGCATAAAAACCAAACGAAAAACTATGGCTGGGGTGGAAAAGTTACGATATGACAAAGTACGTGCAAGGTGTAACAACACGTACTTTGATTCACTTTTGCGGCTAAGATGAAAAAGAAAAGAAAAGAAATTTTTATTATAGACTTGGAAATGTGTTTACCATTTGAGTGAACATTGAACGAAACTACTTAGAAAATATAACTTACTTTTCGCATGTAATTACAAGTTTTACTACATAAACGGTTATGATTTACCGAAACATGAATGGAAATAATAGATGGTAGTTGAAATTGTCACTAAATCAATGTTACAGATAAACCTGTACACTTTACATAATAATCTACTTATTGTTTGACGCTTAAGGCGATGAATACAAATTCTATGAATATTTCGGTCGGTGCTCAAAATGAGTTTTCTTTTTCTGATCAAGAAATCCTCAAAAATCAAGTATTTCTAACTAAATTCCGATTGTAAAAATGACACACTAGTTAACCTCGACATTTGTTACCATAATCCGTATTTCTTGATGATTCAAAGTATAACACCCAAATTTCGGACACACAACAACGAAGAGGTTAATTTAATTGGGTGTCGAAAAATTTACATATTTTTTTTCAAATAAATATTGTTTTATCGTTTTTTTTCGAAGCCAAAAAAGTTGCATAAAATATAAAAATGCTAATATTTTTTTTTAATTCACATAATCATCGATTAGATAATTTCTTTCCGAATCGAATATTTTTGATAATATTTGCGTTACATGTGTGTACTTGTTTTGTTTTTGAATTATGTCATTTTATGTAGTTTTTTTAATTAATTCTTTGAAAGGTGATATACTTTTGAAATCGCGCACCTTGTTACGTCTCCGGAAATCATATCTTTATAAGCTTTTTATTAACATTCTTTCGAAACGTTAGTTATTTGATCTCTTACATTGTTAATCTAAGTTTGGATCCAATAGATTTCCAACAAGCGATCGGCGAAAGTAACTACCACAAGTAATTACAATAATATGAGACTAGAACTTTAAAAATTTTTCACAGGAGGTTTGGAGTTTTGTAACGTGACAATCTGCAATTGCTCGTCGCATAGATTAAAATAAAGAGAAACAGATTGCTAGAAAACAAAACTTCAAATACTTCTTGCGCACACTATTCGCTTAGCGACGACCTCTGTACATGTCGTAATAAATGATTACAAAGATGTAATATCTAGCAACACTGGATCGCCCAGTTTAAATTTAACGAACAAATTGAGCGCCATAAATCACATACACGATCGCATAAAGAAAGAAGATTCCGTTGCCATCCATACACAGAAGCACATTCTTATAACAATTTCTAATTCTATATTCGATCATAAATTTGAGAGGGAGACGCTTCTCATTATTGTTTTATGTTAAAATTACATTTAAATAAATTCATTGTTACTTTCTGATCTGGAAGAAAGAAGGTTTTCATTATTATTTGCTTCACTAAATTTCATTTGGACGAAATAGAGCTGACTGGAGAACCTCTTTAAATAAATTCATCGTCGAACATATTAATTTGGAACATTATTGCTTGGCATCGTAAGGAGGGCAGTATTGAGACATTTATGATCTTTGGGGTACCTATACATATCATATTCTTGGCCACTATTCACGACTTGCTTCATAGGTTTCACATCTAAAGTGAATAAAAATAGTCAATGAAATCTATAGCGTGCAAGAGAAAGAATGTCTCATTATAGTCGTATTTTGATCCCGGGCAATCTGTTCTATTGAATGAATCATATCCTGTCCTGTCGAGCCAGGGACAGAAGAGCTCATTTCAATTTCTGCCGAATGCTAAATGAATCTACCTTAGGCGGCTCTTTTTTTAGCTTGATGACTATTTTTGGGAAAAAAATTGGGAAAATTTTCCCAAAAGTCACAGATTTATTTCAGCTATTTATACAAAAATGAATCGAAAACAATGCAGCGAGATGTTTATACGCTAATATGAGCGTGTCAGAGGAATTTTGAGTAACATTTAGAAGGGAAAATTCCAATAACATAATTGCGGTCAATTCATTTAGAGATATAGAATATTTTTGGGGCTGCTGTCAGTTTATACGAGCTCTTCATTAGTTTTAACTGAATGTTACTTAATGCTCAAGCAGTTACAAATGTTTTTCAGTTTTGGGAAAATTGGGAAAACATTTTCCCAAAAATAGCCCCTGGCTTGATGTGCAATCTATGATTTCTACAAAACAAAATCTTGAGTACAACACAGTAGAATTATTAGCGGTGAGTTACTACCGAATAATTTACAACGCAAAACATATGACTTGGCACTTACCTGCCTTCTAGAGTTTTATAGCTTTGTTAATCATATTTGTTAGATCTTGCACTTAAATCACAAACACATTTTTGAGAAATCTCTGTCCTTAAGAGGGCGTCTGAAGAAAGATAAAACCTTGTCAATCAAGGCAGTCTGGTGCTGAAATTCTGACTACGCCTAACTGGAAGAACAAGTGAGGTTATTAGTAGCACCATCGAAGTCGGCACCAGGCTGCCTACTTGAGTCCTAAAGCTGGCAATAAAGAAGGCAACCCGGTGCTGAACAGGGCAATTCCATGCAAAAAGTGGAAAATGCGTTACGTGCAAACGCTCTAACGGGTAAAATGTATGTTTAGATATTAGAATTCCTTTGTATGGAGAAGTTGAAGATTGAACATTTGTAGAAACTTCTTTCATATAACACAAGCCTCGTATGTGCTTTGTTTAGCAAGAAAACAACGTTTGCACATAACTGCACATAACCTACCAATGGAGGCAGGAGTGAATTCTATACGTCGCGTCGTCACATAAGTTTGAATTCGGCACTAGGCTGCTGCTGCCCCCTGCATTCAAAGGACACAGCCTGGTGCCGAGTTGAAACTTATGCGACGACGTATAGATCTGACTACCTCTCTTTTGTAAAAACAGATGTTCAGAACTAGGCTGCCTTCTTTATTCTCAGATTCAAGGTTTAAATACGCAGCCAGGTGTCAAATTATAAACTAATACGATGTAATGTACTCGCTACTTCCTTTATTTTGGCATTTTCAAATTTTCGGCACCAAGTGTCCTGGCTGAAAGTGCAAACCTCACTTCCAGCGAAAAGTCTTTAAAAAACATAAGCAATCTCAAAAAAGTAGCATAACTACTAGATGAAAAGCATTGATTTTATATAGCTATTGAAGCACTTTTTTGAAATTTACAATTTTTGGTAACAAAAGTTACTCTGGAAAAATATCGTTTTTATCGGACATGCTCTAAACGTACTCTATATCTGTGAGTGGTCGGCCCTTAAGAGAGCTTTTTATTGCCAAAACATTGTTAATTATGTCATCGTACATCGTATAGTTTCTAACTAATGAAGTAAGTTAAATGAAAAACGTATTTTGCAGAGGTTTCTGGCATCTTCGCAACAGATCGAGAAAACTAAGCCTCTTGATTATCTACTTTCCTACTAAATGGAAACATGTTTTTCTACATTTCATTTGCATTTATGGCGTGTAGTTTCATAAGAAGAATATGTAGAACACGCAGCACCATATTAACTATTTGTGCACATTGCACATGATTCCGATAATAACGCACGCAATAATAAAAAATAAACTATGGCCACTTTGCGGTTTAATGATTTATATTTACCTCTTTTTTTATTCATCAACATACCTCCATATTCCGTTCATGGTGCTCTGGTGCATCCATCAATTTTTAGATAAAATGGTAAATTTCCATTTGTATTTGAAGTATATTATGAAAAGTGGTTTTTCAACTTCACTCTTACTTGCGGAGTTAATCGTGTTTGTAGTGTTGTTCATTTCCTTTTCACTGAACGATTTCGATTTTAAATTAGTTTTTAATTTGTTGTGGTACATTGTAAGAGTTTGTATAACAATTGAGAGAAAAAAATACCAACGAGAATGCGATTCATTTAAATAATGTGAAATAATAAGTTCGAATTAATAAAGGAATTTGTAAAAGTAAAGAGCGTTAATTCAATTTGCAGTGCCTTGAATTGGGCCAATTAATTAAAAAAAACTGACCGGTTTGAGTGAAATGAATCGACGAAAACTATTGCCTGTATTTCGGGTAAAAGTTGTAATGAAAGTGTACGCCGATCTTTTTCAGATTTTAAAGTCAGGTGTACGCTGAGGGGTGCATGCGAGAGCCTTAATATTTTCAGTGAAAATATGCAGTTGAGAAGTAATCGCTCATATGTGAGATGCACCTCTCTGCACATCGAAAGAATTTTTATGGAATGTAGGGGAATTTTTTCCAAGTATTAGGCCCTATCGAAAAAGACCAGCGGCGTACACTTCTTATTTATTAATTGCTGGTGGTTATGTTTTATGATGTAACCGGTGAACCAAAGCAGAAGTGTTGTCAAGTGCGCTTCATCCATTATTTTTCAATTAAAAAACTTATGCAACTCAATAAAAGCCATAAGATTTACATTTTTGTACATTTTTATTCTTTTGAAGCTTTAAAGTGTGTAATTGTTAACTGATGATAGTTTCAAAATGCTATGACAGGTTATCAAATTACATAAATTTCTTTGGTGCTTGTAACAAGTCATATATCGTCACAAGTTATTTTATAACGTTGATATGATGGAAACTATTTTGTGAACATTGTCACCAGCATTGATTGATTTGAACATAGATCTTCTGTGAAGACAAAATTAACCACCCACCGACAAGCACTTAACTTGTAATTGTCCAGTCAAGTCAAGTCAAGCATCTCGTCTTTACACCGTTTCTGTTTTGATGGCGAGTCTCAGCAAATAAAACTGGTTTTGTTGTAGGCATTGTCAAAGTTTTATATGAAAATTTCAAGTTGTTTTTGTGTTGTCCATATAGTAACAGAGTTAGCCCGAAAAAAGGACGCCGGCTGACACAGCATCTTAGCCGGCTAAGTTACTCTAGAAGTGGAAACGTTATGGCTGCTTTAGGCGAGCAACACAAATAAAAACATTCTTACATCACGTATCGAATTATACGTCGATACAACAAGAAACAACCGAAAAATAAAAAAGTAATCACAATTCACAATAGCGAATCGTCTGGTCGAAAAGGATTATCAGTGCAAAAACGATTAAATCAAAATTTGAAAGGCCACCCTATTTACAAACAGAAACTTTACCCATTATGCAAACTTTGTCTGAAAGCATACACATTGACACACATTTCTTGTTCTGGATTGAAATCACAATTCGACTGCATAACCACAATTTATTTCAAGTAGAGTACAATCACACAAAATTTCGCCCCAATTGACGTATTGGCTTCTGTCAAAGTTCAGCAAATATTGAAAGAAATTTATACAACTCATCATGAAAGTCGCTGTAGTTTGTTGACAGAAGCTGGTGTCGCACTAAACGCGAAGGCGTCAATAAGAGCGAGTTTTTTGTCTACATTGTATCAACATCAACACGTGTTCCAAAAATGATGATATTAAAAAGCTTTTTCGCAAATTTACTATTTTATAGCTTCAATGGAAATTGATTTCTAAGATTATCCAAAATATTATGTGTAACAATATCGAAAACAATATTCAGGAGTCGGCTATTCTGGTTATTATGGGGTTTCACAATATGTAAATTGACTCTTTAGCCATAAAGCTAAATGATAATGCTACAAATTAATAACAAAAATTTTAAAGCTCCACTAATCCCAAAATAGTTGAAATGAGTTCTTCCATTATTTGTTTGACTAATCGCCTGTTATAATCTAAATATAATAATTATGTTGTGGGTTTAAAATTGATTGTTTGCATAATTTTGTTGGAAAATATTGTTGGCAAAATTAGTAAATCTAATTCGTTTTTGGTAACTAATTCGATAATTCAAAATATCAGTGAACGACTTCATCCTCCCGGTGTTTTTTTTTTTGCTTCATTTCATCAATTTTGATCTCGGCACGTTTTATTTTTTGTTTCCTTCGTTTAACTTTATGGCAAGATGTCATTGTTGAAATCTCACGCATTTCCTAGCAATTTTTTAAATTAATTGTCCATGAGTCCGTCCTTTATGTGGGGTAAAAAATCCGGACGACAAAATCTAGACGAGACAAAAATCAATGTGAACGAAAATAAGGTCAGACTGTGTAGCACGATCAGGCAAAAACATTGAAGTTTAAGAAGTGAAATAATATCTAATGAAAGAGAAATTGTGAATAAATATTGGAAGAATTCCAATGGTGTAGCTATGGCATTGTATTATTGGTTGGATTTTTTGCATTGTAAATCAAGTACAATCTACCCCTACTATTAGTCTAGTCTAGCATTGAATTTTAAATAAGAAAAAGATGGGGCAAAGGCCGCCTCTGGACATGGATATGAATGTAAGGCCGCCTGAAGAGCGTTGAAATAGCTCGCCACTGACATGGTGTGAGGGTTTAGAGGGAAGCGGCCCCTATATAGAAAAAAGTGTTTTTGGTCACTTTCATTTTCCTTCGTCCAAATTTCTGTTTATCCGGATTTTAACTCGTGTGGACACAATTGTCAACTTTTATGTCGCTTCACATAGTATGAATTTTTTCACGAAATTTTGTATACTTTGACATAAAGCTGATGGATAGGCTTTGGTTGCATAGATTTAGAAATGAATTTCATACTACAGCGTAATTCGAATCTTACACTCGTTGCAATAATAACGTAGCAATTTTCACAAAATTTATAGGTTTCTATCCAAACATAGATCGTAGTCTATTACTTCTCAAAAGCAAAATCGTAGAGCAGAAACTATTCGAACTGAAATGTATACTCATATATGGAAAACGTAATTTGATTGAGTTATACAAACCTAGGCACTTTTGAAACTTGGTCAACATAAACAAGATTCAACATAAACAAGAAGTAAATATGATTTGTGCATTCATTTCCCCAGGGAAGTGAAGGATAATATGCATGAATTCTGAAGCACGCATTGAGATCGTGTATACAAACCAAAAAGTTTGCTTTATTTGGATTTCGTAAAGCTATATGGTAGCGCACTTGCATTGCTAGAGACTTGGTTTTAATACTGAAAACCTTATGAAAACTTTATGATATGCATTTGACTTTTGTGAAGTGCAGAGGAGTTATTTGGAACATTTGGAAAATTGGAGGATTTGATTCCTTTATTGGACCCGCACGAAGTACAAAGGTCCTATACGTTTACTACAAACAATTTTATTGTAACTTGGGGTAGATCGAGGTGGTAGTTGGGGGGATGCATCTATTATCGTCTAGAGATGACGAATCAGCAATAAAAAAAATGTCCGTCTGTCCGTCTCCACTTTTTTTCCAAACGGCTCAACCTAAACTTTTTTACCTGAAAGATACATGCCTCCCATGATTCAAGTTCGAAGATGAGCAAAATCGGCCAAATTGTTCCGGAGATATGGTCGAAAAAGTGGAGGTCGGACATGAAACTTTTTCGCAAATATCTCAGTAAATATAGCACGGAAATTTCTCATTTTGGTGTCAAATGAAAGCATTTGGATGACCCAAATCTTCAGAACTATGAGAGTTAGAAAGTTGGTTCCAAAGGCAAGGTTGTAGAGAATAAAATTTTAGAGAACAAGTGTTTCAGGGTTTTAGGGGAAAATGGCCCAGTCCTTGGATAAAAGCTTTTCTAGATTTGAAGGGTCTGAGACGTACTTCGGTAGTGCCTTTGTCATTTACCTTGGGTAATTTCTATGGATCTGTGAAATTTCTACAGTTATAAAACAACAGAAAGCGTTGGGTTGTTTGCTTATTTGTATATTTAGATACGTTCGAGTCTCTTTGCCACATCTATTCTGATACGTACGTGTCTTTGTTTATGTTTTGAATTTAAATTACTTCAATTTTTTGAAAGCGACACTTGTCTTACTGGTACTCCTCAATTTTACCACAGGTGCGTCAAAGGCACGTTTTCCACCTTCTATTTAAACCAAGGGGTCGCTACAGAGAAAGATGCTAAATTTGATGTACAAAAGGTGGCTCACAGTTGCAAAATTGATGTAAAGAAGATCCCTCGAAGTGGAAAAGATCATCGAGCAAGCACGCGTGAACGCACACGTATCTTTTGTACTCTCTTACAGCAATAATATTTACCCCCACAATAGCGCCAAAAAACCATTATATGAGGCATCGAAAGGACCCTCGATAACGTCTTTTCGTGTTTGAATTATAAAAATTGATTTACGGCGGGCATTACGCTGAAATTGTTGTGATTCAATTGTCGTGATAATGGAAATAATTCTGAACAATATTTTGACTTAAAAAAATCAAACGCGGATGAGAGCTAATCTAATGATCCATCAATCAAACGAAAATCGGCGTAAATAATCAATAAAAGAACTATTAATTTCTAGTTGAATTCGATTCACTTTCATGGTATGAATAAATAAGATCATAAATAATGCGATCAATTCAGAGTCATTAGCTTCGCATATAATTTACGTTACTTTAAATGAGACGCCTAATTATAAAGCAAGATATTATGACCGTTGAATGGGATAAAACAGCTTTTGTTGTCATTGAAAAATAATGAAATTAAGAAAGTAAGAGACTGAAAATAAAGTCACCGTTTCACAAAAATTTACGCATTTTTCGTTACTGAATGAAGCGATGATTGTCCTTTAACACTGAAGCCTACATTCATGTGTTTGAAATGATGATTATTATTTTCTATTTGTTAATGAGATATATTGACTTTATGAAAAAAAAGGTTTTTTTTTTAAATGAACGCAGTTTTCACTGATAGACTTATAGACGTGACGCAAATAAACCATTCAATGTTCATCACTAGGAGCCACTAGAAATAACTACAGACAGACGCCTCAATTCTCAATTAAAATAACGTTAAAAGTGAGGTTGCAAATACAATTCGGCAATGCCTCAAACAAATCTCAACCTCGTGTAATGGTGAATGTATTCTCGCAAAGAGTTGCCAGACATTTTTAGTGTAGAGTTGTGTCTTGAAGAGACTTTGGAAAAGTTGAAAAGAAAAAATTTAGTAGTTTGGTGGATAACATATATTACAATGCAATTATGTAAACCTTTGCTGTTAATTATGGGAAATCCTAAATAAAGAAATAAAGTAGAAGATTCCAACAATTGTGTATATTCATAAGGCCACGAAAATGCTATTAGACTCAGTCTATCAAATTCAAAAGATTTACGTGAACGATTCTTCTTTTCATTATGTCGATGAGAGCTCCTTTGAGACTGACGTTAGTCTGACCTCCTTTCATAAATTCAAGTTCAAAAATTTTCGACTTTTTTCGAGCATAAAATCACATTATTCAAGGTAACGTTGCGATTCATATGCTTGCCCATTGAGTCTTTCATGCTTCGTTGTCGATTCTGTACACGTCTTCAATCATCTTAGCGCTGTAAATATTTTTTTTGCAACGCACAATCGATTTTCGACTGTTTTCGATGTTGTTCACGATGCGGTAACGCGATCAAAATCGAAACAGTTTCCAATTTTTTTAAGAGTGTGAGGGGAAGTGAAACAAATTTACACCTTGTATCGATATGACTTTTAAAATTTGATACATGTGCTGAAATGTACCCCTCCGTTGCTATGATACGACGTTACAATGTCGTATGTGTGCATTGCAATCTGATCAAAAATTGTTTGTACACTGTACGATATAATGGTTTCTGTGGAGTGAATTTTTTAAGTTTGGTTGTTATTTTCTTCTCAATCGATTTGTTTGTTGCAAAAAGTAGTGTGTCCACCTCGTTGCGATACTTGATTTTTTCAGCATACGTCCTAAATATTGTCCAACTCGCCTTTGGCTCGTATGGACAATATTAGGACTGATGCTGAAAAAATCAACGTATCGCAACATAGTCGACAAACTACTATTCTGCTCTGGTGTGGAAAATACTCACTCGCCAAGCTGAAAAAATCCACAAACACTTGTTGATATGTGCTATAATCCAAGAAGTATACTGAACAAATGTGCTGTCACAACGCAACAATCTCGATTTATTTATAAATTCTTTTACCAACTTTAAATTCCTGCCTTTAGCGCGGTTTTTCAAAAGCCTTCAAAACGACAAAAATTTAAAATTTTGATAGTAAAAGTAGTGATGATCAGTCCTATTATTCTGAGCCTGTGATAGGTGGATCTGCGCATGCAATCCATAAATTTAGTCTACTCAGCCGTACACGATTAGGGGTAGTTTTCATGAATTTTTGCGCAGAAGGTAACATTATAAAAAGTGGACCTCTCAGGACCTCAAAAAAATTTTATTTTTGGTATGATGTAGACTGGGTAGAGGAGAAACTAATTTTTCGAATGTAGTACAAAAATTAAGAGGAACATTTCGACTCATAGAACCAAGTCTAAGACTTGTTTCAAAATCATTCGGGAGGGGTTTCGATATTACTTTGTTAGACCCGTACGAAGAACGGAGTTCTTTGAAAAGTGTCTTACGCGTTTAACACGGCGTTTGTAACCACCCCAATTTCGGCTCAGGAGTAGGGGAGCATCGATAGATGACGAATCAGCAAAAGAGGTGTTTGGGAGGCCTGGGCATGCCTGACGATTTATAAAAGAAACTTTTTTTAATTTTGAGCTTTTGGACTCAGCTAGGGCCCTAAAACTGAATCTCTACTAGGGCCCAACGTGATTTTTCTCCATAAATCGGGTAAATCTTATCCGATTTTCAAAAACTTTTTTTCCTGAAAGATAATCAACAAATTGATTACAGGATTGCATTTAGGCAAAATCGGTCGAAAACTTTCGATGTTACAGTCGAAAAAGTGGTCAAAAATGTGGTGTTTTGAAGGTTAGTGGAACTTTTTCGCTTATATCTCTGCAAAATTAGAACGGAAATCGCTCTTCAAGGTTTTGAATGAAAGATGTGGAAATCTCGAAAATTAAGTTAGTGAAAATATGTTTCGTGATTCGGGGTGTAGTGTCCTTAGTGTGGGCCAAACTCACGCTATGCGACCCCCCTGATTATCTCACCTCTACCTTCCTGCATAAAGTTATCTTGTTGAAAGAACCGACATATGTTTATGAGAGGCTTAACTTTGGCTCATCTTTTCGGACGTTTAATCTGTTACTGCCACGCAATGACAGAGACGTAGTTAATCGTTCTATGTTTGTCCGTGGAGTAGCGAAATATAACGCAATGACTGGTGCGATAAAATGCGGGCTATCGTTAACTGGCTTTAAGCGTTCGTGCAGGGCATTCTATGGCCTGGGAAGCCGGAATTAACCTGCACACCCCTCTAACACTACACTACTTCTTATTTTTTCCTCTGCACACGACATTACATAATCTCTATTTGTTTCTGATCAATCATCCTCATCCTTATTCATCCTAATCATATTACAGACAACTTGGGAGAGGCCTCTTTGGAATGCGATCCGTTCGATATTTTTTTTTTCTTCTTTTCCTTTTTAGTGATCTTTTGATCAATGAGTTATGAATTTATTTTCTGTTTTGTTATTATACTTACTTTTTATTTGTACCGCGACACATATATGTAATTTAAAAAGGTTTTACGGCCTTAAACATATACTTGGCATAGTAAAGAATCATCATCATCATTATACATGATGTAGACCCTTTTAATACGCTCAATATTTAAATTTTAATTGAAACTTGAATAATTTGACACAAGATGGCACTATAAAAATCTATTGTCTATGTGCGGATTTTACGCATATACGCATATAAGGCAATATTTACTTAGATACGTTCGAGTCTTTTCGTAGCATCTATTCTGATGCGTACGGGTCCCTTGCATATGTTGTAATTTCTATTGGCCGTTCAGAAAGTAAAATTGAAAAAGAGAGGATGAAGCTTCAAATATATAAAATAATTTTAAAATTATTTGTATTCGTGGACGCAAACGGTACACCTAAAGAGCAAGAAATAGGAACATAGGAACACATTACACTTTTTTACGAATTTGTTTTCATTCAATTTCTGTCTTCAATTGTGACAAACTACACAATATTCGACTCCCTAACAATTTTTTCTGTTAGAAGACCGTAGATTTGAATATTATAAAGAAATCGCCAATCTGTTGAAGAGATCTAACATCGTCCAATGGTATTCAACCATCTCAGTTATTGTGCAATTTTCCAAACAATGACCAGTACAAGAAACGGTCACCATAAAGCCAAGTAATGATTTTCACATTTTCATAAATTTAATAGAGTGAAAAATGTAAAGGAAATGATTAGTAAGAAATATGCATGCATCGTATACTTGCCGCGGAAAATTACAAAACTCATTTATTTTTTATTTAAAATGTTTAATAATTGAAACAATGAAATATATATTTTGTGTTGTTTGTTGTAATAAGTGAAACAATAAAATAAAAAAAGATATATGTTCAAAACTGTACGCGATATTTGTAATGATTTATCGTTGTGTATCCGCGACAAATACAATCACAGCTCAATGTTTGATGATGTTTGTCAAAAATAAATTAATATGCAATGTGGAGTTCAAATACATTAAAGAATTCCCAACTATTCATTTCAATTTATAAATTTATTATTCATTCATTTATTTATATCTGTTTTTTTTTTTTTTGTTGTTTTTCGTTGCACACAGAATAATTAATTTTTTTCGCTTACACTGAGAATGAAAATGATAAATGCACTTGAAAAGGTTTTATGATTTTTTTATTATAATTTTGTTTGAATTTTATGAGCTAACGGTGAATGTTACTCACTTGCACTTTGAAATTTGAAATTATCGTTTGAATTGTTGCGCGGTTCATATCTTCAAATCTAGTTATGACGGAAGGAACTCTAAGAATGTTAATCGCCGGCTGTATAATTATAAGCTTTTCATTCAAACAATAAACTGTTGAAATTTTTGTCACATCGGTTTCCATGATAAAAATGTTGATTCGAAGGGGAAACTCACTTCAGTAAATTACTAGTAGATCACAGAAAATCGTCAATAGAAATTTTACATTAGATAATAGTACATTACGTATGTGCTTCCAAATTGGTTATTTTGATTCGTAGGAAGTTTTCGCACAATATTTTGCATGTTGATGCTCAGTAAATGCATTTTCTGAGTCGCTTGCGACGTGACAATGACAGCAGAAACATTTGAATTATGTTTACATGTTTGTGGAATGAAAATGCGTCATTACTGACCGGGTTGTTATTCATGTTTCAAGATAACACCACAAAAAAGTAAGACTTTTAAATTTCATATAAAATTATCCAAAGCTATGAGTCAGCGTCACATTCAGCTACTAGGAATTCATTTTTGGATGAATTTCTTTGGTTCATTGCTAAACTCCCTGTGGAAAATTGCTGCCAAAATTGATAAATTGACGCCTTGAGTGCGCTCTGAGTTTAAAAAATAACGCAAAATGTACAAGTTGACGAAGTTGACGCAGTGCTGACTTGTCCGTTTCTACGTTTTTCTCATTTAAGGCGTTGAAATGCAATTTTTGGTTCATTCGTTCATCCCCTCATTAATTCAAAATTTGAATTGTGGTGCGCGCTTAACGTGTGAATTTGTGAACTAAACCCGCAACAGAGTGAAAACTGTTGTTTTGACAAGTGTAGAGTCGAAACAAAGCTGAACGAAACTGTCAATAGTACTTTTGTTTACGCATGAGAGAAAAGATTTTTTCAACGAGTGTAGAGTTCCAGCACGAGTCGGAGGCGAGATCTGCAGTCAAACAAGCTAAAAAACGGCTTTGCGAATGAGTTAGGAACAAAATTTTTCGCAGGAACCAATTTTAGCATTTTCATTACAGCGCCAGTGCAGCAACTTACTTACTTACTTATCAGCCATTTTAACCCAAGCGGGTTTTGGCTGACTCTACTAACGCCCTCCACGCGTTTCGACCTTCGGCCAGTCCTCTCCAATTCAAGACCCCCAATGACTCAGTGTCTTCGACCACACCGTCTTGTCATCTTTTCCTCTCGATCTAGTACGATCGAATTTCCTGTCGAGAGACTTCTTGACTGTTCGTTCGTCGTCCATGTCCTGCCCATCTGAGCCTCGCTGATTTAATTGCACCTATGATGGAATTGCCAAAAATTTCGGATAATTCTTTATTCGTTCGTATAGACTCATCTCATGTATCGGTCCACATATCGCTCTTAGAATCTTTCGTTCAAAGCAGCTTAACATCTGCTCCTGTTTTGATGTTATTGACCATGTTTCACACCCATGACGATGGGACGAACTACCGTTTTATAGAGGCGGAGCTTAGTTGCACGGGATACAAGTGTTTTAGCGCATAGAAACTTCTGCTCCCTTGCGTAATTCTCATTTTGATCTCTTCTTCTGAAGCATTAGTCACGTTCAGTATTGAGCCCAAATATTTAAATGAAACTACGTCAAAACTGTATACGTATCCATAGTCACATTTTGCCTTACACGAGATCCTTGCTTGCGTTTCATCGCTAGATATTTATTTTTTTTTTGGTTTATCACAAGTCCAACTTTACTCGTTTCACTTTCCATTTCTATAAAAGTTTCCTTGACTGCTAGTGTCCCCCTTCCTAGCAGGTCAGCGTCATCAGCAAATGCCGTAAGTTTCTCTAACGCTAAGTTAAATAGGATAGTTGATAGTTTGTCTCCTTGTCTAAGTCCAGTTTCTTTAGAAAAGGCATCTGAAAGAGTGTTCTCGACCAGTATCTTGCATCTCGTGTCAATAAGCGTGGCTTTCGTTACGTTGATGAGCTTGGTTGGAATTCCAAATTCATTCATTATATTGAACAAAGCTTGTCGATCTACGGAATCGTATGTTTGCTTGAAAGTCTATGAACAGTTGGTGTATATTTATGTTGAATTCCCATCCTTTTCCCTTAATTTGTCTTAATGTACAAATATGATCTGTGGTAGATCTACCGCGCCTGAAACCGCACTGATGGTCACCAATAATTCACTCTGCATATATTGATAACAGTTGGTATATTTACAGTCAGCAGTCATATTCCTCTAAAATTTTCACATTCCAATTTGCTTGCCTTCTTATGAATCGGGATTAACAGACCAACTTGCCATGCATCGGGGAGCTTTTCTTGTTCCCACACTATTCTCACAATGTGGTGTATTCGATGCCACAGCTCTGGTCCTGCTGCATGGATCAGTTCAGCAGGTATGTTGTCCTCACCAGGTGATTTTCTCGTTTTGAGTCTGTTAATTGCTTCTACTACTTCATCATAAGTTGATGCAGCAACTGGGCAACGAAAAAGTATAATTACAACATTGTATAAGTAAGTGAATCATTACATCACTTTGATTATGGAATACGACAAAGAAATCGCAACGGAAACGAAAAGAAGTTTCTGTCATGTTTCGGATGTTTTCGTGATCATTCGCCACGCAATATTAATATTTCAGACGTGATTTGTTCGGTATACCCAAACCATTACTCATGTTTTAATCGTCTCACCTTTTTAAACTGTTGTAACGTATAACAAATATTAGGCACATAGCGGAGGACTTAAATTAAAAAAAGTAAATAAATGAAAAATTTATGCATGTTTTGTTGCATGATTTTCCGTATAATTTTTCGTTCTTATTTTTTTTTCTACCTTCGCCCAATGCGATAAAAAATTGCTTTAAGTATTATTGTGAAGTTAATCTATTTAAGATTTACTGAAACAAACTCTATAGAAAAGACAAAAATCGTTAAACTTTCTCTTTCTATATGCTTTATATATAAAGATTGGTTACAGAGAGTCTTTAAGTTTGAAAGAAATGCTACGCGTGTAATATAATAGCGCTTCGATAGGACAGAATATTTTATTAAATAATTTTAATTTGAATTTAATTTCAAATTCATGTTAGTGCAACAATTTAATATTAAATACATTTGAATGTTGTGTGCACTTGTTACATTTTAGTCAAGTCCGTGGTGACTGCATTACGTTGTAGAATACAAATTTTTTGTGTGTTTTCCATTCAACAAACTTGTGCAAGAAACGCACATTATAAATGTATGGAAATAAAATGTCTCTCACGCTCCAAAATGTTAAAACTTGAAACATACAAAGGAAATGTGATTCAATTTCTGAATTTAATTCTTCAATAGATTAAAATACCACAAGGCATTAGGCTGTTTAATAAATGTACCAACCAACATTTTCCATAAGGTGTTAATACGCGATATTGTATTTTAATTTTGTTTACAAAAAAAAAGTTAAATAGCTGTGAACGATAAAGTCGGTGTAATTGAATGAATTGATAACATTGAGATCATAATAACACTGAGTCGTCTTATACTAAACCAGACCGCTAAAAACGTATCATTTTGTTTGTATTAGTTGTTTAAGATGCTTTTATATTACACCTTAACCTTGCATTGAAAAGAAGAACAATTCAATTGAAATATCCTTTGTACTGGCAATGTCAGCAAATCTAAACCACAAACGGGATTTCACTCAAATAACTATTACCAACGCGATTATATCACCTCATTGGCAACGTATAATGCAAAACCTACACGTGTTGACCAATTAAATGCTACAATTTCAATTTCACTGCAATTTACATTTTTTATGTGCGATATTTCAGACTTGAAACTATTTCAAGTATGCGTTTGTAAGCTATGCTAATTTCGACCTTCGAAAACGATTTTTTCTTCGAAAATACAAATATCTTAATTTTTATTTGACTTTTTTCTAAAAAATCTATAGAATTTATGAATGTTAATGTAGCAATTAACCTTCCGGCGGTGTGGTATAATAAATTTCAGATGCGATAAATTTTCTTTTCGGTGTAGCTTCACAGGTTTTAACAGTTTGATCGTTGTTTGATGTTGTAATTTCCTATATAGGGTAATCAACTCTTCACGGTCGCGATATGGTGCTCTAATAACCAGCAATTAATCGAAAAAACTAAATCTGTCGACGGTCATATGAAATGTCAATTCAGACAAGCCTCCTTGCTTGAAGCTCCTCTCCCTCTCTTATCTCGTATTCTGATGTCACACGTTATCTAACGAGAAAAAGATAAAGTTTCGCTAGAGTTTTGAAATTCATGTCATCATCTAATATAAAATGGATCGTATTAAACGTCAGATAAGAAAATGAAAATTTGAGATAAAAAATTGAAAATTTGAACTGAAAAACTAACTAAAAAATCTTAAAATTAGAAGTTTTTAGTTAAAAATATTGAAAAAGTCAGTTAAATAATCCTAGCTTTTAGACAAAAAATACTAAATGTCAGATAAAAATTACAAAATGTCAGTTAAAAGTTCGAAAACTTAAAATTTCAACTTTTCAGCTATCTGTAATTTTAGAGGTTTTACCTGACAAATTATTTATTTTTATATAAATATTTGAATTTTTTCAGCTGTAACATGGACAATATTTAACTGAAAATTTGACATAATTACCTGAAAACATTGACACTTTAACTAACATGTTTTAATATTTTATATGAAAATTTTATTTTTTTATCAAACAAAAATATTTATTTTTAACTAAAATATTCATATTTCGGTAACTAAAAATGTGATTATTTTATCTGACAAATTTGATTTTTTAACTAACATTTTATATTTTTTACGAAGCAAAAACATTTATTTTATATCTGACGAAATTCAATATTTTAAGTAACACATTTATTTATTTATCTAAAATGTTAATATTTTCGTCTGAAATCGTATTAAAAATTAACTAACATTTTGAATTTTTGTTCATACGGTTTTAATATAATCCATATAAAATACTATCATCTTGTCAGAAAATCTGTCAAGCGAATATCTATAGATCAACAAAAATAAGAAAGATATTTGTCCACAATTTTTACGTTTTTTGCATCTGTATTATGACATAATGATCTAGCCCCAAACCCTTCATGGGTTGTTAACTCATTAAACTTAAATGTACCATATGTGACTTTTTCGGCAATGTAAAAACCAAAATAATGGTGTCAAAATTCTACTTAAAAAAATGAAAGGCATTAATGTGAGAAAGCTTCTCACTTATTATCGACTTGGGACCAGCCTGCCTCCCAGATCACAAAAAAGTTATTAAATTTGTATGGGAGCTACACCAAAGGCGGCTGGTGTTAAAATTCTGCCAACCCTCTCATTTGGGGTCACACTCGTCCTGGGGGAACGTGAACGGACTCCGAACAAAAATGTCATGTTTTTTCTGTGCTCGTGGAAGAATAATTTAAAATTTGGATTTGGCAAAGGGATTGTTGCGATCAAGATGAAAACGTAATTCAATCGAACCGCAACTTCTGGTGGATCACCGGTCAGTTGGAGTTTTGCTGATTGGATTTATGGAATTGTGTATTTTTTAAGTTGGAAATACTACACACAAACATAACCTGAAATTCATGCGACACAAAGAGAATGACACAGCCAACAACAATGAACAATGAACACGTATCAACCCAGTGGATGATGATTGCCAAAGTGCCCGCAAGTCGTATATACGACTATGAAATCATCATTAAGGCGCCAAACTGGATCTCCCAGCGAAGAGTACATACAAACCGATTCGATTGATTTGAAGTGAAACAAATGCAACTGATAGTTATTGTTCTTACCAAATGGAATTCCCGATGTCACCAATCGAACCTTTCCATAGGAACTCTTGGCTTCAATTGTCATCAACTAAATCAGTCGGAATGCAACGAAAACATATTTGCAAGTCATGGTTCCTACCAAATGGAATTCCCGATGTCACAATTGAACCTTTCCAATGGATCTATTGGCTGCAAAAGTCTTCTTAGTGACTCTGTGTAATGAGAAAAATTGGTCCGAATCAATTGAAATACCATTTCTGTTTCTAATTTAAAACCTATACGAGTAAATAATGAACTATTCGTCCTAATTTCCATCAATATCAATTTGACACCAGCCTGCCTCCTTGAGGTCTAGTTTAAAGGGTAAAGAATCCCTATGGGAGCTATAAGAAGGCAGGCAGGTGTTAAAATTCTGTTTGCGCCGAATGGAGGTATTAGTGTAAAACAATGTGTGCGTAATCATCAACATGACACCTACCTGCCACCCTGAGTTTTAGCTCTGGAAATCCTGGACTTATACTTTGGATTTTGTAAGGGCAGGCTGTTGTCAAAATTCTGATTGAGTTAAACGAGAGGTGTTAATGTATAATCTCACTTATTCTCAACTTGACACCAGCCTTCCTCCTTGAGTTCTAGCTTAAGGAATGCAAAATCTGTATGGGACCTCTAAGGAGGCAAGCTGGTGTCAAAAATCTCCTTGATATTATTGTATGGTATTACAATGGTATTAGTGTATGGTACCAGCCCGCCTCCTTAGTTGCTAACTCAGACTATATTTTTTCTATTGGAGCTATAAGAAGGCAGGCTTGTGCCAAAATTCTGATTGGGACCAATGAAATGTACAACTGTAAAATAGCATTTCCATAAATATGAATTTGACACCAGACTGCCTCTTCGGAACTGAGCGAATGAGGGCAGCTTATCATATTATTATTATTCACCGCAGTGCTTCCCTAGGGCCTTAAATAATACATTAATTGTTGGTGTTAGACTTTGTTTCGTTGATTTATTACTTTGTAGATGTATGCGGGTCGAGGTTTTTCCGAACCCAACCTGATCCGAACCCGATCTAAGATTTAAACCCGAACCCGACCCGACCCGACCGGCGCTTAACAAATGTGAAACCCGACCCGACCCGAGCCCAATTCAAACATTAAACCCGAACCCGGCCCGACCTGAGTATAAAAATCTGACACCCGATCCGACAGAACGTTTCATAAGTTTTCTTGAAACGATTACATTGAAATCTAAGCCAGTTTTATAATGAAATTTTCTATATTTGTATCAAGAGAAAGATTTCTTGTCGTCTTGATAATAATGATATTCATTATTGTGTACAATGCATACCTTGTATAGCTTATCTTTGGGTGTGATTGTAATGTAGGGTGTATGTTATGATGAAGAATAGTAACAATTTATTGTCGACTAGCTTTTATTTGAAAAATAAACAGTTGAAAATTTATTGAAAACCCGAAACACGACCCGACGAAAAAGAAACCCAGACCCGACCCGCCCGAGCTTTTCTCAACCCTAACCCGAACCGAACCGAACATGTGAAAAGCAATTCGGGTCAGGTTTTTTGTCGGGTTTCGGGCAACCCGCACACCTCAAGTGCTTTGGTGAATAAAATAGCATATGCATCTGCGGGAAAATTTATTTATCTACTCGGGGGATAACATCCCTCACCTTCGCCTATGCGAATTAATCATTTTCTGTATTTAATTATGCGGACCAAACAAACCCAAAATGAATAACTCACAAAAAAAGAATTTCTTCCATACAAATGATGTTTTGTCACCGACGGAACAGTTGAAACTCGGGGCGCCCTCAGCTGTTTTGTGGCCAATATGTGAAATAGGCGCTTGATGTATACTCGTTAGTGTGAAAAAAGTCATAGGTACGAGAAAATTTCAAAACACTATTCTCGTGTTGTGTGACTTTGTAAGCAAACTTTTTCAAATTTTATTGCTAATAACAAAAAATGTCTTCATCTCCAAACCAAAAATAATAGCACATTACGTCTGTGCTTCCCAATTGGTTGTTTGGATTCGTAGGAAGCTAATCCTACGTGCCAGAAGAAATATTTGCAGTCCGCAGTAGAAGCTTTTCTGGATAAATAGGTCACATGATTTGTGAATTGAATCGATTGGAAATAGACGTTTCTACGATACATGTTCGTATTTAAAGCTAATAATCCATATAAACTAATTACAAGTCGGAAGCGTTGCAAAAAGTCATAAAACTTCAGAAGCAAAAACTCATAAAGATAATTAAATGAATTGCATAAGAAAAGCGTGGAAAAAAATTATTTCTTTTTTCGGATTTTTTTATATCTTTAAATAAATATGAGAATCTAGGTGGCAATTATCTGGCTAACCTGATACAGGCATCAGATGAGATAATTACATTCGTTCGCAATTTGGTTGGTATTTGGAATGAGGAATTTTTATCTCGATATTAATGTCTCAAATTCTTTTATACTATTAATTTAGGGAATTTTCTTTGCACACGATGGTTACACAGTCGTAACGGTAAAGAATGCCATCATCAATTTTGTATGATGCAAGCATCTTTTTAAATAAATTTACAGAGTAATGTATTAATAAATACTCGAAAATTATACATTACGTGAAATTGAAAGATTATTATGCTGCAACATTCGTCATAAAGTGTCAGTAATGACCGGTCAATAATTTCCTTTCAAACATTTTTACTAAACACACACCATGAACGACAAAAAGCATTTGCCGCAATTGATCGATAAATCTTACATAATACTGTTTGTGTTTTAACTGTAAAAGCTTGAAGTGTAACTTACCTAATTTATTATTCAAATATTATAGCAGAATGATGCACAGTTTATTACTAAGGTGAAATGGGTGTCTCTCAAAAGAAGAAATGTTACTCTATCTACTGTTTCCCGTTTCATTCAAATTTGTGGCTATTTTGTAGAAAACATTCCTTAATTTTTAGAATGTTGTAGAAAGACTTATTTCTGAATTGTAAATCCAATAAATCACAGCAAATCACACCAATTATTTTTATCTAATGTACCCGTCGGAAATTTTTTTTTCTTCACAAGCATTAGGGCTCTAACGGCTCTAACTCGTTTCAGGGGTCGTTTTCGTGATTAAAATAACGTAGATATTGTGATTTATGTCCCCTCCCCCATCCTCACTGGTATGGTCGAATCGATAGTCAAAACGATTATTCGCGGCAACAATGCACATTTTTGAAGTGACACCCGGTTATTATATATTAATTAAAGAACAAATTTATGGGTACGCACATAATATTCAGGATGTGACAATGATTAATATCAGATATGGTAGTCACCACAAAACGGTTAATTTAACTGAATAATGAGTTGTTAAGATTGTCTTTTGGTGTATGCCTCGTTTCGTAACGATTTGTCCCATCTGGCATTATTGCTTCCTACACTCAATGTAGACTAAATATATACGATTTATAGCGAGGCACATCCCTTTAACACAATATCATTTCAACCGAAAAGGAAAGAAATCGGAGGTGTATACTTACTGATGAAGCAAAGACAACACTTGTGAATAGTGTATGTACACGCCAGAATCGCATGTGTAATGAATTGGATTGAAATTGAGCTCCTGTAGAATCAAACATTATAATTACGCCCATCTTTGTCAACTTTGAATAATTTTTCATTTATTTTCAGCTTGGAAAAGCGGTTACATCATGGACCCTTCTATTTTTTACCTTGATGGCCCAGTTCCACACAGGTATGTCAAATTTAATGTTCAAAAAATATAAACAAAAATTATTTACCATTCAAGAAATATTTCGATTTCATAAAAATTAAGTTTAATACAGTGATGCACTCAAAACTTCGCACATTTTATAAGATACCAAATCCAATTCATTCCACATAATCCACATTTTCTGAGATACCGAATCCAATTCATTCCACAATTCCACGTAAGCGATATATAGAAACAAAAATTTACATTATATTAGCCGAATTCTCGTCAGACCAACTTTTTTTCTTCATCTTGAGGAGTAGTTTTTCTGGCAGATAATTTGACGTAGGTCAACGTTTGTGAAGACATTATTCGAAAAAATTGGGTCTTGATGCCTGACACGCGACTTTTGTTCTTCTATTCTAAAGCGTTATTTAGAAAGACACTTAGAATAGAAAAACATATGAAGACTCGAACGTATTTAAGTAAATATTGCCTTACGTCCACATTAAATTGTATCGGAAATTGCCGAGAGGGCAATATTGAAAAACCCTTCCAAAGAAACGGCGTAGAAAAGGCCTCCCGAAAGTACAAAATTGACATCCAAATAGACAAAAATGTTCATCTCAAATTTTTCTACAACATAGCAGATGACAATTTTTTTGTCTAGGGCCGACCTCAGTACTGACCTAGGGTCGTCAGTAGAGGCCTCGGACAAATACTTACATAGACAAAAATATTTCTCTCCATTTCCTCTACAACATAGTGAAAAACCATTTTTTTGTCTAGGGCACAACTTAGGACCGACCTAGGGCGATAAGGAAATGCCTCGGACACATACTTCCATAGACAAAAATGTTTCTTTCAATTTGCTTTGCAACATAGCAAAAACAAATTTTTTTTGGTTAGGACCGACCTTAGGACAGACCTGAGGCCCACTTCAGCTCTAATCACAGGCACCGGGTCCAAATTTGTTTTTGAATATAATTCGGTACTCGATTACCTCTCAAATAAAAAAAGAATCAACAAAATCAGTTAGGATTTATCCAACTTATGCAAGCGAACACGTTGGGCTCTAGTAGAAACCTCAGTTTTAGGGTCCTGACTGAGTCCAAGTGTTTCTAATCAAAAAATTTTCTGCCATAAAACGGGAGACAGTCCTAGACCTTTCAATAAAAAAAATTAAAATCGGAAGAGATTTACTCGGAGTTATGTACAAAAACATGTAAAGCGCTAGCAGAAACTCGCTTTTAGTGCCCTAGCTATATCCTAGGGCACAATCTCAAAAAAGTTTCTTCTACTAATTGTTGGTCTTTCATAGACCTGTCAATTGAAAAAACAATTATGACAATCGGAAAAGATTTACTCGAGTTATGTACAAAAAATACGTATTGCCCTAGCATAGACTCTTTTTAGCGCCCTAGCCAAGTCCAAGGACTCAAATCCAATAAAAAATTCTTCCACAAATTGTCGGCCATGCTCAGATCTTTCAAACAAAAAAAAATTGTGAAAATCGGAAAAGATTTATTCGAGTTATGTACAAAAAACAGGTATGGCTCTAACATAGACTCGGTTTTAGTGCTCTAGCTAAGTCCAAGGACTCCAATTTAAAAAAGTTTCTTCCATAAATTGTCGGCGCGCCGAGATCTTTCAAACAAAAAAAAAATTATGAAAATCGGAAAAGATTTACTCGAGTTATGTACAAGAGACCAAAAACCACTTAAACGGCCCTAGCTGGGAGGCCCTTGTGCCGACAGTGCCCAGATTCAATCCCATAGAAAAAATATTTCGATTACTTTTCAGGAAAAAAAAGTTTTTGAAAATCGGTTGTGTTTTACTCATTCGCCATCTGAGGACTATGATCGGTGCTCCCCCCACTCCCCGGTTGAAATTGGGGTGGTTACAAACGTAGTTGTAAACGCATAACACCCCTTTTCGAAGAACTTCGTTTTTCGCACGGGTCTAAAGAAAAGTCGCGTGCGGGACATCAATTTTAGGTTGAACTGGATCTTATAAATACTTCACTGTATTAAAAATATTTTAAAGAGATTTTTAGGTTTTTATTTTGGATCAACGTTTGCGGAAACGAACATTTTTTTTTCTTTCGGACGGTAGACTTTAAAAAATTTCGCACGAGTTCAACCGTCCAAAAAATATACTTATACAGCTTTTCATGCTTCGGGGCCAAAATCGATGGAAATGTTGTAAATTTTCTGTCGATTTTGGACCTCTACATTAGCCCTATTCACGCAAAAAAAAAGTTGTGGAAAACTTTGACCCGAATGTCTATTTCGCCTCTTTTTCCATTACCGAACAATTTTGTAGAACATAGAAATGAGTTTAGGGGTCCCGCCAAACTTGTACACATTGTATGAAACGCATGGTGAAGCATTGCAACGGTTTGCGGAACACTTAAACTCATTTTCAGAGTATTTTGATGTTCTAGAGAATTATTCAGTAATGAAAAAAAGCGAACTTTTTTTGGCGTGAATAGGGCTACTCTGCATGAAAAACTGCCTAAAATCAGTCGTACAAAACAGGTACACAACTATTATACGCTGAGGAACGAAATCGCAAATAAAATTTTAGAGAATCTCATTTTCTTAAATTTTCGGTGTTATAACAAGAGTTTACAGAAAGTTAGATTGAGAATTTTTATTCTGAATTACAGCTGTGCCCAATATTCCTCTATTTGGAATATCACCGTGTTCTCTTTTTCTACGATTCTCCGACTTCTCTCATTTCGTATGTTATTCAAATGGCGAAATGAGAGAAGTCGGAGAATCATAGAAATAGAGAACACGGTGATATTACAAATAGCGGGTCATTCTTATTGTGTGTAACTGTATTTTGTCATTATCAATGAAAAAATTAGTAAGAAAACCAATTCTGCAATTCAACAGGTAAAACAGAAGGTCGCGTCGTATGTTATTATACAAATTGGAGTGTGTACCGACCAGGAACAGCTAAATTCAATCCACAAAACATAAATCCATATCTGTGTACACATTTAGTTTACGCATTCGGTGGATTCACAAAAGATAATACATTGAAAACATTCGACAAATATCAAGACATTGAACAAGGTGGTTATGCCAAATTCAATGGACTGAAAACGTTCAACAAGGAACTGAAAACAATGCTGGCTATTGGCGGTTGGAACGAAGGTTCGACAAGATTTTCATCGTTGGTTGCTAGTCCACAACGACGACAAGAATTTGTAAAAAATATTATAAAATTCTTGCGTCAGAATCACTTCGACGGCTTAGACTTGGATTGGGAATATCCGTCGTTTAGAGGTTTGTTGTAAAATGCAAATGCAAAGAAAGTAAAGTTTAAAGGGATTTAATGATTTCCAGGAGGGAAACCAAGAGATCGGGAAAACTATGCACAATTCGTGCAAGAATTGCGAGAAGAATTTGAATTAGAATCTTCGAAAACCGGTAGACCCAGGTATTGAGATAACTTAATTGCCTCAAGTCGTGTACCTTAATTGCCTTTTCTAATAGACTACTCGTGACGATGGCTGTACCAGCCGGCATTGAATACATTAAAAATGGCTATGACGTGAAAAAGCTTAACAAATATTTAGATTGGTTCAACTTGCTAAGTTACGATTATCACAGCGCTTTTGAACCATCGGTAAATCACCATGCGCCATTGTATTCATTAGAAGAGGAATCCGAATACAATTACGACTCCGAATTGAATATTGTAAGAACACAAGTTTCAGTTGTTGAGACTGGGTGTCATTCTAGGATTTTTTTATAGGATTTCAGCATAAAATATTACCTGAACGAAGGTGCTGATAGGGATAAACTTGTCCTAGGCATACCGACGTATGGTCGAACATATACACTTTTAAATGAAGATGTGACTGACATTGGCGCTCCGACTGATGGCCCTGGTGCACAAGGCGATGCTACCAGAGAAAAAGGATATTTGTCGTACTATGAAGTAACTTTCTAATTTCTTTATTCAATAGATCTGTTAACTGAAAATGTTCCAATTAAAGATCTGTCAAAATATCATGGAGGATCCAGACTGGACTGTTGTTCAACCTGATGAAAATAAAATGGGTCCGTATGCCTTTAAGGGCAACCTATGGGTAGGATATGACGATGAAAATATAGCGAAAAAGAAGGGAGAGTATGTGGTGGCTAACGGTCTTGGTGGTGTTATGTTTTGGTCTTTAGACAACGACGATTTCCGTGGTCTCTGTCACAAAAGACCATATCCTATAATTGAAGCTGCCAAAGAAGCTATGCTCAATGCCTTAGGGTAAAATAATTTTCTAATTTCATCATTTAGCAAACGAAAGTAAACTTTATGTCGATTTCGAGTAGACTGGGAGACAATGAAGTGGTCGGACCATCCAATCGAAAAAAACCGAGTCGACAGCGCAGTCGAAATACAAACAAAATTCAAACCCAAACCAAAGACGACGAAGAGATTATTTCATCGAATAGTGATACTTCACGTAGACCACAAACGAATAGACGCCGACCATCAACAACTACTGAAAGGTATAGTGAAAGCAGGAAACCTGTGTCCCGAACTACAACACCCGAACCACCAACAACACCGGATCCTGGAGCCGGTGAGATGTTCATAAGGCTCAGAATCGGATTGAAGAATTAAAACAAAACAATTTTTTGATTAGATTTTAAGTGCGAAGACGAAGGATTTTATCCACATCCAAGAGACTGTAAAAAATATTTCTGGTGCTTGGACAGTGGACCATCGAATTTGGGAATTGTGGCTCATCAGTTTACCTGTCCGTCTGGTTTAGTTTTTAATAAAATTACAGATTCCTGTGATTATACACGAAACGTTCAATGTACGACAAAAACATCCGCCAGTACAACAACGACAATCAGGTGAGTAAATTGTGTGCAAGTTGGTCATTTTCGAAAAATTCTTTAAATCCTTAGGCCAACGACGAATGAAGCGGTAACAACGTCTTCGAAACCTCGAACGACGTGGGCTACAAGTCGCAGTACATTCATAAAACGACCTACAACTACTGCTGACACTAGATTGATTGATGTGAGTTTCTTTTTGGTTAGAAATTCGAATTGCTTTTCAATGTTAACATTAAAATGATGTAGGAAGAAGAATATATCGATGAGGACGAAGAAGACCCCAAGCAACTTACCGGTGAAGAGGAAGAAGATCCGAAAGTGTTAAAAGAGCTGATTGACATAATCAAGAAACTTGGTGGCTTGGAACAACTTGAAAAGCAATTGCGACAACAAGGCGATGCGAAGACTGAGGAGTCGCCAACAGCGCCAACTCTAATCAGCAAATCGTTGTACGAAAAAGTTTTGAACAGTGCGACTGGCAGAAACCTCCTCCCTAATAGTCGATATACGAGCACATCAACATTCGGTCGAAACAATTCCGATTCGTCGAACAATAAATATTCGTCGGTCATACGAAACAGCCGACCGGGCCCTCAAAACAGTGGACTTGAACGACAAGATGAAGTCGATACGATCCAGGAACGTCCAAAGTATGTTACCATCAATCGACAGTCTCTATCTTCAAAAAACAAAAAAGAAGAAAAAGACGATAACATCGAAGATGAGGAATCGGATGAAAGAGAAGCGTCATTTGGTTATACCACTTCTCAACCTCAGTATGTAAACATTCAACGTACACGACCTTCTACGACAAAGAGTTCTATCGAAGAAATTAGTGACGATGAAGTGGAATCTTCTACACGGCGACAATATGAAACATTGAATCGAGGAAAACCGTTTGCTGTACAGAATGTGGATGAAGAAAGCGTTACAATCACCACGAATCGGTAAGTGAAACGATTTTTCTGACACTAAAACGAGTTTTTTAACAGTGGTGGCGATGGGGACGAAGTTTTGAAAAGAAGTTATTACTGAAAACTCATCCGTGTTATTCGTGTGTATTTACAGCTACAAGACCATTCATCGCACCCGACCATCAGAAGCAACTGAACAGCCAGGTGTCAGTGACACGCCATTATTCATAAGTCAAGGACAGCAGCTAATGGTATCTGAAAACGATCCAGTATTAACAAACACGCCAGAAACAACGACTCGTACCTATGCTAACTTTGCGCGTAGAACAACGGAGACCGTAACAGAATTGAATGAACAAAGGACGTCACCAACACAGATTTTGTACAAAGACCTGACTGACGCAACTGAAAGACCTGAAATGCAAACTGAATTGCCCGAATTTATTACAGTTACTGCTGACATTGACTATACTATTGACAATAATCAGAATGAGGTAACTACTCGTACAAATGACCTTGACACATACAGTCCAACATTAATCAATAGCAATCCAAATACACCCACAAATCGTCCCACAAGCAGCGTAGATATTTCTAACGATAAGACTGATCAAAACAAAAAATTCACAACAAATACAATCACAACAGTAGGGAGTTTCAGTAAAGAAACGCAAGAATCAATTGATTCGCAAACCATCTCTCCAGAATTCCATGGTATCGTTTCGAGTCCTCGTCCATTTGAGTTCTCGAAACGAACTAGACGTCCGGCAGTGCGATTCACCAGTTTGACTGTACCAACTACTTCCACAACTGAAACTTCCGTTAGTCCAGTAAATAAGGTGAGTTCATTTGCTTACGTCGCATCCAATCCACGTAGAACTATAGCTAATTTATTGTTGCAAAGACGTGAGAATGAAGCGAAAGTTGAACAAGATCAGGTGAGTGGTTTCACAACTGTCGACGATTCAAGCGAATCGCAAGAGCTAAATGTAGACACAACACGCTATATTGAGTCTAGTTCTTCTGCTTCACCTAACGCCTCTCCTTCTTCCACCGCTAAATACGAAGAAGATTCCCATGAAACATTCGATAATTCGTTTAGTCGGCCGAATCGCTATAGACCAAAATTGGGTAACCGTGACGAAACGGTAACCCGTCCTACTACATCTCGCAGGCAATTTGCTAGCACAGAAGCGTCTGTCGATGAGGTAACACAATCCCGTCGGACGATTCCACGTCGCAAATTACGTCCTATAATCGATGAAGATACCGATGAAGGACCTAAACAAACCACAAAAACAATTGTTAGACCTTTGCGCCCGACAATTGAATCAGATTTGAGTTCTTTGACAGCTGCTGACTTCAATAAGTACAGCTTTGTTCCTAAAAATACGGTCAGAAGAATTTGGCCAACGCGTACAACAACGACAAGTACAACTGTTGATTATTCCAACGTTGATTCGAATGCATCTGACAATGGGGCCAATAGCGTTCGTTCTTCTGGTCGACGGCGTTTGCCTCGACCGAGTACGGAGCGTACAGTAAATAGTCGTATCGTAGAACACGAAGGTAATAAAATTGCGAGAGTAACACTACAACGGCCATTAGGCCGAAGGAGACCAACGAATGCGGATCAACCGTACTTGGACGCTTTATCACAAACTGAAGATTACAGTAATTCCGATTCGGATTCTGCTTCCAATTCGCAACATTTTACAATCAGTCAAGATGATTTCACCGAAGAAAATGTGGTGACTACTAATGCACCGCTTAAATTAACATTGGAACGGAAATTGAGTTTCGGTGCTGCAGATAATAGATTTGATGCGGAAAAGAATCATCGTGTCAAAATCAACAAATACGTTTCGGATTCTCCAATAATTTTTTTGAATTCGCGTAGCACAACCATATCACCCATTTTACATACGCAAGACGCAGAACAAGTTAGTGTCAGAACTGACTCGAGTACTCTGCTCAATCCCTTAATTTATTCCCTTGTAATTGACAATGCACATTCGGACGATGTTTCAACACAGTCAATTAACAGTGCACAGTCCGTTACGTCCCGACCCAATTTACGCCGTCCCAGCTATCGTACCCGAAACCCACCGTCATTAGATTCGAACGAAACGAGCACAACTGAGGGAAAATCGGATGAAGGAGTCATTCCACGTAGACTATTCAAGTTGAAACTGGACTATGGAAAACATAATGAACCAGATAGTCGCAAGTCAGTGGAAGGAGTGGTTTTGGCGGAGCCAGTGAACAAAACAAAGTTGCAAAGTAGCCGAAAACCATTTTTCCGTACGATCTCAAAGAATTCCTACTCGGAATTCGATGAAATAACTGAAGTATCATCAGTCGACAGTTCAATATTGAGCCGGGACGAAGGTCAATACGAGTTGATTACAATCAACAATGTCGATGAAACCACCACTTCCAGTTCGATGTTGGACGACGATGATTCAACCAACGAATTCATTAAAGAAATCGACAATCAAATATATCAAAATACACCGGTGGGCTTACTAAATCCTTTGTTGGCACTCAATTTGTTTGATACCACATTGACACCAGACACCACCCAATCAGGTTCTACTGATGTCAATTTCGATGATACGGACGTCCTAGAATCTGATCAAACTGACGCATACGATGACGTAACAACCGAACCTTCTACGGAATCTTCAGCCGACCACGAATCTGAAGGAGATGGACTGAAAGGAACACAAACATACAGAGGAAAAGTAAGATCTCAATTGGAAGTGGAAGAAGATTCTAAAACATCAACGAGTCGACGTCCAACATACCGTGGCCGCTTTTC
Source organism: Pseudolycoriella hygida (assembly GCA_029228625.1). Taxonomy (NCBI): domain Eukaryota; kingdom Metazoa; phylum Arthropoda; class Insecta; order Diptera; family Sciaridae; genus Pseudolycoriella; species Pseudolycoriella hygida. The sequence goes on along the minus strand of CM055406.1, from coordinate 40,649,610 downwards.
ATCAACCACTGAAACGAGTACAGAACTCAATGACGCCGATGTGACTGAATCGACAGAACGAAGACCGCCATCTCGACGCGTCAGTAGTAGACGACCATATCAGAATAAAAATGATAAAAACTCTGAGCAAGAAGTTAATAGCAGAAGAAATAATCGCCGACCATTGTATAGAAGTCGAACTGAAGCAAGCGATAGTCGTAATGAATCGAACAACGATGACGTTCAACCGATCAGACACGTTGCTCGACGGCCAGCTTATGCCAGTCGGACGGCAACATATGGCGATGAAGAAGATTCAACCGGAAATAGGGGCCAAATTAAGCGGAGACGGCCAATAAATGATGAAACGTCTACAACACTTCGTAATAGAGTGCGTCGACCCAATCTGCAGCCAGTTGATGGACTTGACGATGACGAAGAGAGACAAACTAATCTCAGAGGCAGAACTCGACGACCAATCGCACGACCAGCTTTAAGTGAGGATGAGAACGATGAAAGTACAGAATCTCCAGCAAATGAAAGTGTGCGAAGCGATTCCGAAAGTATATCATTGATTCGTATCTCGGGTCGAAAGGCAATTGCTCAGATTTTCGACGAAATAGCTGCAACTGATGAGAACGTTGATACAGCTACATATCCAACAAATGATTTTAATTCACGAAATAAAGTTAGAGTTCTGTCAAACGCGGACATTGAAAGTAATATTCGAACTCAAACGTCAACTTCAAATGGCGTCGTCAATCGGCGACGAAAAATTATTCGTCGCCTACGACCTTCTTCTACAACTGAGCAGCCGCTGAACAAGGATGTTCCAATCGAATCTTCCAGCATTGCTCCTAGACGAAAAATTATCCGAAAATTGATCCGAAGGCCTTCCACTTCGGAAGCGCCGTATCATGAAGCAAATGGAAATATCGAACTACTTCCGGTTAGAGGTACATTTGGACCACATGACACAGAAAAACTTAATCCATCGGAAGAAGATAAAGAACAAGTGTCGCATCGACGAGGTAAATCAAAACTTTTCCCAGACATTGGAGATGATGTCGAAAATTATTATGACAACGATGTTTTCTCAAACGATTACAAAAATAACGATACCGATGTCGACGAGGATGAATACGAAGTGAATGATGAAGACTATGAAAACCAAACGAACAGCAAACAAAGTTCATCAACAACACTAAAGACTGGGTTGAATTCGCGATTATATGCTAGCCGAGCACCATTCAGCAGACCAACAAGACCAACGGTCGAGCACGTTGCTACCACTGTTGATTCAGTGACAAGTCCAAAGTCATATGTTAGAAAGTACAGCAGTAAGTTTGTATCGCCCAATCAACCGCCTGCTGAAGATAACAGCGAAGAGCTTTCTCTTATTGGAACAGTCAAACCTTTTGTTGTTCATGAAAATCTGAATCGTTACCGCAATTCCTTCAAAAAAGAGGAAGAGGAAATAACTAACGATGATGACGCAAGTGAAGAAGAAGATTTACCGATCAAAAACGTCAAACCAAGTTACACTCCGAGACGACCATCAAACAGACCATTTTCGAATCAGAGCATACGCGAAGACTATGAAGAGGACGATCAAGAGGGTGATGTCAAATTTTCAAAACCAATTCCATTACGAAAGCAAAATCGACCATTCACATCTGACACAGAAAACGGTGATGAAAAACAATCAGCGCGTCCATCTCCGTTCAATCGACCAAAATACTTCACTTCGTCAAAGAAGGACGATAATGACGTTGTCCCGGATCAAGATATCGAAACGGAGGACAAACCAAATTCGCCGTACAAACCAAAGGCTCCGCGTGTGAGAACGTCATTACCAACTGGAACGACAAAATCAAGCCGGAAACAAAATAATCCGTACACGAGTAAGAAATTTACCAGCTCAAGTAGCGAAACCAGCTCATCGAATCCACTGCTAGACGATCTCGATCGCAACGCTTTGAACTCTCGAAATAAAAAAATATTCGAAAAGAGTAGTAAGAAACACTTAATTCTTAATCCCAGCACACAACATCAACATGAATCAATTGATCAAACAAACACCTCAAACACTTCACCATCAAATAGTGAAACTTCCGAGTACACTGAAGATTATACACTTACAATGAGTTCGAATGATGGTGGGGAATACAGTACACTATCGGCAAATCAATTTGATGACACAACACAAGATAATTTGTTGAATACGATAAATTTTAATGAATTACAGGAAGCAACAACCGAAGATCAAACGATTGTTTTCAAGATTGGCAGACCGACCACAACGCCAAGGCCGACAACATTGCATCACGTATTCGCTATCGATTACGATGAAAAAACCGAAATGGTACAAATGCCCGAGGAAGTTGAAGAGAAAACTTCCGAAGTTATAAAGAAAGTCGAAAAAATAGCGGAAGTGAGTCGAGTCGTGGAAATATACTCACAACAGGAGACATATAGCAACAGTGGTGACAATAAATCCACTCAATCGAACTTAGTGATTGAGAAATTGCCAACGGTAAATAAGTTGGGCGAAATCAGTCGCATCACGTTGATCAAATTGGTCGAGCAAAACAAAGAGAACAATTCGTTGAACGAAATAACCAAACCAACAACTCTGTCGCATTCAGACGAGTCGAAAAGGCATGCAAAATCAATTCAAAAATTGATATCACCGGAAACGATATTTAGCGTTGAGACATCCACCATTCCGTTGGAGGCATTGTTTCACAACGAAAGGACCAGCAAGGTCTTAAGTTCTGTCGAAAAAAATGCAGAAACTTCTGTAGTGAATTCGATAACAACAACAGAAAGAACACCACCAAACCAAGTGCTCACTACAGACATTTCACCCACTAAGCATGTAATTCAAATCGAACCACTTGCACGACCACTGGTTATATCGCTAGCAAATTTAGATAAAGTTGTGCTGAGTAAATTGACAAACAAATCGTCTTCGGCAGGTAATGATAGTGACGTCCAATCAGCTGGGAAGGTAAGCACAAATGTTGATGCACCACAAGTAGATGTTGCTAGCAATGAAACGAGTAAATCAGACAGCACATTAGTTGATTCAATAGATCCGATTGTAAATACACAAGCGAGTTACAGCAGTGAAATAAGTCGTGTAGTTAAAAAGAGTCCCAAAGTAACGGAGCATGGTGTGGATCAGCCAATTTTTGACGGTTTAGAACAAAAAGAAGCACAACCTTCTACGAAGGTCAGTGGTTTGTAAATTACAAATTATTTAACATTTTCAAGCACTAGAAATTAGTTTTCTGTCTAAACTGCTGCCAATTGTTTATACGGATAGAGATCGATGGGCATTAGCTCGAATACATTTATCTGTTTGGGTGAAATAGGTAGTCCATGGAGCACTGGAAATACGGGACGAAATATTTACGCAAAAACACTAAAGGAAAAAAATGTACTACTAGTGTTCCTACCGCTTCGCAAAACTCTCTTCTAGGTGTCCGACGATATTTTCTTTCTTTGTGGCCCCCATCAACACCTCAACCCTCATATCACATATTTTTTACTTTTATTTATTTCGCTTACAATCATTTTGTCTGATAGATGTTTTTGCGTATAAATTTTGACCTGCGGACGAAAACCGGAAATGACGTAAAACTCCGAAAACTCACAAAAAAAAATTGTCGGGTTGCGTAAATTGTTTTCTGAATTCTGAATGACTTTCGACTTAAAACGTGGCCTCTGAGATTTTAGGTCTGAACTCACGAAAGGCTTCGGAGATTCCAAGACTTTTTTCATTTGCGTTTGTCTTTTTTCGATTTTTGTGGCATAATTTCTGAGATTCCCTATTGTTATTATCGTTACCACTTCCATCCCCCAATTTAGTCGTGACTTAGTATATTGATATTTATAATAATTTAGTCATTAGAAATAATCTTGCCATTAATTTATTTGTAAGCTTCTTCCGTTATATCGCAAGTTAAGTCGTTATCATACCGCATTTTCTTTCTTTTCTTCTTTTTTTGCTCCACTGTCAATATAACCGACAATCATAAATTAAATTCCTTAAATGTTCAGCTCATGCTTCCACCATACCATCATAATAAAAAGATGTCTGTTTGTACATATTAAAATCTCAACGACCGACGTTAAGTAAATGATTATAAAATAAATAAAAAAAAACGATTTAACATCAATATCATAATCAATGTAAGCACAGTGAAAGTAAACTTCGATTATTTAACATCTCTTTAACATGCGTGTTATAGGTTAGGTCTGTGTTATTTCATATGTTTCATACCTGTTCCTCCACATTGATTGACCATGCGAAGATTTATTGAATTTATGAAAAATGATCGCATCTGATGAGATAGGAGACCTACTTTTAGCATTTACCCATGACCCAAAATCGCTTAATGAATCTGAAAAATTCTGAAAATGCTTTTTGGTAATTCGCCTGTTATTCTAAACCCGCACTAAACTCTTATTATAACTTAATTTTCGTGTCGTGACCACCTTTTTTTCCATTTCCATTTTGTTACTGTTTCTTTATTTTGACTTATGTTAATAATGTTATTGATTGATTTTTGATTCTCTATTGTACTATACATATATCTATTGCAACACACCACAAACTGTTTTAACTCAAGAAAACAAACATAAAACATTGACAAATGGACAAGTTACACGTCTTTTTTTAAAAAAACAGCTCTAGTTCTTAAATATTAATTGCATGGATTTTGTTGCAATCATTTTTCTTTGTTTCTTTAAGTTCTGTTTGTTATAATTTAACAATTAAAGTTTTATCAGAGATATTTGCGAAAAGGAAGAGTTCAGTTCTTCTTAAAAAAATTAAAAAACAATTAGCGAAGAAGATTTCTTTATCGAAACAAAATATCTTAAAATTATTATACTGGACTTGGCTGTTACAAGCTAATTCATTAAGAGCTCCATCTGCCATCTGATATTGTGCGCGCTAATAATGAAATGTCAAGGTCAAGGTCTAAAATTGTCTTCCGAATAGCCAATCAATAGTTTCCAGCACCCTCAATTAAGGGATCATTATATTGTGCGCGATGCGAATCACATCGCGTAAGGTTTGTGTGAAAGCTCAACTTGACAAAAAAAATGTTTGTTCTGTCAAGTTGAGCTTCCACACAAACCTTAAGCGATGCGATTCGCATCGCGCTCAATGTAAGGACCCCTTTAGAGGCTGGGTAAGACACTCTGCAAGTTATGAATGCATTTGGAAATGCTATGTTTTTTAAAAAACCCACAGAAACAAATTTGTAAGAGGTCAGAAATCCACTGACCAACATTTAAATAAGAACTTTACAAACTTTAATACTTCTGCTAAGGTTTTTGAAACCGCGAAAACCTGTGTCAAATTACAGAGTCTACAAAGTTCTCATTTAAATTTCGGTCATTGTAGATGACATTTTTGAAGCCTTTGAAAAGTGCATCGCAAATGGAATAAAGGAACTTGTAGTATCAACGTGTATGACACTCTTGCAAGTATAAATGTATTTGGAAATTTTATATAATTCAAAAAATACTCACACTTGAAGATGTCAGAATAGTAGTTTTTGGTGGAAGTTACATATGAAACGGGTGTAAAACTTATTTATAAAATTTTTGACAGAAGTAGTTCTAGCTAACAATTTTAGATGTCTCTCTCTACGTATTAGCAACTGGTGACAACTTAACAGCAAAAAATTCTTCACAATTTTCCTTGATAAGTTGTCACCTGTTGCTAATACGTAGAAAGAGACATCTAAAATTGTTAAAGACAGAACGAGTCAGCTAGAACTACTTCTGTCAAAAATGTTATAAATAAGTTTTAGACCCGTAAGTAGCTTAACGTACTAAATGTGAGATTGCCGACACGAGCTGAAGGCGAGCTCGGGAACAATTCGTGTACGTTAAAGTACCAGCATACTTAACGTGTATCAAATAATGTTTTTTTGCAATTCAACGTGCGTGTTTTAATTTCTAAAAATTTGTAGAAGTTTCAATTTTTTTTTTTTCGCGAAAAAATTTTACCACACAAAACGGTTCCTACGCACTAGTGCGATAAAATTTTGTCACATTAGTGCGTTTTGTCGAATTAGTGCGAAATGTGACCTCATGCGACACCAAAATGACACATGAAATAGTAATTTTTGATACGTTACGTATGAAGGTAGTTTAACGCACTAGATGTGAGATTGCAGATACGAGCCGAAGGCGAGTTCGGCAACACATCGTGTGCGTTAAGCAGAAAACAAACGATAAATTATGAATTGCTGGGATGAGCAATTTCGTTGTATTTCGATCAATGTTCAGAATAGACAATTGTCAACACCAATTTCGGAAAATTAGAAAGTTTTCTAATTCGCGTCAATTAATTGCGATTCTCCTGTCAAAGCACACACGTATTTTCATCAAAATTGCAAATTCGTCGTATTTCGATGATTCTTATGTCACAGAATTGCTGAGATCGACAATTCAAATTGCTCGTTTGTGTTCTCCTTTAAACTACCAGCATACGTAACGTGTATCAAACAACGTTTTTTGCAATTCACCGACAAAAACGAGATTTTCTTTTAATATACAAATTCAATTCAAGTAGTGCATAAAGAAACCGTCATCGCACTATTAGTAGTGTGTAAAAAAACCTTCATCGCACTAGTGTGTAAAAAAACCGTCATCGCACTATTGCGACAAAATGACTTCATGCGACACCGAAATGACGCACGAAAAAGCGAGTTTTTGTCGGTGAATTGCAAAAAATAGACTAGTTTTTTGTTGTTGAATTGCAAAAATAGACTTTTTGATACGTTCTGAAAAGTGTATCGTATTCGATTAAAAAAATCATAGCATCAACCCAACATGGGAAGAAGTGCATTAAGAGCACGTCGCAGAAATATGATCTGTCAAATTTGCGATGTTTTTTTAAGACAGAATCCTGCGTAAATAACAAATTATTCAAAATTATAACTCATGTACTGTGAGAGGAACACTGTTATACGAATAATAGATGAATCAGAATTCAAAAAGTTGCTCTGAAAAATCATCGCATTACAAGTTCGTGTGCGATGTGATTTTAGAGCAAGTTTGTACCTTCGTACTTAAACTTTTTGAGTTCTGATTCATCTATTATTTGAGTAAGAGTCATCCAGAGCTATCATTTGAATAATTTTTTATTTACGCAGGATTCTCATTTGAAAGTTCACATTTTTGCGATGGCTCTTAGAAAGAAGTTTTGCGGAAATCTGTCGAAATCTGTTACTATTGTGGACTGCCAACCCAACTCGGAAAGAGTGTATCGCAATTGTGAACTGTCACACCAGTAGTAGAGGTTTTTTATTGTGAATTGAACCAGCCGGTGATAGTGTACGATGCTTTGTTCGAAACAGAATATTAATTTCATAAGTCAAACTGCCAAACTTCGACAATAAAATCTTCTATGCTAATTATTTATTAAAACGTTTTAATAACAAGCACTCAGCGCATAACTCTGATAAATTTTTAATCAAATCAAAAGTAAAATGAAAATTTTAAACATGATTTTGATGTAGGATATTTTACAATCGAACAGTATATTTATTATCGTTATTTTTCCATTGTCAAAACCATCATTCATAATTAAAATTTTCATTTTATCATTGCATTTAGATTTGTAAATGTAAAAAATATGACGTTTGTATATATAAATATTTAAATTAATTGTATATTTTGACTGTAAAATATATTTAAAACAAAAAAATTATTAAACGTATTTTTTTTAGAAAACTTGCATGGTTTGAATTTGTTTATTGCAAAATATTTATTTGAATGCTCCTCCCTTATGCACCCTTTCCTCAAACATTTATTTTGTAGAGTTTGTTATGATCGTTCATCAAGTATGTAGATGGAATTAATACACCAACCTTTTTTAATAGCCAAATCCATTTTCATCCATTCCAATTTAGTAGATACATTATCTTTTAGTAGAAACCAGAATAATCGATGGGTAGTTAAACAAATCCTTTGACAGCAGCTTTTCAAACAATCCATTTATTTTCTACGATTCGCTAAAATTGCACGTTTCGTTAGTGGTGAAATTACGAAATTTTGTCATCTTCACTCGTTTCTTCTATGAAAAATTGCAAACTGTGAAACTAAAGAGTACGTGGACTTTTAAAAGAAAAAACGACTCATTTAATGGAAAATACGAGGACCAAGATTAAGATGCGATAAACAATTACAGCTTTCCCTGAAGCATCAATCTGTGACTTCTTCAATTTGGTCGCCTTACAAAAATAAGGTCTGCACTTTAAAAACATCTTTCCGCCAGACACTGTTTATCTTTACCAACTACTTCATCCCTGACGACCGCCCGTTGATAACGGTAAATACTTTGTCTGCCGCTCTTTTGAGATTTCTCATCAATCGCAAACATCTCTCATAAGCGGTAAGCAAAGTTTTAGCCGTCTACAACGTGCTGTTGCCGGAATAAAATGTGAAAAGCATTACGTAATACAAATCTGGGAAAATATTAGGTAGATTTTTTATTGCCTTTTTTACATGGGAGCACATACTATACACTTGACATTTGAACAGGGGCGTGACAGTCTGTTGTTTTGATCTTTGCAAATAATACTCAACGTGAAGTTAGCTGCAGTTACGACAGTAGCTAACTTCATTGCAAACAAAATCAGCTGATTTTTGAACTTTTCAATGACGTCAGCTGATTTTGGTAAATTGACGAATGAAATCAGCTGATTTTGTTTGCAATGAGGTTAACTACGGTCGTAACTGCAGCTAACTTCACGTTGAGTATTTTAGTAAAGATCAAAACAAAAGACTGTCACGCCCCTGCATTTGAAGCAGACCAATTTATTTGAGAATTCTGTCAATTGTTGCTTATTGAGAAATGTCAAAACGGTTAAAACTTGCACTCAGAGTGAAGTAAGTTACAATTTCAATTTTCAATTACAAACTCATTTACGTTTGCTGTGAAGTTGGTTGCAATCGTACAATTTCATTCAAGAAAAACAAACGTAAACGATGAATGAAATCTGAAATCGCAACTAACTTCACTCTAAGTGTAAGTTTTGACCGTTTAGACATTTCTCAACAAGCAAATGAGAGCCCTGTCAGTGATGCGATAGTCTGTTGTTAAAATCTATTTAGGAGCGTGTTAGATGATTTGACAGTTCTATATTTTGCGATGTTTTTTCATTGCATATTTCTAAGGCAATGATCATTAATTTTAAATTCCAAAACATCTACTGTTTGCATAACACATCCCTTTATAGATTCTATGAATCAGAATATATAATTATTTAGTCTAAGTGTCGAAATTTGATCTGAAAAAACATCGCATCGTATTATGCAGCCGAGTGCTTTGCGATGTTTTTTCAGATCAAATTTTGACACTAAGACTCAATAATTATATATTCTGATTAAGAGAATCTATAAGGAGATGTGTTATGCAAACAGTAGATGTTACAGAATTTAAAATTGATGATCACTACCTTAGAAATATGCAATGAAAAAACATCGCAAAATATAGAACTGTCAAAATATCTGACACGCTCTTAAGTAATACTCAACGTGAAATTAGCTGCAGTTGCGTCCAAAGCTGCAAAAACGTCAGCTGATTTTTGAACTTTTCAATGAAGTCAGCTGATGTTGGTAAATTTTTTAATGAAAACAGCTGATTTTGTTTGCAATGAAGTTAGCTTCGGTCGCAAATGAATGATCAGAACAAACGACTGTCACTCCTCTGACCCCGTGTCTCTAGTTCAAGGTATTGAATCACTTTATACTGAAGATGAAATTTCGACAAATTAGTGATTACTTACCTAATTGTATTGTATATTTCAAAACCCGTCCGAAGTAAAGTGTAGGACTCCTTCCAAGTCCCCACAACATTTCCTAACCTGTGTCCGGCCGGTCCGGCCCTACTTTCATCGATAAAAGCATTTGCCTAATTTTTCTCAACAAATCAAAAAAAATTATTTTGTTCTTGGGACGATCTTCGCACCGACGGAGGCCCCTAAGAAGAGGCCTCTGACCCATGCTTCCATGTTGTCCTCAATTTTCTCTACAACACAGCACAAAAACCTCATCATTACAGAAATGTTACCGTAAATCCGTAAATCGTGCAGAGTCGCGTGGAGCGATTTAGGACTATACTAAGGAACAGATCCTTTTTGGTTCCTTGAGTTCTGAGCCTTTGCTAATTTCACAGAACAAGTTTTACTGACTCTCATATATAACAATAATCCGCCGTAACAACCCGTCCGGGTCAGATGCAAGATCATTTTATTTACTAGTTCCGCAATTTTGTTTTTGTGAGCTTTTGCTCACATGGATTCTCTTCGAGATCCTTTTGTTACCGACATTTTCACTGTGTCAGTGGTAAATTGCACACAAACCTAGTGCCATCTATGACGCACTGACTCTCATACAACCACGTTTTCGACCACTTTTTCGACCGTAACTTCCAAATTTCTTGACCGATTTTACTCATCTTCGAGCTCGAATTTATTTTTCACTGGATAAAAAGATCGGTCAAACTTTACTCGAGTTATTATGTTAACACATATGCAGGTGACAAATTCTTTTTGTAGAATTATCCCCATCATCTCTGTTTTCTGACAACATTTTGAGGGCTTATCTGCCTCCGCAGTAGTTCTGTGCAATTTTATATTCTAGAGCAAGATTCCTCTCGAATTCGGTGGTGTAGGTATCTTAATAATTCTTGAAAGTTCCATGAAAATTATTCAAAAATTGTTTAATTAAATCAATCAACCCATGACAAAACCAGAACATTGAGTTATCCAATGAAGCGCGTAACTGTCAATTCAAGCAGATGCAATTTTTTTTATCTTTGCCTCTATTATAACACAATGCTAGCTGTTAATAATTCAAGTACTTAATTATAGTCTCGTTTTAATTTGTATTGCATCGCTATGAGACACACATTTCAACTAACACAATATTTGTTAGACTTCTTGTGCAAAATGATGGAACTTTTTTTTATGAAAACCTGAAATTATGCAAAAAAAAAAACTTTCAACAAGAATGTTGTTTAATTTACGCATCAAATACATTCTCCCACACATATATTTTTATAAAATTAAAAAGGCAGTTGGATAATCAGAATGTCTACCTTTTCCATATTTGCTCAGCGGCAAGCGTACCATCAGACTAGAGAGTTGACTGAATTCAGCCGCTGCAGCGATGTACAAATAGAGGCAAAGATCGGACTACGGTTCGATATATTATTTAACAAGTGAGAAGTTGTACGATATTTTCTCACAGTTGTCTTCGCTGATCTAACTCACGTGAAATAAATTCTCAATGAAGGAAAATGTGAGATAAAAGAAAATAGGGACCCAGAGCACTAACGTACTCACCAATTAAAATTTGTGCTGTCAATTCCGCAAATTAAAGTAACTTCATTTTACTAAAGATTTACTTAAATGCAAATTAAGTTGAATGTATGAGTTCCCACGCGATCCCAAACAATTTCAGTTTTTGTGGTTTTCCCTTGCTTTGGCATTTTAGTATTCGATACAAAAATTGACACATTGCACTATTAGGTACACTGTTAGCTATCGGTGCAGCTTCGGTAAAAGCACAATCGGAAGAATAAGAAATTTTCTAACATTATAAAATATACTGTAAGTAGAACATGCACCACATGCATTTGTGCATGTCCCCTTGCTTTCACACTTCAAAGAATTCTGTTTATGTCCCCACTAAAAAGCATCTCAATAAATAAACACACGAGGCGAAAGCACTTCTACTTTTTTAATAGTGTGATTTATCTAACAGTGTGATTTGAAACCAGGATAAACCATTTCACTCCTAAAAGGCTTTCAGTGAGGTTCATCATCTTCATTGATTATTCGTGCTTTGAAATATTTATTTCAGTTGGTAGATTTTCCTCTCGTTAGCTAATGAAGATATTAGTGTAATGTGAACTTTTTCATAAGAAAAGTCCAACTATAGATGTCGCTGAATATTTTCAAATAAAAAGTTCTCTTCACACAACTATTCACACTATCAGTTTTCTGTGTATGCACACCAAGCGAATGTGATTTTATATTAAGTAAAGTATTGATCACAGCTGCCACTACAGAACAAAGAGAAAGTTGTAATTTTACGAATGAACGCTACAGTGTAAATTTCGATTATAAAGGATGCGAAAGGATTTTTCACAGGAAATTCTCCAGATGAACTTATCTTCATATAGAGATGGTTTCCCCAAACTTTCAAGAATTTCAAGAAAATTGAAGAACTTTGGAAAATACAAAAATCTTCCCTTTTTTAAAGAATTCTCCACCCGATGAAGCCGCTCAGCACCGACAATTTTTAGTTGGCCCTTGCTATTTCTTTTCGGCTCACCGGTCTGAAACTCAGTTTCGTGAATGTGTGATGAACCGGCTTCGTTTTCATTAATACGATATACAACTATCACTATTCCTTAAGTATGTTGATTTGTCTGATTTTCGTCCATGTCGGATCTAATTATCGTTTAATAATGTGTCGCTTATGAATGTGCTAAAAAAATGAATAAACGCGCACACCTTCAACACCTTTCTTCTTTTATTAAACCGTGATCGTAGGCGACTATTAGTCAAAATTTAAATTCTATTTACTTTACACATATTTGAACAACACTTTTACTTGTAACGCACAGAAATCTTCCCAAAATTATTTCTTCAACTCAAAATTAGACGTGACAGTTTGATAATTTTAATAATGCAACCTCTAGGTCGTGCACTAAATCAACGTTTTTTTCTTCATTCATTTCGTGTGAATTCCATTCCATTGAATGTACCAAACTGCGATTTTTCACCGTCTGCAATTATGTGATTCAAGAGTTTTTTTTTAATAGCCTTGCCATTCATTTCACATAACGAAACCATACAGTGTATGATGATAAGCAAGTGGCATTTAGTTTGATACTCGTAAAACAAAACATGCAAATTTCTCCATAAAATAAATATTCAAGTGGAAGTTTCAACCGATAATACATCCTTTGAGAATGAGGAAGAATGTTAAAATAATATGTTGGATGATTCAAGAACTTGAATCAAAGAACCTTTTCATGTGCTACTTGAAACTAGTCCGAAACTCTTCATTCATTCACAGATGTCCATAGATGAGTCCGGCGATATCCGACATTCTATCAAATGCTGAAATAGTAATTTTTGATACAAGTTACGTATGAAGTTAACGCACTAGATGTGAGATTACCGATACGAGCCGAAGGCGAGTTCGGCAACTCATCGTGTGCGTTAAACTACTAGCATACGTAACGTGTATCAAACAACGTTGTAATTCACCGACAAAAACGAGATTTTCTTTTAATATGAAAATTCAATTCAAGTAGTGCGTAAAAAAACCTGCATTGCACTAGTGCGTAAAAAACCTTCATCGCACTAGTGCGTAAAAAACCGTCATCGCACTAGGGCGGCAAAATGACTTCATGCGACACCGAAATGACGCACGAAAAAGCGAGTTTTTGTCAAAATTTCAATGGTCCATGGCTATTTTGACAAGTTAATTTTAACAGACGTAAAACGTAATTGTCAGAAATAAATTATTCTACGGCATACCTTCCAAACGTACCGTTTTTTTTATTTTGTTGTTTTTCTTGAAAAAAGTTACAAAATTTTAGCCCCGTTTGACAGCCGCAAACGAACTGACGGAGGCCGAATGTACTACCGAATAGTATTTACTATGTTATGAGCGGTCTAAACGCTGGAAATAAAAAACTATACAATTTTTAGGGTTATAAAGAGTTACATTGGGATTTGAAATTCAATTCAAGTGTCAGTCATCGATTTCGGCGGCTGTACTAACTGAACTGCTCCTTCCATTTACTACTTTAATTAATTTCATAATAAAATTGGTGCATTTTTCCGGCATGTCGTAAAACAACTTTTTGTTTAAAATAATATTTGACGTCACTTTTGTCGGAATAGCCATTGTCCATTATTTTTTCGTAAGAGCTTCTACGCACTAGTGCGATAACATTTTATCGCATTAGTGCGTTAATAGTAATTTATGCAAAAAGTACTTCGGAGTGACAAAAAGTATATATGAAATTGCTTTTTGCAACAAGTGGCATAATGGAATTTATGCAACGCCGTTGTGAAAAGTGAACTTTTTCATGCATCGTTTCGGTGACGTTAGAGAGGTCGTTTTATAACTGGTTTTACTTTTTATCACTAGTGCTCGTTTGATAACTTCACATCTGGTGACAAAAACAACTCCATTTCGCAACTAGTTGCATAAATAACTATTAATATATAATTTTTGTTACTCTCAAGTATGCGTTGCATAAAAAAATTGTCGCACTATAGTGCGAAAGGTGTCCTCATACGACACCGAAATGACGCACGGAAAAATGAGTTTTTTGTCGGTGAACTGTAAAACAGAATTTTCCATTTCTTCGAAATATTTCATATTTCAAATAATAGCATTTTTTTACTTGGGTAGGTAAATCTGAAGACAAATCTTAAATTAAGCCATTTAGCTATCGTATCGCACACCGTTTATATCAACTTGCCGAGAGGGTACACGTTAAAGGGTACTTTATTTGCGAGAAATGGTATTTGTCATTTTGAGAAGATAAAATATCATTGCAGTCTTGCAGTGTAATAGTATATTATTGACCAAGGGATATAATGGCGCAATTATAGTCGAGGTGAAGTGAATGTCCGAGGGACTATGCCTCGAGGAATATTCACGTACCGAGACTATAATTAAGCTATTTATCCCTTGGTTAATACGATAGTTTATATCATTTGGGGCGTATAATTCGCCATTTGACTCGTGGCTTTGAGATTTGACGTCATGATATTATTGTCGGACTATAATGACAATTATAGTCGAATCGAAAACTGTAGTCGGATTATAATGAAAGTTATAGTCGAGTCGATCATAATATACCTATTATATACCTCCCAGTTTGTATGAAATTCGACTATAATATGGTCATTATACTCCTACTTTCAGGTATATAAGTGGCTAATTATATGCCCGAATGATATAAGTAGTTTTATATACCTATCTTCTGTAAAGACCACTTTACAGTAGAACAAGCGAACTTTCAGCCGCTCGGTTTTTCATATGAAAGTGTACAGCCTACTATGATCCTCTCATTCTTTATGAACCTCTTGCTAAAATTGTTATTTTGACGTGTGGGCATGGCGGTTCGAGCCATAATAGTACATTACGTATATGCTTCCAAATTGGTTGTTTTGACTCTTAAGAAGGTGGCTGCATGAGGCGAAGGCGAATGCTGTGATCCTACGAGTCAAAACAACTATTTGGAAGCACTTACGTACAATATTTTACATGTTGATGCTCGGTAAATGACACATTTACCAAGCAGAAACATGTAAATATATATTATATATCTTATATGTTTCGTGTATATAAAACGAACTTTATTTGATCGAAAAACTTTGAAAGCATATAAGCTTTACAGTAAAACTGTAAAGATACATAGATGACGCTCTTATATGCAAACACGTTTTCGATCAAATAAAACTATTTACGCTGCAAGACTGTGAAAATGCAAATCAAAGTTAAATCTCACTTAATGAGATTGTACATAATTTCTTATTATTTTTACAAAAGCAGAAATGCTGTTGTGCTACACGCATGCTTCTTCTTACCATCCCTCGCAATAACAATAATAATGTATCGTATGATTCGTTCAAATGGTATGTTTCATAAAAATGTTGAACTTATGCGATACAAAAAATTTTAAAACATTTCTCGCAACTCCCTAACGTTTTGTGAATTTCCTTTTAATTAATTAATTAGTAATCGATAATCTAATCCACCGCTGGTATGACCTGATATTCAGGTACATACTACAAAAAAAATTGCTAAAAAACCAACTTGCATTATACACACGTTTGTAGTGTCACGGTTTTTGTAACATTTTACAAGTTAAGTCATCCATTGCATATAAGTGTATGTGAACATGGAAGAAAGTGGATTGAAAAAAATTAATTTCGTAATAAAATGGAAAAAAATGTCAAGTTGTTTGTCACCAATTCATACCAATACACAACCGACACATCTTAAATAAATTTAATGTTTTAATATTTACGTTACATAACCATTTTGTTATGTTTTTGGATGTTCAAAGAAAATGATGAATACGAAAAGGCAATATGACGAGGAAATCTCATGTGCTCGTATAAATAATGTAAATGAACGACCTTAGCAATATTTACTTTGGTGGAGAGTCACTAGACTATTTGTTTATGAAGAGTGAGAAAGTAGTTACAGTCTATACATTATCTATAGCCGACTTCCTTATCAACTAAATCAACATATTTATGCATTTCGAAATGCTTCTCATTTGGAGATATTTAATTTGCGAAAAATAAATTCCTCAAGCTTCCGTTACGGTATACGGTGGTTGAATAGGGTTGAACTGGTAGACACTTTTTATACTCCTCCACCCGCCACACTAAAATGTTCCGTAGTGAACATTACGTTAGAAATGGATAACAAATTGGAAAATTAACATCTTGAATGAAAATGTGCGTCATCGGAAATTGCATCGCCGGCCCCCGGGAGAAATTTGACGACAGACCATCTATGTCTTTAGCGCGACGCGGTATCGGCTAATGTCAAAGTATACAAAATATGACCAAGTGTATTGGATAAGCTGTCAAAAGCACATTAATTTTCATCGCTTCAAATGAATTTCGTCGTAAATTTTGTATACTTTGACATAAGTCGACACCTTAGCGTGGATTCAAGTAGAATTTGTACTTTGGTCAGCCTTAAATGGGATGAATAAGCGTTGAAATGGGTATAGTAAAGTAGTGACAAAGCGAAGTCAAATAAGACGAATGAGCTGGTTGCAGCTAGGTGTGTTGTTCTGCAGAATGGAGTTCTTCAAGTCTGCAACATTTCTGGAAATCTTTCAAACACAACCAGAATCTAGGTGAGGGCTGAAAGGTTTAAACATATACTGACCGAAGTAAACCACAGCAGTCTGTCGGAAAGTCTCAATCTTGATACCAGCTGGAACCACTAACTGCATTTCAAATCATGAACATTTTTAAAAATATTTGATCAGTTTTGTGAAAATATACACACTGCCCTACCTATACAGAAATCGTTTGCTATCACACAATGTCTTTTTCTTTCAGGCACGACCGAGTTTCCGTCCAAACTTCAAACGCCCGCCATTCATAGTTAAAAAAGTTAATACAACGGTCTCCAACGATATCTTACCGACTACGGAATCAATTGTACCGACTTATCAATCAAATAGAAGAAGGAGACCAACAACAGCGGCAACAGCGTCCACGTTGACATTAGCAACAATAGAACCTAGCTCAAAAAATTCGATTAAGCGTAAATACTCATCAAGACCGACTATCGAACGGCGACGGTTCACCGCGTCACCAGCTTCGAAAACAACTACGTCATCCACCACTGAAGCACCAGTCACAAGAACTGAACCATCTCGAACTACCAACAAGTTCTTCAGACGACGATTTAATTACTTCTCTACAACAACCACAAATCAGCCACCGAAAAATACAACCATATTGACCACTGAGTCATCCTTGCAAGGTGATAAAAACCGTTACAATAACGTGGATCAAAAAATCGAATCGAGTATTTTGGATTCCAAATTTGTAAACAATCGATTCAATCAAATCGGTGAGAATCTGAAAGATGACGGTCTCATTGAAGCCATAACAGCCATCTCAAAGGCTCCACTTCCTGTAACAATATCAGCAACAACTTCAAAATATTCGAACCATCACAGCTCACATAAGGATGATAACACCGACGGTATTATTACCGACGAGCCCATTACCAAACGAGTTGGAGTTAACTTCTCAACGAGTAAATTCTATCTTCCCTCCCTTTAATTGTTTTTCGAATTTCCTTCTTTTTTTTTACAGGAAGAACAATTCCAAGACGAATGACAACTACAACTACGACAACGACTACACCTCAACCGAGGCGAGAATTTTTACAAAGACGACGACCAAAACCGTTTGAGAGAACGCAACGTCTGGATTTTCGGTCAGAAATTCCAGTTCAAGAGTACAATCCCATCAATCAACATGATTACGATTACTACGACGACGGTAATTTGGGGATAGTTGAAAGTCATTCTCATTCTAAGGTAAGTAAACATCCATTCCATCGATCTAAACTTTTGTTCGTCTGCCCTCCACTAAGCAAAATACTTCACATTTTCTCATAATCATTCGTATCGCTTACATCACATTTTCGCGTTATCCCTCACCTCTAAACTACGCACTCTGCTCGCTGAAACTCCAGAAATATTTTTCTTCTACTTTCAATGTTAGTCAAAGTAAAATAGCAAACATTCGTGTGTCGTATGTCAGAGGGCAAAGTCGTTTTTTCACACGAAAAATTAATTTTCCAAATTTGCACTCCCACAGGATAGAAAGTAGAAAACGAAATGGGTGGTTTTTGTAACTAGAGATTAAAATTATGTTAACTACATACCATGATGAAGTGTAAAAGCTGTGAAAAATTCGCCACGAAACTGTGTATACTTTGACATAAGCCGACGCCTCTCTGAAGCAGTGGATTGGCGCTAGTGTCAAAAATACCCTTTCGAGTGATACGTGTGAACATGTGATACATGTGATACGAGTGAACATGTGATACATGTGATACGAGTGAACATGTGAGCGTTATTGAAATAATAAAATAATAAACCCCCAAAATTGTAAAAAAAAGTCTAAAAAATTTTTTTTACTATGGCCTGATCTTAAAATCGAACTAAAGCACTTAGGAGAGGCCTCTGTCATGGCAAAAGAAATCCCCTCAATTTACTTCAAAACATAGCGAACAAAAATCGATGTGGGGCCGACCTTAGAACCTGAGGAGAGGCATCGGACACATACTTGCATGGACAAAAAAGTTCGCCTCTTTATTCTCTTCAACACTTCACAAAAAACCTCATCATTAAAGGAATATTCTAGAAAAATCATTAAATGTCGTCTAGGGTCGTGCAGCGTAAGCTGGGCCCACACTAAAGATCCTACAGACCGAACCACTCAACCGATTTTCACTAAATTAATTTTCGTTTTCTGAGTTCATATGTTTCATTTAAGACCTTGAAGAGCGATTTGCATTCTAATTTCGCAGAGATATAAGTGGAAAAGTTCGACGGTAACTTCGAAACTTCTGAGCCGATTTTGTTCGAATTCAATTCCGTAGTAATTTTTTCAATGAGTCCAAGGATTCATGATAACAAAATTTTCTTCCATAAAATGTGTGGGACATTCCTAGACCTTTCGATTAAAAAATAAAATATAAATTCGAAAGAGATTTACTCGAGTTATGTACAAAATACCTAAAACAAGTTTACTTGAGCCCTACAATGCCCAGATTCAAGAAAAAAGTTTTTGAAAATCGGTCAAAGACCATGATCGATACTCCCCCTCCCCCCTGCACATCAAATCGACTGATTACAAAGGTTGTGGTAAACGGGTCTAATAATCCATCGAGTATATTTTCACATATTCGTTTTTAAGTTGGACCATTCCGCCCATAAAAAATTCTTCACGCAATAATCTAGCGTTATAATTTTCTCGCACTTATTCTCACTTTTCTGTGGTATTTTGTTGTAAGAAGCAATACAGTTGTATTCTAAATAAATACCCAAATAGTCAATGTTTTTAGAGTTAAACGTCCAAAATAAAATTGATTCCATTGCACACAACAATTTGTTTCGGGAAATTCTCATTTTAATTTCAATTTTCATGGGTTTGTATCTACAAATTAAAATTTAATTAAAATTCAATTCCCTTGCAGATAAAAGTTATATTGCATGATTTCGGTATAATCGAATGTTTAGATCAAGGAAATTTTCCTCATCCTCTATCGTGTCGTAAATTCATCACATGTGCCAAAATGGAAATAGGGGGCGTGGTAGGTTGGGAATACACTTGCCCAAAGGAATTAAGTTTCGATCCGGTTGGCGGCATGTGCAATTATTCAGCTGGACTTGGTTGTAAAGATTGAATTCGACATTTTTTCAACTTTAATATAGTGACAAGTTGGTTTTAGATCAATTATAAGGTTATTATATTTGGAACAGTTTTAACTTAAAATTTCAATTTAGTGCAACGTTCTCATGTATTTTAAGGAATAATAATGTTAAGTGTTTAATTACTAAAACGTTTTATTACATTTTTTGGGATTCCAAACATTATCTTCAGTGGGAAATATTCGACTGTCGGTGTATTAAGACTGACATTCATCTGAAATAGTCTCACATTAAATACGTGGTTTTATAATAAAAATATGTAAAACATATTGTCTTGTATTTGTCACTCAGTGTCGCTTTTTTTTTGGGATCCTCTGTTCATTGTAGTCTTGATACCATAAACAGAAGATTATAATTTTTTCATTTCCAACTTATCCCGAAAAAACTTCATTTTTGTTAATCCCCTCTGAATGAAAACATTTTTTTTATGTCGAAAAATCGTAATGTAACTGCGATACCAATCGGAGGTGCAACACTTTTTTGCTCTGAATAATGTTTTTTGTCCCACAATTAGAGAACCTTAAATGTGTGCATCGCATGCCAGCTGATTGCGAAAACAAGACAAAAGCGAAACTGTTGGCGTAAATACGATGCACATCTTTAAAATGCTGTAAATGTTAGAAAATGAATATTCCCACAGTTCTGTAATTATCTAAATGAAAATATTTATCAAAAACTTATGAAGTTTGAAGAACAGAAATTGCCAAAACTGAAATTCTTCCTTGTCCTTCCTTAGTCCTACTTTTCGTTCTTAAATTACGTGATTTTTCGACGAATTACATGGATTTGCGAGGTGTCGTTCATAATGAAAGTCATGCAGAAATCGATGTTCACGTTCCTCATTGGCACACAAAAATTCATCCGAGTTTACGCTCGTCGATCTTTTCTGCCTCTTGCGTGACATCCCTTATGAGTGACCCCTATTATAGCTCAAAAAGAAACTATTTCAGATTTTTGTTTCAACACGAGTGAGGACCGAGCATTCTACATTTCATTACTTCATTTCTCCCTCAGAATATCGTCGGTTAGTTCTAATATTTCGAAATTTTTTACTCGTTGTTTATTACGATCCGAATTTAGAGTGCGACATCGGCTTCTGTCAAAGTATATGGTTTTTCACGATTAAATGCATCAAATTTGAACCAGTCTAGGAATTAGTACCTACATATTTTGCTGGTGAAGTTTATTGAGAAACTCGCTATTCTTTGACAGAAGCTGATGCCGCAAGAAACACGTAAATTGACCGTGGCTTTTTTAACAATTTCTGTGATGTTTTACATAATTCTCGCCAAAATTCACATGTTATAAACTGCAAATTTTTTTTTATAAAATTCTTTTTGTTCAAAAAGCACAATTTTTTTACTTTGAAAAACATCACAATTTTTCTCTAATCTTTCGTTGGTATGAAGTAATTTCACGATTTTAAAACTTACGTAGTGATACTTTCAACAGTACTAGATTTATGAAAACATAACAATTTCTTCTGCTCATGTTTAGTGAGAAGTCCGTGTCGTCGGCTTATATAAAGTTATACGAAATTTCATGATGAAGCTCATAAGCACACCAGTCCTGCCGTACAAAGCGTAAAAATCTCAGAAAGTAAATTTTGAGAGAGAAAATATATGAAATTTTCTCATCTGATGACGTCACCTAGGTTTTTATGCTTTGTACGCATAAATGAATTTCGTCATGAAACGTATACATACTTTGACAAACATTGACCAAAATTTAAATAAAAACTTCTATGCAGGTTTTTAATACCATCGGGAAAACCTGCGCAGAAGCACAATATTTTGCGTAGTTCTAATTTAAATCTCGGTCATTGTAAGCGGACGTCGTTTAACTAAACGTGTGAGTAGATAATTTTTAGACCACTACACAGCTAAAGTTCAGGTAGTTTACGTCAACGTTGTATTTGAGAGCAGAACAAATTTGTCCTCAATGCTTCGACTCGAAAATAACCGAACTCAATTAATTAAATCATAAAAGAATCACTCTCCATATTGAATATACGTAAATTATTCTTGATTATGTTCTAGAAACTTTCCAACGATTTGGAAGCAAAAATGATTATAATGTTAAGTAAGAAGACTTATAAAATGGCTAAAAAAATTTGGTGACACGACGTTTTGTCGATTTTTTTTGTGTTATTCGAAATGAACTCAAAATTGGAAAAGAAAACCAAAGAATTGGACTACAATAAATTTTTGTATAGGAGGACGTATCAATTTTTTTACAAAGCCATAATAAGCTTAGATGTCTAGTTAATTTAACAAATTTAAAATAAACTCCTTATCATTAAATGGACACTGTATCTTAATCAACATATAAAATAAATTAAAATTAAGTTTAAGAAATCAACTGGCATTATACTTGTTTAGTCGTTTAAATGGAAAGTATAAAATTAAAATTGAATAAATTAATTCAAATGAATGTTTTACTCAGCACGAAGAACTTTGGTTGTAGTTAACCTGTTTCACGATCTGGTATTTGTCTTCTTCATACTGCCGAAGTTTTACCCAGAATTCTGAAGTAAATCACTGACTCTTATGATTTCGGTAAGTATTCCACACTACGTATAAGGACTTACTATGCCGACTATAATAGGCTGGCAGGAAGTTTGGGACACACGTGTTTTCAGGGGCTTCGCTTTCGGCTGATTTCGTCGTTTACGACCGATCAGTACACCTTGTCTTAAGACCATGTGTATATCAGCACAACTGGTCAAAGAATGACACCCAAACTAAGACGAGTTCACCTTTTTATATCATCCGAATCTTACGATCAGATGCTTTGGGCGCCAATCTTTCAGTTAGTAACTCTGTCAGGCTGAAAGGAAGAAACAAAAGTATTTTGCAAATTCCTTCTAGGAAAATTTACGGAGGAGGAAGTGAGGGCAATTTTCATGGCACTGAAATCACGGGGGTAGTCTCGAGGGGGGGTAGAAACAAAAAAACGAGTTGGTGGAACTCCAATATCAAAAAGGCTGCGTTGGAGAAAAGAAAGCTGTATTTGATCTGGTTACAGGATAAGACGGGTGAGAAGAAAGAGGCGTGTAGGCAGGCCGTTAAGGCTCTGGTTAAGGAAGCGAAGGACCGGGCGTGGACGAAGTTCGGCGAGGAATTGGAAGAAGCAGGTCAAGAAAAGGGTACAAAATTTTGGTCGAAGATTAAGGATATTAGGCGTGGTGGTGAAAAAGAGCTGCGGTAGTGTTTTGGGTAAAAATTGCCAGTTAATTACAGATAAGGGTGAAGTTCTGGAAACTCTGAGGGATTACTTTCAGGATCTATTTCCCTTTGTTAATCCGGTAGTAGAACCTGATAAGGAAACAGGTCATAACTTGTAGGGTGAGGAGGAAATCACATTAGAGGAGGTGTTACGAAAGGTCAGCAAACTGAAGGCAGGAAAATCCGCAGGTGTAGACTAAATTAGATCAGAATTTATTAAGCATAGCGGGCCAGGTAGGTTTCAATGGTACTATGATTTTTAATTTAGCCATGAATACGATGGGCAACCGTAAAGTTTGTAGCAGCTACACGGGGATTTTGCTTTTGAGCTTGGTAGGAAAGGTTTATGCGAGTGTTCTAGCAGATCGGGTTAGGGTTATAGTGACGAGGGTCAGAGTGGTTTCAGACCTCTGAGAGGTTGTTGGAAAAGGTATTTGATCAGATACCGAGGCAAAGGCTGTTTGATGTGCTTAGCGAGTACGGACTTATTGGAAGTTTTGTGGGCGCTATTAAAAGCATTTATTCAGGGAGCAGGGCTGCGGTAAGAATAGATGGTGAAATTAGCTTGGCTTTCGAGGTTAATGAATGGAATGGAATGGAATAATGGAATCAGGGCTGTCTAAAATTTGTCATTTCTAATGTGGGATAAGTTTCAACCAGTGCCGTAGCCAGAAACGTTTTCCAGGGAGGATTATGTCCCCCACTTTACACTAGACTAACTGGAATTTTTGGCTCAATATCTAGTCAATCAAAATATTCAAATTTTTACCAAAGTGGCCGAGTTTGCTATGACAACGCCGTAGGCAAAAATTTTCAGATCAAAGCGAAAAGTTGCACCACGAAAACGTGTTTTATCTAGCCAAAATTGGCCGTCGTCCACACACAGAAAAATCTCATATCTACCCCAATTATATCGCTGCCAATCGCTACCTCTCGACGTAATAAACGTTTGCAGAAATTGTGATTCGTGAACAAAATTATTGTAAAAGTTTAATTTCTTAAAGTCATTAGAATAAATAAATAAATCGCCGCCAATTATGAAAAAAATTTCCCTTCATAATTGGAGTAAACATAAAATGATTGCAGTAACCATGCAACTATGGTTATTGCAAATTTGTTATGTTTAATGCAATTATGAAAACGAAATTTTCCACAATTTGCATCGATATAATAATGAGATTTTTCTGTTTGCATTTTCCCAACCAGGTGCTCCTTCCAGATTTTTATTTAAGATTCTAGTTTTCTTTTTGTATGACACCGTGCTCGCCAGTTTTTGACGCAGGTAAACTTCTTGAAAAGTTGAACATTTGCGTTCCTTTTTTAGCTGAACAGGCCTCCAACTGTCCGGCCGGAGAATTTACCCCCGCTACGCCTGGTTTCAACTGGAGGTGAGTGGGCCGCCCGAGACTTGACTAAACTTAACTTGACTAAACCGATTTGTCGGATTGGGTTTTCATTTTCGTTTTTTTCGGGTCGGATCGGGTTTGAAGACTTCAACTAACGAAGCCCGACCCTACCAGAAAAACCAATTAACTCAATCGTTTTAAAAAAAAGTTCGGGTTCGGGTCAAAGATTCGGATTCGTTTCGGGTTCGGGGTTGAATTTTTTATTTCGGTTCGGGTCCCATTTCAAAAAAAGGTCGACCCGCGCAACTCTATAGTTTCAAACAAGGAAATTTTGTGATATCACAACTTATAAGAACGCTTTTTTTGTGATACCTGAACAGTTTTGGTCAACATGAAATTTGAGAGTGAATAATGTAAAATGTTAGGTTGGTGAATAACAACAGTTGGGATCACAATTTTGCCTTTTACGTTTTATTTAAATAGGTAGAAAATTGCCTGTTATTGCTGTATCGTAACTTTGCCTTTTGTGCATGTTTCCCTCTCACCAATCTAAAATTTCATACTCCTCCGCTTCTGAATTTTCTTGTGATAACACAGCTAATCACACGATGTTGTGCTGTGCTGACTTACCTCCTATCACTTTTAGCGTGCGTGCACCAGAATGTCTCCTTTGCTTATACGTATTAGAAACTGAGAAACGTATACTTAGCTATCGCAATATCGCATGAGAACTTGCATGGATGGTCATCGAGGGAGTTGGTAGATGCGATTGCTACTGCGACGTGTGCGCCGATCGGTTTTTAGTAGATCGGCGAGACCCTCGGCGTCGGGTCTAAATGACATCCTCAATCATTTCACTCTTCGAACCAGAGAATAAATTTTTTTGGTTCAAGCAAATCGGCGTGAGGCAAAGTTACGAATTATGCCGTTTACGCCGACAATTTTTTGACTTTTTGATGAAATCTTTGATAATTGTTGGCAAAATAATATTATTCTCTGGTTTATTACCTAAAAGTCTTCTGAATAATCAGATGCTCAAAGATATCATTCAGACCTAACGCCGAAGGTCACGCCAATCTACCAAAAACCGATCGGCGCACTCCTCTAGTTATTTATGAAGTCGAATTTGAAATAAGCTTTGCCACTTTATCCAACAGCACAGTGTGTCAGTGTTTGTGCCATATGATTGTATTGATTCAACAAAGTCACCAAACTCACGCACACCTTTTAAACAATTACCGTGGTAGCGACCGTAGCAACCGCCGATCGTAAGTTTACAAATTAGTTTCGAAGCATACTTCGCCTATCTGAGTCCAACATTGTGTTGATCTTCGTGTTATTATGCTTTTTTCCATCAATTACATGAACGAACCGAAATGAATAACCAAACTATTAGACCAACTGAGAAGTCAGTCATTCTTTCTCAAAGTGAGTGGAACAATATTCTTCAGCATATGCAACGTGGCGAGGACGTTAAAATCGCCACCGAAGCGAGTCATCAGTACAAAAAGTATTTGTTAGAAGAATCGCGCGCCATGACGGATAATTGGCAAAATTCGTTAAAAGCCACAGTGAAAGCTAAACAGAATGAACGACTTAAAGTTGAAAGCCAGAAAATTGATGAAGCGGTGGCACGTTTTCAAAAATTGAAAGAAAGCGACGAAATTAAACGATTTGAGGAAAATGTGAAGGCGAACGATCAAATGCAAAAGCTAAAAATGGGACCACGTTTGTTGGAAAGTGCGTATGCTAGCAGTGAATGCGTTGCCGTCCGTGATATGCAACGCAATGCTAATGCCAAAATGGAAACGATGAGACGCGATGTTTTATTGGCAATGGGTCAAGAAGCCGTAGCCCAGGACCAACAGTATGCCGCGCAGCAAAAGTTCAATATGTCCGAAACGAGACGAAAAAACTACGAGCACAAAAAGGAGCTGCGTGAATTTATTGCTTCTAAGAAGCTTGAGGACGCTGAATTGAGACGAGTACAATGTGAAGAAGAAATGCTGGAAAATAGTCAAATTGATGATGAATTGGCTGCACAAATGACCAAGGAACGTCGCATACTTGAGAAGAAAAAAGAAGCCAGACGACTGATTGCTTTAGAAGCAATGCAACTTGCCGAGAAGAGACGTATACGTAAGTTACTGTTATTGTGTCACTAAGTGCGTCTCTGATATGAATAATATACTTTAGGTGAGAAACAACTTGAGGCAATAGAAAATCAGGTTGCATCTTTGTTCTCCATGGGTAATTCCATCAAAGATGTCAAACAACGTAATGACATGGAAACGAAACGTGGAAGAGACGAATTCCAGAACAATGCCCGGAAAACCGCACTGACTGACGTAAAAAATTTACAATCCAAAGAGAATGAAATGCTTGAACGTACGGTCAAAGAATTTCAGGCCAAGTTAAAATTCAAGGATCAAGCAAAGGTAGAGGAAAGACGTCGCCTGAAGGAAATGCAAATCAAAAATCATTTAGACGATCTAGCGAGAGAGAAAATCCGAAAACAACGTGAGGAAATTCAGCGGAGACGCGATATCGAGAATCGCATTCGAAACGAAGAGGTGAATGTTCTGTTCGATCGACAGAAGCGATTAGATACGATGAATCGTATAAAAGAACATCGCAGAATCATTACAGAACAAATGGAGGAACGTCGCTTGAGGGATAAGGAAAAAGATTATTCCGATTTGTTTTGCTTGGACAATTTGAATGAGCAGGAAGATAAAGCATTCTTTAAATATGCCAACGAATTGGTTACTGAGACAATAGAAAAAAACCGTCCGGTTTATCCAATTGTCAAAGTTGTTGAAGATTACAAGCGCATGAACAATCTTCCTTCAAAGAAATTAGTGTACGGCATCGATGAGTTAAAAGCTATGCGGCCACCAAAACCAAAGTAAAATGTCTGTTTTATCATTTTTACGATATTTTTGAATAAAAATTTTTATTTGTTATCAAAATATCAACAAATCGATTTATTTCTCATTTTGACAAGCGATTGCATCTTCACCGGAGATACTGTCGGGAAATCTAGAATATTAATTCGTTGCTTACAAAAGATTGTTTGACAATTTTCTAAGTTTACGCTACGACTACATTATACACCATTGTCTGAAGGTTAAGGCACATCTGGTGTAAAAAAAGTACCAACTTACAATTCTATTATTTTCAGTTTCTTCAACTTATTTTCTAGGCTGAATGACATTGAACGGTTTGTATTGGAAGGCTCCTTATCTTTCTGGGAACTAGCTAGCAGCCGATGTGTTTTCATATCCCTGTCAATCGCAATCATATCCATTTGCTCAGCTCGTGTTTTGCTTAGAAAAATATGCGACAAATTGTATCGGCATGCTTCCAACTGTAAAATCAAGACGTGTGTTACGAACGTACTTCACTAATCCTTTCCAAAATCTAGACGGAATCTGTGAACACTTTCTTATGTCATAGCAGGCACAAGAGACATTCCCACACGAGAGTGTTAAGGAATGTGTTCACTTATTCCTGACGGGTGACGTCAGAGTTTTTTGAAGTCTCTTACCTGCTGAAGAAGATTGTGTTTCATTTGAATGTCAGCAACACTTTCCACTTCGCTGCTTTCAAAGTGAAGATCAATGACAAAATATAAAGTATCACGAACGGTCTTGACGATCTCTTGTACATGTTCAGTTTTAAATAAACGCCGAGTGAGGTATCCTCTGACAAAAGCATTAATTTTGGTGGCAGCTTTATCCTTCTGAAAAGTATCGAATTCACTTTAGGACAAATTCGTTTAAGACGAAAGGCTCAAGGATTGTACATAGAAAGGAAGTTTAATAAAGAAAGAATCGTACGGGTTTGGCCAGTAGGGAGGTGAAATAACAAAGGCAAAATTTTCTGGAAATTTTATTTTTGTCATCTAAAAAATCGTCCTCAATGTGTCCCATTCTGTGCTGTAGAAATTAGAATTTGCCGTAGCCAGATGTCTTGGAAATTTCTTTATTTATTTATTTATTTCGTCAATGGCCGTTAAGCCTCCTGACTACTACGCTATGCAATTCAAATTAAATTTATATTCAAATACAAAATTAACATTGGAGTTCTTTAGCGTTTTACAAATTCACGAGCAACAACGCCCTCTGGCCACAGTTGATTTTGAACTACATAGTTAAATATTTTAGAATTCACTGTAATTTTAAAGGAAACAAAGCTATAGCTGTCCAGATTTGAATAGGGTGAAACCAGTTTTTTGCAAGACACACTCTTCTTCCGACGATATTATGTTCTTCAGTAGCAAATACCTCACAACTTCATCCTCTTCAACAGAAGGATAAAAACTTGACAAATAAACTACCTTATTACCTATATTTACCTATATGAAACGAATCATTTTGCGGTTGAATTGTTGAGTTTTTGATTTTAGCGTTGAGCATTCGACGATTTAGTAACCACCTCAGCAAAGGAACAAGAACTTGGGGGCGGTGTGTTGAGTTCAGATGATTCATTGAGAGCTTCTATAAAATCTGCGAAAATATGCTGCGGCTTGGATGGAGAGTCACTAGCCGGAGTGATTACGGATGTTTTCAGAAGATTCGATCCATTTGAATTGACTAAATGATTTTCGGGTTGCAGTTCTGTTACTGGTGGAGAATTTCTCATTGAGTCGTTGACGTTGTTAATGCCATGTGCGACGTGAGGCGCTTGGGGAACCAAAAATACGGAACTATTTTTCGGTTTTACCTTAGGAAACAGATTACGACTACGTTTGGCAGTATTGAGCGAACGTTGGATGCCAGGAGGCGATGAAGTGGGGACAGCAACGGGCGAATTGAATTTAGTGAATAGATGAGTTGAAACGTTGGACGACGGCGCTTTAATGATGCAGCTATCACATAACCATTGAAGATTTGGCATTTCTCTGTAGTAAAACAGCGCATCTTTGCTAAAGTTAACACAATCAGCGTGGAAAAGTTGGCGACAAATTCCATCACAAACTATTTTGTTGGTATTGTTATTTCGGAAACAGCCACCACACACTGTACAATTATTCATTTTTTCAGATTAGACGCCAATATTCGGTGAGAATCCAAACAATAACAAATACATCACAAGTGTCGAATGATGATGAAGAGCGATGACAAAACAGTAACAATAGAAGCAGGTTCCGTTACACAATGAAGCAATGAAATTATATTTTTCGATGATTACCGCCAAATAAACACATAACTGATACTTAAACGATAATATTCCGTTAAAAGCACTTTACATCAAAAGTTAATAGAGAACAAATATAAATAAACTATCATGAAACATTCGAAATAAAACAAAAAGTGGAGCACGAACAGAACCTGTTGTTTAGTCTGCGTATTATTATTAGTATTATTTGCGTGCACTAAATTAGAACAGAGGGTGATTTTTCAGAAACGTTTTTCCCGAACACTTCAGAAGGAGCAAATCCATAGAAATTACCCAAGGTAATGTCAAAGGCCCTACCGAAGCACGTCTCATACCATTGACTTTGATTGCCTAAACCTTCTCCTCTGCTCTATATCTAAAAGAGAACCAACTACGTTCAAGAAATACTGAAACTATTTTCTCTAAAGTGTAATTGTCACCAATTTTGCCTTAATAAGCAAATTTCAAACTGCTGTAATTTAATAGATATGAGTCATCCCTCCCAATTCTAGAAGTGCTTTATAACGAGACTTGATAATTTTCCCAAAAACGCTGAAACACGTGCTCTCTAAAATTTTATTCTCTATAACTTTGACTTTGGAAGCAACTTTCTATCTGTTATAGTTCTAGAGATATGTGTCATCTCGCCCAATTCTATAAGTGATCATATACCAGGCATGGGTCATTTTTCCTTGAAACTCTGAAACACGTTTTCTCTAAAATTTTATTTCCTACAACTTTGCCTTTAGACACAACTCTCTAGCTCTAGCTCTAACTCTCATAGTTCTAGAGATATGTGTCATCCCGCCTAATTCTATAAATGGTCATAACCGTAAGAAAAACCGTATTAGGCGACTAAGCGAATTACGTCTTCGTAGCATTTCGTAGAAGAAAAAACCAGTCGAGTCGACGTAATTGCATTTTCGCAGCATTTTTTAGAAGAAAAAATCATTCGATGAGACGAAATGGCGTTTTCTTAGCTTTACGTAGAATGAAAAATCAGTCGAGTCGACGAAATTGTGTCTTCTCAGCATTTCGTAGAAGGAAAAACCAGTCGAGTCGACGAAATTGCATTTTCGCAGCATTTTGTAGAAGGAAAAATCATTCGAAGCGACGAAAATGAGTTTTGGTAGCATTTTGTAGAAGGAGAATTTAGTTGAGTCGACTAAACTACGTTTTCGTAGCATTTCGTAAAAAGAAAAATCAGCCGATTCAAACGAAATTGTAGTTTTTTAGCATTTTGTAAAAAGAAAGTTTAAGTTGAATTTGTGTTTTCTTATTGCCTTATGTGCCCTTAAGAGCGTGTCAGATATTTTGACATTTCTATATTTTCCGATGTTTTTTCATTGCATATTTCTGAGGCAGTAATCATTAATTTTAAATTCCAAAACATTTGCATAACACATCCCTTTATAGATTCTATGTATCAGAATATATGAATATTGAGTCTAAGTGTCAAAATTTGATCTGAAAAAACATCGCATTGTATTATGCAGCCGAGTACTTTGCGATGTTTTTTCAGATCAAATTTTGACACTAAGACTCAATAATTATATATATTCTGATTCGGAGAATCTATAAAGGGATGTGTTATGCAAACAGTAGATGTGTCGGAATTTAAAATTGATGATCACTGCCTTAGAAATATGCAATGAAAAAACATCGCAAAACATAGAACTGTCAAAATATCTGACACGCCCTTAAGGGCATATAGTCTATAGGTAGGTCTATAGGGCGAAAAGCTTGTCGGTAGACTAATCGCCCTTGAGGGCAAATAGCATAAAGACAGGCTAATCGCCCTTAAGGACGAATAGTCACTTCGAAAATTTTATTCTCTACAACGTTGCCTTTGACAGTAAATCTCAGGTTATACCCGTATACGTCGTCAAATACATAGTTGACTATGTAGACGGGTATAACCTGACCTTAAGCAAATCTAGACGAAAACACTCTGCTTTCGTACATGGCCAAGAAACTCAAATTTGTGTATTTTATTGGTCCCAGTGCCCAGGCCACTGATTCGATTTCCACAAAAAATTTTTTTTTGAGTTTTGTGAGATCAAATGAACCAAAATGAACAATTTTCGTGCTATACTCATTGCGATATTTGCGAAAAGTATCACCAATCCTC
This sequence comes from Pseudolycoriella hygida, assembly GCA_029228625.1. Classification (NCBI taxonomy): domain Eukaryota; kingdom Metazoa; phylum Arthropoda; class Insecta; order Diptera; family Sciaridae; genus Pseudolycoriella; species Pseudolycoriella hygida. The sequence goes on along the minus strand of CM055406.1, from coordinate 40,617,705 downwards.
GAAAACCCAAGTTTTTGGTCACACAAACAGCTGTTTCTCGACAGCTTTTTCCAGTAGTAAATATGCGATTCTATTCTATACTCTAACCCACAACATATGGTACTCTGATAATCTTAAAAAATGCAACAGGCTCTCAAACTGTGAATGGTTTATTTCAGCATTAGAACATATATCACAAAGATTGCAATTACAAGAAAAATCACAAGAAATTATCACAGATAGAAGACTTCCTCTAAATTCTCAGATTGCTGGAAACACCCCATTACAGCTGCAGCGTTTCCCTTTTGTATTGCCATACTAATACGTTGCTTGAGGAAGCTCTTAGATCTTGGTTCGTCTGTTTTCAGTGCAATCATTTTCCCTAACTTATTGAAAAATTTTAAAGCTTCATCGCACCACGGTCCCACAGTTTCGACTGCGAAGGGTACGAAATGGAAATTTCTTTCAATTAATGACCTGTATTTGGATGCTTTAATATTTGCTTTGTCGTTGGCCGCTTTACCCGCTACTTTCGAGCTAAGCTTTAAGTTACTAGGGGCGAGCGTGTCAGTGCAAGTAGCATCCCACACCAGGGATTGGCCTCTATACCACGAGATCAAACTAGTGCCATCCACTCTTTTTCCGTCTTCCCTAAATAAACCTGGTGGTTCCAATTTCGCTGGCACATCCGCTGTCACTAGAGCTCTTTTTATTATATTGTTTAACTCTGAGTGTCTTGACCATCTCCCAGCGCTCTTCTTACATTTTAGACCATGTCGTCCTTTTCTGTCTACACGTGCACCACAGACACACTCGTGTGGCGTACATATGTCAATGCCCAAACGTAGGCCAGTCATTATACGAAACGAGTTGTTGTCTAGGAGAGTTCCGATTGTTCTTGAGGGGAGAGCATGCAACCATGCGCCTGACTCTGGTTTTTGAATCGCTCTCAAATGAAACTATATGTCTCTGAAAAAAGTTGTCCTCAATTTGTCCTATCGAAAAATTAGAGAAAAATGTGTAAATGTGTGTGTGAATTTGATCCCTTAGTATTTGGCATACAAATGCGATGTTTTTCAATATCAGGTGCTTGAAATTAAGGACATTTGTCTACATAACGATATTCTCAAAAAAATTTAGTTCCCAAGTTTACGTAATTCAGTATTTGCGATGTTTTAATGTAACATTCTGACTGTTAATACACAACAACGATTGGAGATTTCAAAAGGACAAATTGAGGACCTTTTTACTTTTTTTTTGCTAAATTAGATTCCCAAACATAGGATTTATATTTTCCAGCAAAGTCTGTATTAATTACTGTTTGCAATAACATTGCACAAATATGAATTGTCAAATTTGCGATGTTTTTCAAAACAAAATCCTGTGTAAATAACAAATTATTCAAAATTATAGCTCATGTACTGTGAGAGGATGACTGTTACACGAATATTCAGTGAATCAGAATTCAAAAAGTTGCAGTATGAAGGTCGAAAGTTGCTCTGAAAAAGCATCGCATTCCAAGTTCGTATGCGATGTTATTTTAGAGCAAATTTGTATCTCCATACTGAAACTTTTTGAATTCTGGTTCAGCTGTTTTTTGTGCACATGAGCTGTAATTTTGAATAGTTTTTTATTTACGCAGGATTCTCTTCTAAAAAAACATCGCAAATTCGACAGTTCACATTTTTGCGACGTGCTCTTAAATCAAATAAATAAAATGTTTCCCTGAAAGGAAAAATTGAGGACGTTTTCTTGGAGCTGTTTGCTCCTCCGTAGGTCATCGGGAAAACCGTTTTTGAAAAATCACTCACTGTTCTAATTTACTACACGCAAATTCCCCCATTTCCACAGGGACAGGCTACGACAAATTCTACAGTACAGAATGGGACATATGGAGGACGATTGTTTTAGATGACAAAAATAAAATGATCAGAAAATTTTGCCTTTTCGTAGAAAACCTTTTCATCCATGGAAAAAACAAATGTAAAATATCATGAAATTTTTGACCTGTATGGTAGGAAAAAGTTATACATATCGAAGAGAACTACGAAGGGCCATTCAAATAGTGCGAACTGAAAAAAAAACCAGCTAATGAAGCGCAATCCCCCTCCCCCAAGAAAGCGCACTATTCGAATGTCCCCTAATGCAGAACATCCTTCAACACAACTACCATATCGTCGTTAACTCGCAGAATTTCTTATGCTTGAGGTGATCCACTAATTGGCGCCATCAAATGAAACTATTCTGAACATTAATACTGATCTGGTGATTGAGCGCGAATCATTCGAAAAATGAACATTTTTAATTGTGAGGATCACCTCGGCACTAAAAAGTCAGGGGACTAACAACGTGGATCTGAAAACACCTCAATAGAATATTGTTTGAAACAAAAACTTACTTCTGTTTGATTGCAATGGTTGCCTCTATCTTTTGATGACGACCAGTTTCCATTGACATCGTTGGACAATCCCGAGCTGTCGATTTGCTGTAAGGGATTCTTTGTCGAATTCGATGTACCATCTCCAAGAAAGGTCTTTATTTGCATGATGAGACTGTTGTGAAAAGCGTCTTGTTTGACTTTAACTTGCGACAATAGATTCTGAAGGAAAGCTTCCTGTTCGCGCTTCTGTTTATCCAAAAAGGAAATGATTTCTTTGTGAAATTTTTCCTCTACACTAGCCATCATTTCGGCGATTCGTTCATGAAAAGTGACTGTATCGCTCTCAGGACTGCTATCAGTTTGTGTGAACGTTGACTCTACCGGTGTTGTTGGCTTACGTATTTGATTCGCTGCAGAAGATTGTTTGGACACCACCTTCTCCAGCCTCTCTCGACTCACGTTGCTATTCTGACATTTCCGTATCAGTTTATCGGGCAAATTCGAAATGTTTTCCGATGGAATACGTCCCTTTTTAAAAGAAAACGATTTCGTTGGAGCCTTTTTGAGCTTTGGATTGGTCGTTTTTTTGACTTCAGGTTTTCGCTTTTCCTGCGCGTCGATAAAGATTTTCGTTTGATTCAATTCGGTTTTGTTCGATACATCAGTAAGTGATGTTGAGCTCGAAGGGATAACTCCAGTGTCTTCCAACTGCTTCAGAAAACACTCGCTTGGCTCGTCAACAATGAATGAATCTGATCGAATTATTGTAGAAGGCACAAATGTGTCCATAGACTGACCAGCAGTATGGCAGTTCTCCTGATAAGCAGGTGAATATAAACTTACGGCCACAGTTTCAGTATCAGTTCCAGGTATCGAGGAAATGTCCCATTCGGATATGGACGTAACAAAATTTTCGTTGTCTGTGTGCATTTCCGAATGAACCGAAGCATTTTCCGGGTCTGTTTGAGTGTTTTCCGTGTTTGAGTGAAAGTCAATCTGATCCGCCTGAACGATACCGTTTTTGTTCATAGAGTTGCCCTTTCTTTGCGCCAAACGGCGTTCAACCTCTAATGCTTTGGCTTTAAATCGTTGGATTTCTTCTCGTTTGCTTTCGGATAGACACGGTCTCAGAATTGGTTTGTCTAAAGAAATGCGAGGAAATATTCTATGAAGATTTGACTATTTTGTGCTACTAAAGTTTACCTTCAATTTTAAATACCGACAGGAAATCTATTCCGTTGTACATGGTAGAACGTGTGTTACAAAATTCACATCAAAAGTTTCGTTAGGTAACTATGGAGATGAAAACAAAAATACAAGACGATGATGTGGTGAGTTCGTTTTTAGTTTCGTTTCCAATGATCCGAAATAACGAAAATCGAGAAAGAAAATGTGCGCAATATTTGAAATGATGTGTATCTACTGCGGTCTTTGCTTCTTTTTAATGATTTGACTTTACGTAAGAGAAGGAATCTTTTTCACTGCGTACTTGGATATACATCGAATTTAACGATACAACGTTTTGTATGGCTGTGGAAATTGTTCACAACTGACCCCTTTTTGTGAAAAACTAAACACCTTGAATTCGAACAGAATTGACGTTTAGCGTCCCATTCGAAAGAAAACGAACCAAGATTTTATTTAACTTTCGCTTTTATTTTATCCAACAAATCAACTCCATTTTCCCACAACAATGTATCAGCTTTAACAACGGAACTCTCAGCTAACAGCTTTGGTAATTTGAAACCAGCTCGAGCGCAACCGAAATCTCCTTCTCCTAATCTCGCGATGGGACAATAGTCGTTGCTCCCATCTCCAATATAAAAAACATTGTCGTAACTAATTCCATCAAGCGCCCTACGTGCAATGTGTTCCTGTAGAACTTGCCCTTTGCATAAATTCATCTGACTCAATGAACAAGTCGTTTGTTTATGAAACGGTTGAATGATAAGCAATTCATCTTCATCAAAATGGGCTGGATTGCTGTACACCTTGTGTATCAATTTGTCGATTCCATTTGTTTCGCACCAACGTTCAATGAACTCCATGTTTGAGTCGCTGATTATTATAACATCAAAATTCATTTTTATCAAATTTTGAATTAATGTCACCATACCGGTCACTTCAGGTATGGATGTTACTGCCGCTAGAATCTCTTTTTTCGTTACATCGATTCTATGCAGAATTTTAAACACTTCGCCCATGTATTCAGTCCAACCGTTCTCTTCGCTGTACAATTGTTTGACATGGTCGGGTATTGGATGTGACGATGGAATTAAGTCTCGTACAACAATATCACTGTTATCACTAACGATTGTGTAGTCGAAGTCGAATGCTGCTAAATATTTTGGAATCTGCATTTGGAAATAAGAATCAAATTAAGTTGTTGCTAGAACTGTGGAACAAGATATTATCAATAGTATCATTTGAATTGAATTTAGGGGAATATTATTCTACCACTCCAATTTGCCAATTTGCCATTGTTTATCCCGAAATGAAATTCTAACTTTTACGAATCTTCAAAACTTCTTTTCATCAGAACAGTATTTGGGAAACTTACTTCTTCCATGCCTGAAGAAATTTCTTGAGAAAGATGACACACCAAGAAGATTACAACAAAAAGTTTTGTTTATGTGGTCAACGCAGGCAACAATTTGTGAGTGTGTTCATTTATTTCGAGTTTGATTATGTTCGCAAAGCGAAAGGGAAAAGTCATCGAGCTTTATTCAGGTCCAAACTGGTCGAAGGGGCGATCGGGATTCGATCGGCCGCTAGCTTTTTAGACCCGTACGAAGAACAAAATTCTATTGTGTTTACCACGGCGTTCGTAACCAGTCGAATTTCGACCCAGGAGTAAGGGGGAGCATCGACCATGGTCCTTATATGACGAATAACTCGAGAAAAACTCAACCGATTTTCAAAAATTTTATTTCCCTGAGAGGTAATCGAAAAATCTTTTATGGGATTGAATCTGAGTACTGTCGGCCCAAGGGCCGGCGAACTAGTGTCGTTTAAGTGGTTTTTGGTCTTTTGTACATAACTCGAGCAAATCTTTTCCGATTTTCATAAATATATTTTTGTTTGAAAGGTCGTGGCATGGCCAACAATTTATGGAAGAAACTTGATATTTAGCCCTTGGACTTAGCTAGAGCACTAAAAACGAGTCTCTACTAGGGCCCCACGTGTTTTTTGTATATAACTCGAGTAAATCTCTTCCGATTTTCAAAGTTATTTTTTTAACCGACAGTCCTATGAAAGCCCAACAATCTGTAGAAGAAATTTTTTTGAGATTCGGTCCTTGGACTTAGCTAGGTCACTAAGACGAGTTTCTGCTAGGCCCCTGCATGTTTTTTGTGCATTAATCGAGTAAATCCCTTCAGATTTTCAGTTGTTTTTAATCGAAAGGTCTAGGAATGTCTCAAATTTTACGGATTTTTTTTTTAATTAGAAGGCCTTAGACTCAGCCAGTACCCTAAGACTGAGTTTCTTCTAGGGCTGAAGGTGTTTGTTTACATAAATCGGGTAAGTCCTAACCGATTTTGTTTATTCTTTTTAGACCCGTACGAAGAACGAAGTTCTTCGAAAAGGGGTCTTATGCGTTTACCACGACGTTTGTAACCACCTCAACTTCGACCCGGGAGTAGGGGGGGGGGGGAGCATCGATCATGGTCCTTAGATGACGAATCAGCAATAAAAAAATGTCCGTCCGTCCGTCCGTCACCGCGATAACTTGTGTAAAACTCAACCGATTTTCAAAAACTTTTTTCCCCTGAAAGTTAATTGAAAAACCTTCTTTGGAATTGAATCTGGGCACCCAATCAGCTAGGGCCGTTTAAGTGGTTTTTGGTCTTTTGTACATAACTCGAGTAAATCTCTTCCGATTTTCATATTTTTTTTATTTTTTGTTTTTGAAAGGCGTGGGCATGACGGACATTTTATGGAAGAAATTTTTTGGAATTTTGAGCTTTTGGTCTCAGCCAAAAAACTGAATCTCTACTAGGGCCCAACGTGTTTTTTCTAGATAAATCGGGTAAATCTTATCCGATTTTCAAAAAAAAAAATTCCCTGAAAGATAGTCACCAAATTGATCACGGGATTGAATTTAGGCAAATTCGGTCGAAAACTTTCGAAGTTACGGTCGAAAAAGTGGTCAAAAACGTGATTTTTTTAAGGTTCGTGTAGCTTTTTTACCGATATCTCTGCGAAATTAGAACGGAAATCGCTCTTCAAGGTCTTTAATGACAGATGTGGACATCCAAAAAATCAAGAAAATTAAATTAGTGAAAATCTGTTGAGTGGTTCGGGCTGAAGTGTGGGCCCAACTCACCCTACGCAAGCACATACGATATTTGGTGATTTTTCGTGAATATTTCTTTAACTATGAGGTTTTTTGTGCGGTTGTGCAGAGAAAATAGATGCGAAAATTTTTGTTTACGGCTGTATGGGTCAGGGGCCTCTTCCAAGTGCTCTCGGTCAATTCTACGATCGGCCCTATTGCAATTTTTTTTAAATTTTGAGATTTTTTTTAAGATTTTTGCGCGTTTTCTTCGGACGGGTTTTTCAATATTGCCCTTTCGGCAATTTCTAATCCAATTTAATGTCGACGTAATTTTATAAGAGTTAGTTAATATTTTACGTCCGAGTCTTCTTGCAACATCTCTTCTGCTTGCCACATCTATTCTGATACGTACGGGTCCCTTCATGTTTCTATTTGAGAGGTAGCCGAGTACTGAATTATATTCAAAAATAAATTTGGGTCCGGTGCCTCTGCTTAGGGCTCAAGTAGGCCCCAGGGCGGTCCTAAGGTCGGCCCTAACAAAAAAAAGATGCTTTTTGCTATGTTGCAGAGCAAACTGAGGGATCATTTTCGTCTATGGAAGTATTTGTCCGAGGCCTCTCCTGAGCGCCCTAGGTCGGTATTGAGATCGGCCCTAGCCCAAAAAATGGTCTTTTGCTATGTTGCAGAAAAAATTGAGGTGAACATTTTTGTCTATTTGGGGGTCAGTTTTGTGCTTTCGTAAGGGTTTTTTACACCGTTGCTTCGAAAGGGTTTTTGCAATTTCAAAAACAATTTAATGTGGACGTAATTTCATATACTTAAGAGTTAAGGCAAGATTGACTCAAATACGTTCGAGTCTTTTCATAACATCAACTCTGTTTGTCACATCTATTCTGATACGTACGGGTCCCTTGCATATGGGCAATTCCATGCAAAAAGTGGAAAATGCGTTACGTGCAAACGCTCTAACGGGTAAAATGTTTAGATATTAGAATTCCTTATGGAGAAGTTGAAGATTGAACATTTGTAGAAACTTCTTTCATATAACGTAAGCCTCGTATGTGCTTTGTTTAGCAAGAAAACAACGTTTGCACATACCAATGGAATTTCCCATTATATGTTTTCAGTCACACTCGACATTTGCATTTTCAAAAATCACTCAGTTTTTTTTTTTTTGAACATCTTTTCTACGAAGGGCCATTAGCCTTAAAATCTTTGCCTGTGGCGCTGTAATAATCCCATTTTCTATCGAGCATCTTGTCTAAGAAGGGCCATTCGCCTAAAAAACATCGCCTGTAATCATCCCACTTGCTATTGAACATCTCTTCTACGAAAGGCGATTCTATTCAAAAATTGCACCTGCGGCGCTAATAGCATTATTTATTAAATATCCAACAAATTCTATGTAAAACGACGTTTATGGCACTTACGATTTTATCCCCCCACTGTTTAAGTCTTATCAGATTGAAACAAGGGCAAAAAACGGAAATCAATGTTTCGGGCCGGTCCAGAACATCGCCCGATGGGCCGTTTGGTAGTCAGTGCGGCCCTGGTCTGCGTTGTGAACGAAACTTCAAAAAAAGAAGAAAGTTTGTTCACTTTTTTAATTGTCAAGACTGTCATAATTGAAGTTTTTTGGAGTTACTAAACTGTCATTATAAAAATGCACATGGCATATTTTGATGGCATGGTCATACTAGCTGCGTTTGTTGGGTTATCTGCTTCTGTTTACATGTTATCATAATTCGAAGTTTAACTTTTTTTGTTGATTTCCAATTATTTTTGGTTCAAATTCAAGTGCAATGGACGCGAGAGAAATATTTAAGCAACTAACATGTGGAGCTGTTTTCACCAAGCGCAAGCCACCTAAAACACAAGAAGTAAGACTTACATCCATAAACGTATCGTTAGAAATGAACTTTTCTTTTACCGAAATAAATCCATTTTTCCAACAATGGAATTTCATAAAAGCTTTCAGTACAAGAAAAGTTAATTTACGCCTAGTGTACCAGTTTTCATTTATTATTTCTTAACTTCCAGCCAGTCGCACCACCTTTGGTGTGCCCCAAAATGGAGGTAAAGGAAGAAGATGAAACTATGGGATTGGCTGAATCGATGAAACCTGAAATTGAAAGTGACAACGAAGAAACTAATGTGGATATGCAAATATTAGACGATTCGGCAATGCCCATTCTAACGAAAAAGAAGAAGAAAACCGTCACAGCCGCACAGTTGAAAAATTGGGAAACAGAAAAGGTAGGTGGCTGTATGTACCTAATGCTTTAACTTACCTCTAATCATGCAACCGTTTCAGATAAATCGATTGAGGAACAAATACCACATTCACATCAAAGGATCTAATCCACCGGATCCACTCGAAACATTCAATGAAATGAAAACTAAATACGGAATCAATTCTCAAGTTTTTGATAATTTATTTAGTTGCGGCTACAATATTCCGACACCCATTCAGATGCAAGCAATTCCTGTGATGGCTAGCGTATGTGTTAATCGATTGTAAAAATTCCTTCGTTGGCTCACTTTTTGTTGTATTTATAGGGTCGGTCTGTAATGGCGTGCGCACAAACCGGATCTGGAAAGACGTCGGCATTTCTGTTACCCATAATCAGAGACTTAAAGAAACCCAAAGCCAAAGGGTTCCGGGCTGTGATTTTGTGTCCAACGCGAGAACTCGCTAAGCAAACTCAACGTGAATGTCTACGCCTTGTAGATGGTTTGGGACTACGTGTTCACATATTGAGTAAAGTAAATCAAGCGGAAAGTCGATACGGTGAAAAAAGTAACAAAAAATTTGACATTCTGATAACGACACCGAATCGTGTTTGTTATTTGCTGAGTGAGGAACCAGTTGCTCTCGATTTGACAAGGTAAGCAAAGTTAGTCGTTTGATGACGTCAGTTTATTTGCTCGTTGTACCTTTGGGAAACCTATTTTGACTTCACGACTACAAGCGATCGAACTCGTTTCCGGGGGTCTTCGCGAGTGAAACAGAGTATTTATTGACTGGGAGATTGTTTTTTTTTTTTGACTCGCATGGAGGCACCTCGAGCTGGAACGCCACAATTGTTATAATGTTAAAATCTCTAAGACAGTACGCAGATACAGTTGGGATCGTTAGAGATTCCCATTTTTTCCAGCTCCGCAGTGGCGGGTAATTGAACCCACCACCCTCTTGACGCATCCCCTGTCCAAGTTTAGCAGTTCTCTTGCCCACCTCCCATTACTCCTTCCTAGGGAGCGAATTCCAACCTCACCCAATTCTTCATCGCTTTCACGCATTCACGCTACCTCACCAGCTCATCCACTCTCTCGTTCTCCACACCAGAGTCTCCGGGAACCCAGACCCAGATTTCTCAGTCCCATCCGGTTCAGGGTTTCCTTCAGCTCTTTCACTAGCTTGGGTGTCACGACAGGGGACATGAATGCTTTAATCATCGCCTCACTGTCAGAGCAGACTGTTATATTTTCCCCACTTGCCTCTGCTGCCGCGAAAATTTTAGCTTAAAAGACGTCGGTACCTAGCTGGTACCATTTCTCCGCTAACGATTCCAGAAAAAATACTCCGGCTCCCGTACCTCCTGAAGTTTTAGGGCAGTCAGTAAAGCTTGTGAGCTGATAGGCGGCAAACCTTCAGAGCTACTGGGTGCTATGCCTTACGAAGTCTGCCTCCGGTTTCATTCTCTTCCTTGGCAGACTTCATTAATGATAGTCTTCTTGATTTTCCCATGGTCCGAAATGAAATTTGGAGTCCAGAGATCGTTCTGAGACAGCCTATCCGCCGTGCCGAAAGCCTTCTCCTTCAATGCCACATAGACCGGTGGCAGATTAATTATCGTCTCCATAGCCGCCGTAGCTGTCGATTTCATAGCTCCAGTAACACAAATGCATAGCAGTCTTTGAATCTTGTTCTCTATCTTACTCCTAATGTCAAGCCTCGGCTACCATACAACGCAGCCGTGACTCATCATAGGTCTGACGACTGCTTCATACATCCACAGTATAGTCTTGGACGTTTCTTCCAAACGAGTTTCTGTATGTCCAAAAAACCAATAGAGTCTTCTGTGCCTTGTTCTTGGCATGATCGATTAAGTTCAACTTGCCATCAAGAATTATACCGGCGCTCCGGACCGGAAACGATATGTTTATAAAACAGCTTCAATTTCCCTACCCGTTCATAACTCGACGTTCTCCTACTAAAGAGAACTATGTCAGTCTTGTCCGTATTTACTCTGAGGCCGTTATCTCGACACCCCCATGAGGACAGCCTCTAGATACCCAGAAACTTGCCTTATGGCCACATACTGTTGCCTCAACTGCCCTCACCTTAATTACATTCCTCATAGTTTAAAAATTCGAAAAACATCTTGTGAGTTAACCATCTGTTTTTAATCGTTTTTCATACATCACGATACACCGGAACAGCGTAATAACATTTACCTGTAGCCTGTACCAATTACCACACCTTAGCTATTTCATTGAACAGTAAATGCCCTACAATTTTTGATCAGAAGTCCATAACGTGTTTGTTTTATCTCGTTGTTCTCTGCTGCAGTGTAAAGTGGCTGATACTGGACGAAGCCGATAAATTGTTCGAAGAAGGTAAAAATGGATTTCGTGAACAATTTGATCAAATCTACAAAGCGTGTTCGAGATCATCGCTAAAAGTTGGCTTATTTAGTGCCACTTGGACGAATGCAGTGGCAAAATGGTGTCGTAGAAATATTAAAGGTTTCCTAACTATTACCATTGGACAACGTAATTCAGCGACGGATTTAGTGGAACAGGAGCTGGTGTTCGCTGGAAGCGAACCTGGTAAATTGCTGGCATTTAGAGAAATGTTACGGAAGGGACTTCAGCCACCAGTTCTGGTCTTCGTTGATAGTAAAGTAAGTTTGTCCTCGAATCGCACAATTTTTTGATTGATTTAAAATCTACAAATAATTTAAGGACCGCGCGCAACAATTGTACAAGGAGCTGATGTTCGACGGTATTAACATTGACGTCATACACTCGGATCGGAATCAACAAGAGCGTGACAACGTCGTAAAAGACTTCCGTGTAGGCAAAATCTGGGTTCTGGTGTGCACCGAGTTGATTAGCCGTGGCATTGATTTTAAGGGCGTAAATCTTGTAGTAAATTATGATTTTCCACAATCTGCCATTTCATACATTCATCGGGTTGGAAGAACTGGTCGCGCCGGTCGTCGAGGTAGAGCTATAACTTATTGGACGACGAATGACACAGCCAATTTGAAGAGGTACATTTTTTATAAAAACTTTTTTTTCTACTCTTGTCTGCAAAATACATTTTTAGCATTGCGAAAGTGATAAAAAATTCGGGTTGCCCTGTCCCGGAGTATATGCTAGCTCTGAAAGATCAGTCCAAAAAAGCGAAGAAGAAACTTGGGAAAACGGTGCCAGAACGGGAAGACATTAATGTCAAACACGCCACAAAGAAAAAGGTCAAAGTGATTGCAAAAGTCAATCACAAGAAGGCGAATGGAAAATTAGTTCAAAATGGAAAGGTAGCCAAAGTGAAAACGCAAAAAATGTTGAATAAATCATTGAAGACTAAGGCAAAAAAAGTTAGCGGTTAATAATGTAATGAACGGCAAATAAATCTATTGACTTTGTTAAGTATTTGATTATTTTTTTGCGTTGAATATCGAAAAGACGGAGGGATATCACAAGAGCAACATTTATTTACAACGAAAAAATAAAAATAAAATAAAAAAAAATAAATAAAATCAATTTCAAGATTCACAAAGCCAATCACAAGGTAATTTTGGCATTTTACTAGCTGGCCATGGCAAGTAGCCAGCTGTTTTGAAAACCCAGTAATCGTAAGACACCTTCATCACTAAAGCTAACAGTAAAAATATTTCAGCGGTTATTAAATAGTAAATGTAATCAGTCCAGTCGTGCATCGATTGGCACAGTTTCGTTTCGGATAAATCCAAAACTTTGGATTTTATATTCTCACAGAGTATTCGATCATAGTCCTGAATGTGTGTCTGTCTAGCCAACCAAAGCTGTAACAAAAATTATATTGAATTTTCGAATCTCTCTGCCATGTAGTTGTTACTAAACTTACTTTTAATACTTTAGCCGAATTGCAATCACAATATAAATGATTCCCTTCTAAATATAAGAGTCGACCGTCAGGACTGCGGTCCAATGTGTTGGAGAGGAGGTAAATTGGTATCTGCAAACAATTTATTCGATAGATTTGTTCGTTTTTTTTTATCGAAAATCGTTCAAAAATATGACTTACCGACTTAAGCTTATTTCGTCGAAGGAACAATGTTTCAAAATTTTCCAAAAATTTGGTTCCTTCAAGTTCTAACATCGAGGCAATTTGATTATCGTCTGCAGAAAGCCTTAGTAAGAATTCATAGCTCTTATCCGTAAATGTCTTTAAGCTAGTAATCTGGAAAAATACCATGCGAAAAATATATTAGCAAGTTAATAAATTAGGAAGTTTTTAGGCCAAAAAGTAGGATACCGGCAAATCGTCTCGGGTTCACAAGGCAATCGACTCGAGGAAAAAAAAGAAATCGTCTCGAACTCACACGCAAATCAACTTGAGAGGAAAGAAGAAGAAGCAGGAAATGACTGGTAAAAAGGAAATGTCTGTAAAGAAGGAAATGAGTGAATGATGATGAATCCCCCGAGCCTTTTTACTCTTGATAAACTATTAGATAAAGATTTTCGTCTGCGGCGCTATACTTTAAGTAATTGACTTTACGCCTCAGCTGCGCTATACTATAAGCAATTAACTTAACGCCTAAATTTTTTATGATACTTTATGTACTGAAAATCAATAATCTGCAAATCAATACAATTTACACGTTGAAGCGCTAATTCTCTAGTTTTGTTTGCCACCTAGGTTTTTGTGACATTTCGTTAAAGCGAAAATTCTCCAAGACGCCTAGGTGGCAAACAAAACTGAGGAATTTCTCCTTTTACGAAATGTCACAAGAACCTCGGTGGCAAACAAAACAACAGAATTGGCGCTTTAACGAAATGTTACGAGAACCTATGTTTCAACGAAAGTAGAGAATCTGCGCTTTAACGAAATGTAAGGAAAGCCAAGGTAGCAAACAAAACTGGGGAATTTCTCCTTTTACGAAATGTCACAAAAACCTCGGTGGCAAAAAAAGCTAGAGAATTAACGCTTTAACGAAATGTTACGAGAGCCTATGTGGCAACGAAAGTAGAGAATTCGCGCTTTAACGAAATGTTACGAGGACCAAGGTGGCAAACAAAACTGGAAAATTTCTCCTTTAACGAAATGTCACAAATACCTCGGTAACAAACAAACCTTCAGAATTAGCTTTAACGAAATGTTACGAGAACCTACGTGGCAACGAAACTAGAGAATTCGCGCTTTAACGAAATGTTACGAGGACCAAGGTGGCAAACAAAACTGGGGAATTTCTCCTTTTACGAAATGTCACAAAAACCTCGGTAACAAACAAACCTTCAGAATTAGCTTTAACGAAATGTTACAAGAACCTACGTGGCAGCGAAACTAGAGAATTCGCGCTTTAACGAAATGTAACGAAAATCAAGGTGGCAAACAAAACTAAAGAATTTGCGCTTTAACGAACATGACACGACGGACTTTGATCCTCTCGGATATGTATGAGGAAAATATTTGTTTATCTATAGTAAAACGCAAATAAATAATTGGTAATTGACTAATTTTTCATTTGCAGTTACATATTTAGTCTCTGATAAGAAAGATTTTTTTTGGCAATTGTCATTAGGTAAAATGGACTTACTACTTAGGTGAAGGTTTAAATTGAATTTGGTTTAGGTAAATGCAGATTAAACTTTCAGTAAAGTGTAAATACTTTTTGGTAATTCCAATTTCTTTCAGGCACTTTCGAATATTTGATAGGTAGTTTATTACATCCCGTACAGTTCTAACAAACTTGACCCATTTTGCGTTACAGGGATTCTAAAAATGCCAATTTTAGCGTTACGTAACATTTATGAACGGCCCCATACCAATGGATTTCCCGACTGATTAAACTCTTTCTTCTGGGACTTTGAAAATTTTGAGAAAATGAACATAACCAAAGACCCGTACGTATCAGAATAGATGTGGCCAACAGAATAGATGTGGCAAAGAGACTCGAACGTATCTAAATGTACAAATAAGCCAACAATTTAACGTTTTCTGTTCTTTTCATCCATAAAAATTACCCAAGGTAATTTCAAGGGCCCTACCGAAGTACATCTCAGACCATTAAAATCTAGAAAAGCTTATATTCAAGGATCCTGAAACACGTTTTCTCTAAAATTTTATTCTCTACAACTTTGCCTTTGGAAGCAACTTTCTACCTCTCATAGTTCTGGAGATTCGGGTCATCCTGCCCAATTATGAAAGTGGCCATATACCAGAAATGGGCCATATTTCCCCAAAACCCTGAAACACGTGTTCGCTTAAATTTAATTCTCTACAACTTCGCCTTTGGAACCAACTTTTTAACTCTCATAGTTCTGGAGTTCTGGGTCATCCTGAACAATTATGGAAAAATCCTGACACACGTGTTCGCTTAAATTTAATTCTTTACAACTTTGGCTTTGACATTAAGTCTCCATATTGCGTAGTTAAGGAAATATAGACGAAAAACTGTTTTCGTATATGGCCAAGAAACTCAATTTCGTCCATTCCATTGGTCCCAGTGCCCAGACCCCTGTCTCGATTCTCACATTTTTCCCAGTTTTATGACATCAAATGCTTTCATTTGACACCAAAATGAGGATTTCCGTGAGATACTTGCTGAGATATTTGCGAAAAAGTTTCATCGACCTCGAAAATTTCATGTCCGACTTCCACTTCTTCAACCATATCTGCGGAGTTTTTGGCCGATTTTGCTCATCTTCGAACTTGAATCGTGGGAGGCATGTACCTTCCAGGAAAAAAAAAGTTTAGGCTGATCGGTTGAGCCATTTGGAAAAAAAGTGGAGACGGACGGACAGACAGACAGACATTTTTTTATTGCTGATTCGTCATCTCTAAACGATAATAGATGCATCCCCCAACTCCCACCTCGATCTACCCCATGTTACAATAAAATTGTTGTATGCAACACAAGTCCGTTTCCATACTGAGCAAAAACGGTTACCCAGGTGACTATCCTTTATTCTAATCTTAGCATTAACTTTTCGAATCGACTCCAACTTCACGCTAAGCGAATGTAGTCAAATCTCTGTTATTAGAGGTTCAAAATAGTTTGATACTATTCCAACTGTTAAATGACGTTTCGTTAACAGTTTTTTAGCGACACTGACGCGATTCGTCAACCGAATATAATGAAAAAAACTTGAGACTCAATGTGACTTTTCACCACAATGAGTAAAAGCTCATAAAAGACCCTTTTACCCCGCTCATCATTTGAATTTTAATTGAAACTTGAACAATTTGGCACAAGATGGAACTATAAAAATTGTGTGCAGATTTTGAATGTGAAAATATTGGAAAAAATTCTAGTAAAACTTCACGTATATCTCTTTGCAAATCTGTTTTAAAGTAGGATATTTGACACTTATTAAGTAGCGATAGCTGCTTTATGCTTTCCCTCTTCCTGTTCGTCCGTCCGTCTGTGCACTGCACAGCACTCAGCTGTACCTCACTGCACCAAGGGAATCAACTTCTTTGACTTCACTCTATCGCTACTTTCCTATACCCATTTCAGTGGTTTATTTGTTAGAGCCGTCACGTGTTGTTAGACCGTCTTCCCCTAGAGCGTAACGTCATATGTTAAGCTAAGGGTGGTAACGGACTGGTGTGACAGAAAAAGTTTTTCCTATGTGACAGGGACGAGGGGGTGAAAAGCTGACATTATAGCGTGACGTGCTTTATGACCACCAACTTAGTGTAAGTTTAGTGATATTAGGACTTGGGCAACGCCTCTTTTGTAAATCGACTTTGGCTACGGGTCTGCGAGTGAGCAAGGAATAAAAGTGCTTGGCATAAGCTTCATCTTTGTATTCCCGTCAATGAGCTGCGATTTCATCATGATTGTGGGATTTGAATCATAAATGGCATTATGTTCAGTTTTCGAGTCGACGCATAACCGAAGTGATTGAAAAGCTTATTGAAAATGTTGTATGAACAACCTTTTTGAAACCGGAGCTTAACGGAACTTAAAGCGTTCTTAAGTTCTACTGTAACGAAAATATGGTGGAACTTACATTGTTATTTGACACATTTAAGAATAAAGTGTTCATTGGTAACTTTTCAGGTAGTTCAGTCAATCCCAAACTGGAGCAATCAACTCTCAACGCCACAACCAAATGTGGACCACCTTCTTGTTCCTAAATGAGAATTAAGAATTTCATTACGCAAATTTTCTACGCAAGAATGAGTTTTTCTTTCACCTCGTATGTCATTCTTTCAGCATCACAAGTGCAATTCCCTTTACCAGGTATGTAGGGACATTCCGACTGCAATTGTTTCATGCGAATCAGTTGACTCAATGGTATAACATCCGTTGAATTGAACCAATTGAACGTTTGATTCGTCAGACAATAAGTAGCGTTTGGATCGACAAACTGAATGTTGCCACGTTCAAGTGATTCCAAAACGGATTTGCATAACATTCCGTCATTACCGCGAATATCTAATGATAAATTTGTTGGTATGCTATTCAATGTTGGCATTGACGACAAATTATTTTTCGATATGTCCAACACTTGTAGTCGGACGAGATCTTTAAATGCTCGTAAATTGATGTTAACTAAGTGATTGTTTGATATGTTAATGCATTGTACCGATGAGAATTTGGGTAATTCTTTCGTTATGCGATTGATATGACCGTCGGTTATTACCAGGGAGTCTAGTCTTTTCCAATATTTATGTGGTATGTCCAACTCATCTATAGTTGCGTTGCGAATATGTAAATTGATCCAATACGAATCGCTAGAGTTATCCATTGAAGAGGGATATGGCACACATGATATTGACTTTTCTATGTCGGTAACATTACAACAAACCAATGAATTTGGCACTGTCGGATGTGGAATGCATTCGTTACAGCTATCATTCTCTCTAGGTAGACTGCAAAGCTCTTCAGTTGCATAAAAACAAATGTTTGGTGAATCGGTGATCGTTTGCACAGTCGTCGTAGCGGCTGTTGCTAACAGTACATTCGAAGCAGGTGGTTCATCAAATGTTCTGCAAGTTACCGATACAATAACCGCCAGTGTAGAAATCACATAAATGAGGCGTCCGTGAGAGTGCCACCTGGTCTGAAAATATGCCAAGAAGAAAAGAGACGATAATATTTTTTTTTATCAAAGTCTTTATCACAATTGCAATTAGCATTGATTGCAAAATTAATAATTAGTCTATAATCACAGCAATTATCATCGTCATATCTATCAATCTCTTCGGTAAATATTTGTAGTTAAAGTTTGAGTGTCCCTGATAGATGTGTATGCGAACTGAACTGAACATCTGTATAGTATTTCACACCATCAATTAACACAGTGAAAAGTTGTTTCTGGTGTGGAAAATTTGAAATTAAAATTCTTAGCATTTCGGAAATTGTGGACGTTTGTTGGATTGTCACCACTCGTAATGCGAATCTTTGTTCAGCATATGGGTTCGGTGCTATTTCTTGTAACAAACGTTCGTTAGGGATATTTTACGTGCCACAGGTATTTACCATTTGATACTAACTCGACGGCCTCGACGGGTTAGCTCAGTGGAAACGTACTGACGTACTGCAACGAATATGGAACACGGAACAGTTACCTGACGAGTGGCTAGAGGGTACCATTTTACCTTTTTTTTAGTATTTGAAAGACTAAATCCGCTGGCTGAGAGTGTCATTGGGGATTATCAAGGCGGATTCAGACGAGATCGCTCAACAACTAACCAAATATTCACACTTTGTCTGATTCTGCAAAAGGACAGAGAGTTTCAAGTCCGGACGTATCATCTTTTCATCGACTCAAACAAGCTTACGACAGGGCCAAGCGTATGGAATTGTATGCGGCGATGAAGGAGCTGGGCTTTGAAGCAAAGTATATTCGTCTTGTGAAAGCGACATTGGATGGCACCAGATGTCGTGTCAAGGTGCAAAACGACATGTCAGATGTGTTTGCTGTAAGAGAAGGACGGAAGCAGGGAGACGCTCTATCTTGCTTACTCTTTAACTTGGCTTTGGAAATCGCAATGAGACGTGCCGCTATCCAAACGCTGGTGAATGGAACAGTTTAAGTTCTGGGCTTTGCAGATGACTTGGATCTCGCCAGTCGTATACATGCAGCAGCAATTGACACTTTCACATATCTGAAAATCCAAGCCAAGAGAATGGGTTTGATGATAAACGAATCTAACTAAAACCAAGTACATGAAGACCGAGCCGAATCCGGTACCAATCAACAGGAAGAGTTCATTTATCTTGGAGCGCTGATACGATCAGACAACACACCTGAAATTCACAGACGTATCATGGCGGCAAGCAGATGCTATTTTGGTCTAATCAAACAGTTACGGTCAAAGTAAATATCAAAGAAAACGAAGTGCCATATTTACAAAACGCTTATTCGTCCAGTATTGATCTACGGATGCGAATCTTGGATGATGAAGAAAAGTGATGAACAGTTGCTCCTAACGTTCGAGCGCAAAGTACTTCGCACCATATTTGGGGCGATGCGCGAGGGGGAGAGGTGGCGACGGCGATTTTGGCGAGCCGGATATAACGGCAGTGGTGAAAGTCCAAAGGTTGAGGTGTGCGGGGCATTTGACACGAATGGATGAAAACAGAGCCCCCTCAAAATTATTCCGTAAGGATCCAGAAGGGCGAAGAGGAGTTGGTCGCCCAAAAATTAGATGGATCGATGGTGTCGAACTAGATCTTCGGACGCTCGGAGTAAGGGATGGAAAAACACGGCAAGGAACAAACGCAATTGGATCAGAATCCTCGAGCAAGCCAAGGCCCACAAGTGGCTGTAGCGCCGAAAAATTAAGTAAGTAAAGTAAGTAACGTACTGGCTTTCCATCAACAATATCCGGGTTCAATCCTAGTGGGAACAAATTCTGCATAGGATTTTTCTTCAATGTACAGGTATCAAAGTAACGTTCCTAGGCACACCCAGGCTTCATAATTTGGGTATTTGTGGATTTGGTGCCGAAACGAATCGTACACAGAAGAATGACAAATATGACGTCACCCATATTCGATTCTGTGTACAAATATCGTTAAGGGGCCATCCATAAATGACGTCTTATACGTGACACGCAATGTTATAAGTATACGCAGGGGGGAGGGGGAGTCAAAAAGTCCAAAAAATGCCTGCCGGTAAAACACATTGATGGGGCGAACCGGAATTCTAAGCCCTACTAGTTTCTGCACCTAGTACATCATAGATGGCATAAATGGTTTGTGTGCAATTTACCACGTTACAATAAATTAAACGTTTTTATTTTGTTACACAATTTCATTCCTTCAGACAAATCCAATTTTCTATACAAAATATAAATTGTGGGACCTAAAATTTAGGTTTGTCAAACAAACCGTTCCATATATCGGACATGTTCCTAACAGTAGACGTCGTGTTAATTTCGACCGGCGATTCTTCCGCTTGACGTTGGTTTAATCGGCGGAGACAAACGGGTTGAAGATTTGCTCTGAAGCTTTGCAAGATGCATGTTTTGCGGCGTCCGGCGGTTGATAGCGGTCGAAATTCAGCCTTCCACTCTTGTGAAATATTGGGTACATGTCCGATAATAGGCTATTGACACAGCAAAAACTTCGGTAACGAAAGGATCTCTAAGAAGAATCCATCTGAGCAAAAAGCTCATAAAAAAAATTGCGGGACTAGTAAATAAAAAATGATCTAGCCTCTAATCCGGACGGTATGTGACGGCCGATTATTGTTATTATTACTAGCGGATGATCAACGAGTTATCTCACAATCATGGCGGAAAATTACCCTGTGGTTGTTATATAAATGACTATAATCGAAGTACTTTTCACTTCTCCGCAAGTTTCGGAAAATATAATCGAGCCCAAAACCGTCCTTACTGATCAGGAGAGTCCATGTATTTAGCCAATTTTGCGAGTTTTATACAACGCAAGAAGTGAGGATCGAAAATCCCAGAAATAAATTCCCTAATGTTCATCCCCGTTAGGCGTTAATATTATTCTGTAAGGGATGTGTGAGGTGACAAACGGGAATGAGGCATTTAGTGAGCTTTGATTTGGAAATTATCGTGAGATGTGCGTAATCGAGTTCGTTTCCATGCAATCAGTGCGTATTATGTTAGACCAAATAAGTTTACCTTACAAGTTAACCCTCACGCTTTTCTTGTTTTTCTTTGTATTCTTTTTATTTTTGTCGTTGTCTTCAAAATCTAACTATTTGTTTCTATCTACGAAAATGAAAAAGTCCGTAAAAAGCTTAGAGTTTGTGAATTTGGATGATTTACGGAGCGGATATCGTACATATGGGTTCGTTCGAAGTTGAGATTATTGGAGGAATTTCAACTCGTAACGAATGTAGTACATTCCAGTTAGAAGTTGAAACCAAGGTGTTTGAAAATGAAAACGTGGGCGATGTAAAGCTCGTTATTTTACTCCGAATTTCTTGAATACAAATATTTATATTGGCGGTGCGCCGTGTGTTGTAGTAAATTTCTGTTTGTTATTATCTCGTAAACAAACAATTCAAATAATTGTTTTTAAACCACTACAATGCTAAACACAAAAGCCAGGTGAATAATAGAACTAAAATTATCTTTCAACCAGAAATCAATAATCAACGTCGCAGAAGTAGTTGTGCAAATCTATAGCAATAATTTTCGAATTTATTGAACTAAATTGAAGATAATTATTACTGGAAAGAGAAATGAAAAGCGGTGCTAAACGGAAAAGTATATAAGGATTCTCGCTTATGGTTTTTTTATTAATTAATTTGCTGGAATGTTTCTACTAATTGTTCTGCTTCCTCTGCTAAAATGGCAATGGGAAGAAAACAATGCTAGAAAATGAGCTCGAGGTAAATAACACACCAAAAATACACATAAAGAATTCGACATTGCGTTCATTTTCCCTTTGTATATTTTGTTTACATCAAAATAATCTCATTTGGGAGCAAACATAATTGAAGCACTTGACTTGTTGTCACAGTGAAAACAAACAAAAACTAATTTAAAGTTAAGCTTAACTTGAAATATATTGTTGGTTGGATGAACGTTTTAAAATCAATGCTTCGTATTTTTAGTCGAATAAATGTATAAATAACTTGCATGAAGTAACAAGGTAATCCGGCTAGTTATTTTTGAAACATTACCCGAGTCATTAAATTAGACTATTAGACTTGAACTCGATAATTTCAAATGTTTTTTTACATGCCCATTTCGTAGACTAGGGGCCATCCATAAAGTACGTACATTTTTAGGGGTGAGGGATCTTAGTCGAAAACGTACGTTCCATACATTTTTTCCATATCTTTTTGCGTACGAGGGTGGAGGGGGTCTAAAAATCGTTATTTTTTGAATACGTACTTTTTGGATGGCCCTCTATGCTTTTGATTCTCGCAGGGTGCAGAACTATTATGTTCAAGTAAAGTATATTGTATGAGGGTTACAGCCACGATTGGTACACACGTGAAGGGGATTTTTGACCGGGATTCTGTTACAAGGTTCACTTACCACGTTGAATTGGATGATTTGGTTTCTGTACAAATCGAATACAAGGTACCGTTACACATCAACCATAGATCAATACAAACTAAACTTTTCCGTATTGTGTAAATGTGAAAGAGACTTTCTTTTGTTTACAACGGTTTATGGTTCGACTTGGTTTCAAGAGACAGAAATGATAAAACGAATCGCATGGTTTATCGGATATGTAAGTAAATGAAACAATAAAGCCAAACTAAACCAAACGATAAATCCTCGTTAATTTGTAAAAAGGCCAACAAAATCCTGTATAAAGCCGTTGAATGGGGGAATTTAAAAGTATATTCATGTTCAATGAATGCAACCAATATTAAAAAGACAAGTGATAATTTGATTCCTTTGAGAGGGGCGTGAAACGAACCTAAAATTGTTATTGCGGAACGTCCGTCTCCGTTGGATTATATAAATATGGTAGATGTCATCCATAAAGTAACGTACACAATATTGCGCCTTCGCTCTAAAATTGGAGTGCCCAGAATGTAACGACATGCAGCATGCATTGCGCACTATTGTGCGCAATAAAATTTTAGTGTGAATCCGACAATACCTTCAAATTTTTTTGCATGCTTCATGCTCCGAAAGTGAATATTTCGGTCCGCATCACAAACTTTTTGAACACCCGTTTTGGACGACTGATTTTAGGTCAACAAACTTTGATGTCTTCATGACCTTACTCTACGAACAACCAAAAAACACGGCTTTAGTGAATGAATATTTTTCTTTGATTTACTCTGGAATTTCCACCATTTTCGCAGAATGTTACCTCGCCTCCGAAAAAAGCCACTAATTGCCTTATCTTTCATTTACAATTCCGTTCGGCATCTTTCCTAATGTGTTGCTCATTGCTATCATGGACGCGCGGTAGCAATGCGCTCGTGACGCATGTCCCCATACGATCAAAAAATTCAGAAAATTTTTTTCGTAGACTTTTTTTTCTTGAGTCGTACCCCCTTGTTTTTCGGATTCTACGTAAAATTTTAATTGAAATCGACCTTTTTCTCATTAAAATCGGTCCAGTGGATCCAAAGATATGACCTTTAGAAAATAGTCATTTTCGAAACAAAACGTGCTATTTCATAGAAGCCAAAGTTTAATGGAAACATCCTACGTTAGTTAGTTAGTTAGTAGGTGAAATTGAAATTTGGCAAGGACCTTCGGGTGGACATTCTACGCCATATGAGATTTTAAAAAGGGGGCTACCGGCCTCGTTGGGGCACCAGAAGGCGCCATATAAAGCCCATATAAAGTATGGGTCATATATGAGCAAAATTTTCGGACTGCGTTAGGATGGAGATAGATGTTTGATGTCAAAGGAAAAGTTATTCGGTAGAGTGTGTAGTGTGTCAGGGTGACCAACAAAACGGCCGACGGTGGTATGGGACGAACTTAGGGGGGAAATAACATTTTTTTTTGGTTGGAGATAGATGTTTGGTGTCAAAGGAAAAGTTATTGGGTTGAGTGTGTAGTGTGTCAGGGTGACCGACAAAATGACCGACGGTTGTATGGGACGGACTTTTCTACGCTTTCAGCTTTCATACTCAAAATTTTGATTTTTTGTACAAAAATACGCCATACATCCCATAAAGTCAAATTTTTGCGTTGTGAAAGCTGAAAGATTAGAAAAACTATAACACTAAGGGGTCCGGCATTTGTGACGCATTTTTTTAATCAAAAATGAAAACATTCAATTGATATCAGTCGTTTTGGAAGAATAAATTGCAAATAAGAGTGTTTTTGTGTCTCGATACTAAACTCGTGCTGGTCGAAAATTTACTACGGCGACGAGAAATTTTTTTTAACAGGCGGCAGCTGAACTCTAACAGTGCGTTGGATTACTTCGGGAGTCAAAATATTTTAGTTTAGTATACCAACAACTTACTTTTTTTGTTGAATACGTCCGACCTCAACCACATTTTTCGTCTTATATAAAATTCTCAAATTAACTTTCATATCTTCAGATTCAGAGAAAGTGGTTGTCAAACAATCGAACTCAGATTCTCATTCCAACCGCGTTCCCCATTCATGTTGATTTAGAAAAGTCATATCACAAAAATAAACAATAAATAATAATAATAGAGCAAACGAAGATATTGACACTTTCATACTTAAGATTACTCATCTGTCTATATCAATGCTGATAAATATCACTTTTGTGAGGACGACGACGTAGTTTGTATACTAATTAGGGGTATTGATAAAAGAGTTTGTGAACGTCGGTTGAACAAAGCGGCAATTATTTATTGTACCATAGGAAAGGATCAAAGGAAAATCACGACTGAGCAAAAAGCAATGCAAAATGGTCAAATAATTAAATTAAAACGACTTAAGTAGCAAGAATAATGAGAGTTTTTCGACTATTTGCCACGTCGAAGTTGACATTTTTACCAATCAAGTACGGTAACAGTAGATTACTCATTCAAATACAATTTGATTCATTACAATTTTATGATATGTCCAAATTTGTTTTTGAATATAATTCGGTACTCGATTACCTCTCAAATAGAAAAACAAAATCAGTTATGTAAGCGAACACGTTGGGCCCTAGCAGGGCCCTGACTCAGTCCAAGGGTTTCTAATCAAAAAATTTTCTTCCATAAAACGGGAGACCTAAAACTTTCGATCAAAAAAAAATTTGAAAATCGGAAGGTATTTACTCGATTTATGTTCAAAAAACATGAAGAGCGCTAGCAGAAACTCATTTTTAGTGCCCTAGCTATATCCTAGGGCCTAATCTCAAAAAAGTTTCTTCTACTAATTGTTGGGATTTCATAGACCTGTCGATTAAAAAAACAATTATGAAAATCGGAAAAGATTTACTCGAGCTCTGTACAAAAAACAAAAATGGCCCTAGCATAGACCCGTTCTTAGTGCCCTAGCTAAGTTCAAGGACTCAAATCCAGAAAAGTTTCTTCCGTAAATTGTCGGCCATGCCCAGATCTTTCAAACAAAAAAAATAGATTTTTTATAACACGCGGTAACTGCGATTTCTTGAAAAATTAGAAGAACATGACCTGTGTGCCAAGCCAAATGATATTGTTATGATATTGTTTATTCAAGAAACGATATTGTTTTTTCAATAAGCGATTGTTACCAAAACCGACATTGTTAATGAAACGACAAGCAAAATGTTATCGAATAGCGACATGAAAGTATATTTCGTTCCCTAGCGACGTAAAACATTTTACCTCCCTTGGGACGAAAGTAACTTGTATCGGAAAAAATTTGAAGAGTTTAGAAGCTAAAATACGAAAATAAGATTTCATGATTCACGCAAACCATCCGGTCTAACGGCAAGATTTTTTGAGGGTATTTCCCGTGTCCAGGCCCTACCCATGTCCCTACTTCTTCTTATGGTATAAAATCCTTAAGAAAGTTAGAGACCGATATACAAAGCCAAATAATCACCGGCAATGGAAGTCTGTTTTGTAGTTTTTCAAGACCCGATTGGATCATCATGAGTTGATTTTGAAAGAAATGTCATGGAATTATTGAAAAATATACCTCGATTCATTGATACAGTCAGTAAATACAATTTGCGGAAGCTTTCCATTATTGACACAGGTGATGCCATATGTAATTTGAATGTTTCACAATACTTTATGAGTTTTATCTCTCTGTAGTCTAAAAATAGTAAAAATAAAATACAATGACGAAATAGACTTACTCCATTGCAATGTAGTATCCGTTTTAATGAAGTAAACATTATGGCATAGTTTATTCAATTAAGTCACGTCAATACACATCAAATCAAATTCATTTAATTTTTATGAACTTGTACACTTCCAATTGACTTGTTCTTATAAAATTCATTTCATATTATTTCCGATTAGATCGTTCCGATTGAACTCTTGGTCACAATATAAATCAACAGCAGTTTTGAGATAAACGAATGATTACACATCACTCAATGAATTTATCACACATTTTCATCACGAATCAACTAAAAGTCAATTGAATTGTTAACTTGAATATTTTTCACACAAACAAGTGCATAATTTAGCATTACATTAGCGAGAATAAGGTATTTTTTTTTGTTCGTTCATTAATAAACTTTTATTCAAAATAAACCAGCGTTTACTCCGAGCAAAGTGTCTACAACTACAGCAAATTGTTTAACAAATAGATATGTTTTGTTGTACGGATTTTAAAACTGCTGTATATACATAAAGACCACTTTGAAGATGTTTGAAAGTAATATTTTTTTTTCTTTCTTTTTTTTAGTTTCTATTTATAGATTTAATCGAATCGACACGAAATTAAATAAAATTATTTTTAGACTTTTATTTCACTCGATCAAATACTTGATAGTTCTGTCGTTGTTGCTGTTGAAAATGTTTGTTACGGAAGAGTACTGATAACACTAACGGTTCAATAAAAGTCGGAATGGCAACATCTAAATAAACTTGTTCTTGTCTAGTCTTATATACCCTTCACAAGTATACAACGATCTGTTTTTTTAAATATTTTCGCAGATTTGCTAATATAAAATGGTCGACCGTTTTATTTTACTCAAATTGTGTGACGTGTATTCAAAAAAAAAATTTTATAGAAATTTTAATTTATTCTCATTTGCTCCGATAAGAAGCGGCTTAATCTTCCACATGTTATACTTTGATTCACTCTGCCATGCCGAAATATTCAAATTGAAAATGCACTGTCGTTTCAACTGAATACTGTAGCAACAAAGGTTTATAAAAGACTAAAAAAAATTGTATACGAATCTGATTCGTTGCGTTTTTAATACACCGAGACATATCTACACATCGTTATTCAATGTGGATTTGTGATACACAAGCAAGTACATAAGAGAAGCAAAAACATAAACAAAATACCAACAAGTTTGTTTGTTGTTTGGATTTTTGCTTTCGAAAATATGTGTGTGTCGTTTTAATGAGAATGTTTGAAAACAAACGCTAGACAAAGAATAAAATGAACAAAAATTCTAGTATTATCATACGGATATGGAGTTTGCCAAGCCAGTGTGTACAGTGTGGGCTTATTACTTATTTGATATGCAAATAGAAAAATTACTCAAGCATTTTGTATTAGGGACATAGAAATAGCGACAAATATCACTCCAACATTTTCATATTGGTTTTGGACGGAACGTAAAAAGTGTTTACCCAGACCCAGGCAGATATAATATTTTGACTTTCATATACAAGTCTTAGACCTGGTCACACGATTGAAGAGAAGATTCCTGACTGGAACCTCACTATATGAAATAGAACAGTCCATGAGACCATGTCAGGACATTGATAGTCAGAGTAGAATCAAATGTCAAAGAACGTTGTGTTTTGACTTCATCAATGACCTGGTCTGAAAAATCGAAACGAAATGTTCTATTTTGCCTGGTCGGATTAGGCCAAGATCAAGTGCAAGTCTTGAATGCCTCGTATAAGTGTGTTGTATAATTTATAGGGAGTATTCACATATGACATCTGAATCTAATGGGTGGGAGGGGTTATCAAATACAGACGGAAACCGATAAGGAGAGTGGTTGATAAAAACAGACGTCAGATCTTTCGGCATCTTAACGCTGTTATATTCCATCGTTGATTAGATGAATGCCAATGTAAGTGGCACAAATGTTTACTTTCTATGTAATTTGACGTCTGTTTTCGGAGGGGAGGGAGTCAATAAGAAACAGGGGGTGGTGTGTCTAAAAAAGAGGAAAAATATGCAGACGTCATTAGTGAATGCTATCTTATTGGCTGGTGTACAACAAAGGGACATCAGTAATCACTTGCACATTAGCAACACACAAAAATACAACACTAACAAAGCAGTTACACATAAATGATATAACACTCACGCTTATAAGCTCTGTTTATGCATCAAATTCATGAATTTGCCGTTCTGTTTGAGATAAGTCGAGTTCTAGAAATAGGAATACAGAAAGCAGCACGACATCGAAAATCTTATCATCCTAAAGCTACCGTATGATACACAAAGTAATCGTTTTACCACCATACAATAACGAGGAAAATTACTTTGAAAATATTCGGCAGCGGCATTATAAAAGATTTTTTGACACCAGGCTACCTTGAGAATTCTCGGTTGATCCTTATAAGAAAATGCCATCATCTTGACACACTTCCGTCGATTACCGTGAACAAAATGTTTACCTAACACTCACTTGTTATATCGTCTCCATATTAATAAAGGAGCACAAAACATATAGCACATCGCCATTCAATCGAAAAAATCTTTTGCGTTTGATTGTATTTCGGATTCTGCACAATTTGAGTGATTTTCAGGCTAAACGAATTTTTGCAATTTCCCATACAAAATCCCACATCCTTTCAATAGATTCTTATGATCACAAAAAGTATCCCTGAAAAGCTCTTTATTTACAACCCGATTTTTTCCATATGTCACAGAATGGCTCTTTTGCACAAGAATATCTATATAAACAAGAATATTTATCCAACCAGCGGTTTTCGATAACATAAGCGAAAACTCCCAGAAAGTTTAGGCGCCTCTGTTCTGGGATAGTGAATTTTAAATCAGAAGTAGGCCCATGCGCCGTTAAAAAATCTCGGCGGCGACGGAACGAGTTTTTGCTCTTTCGGCGGCGGCCCATTTTAACGTACGTCAAAATTACTTTCGGCGGGCAGCGACGCACTTTTATCAGTTCGTGACGGCGACGCATTCGGGCGGTGTTTCGGGTCTAAGCAGAAGTGATTTAAAGAGCAAAACGGCCAAAAAAATCATTCGTTTATTCAGAAACTCTGTAATACATCCTTCATATCCGTTCCGAAAAAAAAAAATTCTCAAGTCGATTCCATGACCCAAAAAAAAGTATTGTTTGGCCTCAAAAACGCCAATTTTTTTCATTTTCTGAAAGAAAATTGTCGGTGGTAAAAATCAAAGACTTAATTTTTTTCAATTTCTGTACTTTAAAGCGTTGTCAGCGCCACTTATTTTGTCAAATGTTTCCAAATTTATTTTTCCCCAAAAAAGGCACACAACGAATTAGATGGAGAAATGAGTTTCTTTCGATTGATTTTCCACATGGATGTAAGCATGAAGTAAACATTCTTCTTTTGGGAAAATTCGAAATAAAAAATTCTGAAGAAGATTCACATGACTTGCTTGCACAAAAAACTCATTTCTCCATGAAATTCATCATTTGGAGTATCGTTGGAAAGGTAATGAATTAACCTTTACACAAAAAAAATCGGAAGCATTGACCGACGCTTTAAAGTACAAAAATTGAAAAAAATTAAGCTTTTGATCATCCAACCGACAATTTTCTTTCGAAAAATTTATTTTTCGCATGAGGTCACTTTTCACACTACTGCGACAAAACATACACGCTAAAAATTTACAAGTAATTTTTTTCACTAATGATCAGAAGAATTTTTATTTTATAATTTGAAGAATTCTTTGATTTGTTCAACGATGTCCGTTCAAATCTTGAAAATATTTTTAATTAAGAGCCACTACCAGTTAAATGAGACCAAAAAACAAACTCAGCAAGTTTACATTTTAACTAGAAGTAGCTCTTAATTAATAGTATATTATAATACAAGGGATATAATCAGCCCGAAGAATTTTTACCCACCGAGACTATAATTACGCGATTGTTCCCCTTGTATTATACGATAGTTTATCACATTTGAGCCTATAATTGCCAATTAGCACAAAAAAAATAACAACAAAATTAACATAAATCAAAAATTTCGTACAAAAACACTCATCGCATTTGTTGCAAAAAATTTCGTCTAGATTGATTTTTCGATTTAGTATGCGGATGTCATAACAACACACGTTTTATTCTCATTTTTTAAAGAACCGGGTTATAATAGCGGCATTACAACCCTAATTTTAACAAGATTAGGGTAATAATTGGGGATTGGGTAGTTAGATAGGGTAGCGCTTGATAGCATATGAGCGGAGTGTGGTAGTCCGGGTCATATGCCAGGCGTGCAACTGTCTAACTATCAAGTGCTCTTTTTACGTCCACGTCGTAGTCCCTGGGACCTCAATTCTCTTCGGAGTTTTGTGCTCAACTTAAGATTGCTACCTGACGACTTGCCTACGGGTTGTCGGGGAAACGGATCAGTGGGTTGAGCGAAGTGTTAACGCCTCTTCCTCGTAAAAAAATCACAGTTCAAGAAACTCTACAAGAGCCTCGGATAAACGGACGGATTCAACAACGACGACCACGGGGACGTTGCCCAGTGGAGAAGTCTGGCCCAGGATCGCTCCAGATGGAGAAACCTTGTAGAGTCAGCCAAAACCCGCTTGGGTAAGAAAGGCTGATAAGTAAGTAAGTAAGGGTAATAATTGGCTTATTATAGGCTCGAATGTGATAAAATTTTATTTTCGTAGATTAAGGAGTATAATATACAGGAACAATTTGACTAACTTATTAGGATCTTGGAAACGGCTCCGACGATTTTGACGATCAGACACACAATTTCAATGTTAAAATACATACGAATGTACGTAGAATTGATATCGTAGTTCTCGTAGTTGAAACTTCAAAAAAAATTTTGCCAAAAAATTTTTTGATCAAGTTATTAACCAAATTATTAAGCGAAAAAAGTGGAGGTGTTTCGGAAGTCTTTGTTTGTCTACTTATAAAAAAACTGATATCAGAGAAGGATGACAAATTAAGCTTAAAATTACTTTGTGTTCAAGAAATTAAGTCACAAATACCAGAACCAATGACAAAATAATTTTCTACTTTGAGTTTTTACACTGCAAAAATTTGATTTCTTTCTTTTTGCGAAAATAGTTCAGCGTGAATTTTCATCATTGGATAATATTCCGGATAATCAATGAGATGAGAGCTCATATTGGAATCGCATCACCGCTGATTCAGGTGGGAATCACCGCTCATTCAGATAGGAATCACCGCTGATTCACATGGAAATCACCGCTGATTTACATGGAAATCATCGCTGATTCACATAGAAATCACCGCTGATTCATATGGGAATCACGACTGATTCACGTGGGAATCACCGCTGATTCACATGGGAATCACCACTGATTCACATCGAAATCACCGCTGATTCACATGGGAATAACCGCTGATTTACATGGAAATAATCGCTGATTCACATTGGAATCAGCGCTGATTCGAATTAGAATCACCGCTGATTCACATCGGAATTACCGCTGATTCACATCGGTATTACTGCTGATTCACATGGGAATCATCGCTGATTCACAATGGAATCACTGCTGATTCAAATTAGAATCACCGCTGATCTTATGGGAATCACCGCTGATTCACATGGGAATAACCGCGGATTCACATTGGGATCACCGCTGAAATGAAATTTGTATGAGTTATTTCCACACTGTTTTGTTAATTTTAGTTAAGAAATGAAATTCGCATGAGTTATTTCCACACTGATTTAGAATTATTCAAAAGCAATGCAATGTGATGTTAACAGTGATTTCATGAATGAAAATCGTAATTTTCATTGTTTTTTTATTTCAAACCCCGGTTTTGCAGAAAGCACTGTGTGTAACACGTATTGGAATGTTTTTTTTTTCAGCACACGTCCTAAATTTAAATATAGGACTAATGCTGAAAAAATCAACATTCCAATACTAGTTGCACAACGTACTATTAACGCACTAGTGCAATAAATTTTTCGTACTAGTTGCCTGTGTGATGGTTCGAAACTCACCCGCAACAGAAAAAAAAATCTGTTGTCAGACGTGTACACAAATACACAGCTGGCTGAATCGGTTCAAATCTGGTATAGTTGTTGTGTGTGAAGAGCTGTCACACGGCTTACCGGTCAATACATTGTTGGGAGCTGCCAGTATTCTACTCCTACTGCGCTTTAGTAAGCTAAGCACTGCTATAGGTACTAAGGCGCAACATTCAAAAATCCTTCAGAGTGTAAAAATACTTAGAGGGCGTGGTTCGGAATTCACGTTAAGCATGTGGTCGCTAGTGCTAGGTCATGTAAAAGTACTTTCACTAGCTATAGCAGCAATGGTAGCCAAATCTGTCACTTAAAAAGTGTCCTCCCGGCTGAACAATACCATACGCTATTATTATGATTATTATTCGTACTAGTGCGATAAAATTTTATCGCACTGGTGCGTAAAAGCTGTTTTTACGTACTATTGCGAAAAATAATTGAAATTTCGACAAATTTTTGCAAGTGGAAAGTGGAACACGCAGTAAAGAGTTAGTTTTTTGTCGGTGAATTGCAAAAAGCGTTGTTTGATACACTTTACGTACGCTGATAGCTTAACGCACACAATGTGTTGCCGAACTCGCCTTCACATCTAGTGCGTTAAACTATCTTGTATCAAAAACTACTACTTCGGAACTGTATACCTATCGCTACCACAGGAGTGGTCGCCAACGGACTTTGCTTGCATCGTCCCGTTGGTTCACTAGTGGGTAGCAACACCATTGTTTGCTGAGCTGGTAAATTCGGTACCGCGGGGCTGGGGGCCC
Organism: Pseudolycoriella hygida; assembly: GCA_029228625.1. Taxonomy (NCBI): domain Eukaryota; kingdom Metazoa; phylum Arthropoda; class Insecta; order Diptera; family Sciaridae; genus Pseudolycoriella; species Pseudolycoriella hygida. The sequence continues at coordinate 40,584,893 of CM055406.1, read as the reverse complement.
CCAGTTGTAGAGTGTCATACGATATGGCCGCACTCAGCCTTTCATTGAGGTGCCTGGTGCGGTTAAAGCATTGATAGGTACACACTTCAATCTGCAACATCTTCGTTGTATACCTACCGCAACTTATTTGATGGGACAACATCTTCAGTCAGACTCAGTTATCCTTTACTTTCAGCCTTCTCAATATTCAAGAGCATTCCACCCGTACAGTTTTTCGTTACCAAGAACATTTATCCCACGAAAACTTCAACTTTCAAAAGTGGAACAGAAAAAAAATAACTTAAAAAATAGCCAAAAATTATACTACAGCGAAGTTAATGCATGAGCCTACCTTCTTAGTTTGTTAGCATCACTTTAAATTAATAAAAAAATAGTCTCAAGACAGAAGAAGGAAATTGGGAAGCTATTCAAGAAAATATTGCTTTTAATGTATACAAACGTCTGCTCATTCCCAAATAAATTCCTGTAAATACCTTGCCTACATGTTGTGGCATTCCTTACCTGGAAGGATCATTATGTTAAGCAGTAACGTTGTACAGCCCTGTTAAAGTAAAAGTCCACAAAGTATAATTTTGACTAACTGAGCTTGAGAATTAGATGTGAATTTTATTCACTTTTTGAAATATTAGTTTCTGAACGTTAAAAAATGTTGCTACTTACATCAGAGCACAATTTAGATTGAATAATAAACCAGACTTTGGATACGAATTTTATTCAGTCGTTTACTATCGCTGTTTTCGTCATTTAAATGTATGGAACTAGCTATATCGCTTTAACGCCTTTTAAAATGAAATTCTTTCAGTTCATGTACGCACACACCTCCATAAATAAAATTTACTCGTACATCCAGCAAATGTATGAATGTGTAATTTGCTTTGATCTTGTAATCAAATGATGGGTTCGTATTTCTCGAGAAGATATTCGATTGTCCATTGCAATTTGTTGGTCTTGTTTTAAACACGACTGGCACACACTACTACTGTAAGGAGCGGGGACGGAGAATTAAAGAAGGTCTTGTCACAAATATGAATGTCACTAACTATTGTGAGGAGCGATGACAGGGAATAAAAAAAAACTTTTTCATGCCTCGAGGCCAAAATCGAAGGAAATTTTATAAACTTATCTCGATTTTGGACCTCTGCATGAAAAATTTTTTGTGTATCTGTTTCTGACGACTCATTTTAGGCTTTTTCACATGTAGACCTCGCTCTGCTCGGTCTACAACACGCGAAATTGCCTAAAATCAGTCGTCAAAAACAGACATACAAATAACTATTCATTTATTTTCAAGCATCTTACACAACTTTGAAAGTCGTTGTTATTTTTATGGAGTTGGAGGATTGTTGAGAATTTTCAAAGGATTCTGAACAATTTTTTTTCGAGTACTGCTCTTGCTGCTGGTAGTGCCAGAAAAAGGTAGAGCGGAAAGAAGACGTTGACCATGTTTGGGTTTTTTGAGGCGATGAGTGATCACAGACGAGTGCTCGCTGACGGAATTCATCGATGGGTGCGCAGCGCACGCACAGACGGACGGAAAAAGTGAAAAATCCCCCAAAAACTTTTTTGAATTACATCAGTTCAACTAACAAACAAGACAATCGAATCCAGTTGAATCTGAGCCGCTGAAGATGTTCGCATAGCGAACGAAACCGGTCAGTAAATTAAAAGTAGGCGTTTGATTTGACTCACACATAACTTTAAAAACCAATCTTTCGGGTTCGACAACAATTCACACAAGATAAGGATAACCTACCGGATTACATGTTAATACGGGCCCGAAATTATCGAAAAAGAAGTCATAATTCAACTTGTATACGCATTGTGAGACCGGTCTTTCATATATTTAATCAAGTTGAGTTAGTGAAGATTGAAGCATTGTTTGCTAGAGACATCATAAATTTTGTTCTCACAAAAACAGTCCATTCTTTAGTTTTTTTATTTTTATTTTTATTTTTGTTTTTATCAAAAAGTTATATTTCTTTTTTCCTAAAAATGAACAATTTAAGGAGATTGATCACATCAAGTAAGGTACGTGTAATCGCATAAGTCAATGTAAAATCGCCACATCGCAAATTTCAATTGGCGAAATTTTCTGCGACACACATAGAACACAGAATAATGATAAGAAGATGTTTTTTTGTTGTTACGTAAGAATGGAAAATGAAAATCAACTCAATTTTATGTTGAATAGATTTGCAAAACTGCATTGAAACAGAACGCATTATTCAGTTCGTCTGTGGCTAGTGGACAAACGTCTCCCGTAACATTTCTCACAGAAGATGAACGAGTGATGAAAGAAACTGGTGAGATTTATTTCAATTGTCATTAATTGATTGACACAAATTCAACAGACAAAACTGGAAAAACAATGTCGACAATTCCTTAACAGACGTTTCATTTAAATTTTTGCATAAATATTGCGTAGAAACAAACAGCTTTAGTGTTTCTCGTGCTATTTTCGTTACCTACAATTAGTATTTCCAAATCGTTATCACCAATGAGAGATAAAATTAAGCAAACAATTTTTTAGAAGGTCAATTGACGAACTTGAAAAAAAAGAGGCAAAAACTATGACGATTTTATTGCCATTTTTCACAAAATAACGTTTTCAAAAATACATCACGTGACCAATAGACCTGTCCAAAAATGTACGGAAAAATTAAGTTTTCGAAAAGTTAGGGGGACCGCCTGGAAAACGGTGTCAAATGGTCCACCGATAAAAAGTTTCTATAGATCGGATGAAATCCGGAGCGATTTAATAGGGTGCTCAATGGCGTTAAAAGAGAAAAATGACCGAAATCCGAGCATCAATATCTTCTTCGGCAAGTGTCCGAAAATTCTTGTTAATGAGCTTTTCTTCTAGGGGTTTTCTTCCTCTAAAAATTGTTTCTAAGAAGCTTGACTCTAAAGCAATTCCCAGTATGACTTTCGCTTAATTGAAGTGGATACAATTTTTGCAAAAATGCTGCACTACTTTAGTCGTATGGAACTCATACAAGGGATTCATTTCCAGTCTAGCTTCCTAGAAACAATTTTTAGAGGAAGAAAAACCCTAGAAGACAAGCTCATTAACAATAATATTCGGACACTTGCCAATGAAGATATTGATGCTCGCATTTCGGTCATTTTTCTCCTTTAACGCCATTGAGCACCTGTTAAATCGCTCCGGATTTCATCCGATCCATAGAAACTTTTTTTCGGTGGACCATTTGACACCGTTTTCCAGGCAGGCCCTCTAACTTTCAACAACACAGAATTTTGGACAAGTCTAGTGACCAAACAATATTGCCTTTCGCCTTAGTTCTACACTCAACAGTCTCAAATATTTTTCACATTGAGAATGCTCAAAAGTCTCAAGTTGATTGTGAAAAATATTTTTGTCGAAAATGAGTACACTCAACGGTCTCATCGGCTAAAAAAACTATTTTTCACAATTGAGCATGCTCATCAACCAGTGTACTCACTGGTCTCATTAATGATGATTTTATAAAAAAAAGCGAAATTGAGTACTTCTGAGTTTTTTTTCAAAAATGGAGACTGATTTGAGGCTGTGCGTACACTCAATTTTAGTACTCACTGAGACTGCCATTTTCACTCGGGTGGGGACACTCTTTGTTTTAAAGTTTTTTAGAAACTAGTTTTGTGCATTGACTTGTATGGACTTGTTATACAGACAAAATTGGAATTAGACTATTCACACTATTTACCATCGTCATCACACTTAAGGCAGATCTTAATGAAAATAGATGGCAGCACATTGTATACACATGACATTTGAAGCAGACTAACTTACTTGAGAATGCGTTCATTTGCAGCAGATTATCACTTTAGTTGGTATAGACGTTCCGATTATCATAGATGTCGCACTTTTCATTGAGAATAGCATATGGCTCAATTCACGTAAAAATCTACCGTTGTAAATAATGTAAATTCTATAGAAACTGAGTATATACAAATGTATTTTCGTTTACTTCATTAAAAAATAAAACAGTTTGTATGGAAAACAATAGTTAACGCAACCAAATTGACAAAGTTTACGAAGTATAGATATTTTGTCACCTGGGGAACGAATGTGTTTTGTCTCATGTTAATATAATTCACATTGAAAGAGTGAAAGAGATAGCCATATCGATCCACTGGTATCATACCTTTCGATGTGGGGCTTTTGTACTTATCCACTCACCACCACCTAGAGGGTTTGATCGTCAATTCAAAAGAACGATAGCTGTAATCTAGCTTTATATGCAATCACTGCAAGAACTGAGCCTCGACTTTTGTTTTAACAGTTTCATCTTTTCCAAATGCATTGTTATAATTCACATTATTTTCACATTTTTATTCTTTCATTTGTTTATACAATCAACGTGTTTCTAAAAATTACTGTTAGATTTCCAGTTTGTCCAGTCCAGTCCTTGGTTCTAGATTTGCAATTAATTCTTTGCGTTGAGCTTGTACTTATCTTTGATAAAAAAAGCTGAGCCCTCCGCTAATTTAACTCTTCTTTACATTATCTAATCTCTATTCGCAAAAAGTGTTTACGTTAAACGAACAATTGAATTAATTTCAATGACTTGATATGTTTTAAAGTGTGAATTAATGTAAAGAGAATAAAAATTCGAAGAAAGATAAGACTTACTGAAGTTATAAAAACTGTGATGTTTTCATAACTAGGGGAAAAAGAGAAATTTAATAGAAATATTCAATTGAATTATACTTTCAGAATGCAAGCCATATTTTCTCTAACGAAAAGTCATCCCATCTTTGCAGAGAAAATTCGCCTTACGCTGAAAAAAACGAAATGACATTTTTTATGCAAGCCAACAGTATTTTATTCTATCGATCAGTATTTTATTCTAGCGAGCAGTATTTTTTCCAATGCGATGGTATGTATATCCAGCACGTTAGTCTTTTTTACAGCATGGAAACAAAGAAGTAGGCATGGGATACTTCAAAAATTATCGAAAAAATCGATTGACATAAATTATCGATATTCGATTATCAAAATCTTTATGTATAATTTTAAAATGATCGACAATTATCAAAATATCAAAATATTTTGATATTTACAGCAAAATTCATGAAAATTTACTGATACATAGGTAAATATCGAAAAATATCGGCTTTTTGTACCGAAATATCGAGATATCAAAATTTCGACATTTTGATAAATTATCCAAATATCAAAAATTATCAATTATCGATATGTTTTTAATTTTATAATGATATAAACAATTATCAATATTCGATTATCAAAATAATTATCACCAATGCCTGCAAAGACGTCAAGTTACCACTTATTCCATTCGCTTGCATTAAATGGTTACATACCATGCAGTAACCATTCCATCGTATTGTATAAAATAATGTTCGACAGAATAAAATGCTGATCGATAGAATAAAATACTGTTGAATTGCGTAAAAAATGCGATTTCGTTAAATTATTAATTCCTCTCTTTTTTTGCGCGTAGTTTCTATCTAGTTTCGGCGATCAATCCTTCGGATCACTTCAAAAATCTGACCGGCAGCGTGGCGCACTTCTCTTACCGCGCCCTTCTCGACGAAACGTAATATGTCTTTCATATTATGGAAATGTAATAAGAGGCCAACTAATAATCAACAAACACATGAGGTCAATAGCGTTTATTGATGTCGTTATATAAAATCGATTACTCAATGAAATACTATATGTGTTAATGTTAATTCTTTATTAGACCCGTACGAAGAACGTAGTACTTCGAAAAGGAGTCTATTGCGTTTACCACGACGTTTGTAACCAGTCGAATTTCGACCCGGGAGTAGGGGGGGCATCGATCATGGTCCTTAGATGAGGAATCAACAATAAAAAAAATGTCCGTCAGTCCGTCCGTCAATCAACACAATAACTCGAGTAAAACTCAACCGATTTTCAAAAACTTTTTTTTTTTCACTGCAAGGCAATCGAAAAATCTTGTATGGTATTGAATCTTGACACTGCCGGTCCAAGGGCCGCCCAGCTAGGGCCGTTTAAGCGGTTTTTGGTCTTTTGTACATAACTCGAGTAAATCTTTTCCGATTTTCATAAATGTTTTTTGTTTGAAAGACCTGGGCATAGCCGAGAATTTATGGAATAAACTTTTTTGAATTTGAGTCTTTAGACTTAGCTAGGGCACTAAAAACGAGTCTCTGCTAGCGCTCTATGTGTTTTTTGTACATGACTCGAGTAAATGTTTTCCGATTTTCAAAAAAATTTCTTTGTTTGAAAGATCTGGTCATTACAATTTATAAAAGAAACTTTTGCCTGTGCTTAGGGCTCAAGTGAGCCTCATGTCGGTCCTAAGGTCGGTACTAGCCAAAAAAATTTTTTTGCTATGTTGCAAAGCAAATTGAGGGAAACATTTTTGTATGTAGAAGTATGTGTCCGAGGTCTCTACTTAGAATCCTAGGTCAGTACTAAGGTCGGTCCTAGCCCAAAAAAAGGTTTTTTGCTATGTTGTAGAGGAAATTGTGGAGAACGTTTTTCTCTATTTGGGGGTCAATTTTGTGCTTTCGGAAAAATTTTTTACACCATTTCTTCGGACGGGTTTTTCAATATTTCCAATACAATTTAATGTGGACGTAAGGCAATATTTACTTCAATACGTTCGAGTCTTTTCGTGTCCGCATCTATTCTGATACGTACGGGTCCCTTCATATGTTTTTTATATGCATCGTCTTAGAGATGCATGCCGGGAATCTAACAAGATATTTGTTTCATGCAAGAAGTATAGTTAACAAGAGCCTGTCGAAAATTTAATTTACAAAATGTTAAATATTTGGTGAAAGAGTTAGACTGTAAACGGGTATTTCTATCCCTGCTCTTGGAAATGTATATCTGCAATTTGTTTTCAGCTTTCATTTGGCAGAAATCTATTTGAGCGATATATTGAAGATATATTACTGTGTAAAATAAAAGAGTAGTGCGGCACAACTTTGACCAATATGTTGTACGCATTTTTCACTCAAAATTTCATGTTATCACCCGATGACATAAATGTCCTCAAAACCGGAAAAGTCCTTTCCCTTTTTTCTCCAAAAGCTTTCAATTAATATTAACCAAGCGAAATCTGAAGATGTTAATTCATCGAAATTTATTTATCAGTTGCGAAACTTGCACAAGAGCAAATTGCTCCCCATGTGAAAAAAATGGACGAGACGAATTTATTCGAACCATCAGTGGTGCAAGCTCTGTTCGATAATGGACTTATGGGAATCGAAATCGGCTCGGACTACGGCGGTAGCGAGTGCAATTTTATGACAACCATGCTTGTTGTCGAGGAACTCTCCAAAGTTGATCCCGCCGTTGCAGCCTTCGTAGACATCCACAATACACTCGTAAATAATTTGGTTATGAAGGTAGCCAATAAGAAACAAAAGGAGAAGTATTTACCATTGTTGGCACAAAAATGTTCAGGTAGTTTTGCGCTAACAGAACCTTCATCTGGTTCCGATGCGTTTGGTTTGAAAACGACAGCCAAAAAAGACGGTGACGATTACATCATTAATGGTCAGAAGATGTGGATATCCAATTCAGACGTGTCGGGAGTATTTTTAGTATTCGCTAATGTTAATCCATCAGCGGTAAATATTTTCATAATAGCGATATCTATTTCCAAGTGAATTATAGCGGAACTTTTCTACCAGGGTTATAAAGGAATCACAACATTCTTTGTGGACAGAGATACGCCTGGGTTCGTTGTGGGTAAGAAGGAAGACAAACTTGGTATTCGTGCATCTGGTACATGTACCCTTCACTTCGATAATGTCCGCGTTCCGACTGAAAATATTTTGGGTGAAGTTGGGCACGGTTATAAATATGCAGCTGGTTTTTTGAATGAAGGACGTGTGGGTATTGGAGCTCAAATGGTCGGCTTGGCCCAAGGATGTTTCGATGCTACAATTCCATATTTACTCGAACGAAAACAATTCGGAAAGGAGATTTACGATTTTCAGGTATATATTGCCAGAAAAATTAAGTGACTGGAGTGTCTCATTCGATTGCTGTGTATCTTGTAGGGTTTGCAACATCAAGTCGCCACAGTCGCAACCCAAATTGAGACAGCCCGGCTGTTAACTTACAACGCAGCTCGAATGGTTGAAGCTGGTGTACCATTTTTAAAGGAAGCCGCCATGGCTAAGTACTGGGCATCTGAGGTAAAATTTTACAATTATTGTATGCATCTACAGCGTACTATCGGTCCGTCTCAATCATTAGGTCGCACAAACAACAACAATAAAATGCATTGACTGGATGGGAGGTGTAGGTTTTACAAAAGACTTTCCACAGGAAAAATTCTACAGAGACTGTAAGATTGGTGCCATTTACGAAGGCACAACCAACATGCAATTGTCAACCATAGCAAAAACAATTCGAAAAGAATATTCGTCCTGAATGTGAATGTGAGAGCATGAAATCCGTTCCAATTCCGTTCCGTTCCAACGTATTAAGATCCGAGAAGTGGCTAATTTTTTTTATTCAGAAATTGCATTTATTTTATAAAACAAAAACCTTGAGGAATGAAGTGATAAGATTCAAATTGAAATAAACGATATTATTGATAACTGAACAAGTTGTGTAAGTTCATACGGCCAAGCGCATACAACAAGGGGTTAACAACTCGATAAAACTGTGTCCCACTCCATTCCAATTCCTTTTATTTCCCCTGAAATCAATTGACAATTCGAGTATCAATTTTCCTGTCATTGGACCCGTACGAAGTACAAAGGTCCTATACTTTTACTACAAACAACTTTATTGTAACATGGGGTAGATTGAGGTGGGGGTGGGGGGATACATTTATTATCGTGTAGTGATGACGAATCAGCAATAAAAAAATGTCCGTCCGTTCGTCTGCCTCCACTTTTTTTTTCAAACGGCTCGACTGATCACCCCAAACTTTTTTTCCCTGCCTCCCATGATTTAAGTTCGAATATGAGCAAAATCGGTCAAGTAGTTGCGAAGATATAGTCGAAGAAGTGGAGGTCGAACATGGATTTTAGAGCGTCGCTCAAACTTCTTCGCAAATACCTCAGCAAGTAGAGCACGGAAATCGTTCATTTTGGTTTCAAAGCATTTGATCTCAGAAACATGGAAACATTTTGTTTGTGGAAATTGGGTCAGTGACCTGAGCACTGGGACCAATGGAATCAATGGATGAAATTGAGATTCTTGGCCTCATACGAAAGCAGATGGTTTTTCGTCTATAGTTACTTAACTATGCAATATGGAAATTTGGTGTCAAAGACAAAGTTGTAGAGCATAAAATTTTAGAAAATACGTGTTTCAGGGTTTTAGGGAGAAATGTCCCAATCCTGGGATATGACCACTTCTAGAATTAGGAGGGATGACCCATATCCCTTGAACTATGAGAGTTAGAAAGTTGCTTCCAAAGACAAAGTTGTAAATAATAAAATTCTAGAAACACGTATTTTCAGGGCTTTAAAGAAAAATGGCCCAATCCTGTGGTATGACCACTTCTAAAATTGGGAGTGATGATCCATATCTCTAGAACTATGAGAGTTAGAAAGTTCCTTCCAGGAGCAAAGTTGTAGAAAATAAAATTTTGGAGAAAATTGACTTATTCTTGGGTTATGACCATATCTACAAGTGGGAGGGATGACTCATATCTCTGGATCTATGGCAATTAGAAAGCTGCTTCCAAAGACAGTTGTAAAGGATACAATTTTAGAGAACACTTGTTTCAAGGTTTTAGGGAAAAATTACCAAATCCCGGTATAAAGCAATTTCTAGAATTGTGTGGGATGGCGCATATGTGTAGAACTATGGCGGTAAGAAATTTGCATCGAAAGGCAAACTTGGTGAGAATTACATTTAAGAGAAAAAAGCTTCAGGATTTCTAGGAGAAACTACGTTGATCCTCTTTGTGATATGGTGCAGAGAAGAAGATTTCGGTCATCAAAATCAATGGTCTCAGACGTACTTCGGTAGGGCATCTGACATTACCTTGGATGATTTCTATATGGATAGTTAATAAAACAACAAAAATATTGGATTGTTTGCTCATTTCAATATTTAGATACGTTCGAGTCCTTTTGCAGCATCTATTCTGTTTGCCACATCTATTCTGATACGTGCGGGTCTTTGGTTATGTTTTTACCTCCTGCTTAATCGAATCAATTATTCTATAATTGATACTAATTTTCCAACTGACCAGATATCTAATCGATTCCTCGAATACTCGAGTTGTTAACCCCTCGGTATACAATACGGACGAAAATCCGAGAAAAATTTTAAAAATTCTCCCATTTTCCGAGGGGTGTTAATGACAATGGGAAAACTTGCCTCGCTATTTACATTTGCGCAAATGCGAATATATTTGCGTACTATTTCCATTACCATCTACACGTATTTGCATGACAATTTCCTCCATATACATGGCAATTTCAGCCATTTGCATTTACATGCGGCGTTTGCACTTTCGCAAATGCTAATGGATCACCATTTATCTTTGTTGTTTTACGCTTCGTTATTTTCGACCTGAAACCACGAGTGAATTCGTTGAGTGAAAACTTTAGAAACAAAAACTGTTGTTTCTCACGCTTCAATTAATACAGTCAACCGGTAAAATGAATATGTGTGAGTGATAGTTTGCAATTAATGTTAGAGTGAAAGAGAAAGGAAATTCTCAGTTGCTGCGCTTTGAGCCATATAAGAGCCGAAGGCGTCTAAATTGATAGTTTCCATATAACGGGAAGTTTAAAAACACAAATAATTAGTGAATTACTTTCCAGCATGGTGTACGATGTTTTAATGTAATATTCTACCCTCCTGTTAAGAAATTTGCTGATTTGTGCTTTACTTCTCAAAATAATTATGTCACAAACGTAACGGCGAAAAGAAATACAAATCTGCCGTCATGCATTCGACCATATGTACACTTGAAGCTGTGCCGCAAAGATATGGTGAGTGAAATAGTCTCATAAGATGACAAGTGACAACTTAAAGGTTATGTCAACCATTGTTTTTGTTGCGCATTGGTTTTGAGTAGAGTGAAAATACAGCATTTTAAACTAAAAACGGCAATGAATTTTCTATCGAGGCAGACAAATTTACGCCAGCTGATTGGGTAAGAAAATCTACATCGAATGAAGACCATTGTTTAAGTAGTTTTCGTTTAGGCGAATGTGTCGTTCTTGCTCTGATATTCAAGTTGCATCATTCAGTAGATCCTCCAAACTGATGAAAGAACCGACTAATAAAGCAACAACAAAAGACGATCAACTGAATAAACCAGTGGAGTACTTTGGTAGCAAAGCTGCTAGTTGGACAGCTAAACAAAGCCACTACAATCCGAACTATGATGAGGACCTGTGGTACCAACCATTTGTGATTTCTGGTAGTTTGATGGTATTTATGGCGTACTTTTTCATTTTTCGCGAGGAGAATGATGTGGACGAGAAGTTGACCGTATCACTGTACGATCGAATAGAAGGCCTTGAAGAACATCAACTGGAGCAATCACTAAAATATAACAAATCTAAAGGATTGTCGACGTTGGAACTGGAAAACCGATTGAAAGAACTGAGGGAGACAGGAAAATAATTGTGAAATAATGTAGACGTTAGTGACAAGTGTTTGAACTGAACAATAATTGATTTCATTTGAAACGGTCGAGGTAATCGTTTACGTGATGAAAAAAATGTTAAATAAATGAAGTAATTTACTTGTGGACTTTCTTGTTGGCTATAAATACGATTTCTATAACGATATAGAAAAGGCAGAGAGCTTTGTAGGATGGAGTTACGAAAAACTGCGGATTTTGATTTGCAAGTGCCTTACCATGGAGTTGTAACGAATCAAAGCTGCTGAAAGTTGAAAATGGGTGCGAAATGCAGATTGCAACTCTAATTAGTATCATAGCCTACCGAATGTCGTAGGCATGGAAAGACTTTACTCTTCACCTCAAGCTGCTTATCGCATTTATATGAGAAAGTAGTTTTTGCTTTGTATATGGGCTCAGTCTTCAGAGGGTTCAGTCTTCGAACATTCGAAACATTTGAAAAAACGGTTGCTCCACTTTTCACCTTTCTAACATTATGCGAAAATACTTCGGCTCCCTGTGGATGTTTCAAATTTCTGTCATTCTTCCTATGTCAAAAAATAGTAGTAAGTAGTTAATCAAACTCAGAAGTTCACGAAAAATAATTTTCGCGCCTGCCGACCGCAACTGAGAGATACAAAAGTACTTTTTTAAACGAAACTCACCACTTTTCCTTCGTTCTCCGCGATATTTTAGAAAAACTATATGTAATTTCTCTGATTTCATTTTCAACCGTCCTCATCACTAATCCGAAATCGGCACCGCGTCGCACCTGGCATTTTATGGATCTGTGAAAACGCTCTGAACCCTCTAATAATAAAAATAACTAAAAATTTCTGCTGGGACGCTCGTCATTCGATTGATAAAATCCAATTATATGAATCACATTAAACGCTATCACTTGTGCTTGTCAGTGAGCCATTCGAGTGTAAAAAAATGTTTTCAAAAGTGTTACACAAAAACAAGAGAAATCTTTTTGAACATTTTTAATCTTTTTATACGACAAGTGGAAAGAACTAATTCGGCCTGTAATGCATGTGGTTTAAATGAGCTCTTGCTAAAATGGTGAGATGGAATTGCGTTGTTCAATTAATCAGAGGGAAATTTAAACGTTGCTTTCTATCATTAAGAGCCTTCGAGCAATGAGCGCAATGATAACAAACCATTTGCCAAATTCAAACAAATACGGAGAAGGTAGTAAATCTTTGCTGAAAGAACTGATTTTAATTGTTAAAGATTGTCAAACGAGGTACGGAGGTAAGACGGAACTGGCTACCGAAGATGATCAAAAGTAAGTAGCAATCACAATGACTAAACGACAGACTGACAATAATTCTGACTTCTGCTAAAGGATTGTGAAACTTTGTTCAGCGTGGGAATATGGTCTGTCCCATGGACTGAAGAGTTTCACGTCATCAATCTTCAAAAATGTAACAGAGCTCGTTTCGGGGGGTGTTGTTGAGCAGACAACGACATTCTGGGAGTTCGCGTACAATAATCTTTCACAGCAAGAAAGAGAACGTTTCTCTACGCTACGACATGTCTGGACGGACAGTGGCAAAGTCAGAGCCTTGATTCGTGCCCTATTGAATGAACGTTCATTCGAACGTTATATTCTGATTTGGTTGAATGATCCGAATTTATCAAAGAGCTATGAAGAGTGGGCTTTCCTTCGCGATTCTGAAGTTCAAAATTTGCTTCCATCAATTGCTGCTGGTAAACCGACTTTTGTTATTCTCTCAGCTGCAGCTCCTCATTGTCAAATTTTCTCATTGCAGGCCTTGGTTCAATACTCTTTGCAATATCAGTCGACAGTCCCGACCTCAACGTATCAACGCGACTGAAAGAAACTCGTCAGGAACCAGTCATAGCTGTTCCTATACCTAAAAATAATATTCCTAGGAAAACAAAAAACCGTCAAATTATCAATTTCGACAACAACGAACCCAACACAAGTTTAGCGTCATCTAGTAGCGGATCGGTTCCAAAGTCTTTATCCGATATGTGCTTACGCATCGATCAAACACGAACCACTCAGATAGAACCATTCAAAATATCAACCGATGAACCAATGACAATCACCAGTCTCCCAATACAACCGGAATCTCCAAGTCCAATCAAAATGTTCGAACAATCAACAGCTCCGATTCAATTCACTTATCAACAGGAATACAATGAGGATATTGAAACACCACACAGTGATTCAGGGATGGTTGACGATAATTTTAAAACCCCTGATTTGTCAACATCCACGTCCACATCCACTTCCAATGTACCGTCAAAGCAAACGTCCCTGACTAGTTCGTTGAGTTCGATCAAGTCTATAGAAGATGTGGCAATTATTAAAGCGAGGCTAAGGGAAACGATTGACCGTTGCGCTATGTTGGAGAACCGAATAGCTGAACTAAGCTTGTAAGTGTGATGTGCAAGCGCTTAGTTAATTTAGGACTTCCAAAGAACTAAAGCATTCCTAACACCTCGCTGTTCGCGTGCGTGTGCTGTGAACGACCCCTAACTATCCTTCTCCATAATTTGTCAAAACGCAGACCACAGGTCTCTTAGCTTTAAGGCCAACCAACTGATATTTACACGAAATCCTTAGATCAAACTTTTGCTTTTTAGGGAAAATCATCGATTAAAGGGACTTAACAACTCATCGAGGCATGGCTTTAACTATTTTTCCGTTAGTGTACCACGTGTTTCATTGCAACAAACGCGAACGAAACGATACTACGCTTACGAAGTGCATATAATACCAACTCATGGAGGCGATGAGTGGACGGTGCTTCGGCGATACAGCGATTTTTACAAATTGCATAGGAAATTGCAAAAGAATGTTGCTATCAAAACACTGGACTTTCCACCTAAGAAAAGCTTTGGAAACATGGTTAGTGTATGACGTAAATATTTCAATTTTTCATAATTTTATATTTATTTTTCTCAAAAGGATGCACATTTTGTCGAACAGAGAAGGCAGAGGTTGCAAGTATATTTGAGACATTTATTGGCTATCCTGCCCGATGTTTCGTCTTGTACAACCAGAAGTCAGTTAGAACAAGCTTTTCCATTTTTTAAATAAGTTTCCAGTATATCATTTTAACAATCGGTTAAGAGATTTTCTATATTCGATGTTTGTAAAGTTGTTATTCATTGAAAGTATTACATAACCAGATGGAGACTATCTTTTAAATTAACAAGAATATTTAAGATTTTTGTAGCTACTCAAAGGAAATAAACAATAAATTTATAATAATATTTACCTTCCAACTTCTTAGTTTCGGCATTTCATTGCTAGTGTGCAGAGATATTTAAGTTGAGTGATGCAATTGGTTTTTTCATCCAATGTTGATCATGAATTGCATCGAATCAAATGAACTGAATTAATCCCCGAGTGTAGTGATCATTCCTTGTTATTCTCATTGTAATAGCTTGTCCAAAAATTCAACCTTATCGACATACCTTGATCCCTGTATTTTATATTTCCGACTGCAACATAGAAACTTTGTTCGCAGCTAAATGAATCGCTTAAGGTATGTGGCAGCTCTGTAGCGTTTTCTTATAAAGTCTTATATAAAACAAATGCAGAAAGCGGTCATCTCCAATAGCGAATTATAAGTAAAATGAAGCTCGCGAAACCTTTGACCTATTTTAATTCCTCATCTCGCCGATTCCACATTTTTTGACTTCAGATGTTTCGTTGGACTATTTTAAGATAATACAATATTTTGAACATGGCTGGTCCTGTAAATGACCCTGCAAAAATATCGTGGAAAAGGTTTTCGTTCATTAACTTTTGAAGTGTGCTTTCGACATAATTCAAATTTAGGTCACTTTTAAGCCCCATTAGACTAGAATTGAGTGCCGGTCGAAAAATTTCAGCGGCTACGAATGAACTTTTCGTTTTTTGTCAGCGGCGTAAATCAGAGCACGTCAAAATTATTTTCGGCGGCGGTGGCGCACTTTTTCGGCTGGAGGCCAGGCTGGAATCACAAAAAAGGCATCATATTGAGCGAAATATTCAAACGAAACCATCAACTATCATATATTTTCCATCATCCCGAGTTAGGTCTACTCTACGGCCGGAACTAAACCCATTTGCACCAAATTTCTTCTTTAGTTCCTTTCATATCAATATCTTTCATTTAAAACTTCGGAAAGCAGGTTCCGTGACATATATATACGAAAAAGTTTTGCCGACCCTCAAAAAACTACGTTTTGACATCTTTTTCGACGGTAACTTCGAAAGTTCTTGACAGACTTTGCTCATCTTCGAACGCTTCCTCACTTTTTCGATTTACTTTCACCGGAAAGATTTTTCCTCTTTTTGTCGTGTCCATGAACGGACGAACCCACCAACTCCTGCGTCGACATTCGACAGGTTGCAATCGTCGTGGAAGACGCATATGATCCTTCCAAAAGAGTCTAAAAATTCACCACATAATTGCGGCAATATAGGTGACTTTTTTGATGACGTGACTTTTTCGATGACGTGACTTTTTCGATGACGTGACTTTTTTGATGACGTGACTTTTCTTCATGACGATAATCTTCCTGACAAAACGATCATTCCCCGGCTCTCTAGGCGGTATTTTCCTTCGGCGGGCGCTGGTCGTTTTGAATAAATAAGAATGTCCCCCGGCTAGGGTGTACTATCGTAAAAACGAAGTTCTTCGAAAAGAAGTCTTATACGTTTACCACGGCGTTTGTAACCCCGGAAATAGGGGGAACTTCGATCATGGTCCTTACAGGACAAATCAACAATAAAAAAAATGTTCGTCCGTCCGTCACCGCGATAACTTGAGTAAAACTCAACCGATTTTCAAAAACTGTTTTTTCCCTGAAAGGTAATTGAAAAATCTTTTATGGGATTGAATCTGTGTCGCCGAGCTAGAGCCATTTAAGGGGTTTTTGGTCTTTTGTACATAACTCGAATAAATCTTTTCTGATTTTCAAAAATTTTTTTGTTTGAAAGGCCTGGGAATGCCTGACATTTTATGGAAGAAATTTTTTTTAATTTTGAGCTCGGCCGGGGCCCTTAAACTATCTACTCTACTCTCTACTAGGGCCCAACGTGTTTTTTCTACATAAACCAAGTAAATCTTAACGGAATAGAGACGGCATGTAGAAAGCGAGGCAGCAGAGACAGTGGGAATGAGATAAAAGAAATATCTGGTTTGACGATGAAGGCCATGGACGACAAAAAAATGAAAAATTCAAAGCCAAAAAAAAGTAAAGTTCTATAAAGCATTCGAAAGTCAAAAATAAGATTAGAGTCAGGCCTCACCACTACTCATCTACAACACAATCGATGACCACTTAGGTCTCGGCATTCAAGTCCCTAAAATGTTGATTTTCGAGTCGGTTTTCATCGTCATCACCCTCTCTCCCTCAATGCTGACGAAAGGCGCATGGCGTAAATAATCTTTATCACATCGGGGCCTATAACATGCCCATTATAGCCCTGAAAGCAGGACTATAATCGGCTTATTATAGTCGAGTTTCATATGTTGAATAAGGACTATAACGTAATCATTACATGCAAATCAAATGTTTCTTATGTCGATGGAAAATAGCAAAACAAAATCACATCGCCTTTTTCAAAGCATGCTCAACTTCACAAACGTTTATTTGTTGTTTAAAACATTTTATTGTGTTGAATTGGGATTTGAACATGAATTAAAACAAAATTTTAATCAAAACGAGTTTTATTTACTTTTTTTTTGGAGGAATCGATTGACCGTACGATTTGATGACAACTGTTTACTAGATTGAAACGATTGCCTTTGCAACGATTTCAATGTACAGTGTATTTTCATGTTTTGTGCAAAATTGGCAGTTATAGGCCCCGATGTGATAAAATATCGTATAGCACAAGGGGTATATCTTGCAATTATAGTCTCGGTTGGTAAAATTTCTCGGGGCTAACGCCCCTCGAACTTTTACCAACCTCGACTATAATTACGCGATTATACCCCTTGTGTTATAATATACTATAGAAGAGCACAAAAAATCTCGGGGCAACGCGGAAGAGGGGGAGTCATTGCTGCCGATTAAACAAATAAGTTCGGTGGTATTCGTCCGATTGCAGTCGGGAATAGTTTCAGAAGAATAACTTCTAAATTCGCTTGTAGCTCTGTTTATGGCTCTCTTAGCGGCGAATTCCAACCACGGCAGTTAGAATGTGCAACCAAGGCAGGCTGCGAAACAATAGTCCACTCAGTTAGGAGCTTTATTGAGATGAATGCCGCAAATGAAAAGCTTTTGCTTCTGATCGACTTTGCGAACGCATTCAATTCAATTGATCGTGATGTCATGCTGGCCCAAGTCAAAACTAAGACGACTTATTTATATAGGTTTCTATGGCAAGCTTATCATTCATCCACCAATCTTTTTTTCGGTGAAAAAGTCATCCCATCACAGACAGGGTGTCATCAGGGAGATCCGGCTGGCCCTATGTTGTTTTGTTTGACGATTAATCCTATTGTATCAACGCTATTGTCAGAATTAATTCTGTTTTATCTCGACGATGGGACCATCGCTGGCGATGCTAAATCCGTCCTACATGGCTTTGAAAATCTTAATAATCAAATGTCAGGAAATTGGTTTACATATAAATCCTTCGAATTGTCAACTATTTTTCACATCACAGATAGATCAAGATATTGTTAACAAATTTAACACTCTTTCTACGGGGATCAAAGTAACAACGGATCTCACTTTGCTGGGTGCACCAATTACCATTGGAGCTGGTGATCATTGCTTCTCAAAAAAAAAATCGATGAACTACGTTTGATGTTTAATATATTAAAGTCCCTTAGAAGCATATCATATCATATCATATCATACCATATCATATCATTCTATTTGCTTCGTCACTGCTTTGCGATTCCGAAGCTAGTCTACCTCTTACGTACTTGTCCAAATTGGTTGTTCGAGCACCACTTAACTTCTATTGATCAGGATATCAAATCTTGTTTCGAGAACGTTATTAATATTAAAATGGATGAAAATCAGTGGGTATTAGCTTCACTTCCCATCCAATTTGGAGGTTTGGGAATTAGGCGTACGATCGATATTGGTATCTCTGCGTTTCTTTCTTCAGTAAACTCTGTCTCGTTGCTCCTGGGTTCCATGTTAAACTTTGACCGTGATACAGTGGCTTCGATTACATTTTACAATGAAGGCTTAGAAATATGGAATTCCATCAACAACGGCACCGTACCACAGTCTCTATGTAATCAGGAGAGTTGGGACTCAATTAACTCGTTACGTCTTTGGAACTCAATCCGAACCCCCTATGATGTGGATAGGGCCCGACGTTTGGCAATGTCCAGACCGGAATCTAGCTTCTGGCTGTACGCTCTACCTTCTCGTTCAATTGGCACTAGAAAACAACCATTTCCGTATTTGCGTGGGACTAAGACTTTGCTGCCGCCTATGAGTTAAACATCGCTGTCCCTGTGGTGACACTGTCCTAGAGAATGGCCTTCATGGCTTGTCGTGCTTGAAATCCGCCGGTCAGCATTCCCGCCATCGCGAACTGAATAATATAATCTGGCGCACTCTAAATTCAGTTCATGTCCCTAGCCAATTGGAACCACCCGACCTATTTCGAATTGATAAGAAACGCGTGGATGGTATCACGCTGATCCCGTGGTCAAATAGTCAGTGTCTAACTTGGGACGCCACCTGTAACGATACATTCGCTCCCTCTTATGTTCAGCAGTCCTCCAGAGAATGTGGCATTGTAGCTGAGAATTCTGCTCGATCAAGAGAGCATATTTATTCACCCGTTACTGAACAGAATTTCATTTTTGTCCCCGTTGCTGTTGAGACAATGTGGTCTTGGTGCCAAAAGGACAGTAGTTTTCTCTATGAGCTTGGTCGTTTACTGTGTGAGAAAACAGGGGACCCCAGATCAAAGTTGTTTCTGTTTCAAAAGATTCGTCTTTGCAATCAGCGCGGAAATGCCATTTCAGTTATGGGTACCTTACCTTATGGAAAGAAGTTCGATGAAGTCTACGAATTTTTGTAACAACATTTGTGTAATGTCGATGTTTGTAAAGTATTTCAAGTTGTAATAAGTCTTAGTTAGTGGATTATAGCAAAAGCCAAAGATATTTTGAAGCAATCCGTTCAGAGTGAGGAATCTGAAGACAGCCAAAGAAATCAAAAAGTCTTTTTAAAAATTAAATTTATTTATTTACAAAACATTGTCCCTATCTACTGTTCGATCTACATTAATTATACATTACAGTAAAAATACTTTGTTTCTTCCATTTTTAACATGTGCCATATCGAATTAAACGCATATATTAAGTTTTTATTTATTCTAAATGCTAAACATTCATATCCTAAAGAACGGTTTAAAAAAAAAGGTAAAGTGCCACTAAGTTTCAATGTAACTTCCACAATTCACCATCGAAAAGAAATAAAACTTCCAATCATCACGTCGGAGCTTTGTTCCAGTTTCCATAAGCAATGCTTTATCAAATTAACCAACACTCTGATTGAGCACTCATTTCTTTTACGAGAAGTTTGTTCGGCAACTTCGCCGACCTCAACACTAAATATCGATTCATCAAAAATCGATTAATTTGATAAGGATTACATTATGTCTGTACTGTAGAGCACACCTAAAATTGTCGAAGTTGTCGAAGTTGAGCGATCAAATTAAAATCTAAATATAAACCACAAACTCTCGAACACTTGCGGAAAGTTCCCATCTTCCAATTTCATCGCACATATCCTTTTTTCCAGAATCAATTCCATGAACAAGTTTATTAAAAAAAATTGTATAAAATGACTTAAATGACTTAATTTTTAAATTGCATTTTATTTACGACAATTATGTTAGTGTTAAGTGAACATTTGAAGTAACATTTCTACGTATTTTTTTGTGATAATGTTGTATTGCTGGTCATAGTACTCAAATCTCTGATAGCGTTGTATCGCTTGGATTTTTTGACCAAATATTACAGTGCACGAACTAAATAAAAGGGAATTTAACTTCCAATCTTTTATGAAGGGCACTATATAAGGGACGAAACAATGGACAAAATAAATGCTGATTTCGGCGTATCACGCCCTCACATACCAGCGCTATCAGAGATTTCTACGTAACATTTGAGAATTTTTGGCCGGAAAGGTGAGCAAAGCAAGAATCAGTGTAACAACATCAATACACTGACAGCAAAAATTTTATTTTCAATTTTATTTAGAGCCTTAGTCACAGATATCTAACATTTTGAACTCTTACTTTTGATCCATGAACTTTACGTCACATAGAAATGTCGAAAATACGTCATATTTACTCTCGAATTACGATGAACCTATGCGTGAAGGCAAACCTACTTCTGAGATATAGAAAATTCTTTTAAAAGGCAAAGCTTTAGAGGCAATTGAAGGTGGTCGAAGGTTCCCTCACTATGTAACTCTTGTTAAGAGTCTGTTTAGAGTCTGCATCGTATAAGGAACCTAAAAAGTGAATTTTGATTTTCCTATTTTTATGTCAGAGACATTTTATATGTTCCATAAGAAGTAAATTTTGCAGGAAATTTAAAATCGTTAAAAATTAAATTAAAACTTTTGGAAATTTTACGATTATAAATTTTGAAATTTTAATTCAAACTGTTCAAAAATTGCCTCAAAGTTATCAGGGGAGGTGGGAATTGATAATAAAAAATCCTTTTTATTCATTAGGCGTTAATATTTATCTTCTCTCCCTCGTCAAATTAAACAGTTTTTTATCCACCCGTTTAGTGCGACATCGGCTTATGTCAAAGCATACGACTTTTGTGATGAAATGTGTAAGTTGACAATTGAGTTCGTATTTTACGAAACTTGAGAATGGATGTGAGGCATCCGAAATGTTTTTTGTTAAAAATAAATTGTTGAAATCTAAAATTGATGCGTTTAGATGTTGACTTATGCAATGAAACATTGTTCTTTGGATTGACAATTATACTTTCCATCTTACGAATTTCGTTAAGAAATAAGCCTACACCGCAATAAAGGGATCGTAATATTGAGCACGATGTGAATCGCACCGCGTAAGGTTTGTGTGAAAGCTCAACACAAAAAAATTTTTGTTCTGTCAGGTTGAGCTTTCACACAAACCTTACGCGATGCGAATCACATCGCGCTTTATAATGACCCCTTGAAAACGTGGATTTGCTCGACATGGCAGTTGAAAAGCATCAAATATTTTCTCAGATGGTCGTAAAGTTTCAAGTAAAGTTATCCCGTTGGAATTTATTTTGATGTGTAAAAAAGTGGCACTGTGTCCTATGTGAAACAATGTCAAACTCCATACATTTCCTCATCACAAATGATGTCTTTAAAGCCATCATTGAGTGATCTTATTTGACACAG
>CM055406.1:40542822-40562443 GCA_029228625.1 Pseudolycoriella hygida | reverse complement strand
TTTTTGTAATAATTTATTGAAGAATATAAAGTTTGTTGTCATTTTATAAACTATGAACTTGTCGGCCTAATCTAAAATTGGGAAATAAAAAAAAATAAAGAAAGAAAATTTCAATTACATCGACATAATTTGTAACTTAAAATTTATTGAGCTTTTGTTACTATTTTCTATGGGCTCGCATTGAATGTATCGATTCGTTAATCATGCGAAAAATTCTTTCTAGAGTAGAAAGAATTTGACAATATAAATATTTAACGAAAGTTTCTGTTGGTTTCTCATTGGAACGATTTTATAATTCGAACCATTGTCAGCGTTAATTGTGAAAAAAAATCCACCGACCATTTTAAAAAAGTCCAAGCGTTCATACATTTATTTTTATTTATTTTTCTTTATTAATGATTTTTTCGTTGATGAAAATCATAAATTGGATAGTTCGTTTGTGGGTCAACGATTTTGAATTAACATTTTCACATTACAAAATGTTACTCAAAAGATAGAGAGTAAAAAAAAAGAAAAACAAAATCCAGTAAACAAATAATTTAATCTTCCAGATTGATCGTTATAACCATTCTGGGTCAATAATGTCCACCACTGTGCCTGTGCTCACGTCTGGCATTATTTGATGTTAGATTTGGTTCACGAAAATCGCTTCGATGATTACTTTTGTGGTGATGGTGATGATGCCGTTTTTTCTCACCTATAATTTTTCATTTTACTGAAAATGTCACCCCCAATGTTGTACACTAACTTACCTTTAACACAAACATCTGCAACGACCATTTCCGAACCATCTCTTAAACCTAAATTGTCGCGACCGAAATCACGTCCACGACTGGACATGAAAATGCGTTAGATTTCAATATTTGGTACTAAAAGGAGAATGCAGTCCTTACCTGTCTAAATTATCTCTAGATCGGGAGAGATTATCACGAGACCGACTTAAATTTGGTTGATCTAACGTTTCTTTTCGCCGTAATGGGTTGTGGTTGTGAGAGCTACTTTTTGACGCCGATTCGTGTAAATTTTCCCAGGCTTGACGATAGTACCTGTAAGGCAATAGTCTGTTTAGATCTCTGGCAAAGCATAATTTTACAATTCGTGCGGAAATGACTCTTCGCGAAAGCGTAATAACTTGGAAATTGTTATTTTAACTCATGTGGATGCATCCATCGCCTTCGGCTCGAACCGCAAACGCCACAATTGTCAGAGTAAAAATCACCAAGTCAATATGTAACGTATTATTACTCCGAAAAGTAGCAGAAGGGAAAATTTTAATTCTCACAAGGTTCATAACAACGCGACCGTTGATTTCCGGTCAGCATCGACAATTAAAGTTCTACTTAGCATACGTGAACTATATTAAACAACCGACATGCATGGTTGTTTAGTATAATTTCATTGCACAATGTTCTCGCATAATATGCCTGTACGCGTAGAAAATATACTTGCTGGTGGTATAAAATGTTATTCGGCATGAGAATTACTACAAACCTATTCAATCCGTTTCTCGACTCCGAACTGGAACTGTCAAACGAGGCAACTGTATTGCAATCGGGCGAGGCTCGATGTCGATAGTGTTGAGTTGTTCTACTTCTGTTAAAATAAATTAATAAAAATTTAGTTGTCGATTCACTTCTCTCAATGAGTGTCGATGAATAGAATTTAGTGCACAAAAAACAAAATGAATAAAGTGCAAAGATTTGACTGAGAACTTTGAAGGCTTACACTGCAGATCTAATTTGGCTATTACTATGGCACATTGTAAAGCTATCCGCCTCTACTCATAAAGGATTGCTAAAATATCCTGCTCTTGACGTATAAGCACCTCGACCGAAGGTACTAATGTCTCGACGACCAATTGGAATTTCCGGAAATGGTAAAGCCAATACAGTGTACCATCGCGAGGGCATATGACGTTCTGTTTGTACTTTTGAGCTTGTGGCTGCTTTGTGTTGGTTACGATGTTTTGCTGGTTGGGAGCTGAGAAAGTCAAAGTAATTGTTTGTTGTTGTTGCTTTTTTCTTTTTGTTTTCTTTTGAGTATCAGTGGAAGTGGAGATGACGGAAAATGTGTGCGATTATGTGGAAAAAGGTGCTTAGAAAAAGAAAATTGTGTTGCGCCAAATACTGCGAATACGTCATGTGCCCTCGCAATATAGTACTTTCAGAGAGGATTAGACATGTGCCAAAGTGCCTTTTTTTGGTTGTTATTCAACAAAACTAATTCGTTTGTCATAAGTTAAACTAACGCAACCTGTAAAATATAAATTGAATTAAAAAACCAACCTTCGGACCAATATGACAATTGTGGTAATGACAGCAGCAAGAAATACAAAACCACCGAATGCTCCCAATGCTACAATTGCACCGAGATTCAATTTGGCTCCCTGAGATTCTTTGGTTGGATCATTTTCCACACTAAATGGAACGTTAACATTTGGCGATTGGTCAGATCTGAAGATAGAAAATGGAATTTGTTTTGGCATTCAATCGAACAAAAAACAAAATCGAAATCTCTCACCTTATGTTGACACTGCTGGCAATTTCGTTGTCTTGAGGATGTGCGGCTAAAATAACATTTTGTGGATTTTTTGTCGTTGTGTCATAGCTCGGCGACAATGGACGGACTTTAAGCGGTGGAGCGGGTGACTCGTTCGGTTGAACGTTCTTCGTTTGAACATTGACAGCAGGTCGTCGTGGAGGGAATTCTTCACGAACGGTGCCTGGAATTATGACTTCTTCGTCATCATCCGTGACGTCATAATTGTTGGAAACGGTAGTTGTTGTTGTTGTTGTTGGCCGGACTGTAGGTCTGGTTGGTCGTTTTGGTGGTCTGGTTTTGGCTGGTGTAACAGAAGGCGACACAGTCGGAGTATTCGATTCTGATACTGCGAATGTTTGACATGAGAAATAAGAATTTTCAGACAAATAAGTTTCACTCACTCCTTAAGCACGCAGGAAGCAGTTCACTCCATTGCCCAGATTCTAGACATGTGAGTGCTTTCGGTCCATCTAATCTAAAGCCTTTGTTACACACGAACTCTATTTGCGAGTTAAAGAAGGATCCATTCGGAGAGAAAATTTGACCGTTTTCATAAATTTCCGGAAGTTCGCACTCGATGACTACAAGAAAATTATAATTTTAAAGGTTTTCATCTTCCAGTTCAATAAAAATACTCACTTTCACATCGAGGTGGTGGACCGTTCCATCGTTCATCAATGTCACAAGTAAGCATTGCTCGTCCCACCATTTCGTATCCCGTGTTGCACTTGTAGATTACAGTACTCAGATAGCCGACCGAACTATTCACTAAATCATATGAACCGTGAGGAATGGAGGCAGGAAGGCCACACTCGATATCTTTGGAAATAAGTAAGTTGAGATAAAGAAATTCATTGCAAGTCAAAGTTTCCTACTCTTGCAAACCGGAGGGAATTCGTTGTAAAATCCTGTTTCTAAGCACGTACGAGAAGATGGACCGACCAAAAGATGACCGTCGTCACACGAATAGTCCACTTGAGCACCAACATCGAATCCTTTGGGAGCGATCATCGTAGAATTTGGTGGCTGTTCTGGTCGACCACATGCTTTGGGCTCTGCAAAAAACTCTCATTTCAGACCAGAATAATTCAATTTCGTTAAAAATTCACTCACGATGTTGACAAATGAAATTCAACGGTGTATTGCAATTCGTATCGCTCCATAACCATCCCTTCGATCCATCGTAACGGGCACAGTTCTCATCACCACCAGGTAAATTCCAGAAAGAAACAGTTACATCTTCGCCATCAATCCACTTCCATGCGTTACGATCCTTAGAATCTCGTACCGCACCCATCCAATACTGTGACGAAGCATCGCTGCGATGTCGACGCCACAACTCCCAACTAATAAATCCTTGCAATGCTGGATTGCTTTCGTCTATCAATGTACCACCACGAGCACGACAAAAGCTTAACGAATCCTTGAAATTCATGGGTTGACGATTGTAGAATATGTAACATTTTCCGTTGTAAGATGCTGAGGCACCTGGCGGCTGGTCTCGGAACACGGGACAACGTTCGATGGGAAGCGCTTGATCGGTATAAACGAAAGCTTCGCAGATTGATAGTGGACTTGGTGTATTGACTTCTAAATGAACCGATACGAATGCTCCGGGCATCTTTATGAGACATATAAAAAAAGGGGAATGATTTGATGATGAGCGACGGTCTTAGCAAAATTTGAGAATTTAGAAAGTACCGGTGGATTGCATGGAAGGAATAGTGGTTGACCTTCTTCTAAGACGCCAGTAAAGCGATTGCAAATAGGATTTGTACCTAAATCGGGCCGGTTGTTTCCGACACGAACGACAATTGTTGCTGGCTTGTTATTACCTGTAATGATGAATTTCAGTTATAGAAAGTACACAGTCAGCAGCAAGTCATTAAAATTTTCTTTAAAAATTCCAGAAATTGCTACTATGCACGACATGACACAAATATGATGTGGCAGAAGAATACGAAAAAAAAACCTAATAAAATAATAAATCAAATCAAATAGCGTCTGTTGCATTATTTAAATTGTTATTTAGTTTATAAAATTATTTTAATGTTGTTTGCTTTAAACGATTATCTACGCTTCACTTACAACATCAACAACCAGAATATGAAAATGAAATAACGGCAGTAAAAATTGTTATGCATTCGATTGCATTTTCAACAAATCACCAACACACAAGGTTCATCTATCAACTTAAAAAAAAAAACAACATTTTGTCTAGAAAGCACTACATTTTTAAATGCTTTTGAACTGGCGATAGAACACACCGGCGAAAGGTGGATCGAATTTTTCAGATTCGCATATGATTGAATTGTGGCTTGGGTTTTCCGTACGGTATTTTGTGTCAGTTTCATAAACAGAAATAATTCATTATTCATTGTTTGCATTGCCAAGCATCAGCACCGCTATTTGCCTTGCTAATCGTAATGCGTACGCATAGCACGGTCTTTTCATGAACGAAAAATTGGCTTATTCGGCATATACAGCGCAAGTCGAGCCTCTACCCATTTGAGATTCTGCTCTTTATGGAACATCATCTCAGGGCTACCCAGGGTAGCGGTCAGATAACCAATTCCATAACTACACTGAAAACTCACAATGATGATATGCTGCATATTTCGATAATTGAATATGCCTACGTACTGTACTGCCGTTTTAAGTCTAAACAACGTATCGTCAAAAAATATTCGTAAGAATAAATAACGTAAAATTAAGAAACTTTTAACGCTTTTAAAGCTTCTAATCAACTTCCTTGAAAATTATGATCTCTAAACATTGGACATTGGACATTCAAAAGCTTTAAATTCTTCTCAATTTTATGACATATGAGTGCGTTTAAAGATATATATATATATAAAGATATATGTATGCAAATTATACAGAATGAAGGTATGTTATACTGCTGTGTTGGATAATTATACAGCCTACAACTAATATATGATACAATACGTAAGCATATACATTTAAATAGCGTCTTCACGTCAAATAAAAATGAAAAATTCATTTAAATGTTTGGAGTCCAACCCAAGGATGTAGATTTCGGTCTTCGGACGCAGGCCGACTTATCATTCCTTTCCCTAAGTGACGTAATGTTTCATATCGACAAACGATTCGCTGCTTCTGCTACACCTATGCCACACCAACGGCTTGGTTCTCATGGGTTGGACTTATGTCCAAAGACTGTCTAAATCTAAAGATCTAAATGATAGCAGAGAAAGTTGAATGGAGCCGTTCGTTTAAGAAAAATGATGACCGTTCCACTGGAAACAAAAATGAGAGTCTGAGTTAGAGGTACTACTGTCGTCGGTGAGATAATCTATTCAGTAGCGTAGTAGTTTGAAGACACTACCACCAAACCCAGTAAATAGAGACAGATGCTACGCTCTGAAACGACGGGAGACCCTAGATCATCCTAAGAAAACTGTTGGGAAATACTTACTGAAATGACTTTGTCTCGAATATGTCGTTTCGGAAATCACAGTATTTTAATTACGTGTATTTTTCCGCTGCCATTTTTGTTAATATAAAATGGTGACTTGTTTTACAAGAGGAAAATGGTAAAAATAAAAAAAATATCAAAATATTATTTTACATGAACCCAATGGTATATACACGTGAAAGTGGTATAATAATAATAAATAATAATAATATCATCAAAGTGACTTTCTTCAAATGCTGTGAATTAAATTGAATTCTTCCAGCGCGATATTAGGTACAACGTATTAAGTATTATTAAGTTAAACAAAATGATAATAATGATGATGATATATTTTGATAGCACATTTGAATCACAAACTGTATAATTAAGTTGACTAAGAGTGAAATTTAATTGACGCACCTCAACGATCATTTTTTTTTTATTATGACGCATCTCAACTGTTCGATGAGATTCAACGGCAAATATCTTCCGAAAATCATCTAATTTTATTAAGAAAGCGTTGGAATATAATTGTTTGGAAGAGAAAAACCTTTTTTTTATTTCATTACGTTGTAATGCTGGAATACGTCTTCAGCTTTAACGAGTTGCAAAATATGCTCAATTAATTAAAATTGAATCATCATCATCAATTATTAATCCAACTATTAAATCTTATTTTTTTGCTCACGTTAACGTAACGATTGGTTGTATCAGTCGTGTTAACTGTTATTATTATTTTATCGGTATCCGTAAGCTTAATTATTACGAAATTGGTTAATCATCAGACCGCATGTACTTTAAACACACGAAACAACGAAAGTGCCGGTAGTGTTGCCATTGTAAAAATGAATTTGAAACGCAATTTAATTTTTTTATTTATCTGCTAATTTTTTTAGCCTCGTACAAAGTGTTAAAGTTTGATTGTTTCGTCCATATGTTATACACGCTTTTAGTGCGGCATCAACTAATTGCAAAGTAATACAAAATTCATAGTAGATGTCCGTAAATTTTCCTGTCCTGTTATGTTTTATTTTTCTTCAATAAATTGGAGAAATTAAAAAAAATGAATTAAAGAAGGAATATGCCCGAGATCCGCATGGTGGCGCCGAGTTTGATTCGTCGATGGTAGCTGACAAAGCCATTTCGTTACACCTGAGACTGTACCCAAATGACGTCCTTTTTTTCCGTGTTTTGAATCCTTCCCCCTTCGTCCTGTACCGTCCGATTTCGGTAAC
The DNA here is from genome assembly GCA_029228625.1 of Pseudolycoriella hygida. Lineage (NCBI taxonomy): Eukaryota > Metazoa > Arthropoda > Insecta > Diptera > Sciaridae > Pseudolycoriella > Pseudolycoriella hygida. The sequence continues at coordinate 40,555,249 of CM055406.1, read as the reverse complement.
CAAGGCGTCCCATTTCTTATACCAAAAAGAAAATTGTTTACATTTGAAATTTATTTTTACATTTTACATTTTTTATACGTTACCGGCCCAATGACATTTCATGTGTTCCAAACTTTTAGTGCGGCATCGGCTTAAGTCAAAGTATTCGAAGTTTCATGACAATATTCATTATGTCAAGCAAAGAAAAATGATGTGCTTGTAGACTCATGCATTTGTTTACGAAATTTCGTGTACTTAGACATAAACCGAAGTCTTGTGGATTAGGAATGCGCGCTTTAAGCGCGGCATCACAGAGGGTGAATCTGGAGTTTCCATGTTCAAAAATTGATATCTTCGGTTCTAGACTACGTTTCTTATATATAATTTTTTTTTAATTTTTAAGAAATATCACAGCTAGAGGGAAAAATTATTTGTTACAAACAATTTTCGTATAACATTGCGAGAAAGTCAATCAAAATCACAACACAGCGTGAAATTGAACTTTTTCACTAATAAAATCCGTATCTTCAGAATAAGGTCACATTACAAAATCTTTTTTTTTTTTGAAATATTGTAGCAGAAATGAGTTAAAACCATAACAACTTAGAAGAAGAAACCTTTTCAGAACGTCCGTGACGAATTCTGCGAAAAAGATTTTACAGAATTTCGCCGAATGCATGATCCTATAGAAAATTCGTCACCCTGTGCTCTCATTTATCAGAAAGTTCCACAAAAAAGGTTTGTAACAAATAATTTGCCCCTGTAGCTGTGATATTTCTTCAAGATTAAAAAACAATTAGATAAGATTGGTAGAACCGAAGATATCATTTTGGAGATTTCAGATTCACCCTCTGTGCGGCAACGGCTTACGTTGAAAGCTACGAAATTTCATGGTGAAATTCGTAATATGTGAAGCAACGAAAAAATGTGTGCTTTTCAGGTTATGCACTTCATCATGAAATGTGGTATACTTTGACATAAATAAACCGACATTGCACTAAAGGGCTCAATATACATTCTGCGATTGAGAATATTCAGAGAGAGTTCAGGCTTTTCATATAACATTTGACATGTAGCGCAGCGAATCGCGAACGAATTTGTAATTCGCGCGAATAAAATGCATTTTTCTAGATATTTTATTGAATTCTTTTCATGTTGATGATGTTTTAATTTACTAACATTGAAAGACCATAACATTTATTATTGTTTCGATATGATGATGTGACATACGAAATATTATAAATTTGTGTTTTATTTTTTGGTTTAATATGAGCAAAAAATCACAATCGCAGATTGTATAATTAGCCCATAAAAGCGCGAATTGTTACTAGAAAATTTTTTTTTTCTGGCAAATCAATTTAATTATGAACTCGGCAGTCACAACGATAGCTAGCTCGTTCGCGTTTAGGACGAACTTTAGGAGTAACTTTTGTCTTTTCGTGTAAATGTTTTGTGTGTGTTTTCAACATTACCAGAGTCGCAAAATATTTGCCGCAAGTCTACAAATGTTTTGGCTTTTAAAGATTTGATTGCATATTTTTGTTTTATCTTGATCGAGAGTAGTAAAAACAATGATGGAAAGTGATTGTTTTCCTCAGAAACGGTTTTCGCTCAATACGTTCTCATTCTGTTCAAGCTCAATCGGTGGAGGAATGAAAGTAAAACTCGAACGTTCGTCTGGCTCAGAGCCCCTCCCCCTCAAGTCCAAGTTTAGAGTGTATGACAGAACAATAAATGGCAACATACTAAACTTGATGTATATTCGACGTATTTTTTAATATATTTGTGATGTATTTTTGATGTATGAGTGTTGTAAAGGTTGTATTAGTGATGTGCTGTTGCTGCTTTGGTGTCGTATACATACATATAACTTCTACAAAACTAATACATCACTAATACATCACCGGTACATCACCAGTACCTCACTAATACATCACCAGTGCATCGATACATGATAATTTGTACTCGTTATGCATTAGTTATGTACTGGTGATGTATTAATTAGTGTTGTACAAGTGGTGTGTACTTGGTGGTAGAATTTTTTACATCACACATACATCACACACACATACAAATTTATCATGTGTCGATGCACTGGTGGTGTATTGGTGTTGTAAAAGTTAGGAGTCATCCATAAATGACGTCCAGTTTTTTCAGTGCTGCCAGCACATTTAAATCGTTAATAACTCGATAAATATGCTTTCTAGTGATTCAAATGTCTGTTGTTCCCCTCTAAATACCCCCCTAATTGGAGGGGTAGAACACACGTTTGACTCGCCAGAATGCACATTTATCGAGTTATTAACGATTTAAATGTGCTGGCAGCACTGAAAAAACTGGACGTCATTTATGGATGACCCCTTATGTGGATGTATATCACACCAAAACAACAACAACACACCACTAATACAACCTTTACAACCTTTACAACACTCATACATCAAAAATACATCACAAATATATCAAAAATACATCGAATATAGATCAAATATAGTATTTTGCGTTTTATTGTTCTCCCATACACTCCAAATTTACTGACTAAAGTCTATCTTACAATCTTACAAAATACATGTTTCCAGCTTCGTTAGAGACTCTACCCCTTAAAACCACTTTTTACCTTTATTCACTTCTAAAAAGTCTACTAAACCAATCAGCTTGAAAAGTATTCAAGCAATCCGTCCATCTTTTCTAAGGTCTACTTTTGGCTAGAACACCCCTTTTGTACTTGAGACTTCCTGAAAATGTTACATTTTTCTGCATGGCAAATATCTCTGCATGTGAAAAGGCTTCAAGAAATCAGTCTGAGAATTTGTAGCTACAATGGGTAAGTTTTTCTACAGTCTCGGCAAGTTAAGTGTTGGAACGGAAACGTACGGGACGTGTGTAACCGTGCGTAATTTTTAAAAACAATTGATCGAAATGTAGGAAATTTGAAAGTTCAAAAGAAAATAAACGAAATTGCTGCATTAAAAATTAATTTAATTTATTGCGTTTACCAAAAGTACACACACGATACACACCAACGAAAGTCAACGCACTCATTTGAATTATGATTTTGAGCGGAGTTGGTGTGTGGCAATGGCATTAGGAACTAATGTTTTGAAATAAAATTAGATGAAAACTTTCTTCGAAATATAAAATTGTTTTTAATGAATTTATATATTTAAACAGAAATCAAATTAATCGGATGAATTATAATATAAATTATTCATCGTTAATCATTTCAAATTAAAAAGTAATGTAAATCAGTTATTTTATTGGTCATGTCCAACTGAGTAATTAATTGTCATTAATTATTTTGTTCACTTTTTTCTTTTTTTTGTGATCTATAGCATTTATTAAACGGAAAAAATTAATTTCAATCTAAAGGAAGTCGATACAGAAAATCAATTTAAATAAGGTAATGTGATCGTAGTTAAGACCTGCACCTATGACTTGCGGATCTACATTTTACGTACATCAACATGAATGTCGCTAATGTTTAATTTTGCTAAATACATTCCATATGCATATCACTTTCACTTTAACTATGTTATTGAGCATAAGTTTGAGTATTTTAATTCCCGTGTTATTTGAATGCTCTTTATTTATTAATAGTATGGCTAAAGATCTGTTGTATGCAATGCATTGGCATTCACAAACTAATGCTGTGGAACTTTCGCTTGCAACAGAGAGGAGAATAATTAAAATAAATTCATGAAATTAAAATTGGTGATTCAAAGGGAAAATGTTTGTTGCTGAATATGAAATTAAGCAGCTAATTTGAGAAAAATCTCGGGAAAAAGACTGTTTTTGTAAAGAATGCATAATAAATTAATATTTAAAACAGACATTCAATTAACATATTTCCTGCCATTTGTTTTTTCTGTTTTTTTTTTTTTTTTTACGCATTGGGTAGACTTCATGGGAATATAATGAAATATGTGTTTTCAAATAAATGTACTCACCACTAGCCTTTCCAAAATCTAAACGCACTAATTGAACCATGTAGGGTTCGAGCAGATTTACATACCACCATGGTATCCGCTCGGGTTTGGTTAGCGAACATGTTTCCGGCGTATAAAATGCTGATGTTGATCCATCAATTGCTTTCTGTGGTATGCCTGCACCATCTGTTGAAATTTGCATTGGTGCTTTACCAGCTGCTACGTTCAAAACTGAAATTGCAAGAACAAAAATGAATATTTCTGGCTTTACTGATGACAATTTTAAGAATTTCGTTCACGTAACAACATTATGGGAACATCATTTTCGTAACGGTTTATTTTACGATAATAAAAGTTGATGTCTTCCATTTGACTCTTAATTACACTCTATAATTAAATCATAATTAACTTTTGCAGTTTCATTTGAATAAAGAAAGTTGTACCTTCATTAGGACATTTAATGAGCGACGCAATCGAAGAGTAATAAAGAGAAAATTTAGGGGTTTCACATTAAGAAATTAAATTAACTAATAATATCTTAAAAACTAATTGCATGCGATTGACTGTATAAATATCGCCTTCCTGGGATAAAGATAAGTGTGGGTAAGAAGACTAAGGTTATGCATATCGCTCAATCTGGGGACGAGATGGGCTGGAACAGGTCTCTGAGTTTGAATATTTAAGGAATTTCGGGAAAGAAGGAAAGTGGGCGGTTTACAATCCGTTAATTAAATCTCTAAGCCAACGATGATATCAGGTGGTTGTGTTGGACAAACAAGAAACCAAACCTACATAAGAAAAAAACAACACAAGAGCTAATTGAGGCTCAGCTCTTGATTTCATGCAAACACATTTGATTTTGCTAATATGAAAGTGATTGATTCTTAAAGAAATTGGAAAAAGAGATTAACATTGAAGAGTCTACACATAGTAACGAGGAACACTTGCAATGTGCAGAGAGAAAAATGAAATTCATCGGCCGTATATTCTTTATCAACAGTCACATTAAAATCAACGAACAAATAATTTCGTTAACGTTTACCGCATTCAGTAACATCGAATGAGACAAACACTCATTGTCACAGTGGGAAATTGTTTCAAAATCCGGACATTTCTCATGATTGAATGAGTTTAGACGGCGCTGGACGTAGTCGAGGCGTTTCAGCACTACTTGCATTGAGGCCCAGTGTTGGATGAGCAATGACACTTGGGAGGTGCGCTACAGATTTGACAGGCGATCAATGCTAGAAAATTACAAATTGTTGACAATACTATTGACTACGATTGACGTGGCATATTGAGCGCGTCCGATAAAAACGATGTTTTTCCAGAAAACTTTTGTTAAAAAATTGTCAATTTCAAAAAAGGATCTCAATAGCTGAATTGCTAATGTTTTTTCATCTAGTAGTTGAGCTACTTTTTTCAGATTGCTTAGTTTTTTTTAACAATCTTTTCGCTAGAAGATAAGTCTGCACTTTCAGCCGAAAATTTGAAAATGCCAAAATTAAGGAAGTGGCGAGTACATTACATCTTATAAGTTCATAATTTGAACCCTGGCTGCGTACTTGAGCCCATAATCTGCAAAAAAGAAGGCAGTCTGGTGCTGAGCATCTGTTTTTACCAAAGAGTAGAAGACAGTTAGATCTATACGTCACACAGTGACATAAAAAGTAAAAGGAATTCTTTTGTTTTAAAAAATAATTTTGAAAGTCCATTTATCGATTTTACACACTGTGCGTCATATAAGTTTCAACTCGACACCAGGCTGCGTCCTTGAGCTATGACACTTTTGAAGCCAGAGGGCAGCAGCAGCCTGGTGCCGAATTGAAACTTATGTGAAGTGTGGAAGTCACTCCTGCCTCCACTTTAGTAAGAACAGATGTTCATCACCAGGATGCCTTATTTATTCCCAGCTTTAGGTCTCAAGTAGGCATCCTGCTGCCGACTTCGATGGTATTACTAACTAATAACCTCACTTGTTCTTCTAGTTACGCGTAGTCAGAATTTTGATTGACAAGGTTGAACGTCATTAGAATGTTATCCTTAATTATTACGCCAAATCAAATAAAACCATTTCGAATGTGTAAAAAAACCTACAAAAATCATGGTATACAGCTTCCTTTTCACTCCTTAAGATGGAAACAAAAACTGTTACCTTCTTAGAGATTTGATTTAATAATTTCATAATATTTTAATAGATGTTGAGAGACTCTTTCCGTAAACGGCAAATGATTTTCAATAGAACTGAAATACTTTTTTTTATAATAAATTGTTACCATGACGAATTCTTACTAATTCTCCTAATCCTTTGTTGATTTAAGAATAAACATTTTTGTAATAAACATGAACAAATTTGACCTTCACAGTTTTTAAAACATAGAAACCTTAATTTTAGATTTATTTTCGGAAAATGTATAGGTTTCAAATTCAATGCTTAGCACTGAGGTGTCACATGTATGAGAAAAATGACATAATAGCTACGATTAAGCAGCATGAGTTTTTAATTTGTAAAGAATACCGAAGTAGTTACAACAGAAATTTCAAATGTTTACCTCACTATTATCCCTAAAACGATGTAACAATAAATCATCTACTCAGTCCTGAATTATGGATTGAAAAGAAAAAACGATGTAAAAATGTCGTAGAGTGAAATTCAATTTTTGAAATATTTAAAGAAAGAAATAACTCTAACTTGACTTTCAAAAGAAACATTAGAGAAATTCCAATGTATAACAATTCAAGTTCTGGGCTTTGCAGATGACTTGGATCTATCTCAATAGTCGTACACATGCAGCAGTCGTTAACACTTTCACAAATCTGAAAAACCAAGCTGAGAGAATGGATTTGAGGATAAACGAATTTAAAACCGAGTACATGAAGACAAAGCCAATCCGGTAGCCAATTAAAGATTTACGTTCAAAGTTAATATTAAAGAAAATGAAGTGCCATATTCACAAAACACTTATTCGCCTAGTATTGATCTACGGATGCGAATCTTGGGCGATGAAGAAAAGTGATGAGTAGTTGCTCCTAACGTTCGAGCGTAAGGTACTCCGCACCATATTTGGAGCGATGCGCGAGGGGTATTAACCCTGGAACCTATGGCAGAAGAGAGCTTCCACTTAGGAAATTTCGCAGGTATACTTCAGGCAGAAACGTTCGCAGCGATGGAAGTATTGCGAAGTGCTTCCGACAGCGAAGAAAGGAACAGACGTTATTTTCGCCTGTCACCACATCCAAATTAATAAGGGAGTTTTAAAGCACTCTGAACCAGCTGGGCCTGAGAAATCGAGTTACGGTTGCTTGTGTGCCGGGGCCCTCTAGAATAGATGGAGGTGAGAGCGGATGAACTGGCAAAGCTGGGTGCTACATCTGTTCAATGTGTACCTGAACCGTTGATTCCTATACCACAGTCAGAATGTGACAAAGTTGTAAAAGAATGGGTGCGTTCAGAGGGAATAAACCGTTGGCGTGTTTATGGTGGGCCAAGGCACACAATGCAGTTCTTACCAATGCCCGACTGCAAATAGACAAATGCACTGCTGAACATAGACCGGAATCGCATAAGAAGAGTGGTGGGAGCGAAAACCGGTCACTGTGGGCTAAACAGTCATTTTTCAAAGACGGGAATCGTTACCGATCCCGAATGTACTTGTGGTCACGGTAACGAAACCGGATATCACGTAATTTGCAAGTGTCCAAAGTTTTCTCAATTGAGACTCGAGGCTCAGGCATCTGGATGTACTAAAGCTAAGACCAATAAATTGTCTTCGACAAGTTTCTCGCTGGTATTGGTAGGTTCGAAGGATTTACGTGATGAACGGGAAAGGAACAAAGGATCAGAAGATCTGTGTTCCATGATCCAGCATTGGGCCGTCTCAAATCTTTAATACCGATAAAAAAGATTGGATTGGGTTGACCCACAACTGAGCCACTTCTAAAACGTGATATGCCGATTCAAACAATATGCCATAATCAGTGTATTATGAGGAATTGGGTCAGCTGTGGGTCGACACACTCCGATTCTTAACTGACTTCGATGAGGCAACACTTTCGAAGAAGAAATTTTCTTTCACCAAAATTTTTTTTGATTACTTTCTGGAGATCCATTTCTTCCATTTAAAGCCTGTTTAGACAAAGTGTACCCACAAAAACAAAACACTTTTTCGACTGCATCTTTAGAAGTTCTTGATTGATTTTGTGAATTTCTGAGCAGAAAAAAAATTGAAAATTTGTTGAGATTTGCTCGAGTTATTGTGATGATAGACGGACGGACTGTCTAAAATATTTCCAAACGTCGCGACGTGGTAAACGCATAAGAATATAATCAAGACGGATAGGAGGACGCTATCTTTTTTTACAGTTTTGGGATTGAGACCACGAAAACGGAGAATTTGATCAATAATCCCTGCGAAATCGTATGGATTGAAAATAATTATTTTTATCAATAATTACGTTATTTTTGTCGATAATTGCGTTATTTTTGTCGATAATTGAATGAGTTTAATTCGATTAATTAGTAGTGTCTCGTTTATAAAGAATTAAATGTAAAGGCAGGCGTGTTTTACAGTTATTTGCACTTTTCTTTTTTATAACAACTAGTAATACCGTTCCTAAAATATCCGCTAAGGAAAAACCGCTTGTCTGAACTAAAAAAAATGATTTTGTCACGTTTTTCCATACCTGTTCGAACTGATTAATAAAGTAAGACAGGTTCGTCATCTATCAGCCGTTGATGTCTTTCGTTTGTTAAAGTATGTTATATTTGTAATTGTTGAAGTGAACAAACATGAAATAATCAACTAAAGCAGATTAAATTATTTGGTTTATTTAAAATGCTTTTATGTTGTAATTGAACTCTATATACATGATTGTTATGTCGGTTGAACTAGTTCAAATTTCGGATGTTGTGATGGTCGAAGTTGAAAATTAAAAAGTAAAAGCTTTCGACACGAAAAATGAAACGTTTTATGTGCAGTGTAGTATACGTTAACAATAATATAAATGCCTTTACGTTCGTTTCAAGTGAAATTAAGTCTTATTGTTGTTCTAAAGTCATTTTTTACCGGTATTTTTTTTTTTTTTTTGACAAAAAACACATTTCGTTTTTTTCTTCTTGAAGCGTAGACGAAATTTGTGTTAAAGAATGTGTGTAATTAGGAAAATTAGATTTCGTATACATTTGACTGCTGGTTTAGATATTATAATTCCAATTTCACACATTTTCTGACTTCCATTCAATGATTTAACTTTCGCTATTATTGTATTATCAAAGGCACGGCTATGATTTATTGTCGGTAACATGGAAAATAATTTATCAAAATCATAACCGGGAAGCGTTCAATGTAAAAAAGAACGGAAAATTTTAACGCAATGATAAAAGTACTAGTAATTTGTAATTAAAAAATTTACATTACGCTGCAATGTTTCTTCAGCCGTTGAACATATTCATTAAACACAGCGAAGCAAGGAGATCATCGAAAGAGACTTATAGTTTTCCACTGTCACATGGTATCTCGCCTTAATTTTTTTTGCATCACAAGTTTTCTTTTCGACTTTGGGATGGGTTTCGCATGGAGCTCTAAAGTTACAGACTACATCAATGGTCAGCCGAACAAAAAACTGCCCTTCCAATACATCGCGCGGAGTTCACAGCCGTGCAAAAGTTCAGGCGTTTAGATGACAAATCATCGCTTCATGTCGGACTTAATCGATCGTTAATCATCAAGGTCTTTACTTTTTACTGTGAGGCATTCAATCATCTAATGTACTATAACCGTTTTTCCACTGTCATATTTCTATTATCTACATTTATGTATTACTGATAATCGTTAAAATCGAATCAATAAAATCCTCCACTCGGAATTTCGGCAGAAAAGATCTTCCTTGGCATCCGGTTCTCCTAAATCTCCTAACCAGCGCAGAACACTAATCCTTTGATATTGGTTCACAAAAATTCAACTCCCTAATCTTTGTTCCTCATAAGTTTCAAGAGCAGAATATACACAATTTTTTTTTCTAAAATCTATAAAATCGTACGTTTGCCCTCCATTGATAAGTACAGTACTTATAGAAAATACACGAGGTTGCCCTCCAACTATAAGTACGTACTTTGCACTCTGAAACTAAATTATGTGATTAGCCCTTTGTTTCCCATGCTCCCATACCTCAAACCTATACCCGAGATATCTGCAGTTTACCCAAAATCCTTCGCCTGAAAATTAACTTGTAAGTGTCGCTGGCTGTGAGGCTGCAAAAATCTCACAAAGAATGCTATTACGATTGAAATGTTTGAGATGAGGGAATTTACTGAAAACTCGAAGAAAGAATATGAGCCTGAAGCCAAAACATTTAATATTTGATTGAACCAGAGCAGTCAAGTGCCAGTACTGAAAATCGGACGAAAAATATATACAAAAGAAACGAGACCCGAAACAGGTGCGCTTTATGTTAATTCTACTGGAAGCGTCTGTTTTACCGTAACACAACAGCTCTAAATTATCTCTTTTCATCTTGTTGACAAGAGCTGTTTTCCGAAACAAATCAAAAACCTGTCGAAGCAATTCAAATCGGTAAACTAGACTTGAAAACACATTTATTAATTACGTCAACATTTTTTATTTACCTTTCTGCTAAATTAACATTTATTGAAATTATGTCACTCCCGTTATAAAAACCATTAATTAAAATCTAATCTCCATCGGAAATCTCATGAAACTTTGGCCTAGAAATTATGAAATTGTAAAGTTCGAAAAATTTGGATCAGGTTTTTACGGCAGAACAGCATCATTATATTTGGTTTGTATGTAATCTGCAACTCTTATGTTATTTTATCATCGCATCATATGAATCATTGGCCCTGCGTTATTAAGTCTTACACTCCCATATGTTATACATTGACTCTTGTATGGTATGGTATTATAAGATTCACTATTATTTTCTATTTAGCCATACAAATAATTCGTTCTTCTCCTTTGATTATTGCGGAATTTTTGTTGAATCAATCCAACGTGCCGGTATACGTGTTGTTTGAGAATAGATTCCTTCATTACGTCGATTTGAAAAAGTAACTAACGTTTAATTATATTGTGAATGAAAATCAACACCATCATCATTGTGCATATCATCGAACGTTACATGGCATTTTTTGTTAGAGTTCACACGTAGAAAACTGATATTAAGATGTGTTATTTGTTTCGTAAAAATAATTGAAAAAAAACACACACAAATTACATTCTGTAAGTACACTATACGCTAATCTTCATCATTAAGGTTCGCATCGAATAGATGGAATATGGAGAAAAACATTTTCTAACAGAGTGCTCTGTTGTCTACTAAAAATTGAACATCAATTATTGAACAATTTTGTACAATGAACAGGCGCGTTATGTCGTTTATTTGTTATTTTTTTTTTTTTTTTTGAGTTTTAAAATTATTTGGAGGAGTAGCCTCAAACTAGTGCGATAGGAGTAGAAAAACAGAGAAGTCCATAACATTTTTGGTGGTCCAAAAGTTTAAATTGTTTACGCGCACGAGATATCTACCCTTAAGAGTGAATTCGCGAATTCTTCGACCACCTTCGTGGAAGAACATTTTTCCAAAAAAATTTTTGTTTCAGTTGTATCGATCCTCAAAGAGGGTGATGTTCAAGGAATGGCAAAATCGACCTTTTCCTTCAACGTTAAAGACTTTTGAACAAATTCCTTCGATTTTTTTCTAATTGCCAGCATTTATTGTCCACATATAGGGCTAAAGTAAAAACAAAAACCTTTTGGGAAAAATTATATTCAGGGAGATATGACCATTCTCAGTGGGTGATCACGGATTTCTTTGAAAGTGTCTGAATCACTTGGAAAACGATGGTCCTCAGATCTGAGATGGAAGCGATATAGTTAGTGAATATGTAGATATAATAGGTAGAAAGGAACAGACTGTGTGCAAATAGCCGAAGGTACATAGAAGAGAGGTATATGTATTTGGACATGTATGTATGGTGGCTAACGAAAGTAGGGAACTTTTCCTTTTGCGAAATGTCACAAATCTAGGTGGCTAACGAAACTAGGGAACTTTTCCTTTTACGAAATGTCACAAAAACTAGGTTCCTAACGAAGATGGAAAATTTTCCTTTAACGAAATGTCACGAAAACTAGGTGGCTAACGAAGCAAATGAACTTTTCCTTTTACGATATGTTACAAAAAGTAGGTAGCTAACGAAGCCAGGGAACTTTTTTTTTACGAAATGTCACAAAAACTAGGTGACTAACGGCGATGGAAAACTTTTCCTTTTACAAAATATCACAAAAACTAGGTGCCTAACGAAGATGGAAAATTTTCCTTTAACGAAATGTCACAAAAACTAGGTGGCCAACGAAGCAAAGGAACTTTTCCTTTTACGAAATGTCACAAAAACTAGGTGGCTAACGAAGATGGAAAACTTTTCCTTTTAAGAACACTCAACAAATCCTTATAGAGAAACATTAACACATAACTCTTCAATATAGAGATTATTTCCTTTTAGAAAA
>CM055406.1:40496139-40542322 GCA_029228625.1 Pseudolycoriella hygida | reverse complement strand
TTGATTTTTAGGGTAAAGAATTTTGCGTCACGTTTTAAGACTTCATATGGACCGTCGTAATTGGGTTGTAGTGGTTTTTTATAACCATCTTTACGGACGAAAACATGAGAGCAGTCTTTGAGATTTTTAAATATAAAAATCTTTTGTTTATGGTGATTGGAGCTTGGAATAGGCTGAATATCATCCATAATTCTTTATAATTTTTCAACAAAAGTGAATGCGTCTTTTGTTGTATTTGTTTCAGTTTTGTGAAAGAAATGATATGGAAGTTGGATGTTTGTTCCATAGACCATTTCAGAGACTGAAGCATTTAGGTTTGGTAGGATTACTGATCGTAAACCTAGCAATATTATTGGAAGTGAGTTTATCCAATTTGGATTTTTATGACACTTGATAGCGTTTTTCAGTGTACAGTGCCATCTTTCAACGATACCATTTGCTTGTGGGTGGTAACTGGTAGTTCGTTGTTTATTAGTTCCAAGTAATTTATTCAGTTCTTGGAATAAATCTGATTCAAATTGTGGACCTTGGTCCGTAGTAATGATGTTTGGAACACCAAAACAAGAGATCCAATGAAAAAGTAATCTTTTAGATACTGTTTCAGCAGTTGAGTCTTTCATAGGTATGGCTTCAGGCCATCTAGTAAAGCGATCAATTATTGTTAAACAGTATTTATATCCTTCGGATGGAGGAAGGGGTCCAACAATATCTATGTGGATATGATTGAAACGTTCATTTGGAATGTCAATCAGTTGTATTGGGCTAGAATTGTGCCGTGTGATTTTTGATTTTTGACAAGCAATACAAGATTGACAGAATTTCTTGATGTCTTTTGACATTGTTGGCCAAACAAAATCTTTTTTGATAAGTTCTGTTGAAGCTTTGATTCCAGGATGTGATAATTTGTGAGCATTATCAAAAATAATTTTTCTGAAACTTGGAGGAATAACTGGTCGAAGTTTTCCTGTTGAAATATCACTATGGATTTTTGAGCCATTGTAGTCTGTTTTAATTATTTTTAGACTGGAATCAAGTTTGTTGAAAAAATTCTTGTCTTGATTTTGTGCTTCAGACAGTCGTCTGTAGTCAATTGAACTTTCAAAAGATAGTGAATATATTTGATTAATAGTTGCAATGCGTGATAACGTATCTGCAACTACATTCTTTCTTCCTGGTACATGACGTATGTCAGTGGAAAATTGTGAAATGTAATTTAATTGTCTGCTTTGACGAGGAGTAGCTTGGTCTTGCTTTTTGTTGAAAGCATGAGTCAATGGTTTGTGGTCGGTAAAGATAGTGAAATCTGTACCTACCAGTGTTGATCGGAAATGTTTAATTCCTTCATAAATGGCAAGTAATTCTTTATCATAAGTTGAATATTTTGTTTGAGCTTGTGATAATTTTTGTGAAAAGAATGATAGCGGTTGCCAAATATTGTCTTTCCATTGAAGTACGACACCTCCTATAGCAAAATTAGATGCATCAACATGTAAAGAAATTTTAGAATTAGGATCAGGATGAGCAAGTAATGTTGCATCTGCTAATTCTTTTTTACATTTGTCAAATGCATTTAACATTTCAGGAGTCCAATTGATTTGGGTTTTGTCATTTTTGATATTTCCTTTCATGCAGGAAAAAAGTGGAATTTGTGTTTCCGCTGCATGAGGAATGAATCTGCGGAAGAAATTGATCATTCCGAGAAATCGTTTTAATTTGTTAACAGTTTGTGGTAGAGGAAAGTTTAAGATTGTTTGAACTTTCGAATTTAATGGTTTAGTTCCTTGTTCATTTAATTGAAAACCAAGGAATTGGATTTCTTTTTGACCAAAGAGACATTTATCAATATTTATTATTACTCCGTATTCGTTAAGACGGGTAAATAGTGAATGAAGATGAAGTATATGTTGTTCTTCATTTTCTGATGCTATTAAAATGTCATCTTGATATGCAAAGCAAAAATCTAAACCATGAACAACTTCGTTTATGAAGAGTTGGAATGTTTGAGCTGCGTTACATAGACCAAAAGTCATGTTTGGAAATTCAAAAAGACCAAATGGTGTTATAATTGCGGTTTTTTGAATATCTTCTTCAGACATTGGAATTTGATGATAAGCTCGTACTAAATCGACTTTACTGAAGATCGTTTTACCATTCAAAAAATAGTTAAATTCTTGAATGTTTGGTAATGGGTAGCGATCTGGTAAGGTATTAGCATTTAGTCGACGGTAATCGCCACAAGGACGCCATCCACCTGATGGTTTAGGTGTTAGATGTAATGGTGTTGCCCAAGGACTGTCGGATGGACGACAAATACCAAGGCGTAGCATTTCATCAAATTCTTTTTTAGCAATTTTAAATTTGTCTGGATTTAATTTTCTTGCTTTAGCAAAAATTGGTTGACAATTGGTTACAATGCGATGTTTTACATTGTGTTTGCGCTTTGCTGAGTGGAATGTAGACATGTCGAGAATGTCCGGAAATTCGTTTAATAATTGATGGTAAACGGATATGTTGGAAATTGATTTGATTGTTAGATCTGGATTACAATCAATTTTTATTCCGTTTGTTGATAATGATGTTAAATTATCAATTAGTTTGCTATTTTTGACATCTATCAGTAAATCGAATTTTGTTAGTAGGTCTAATCCAATGATGGGTTGTTGCACGTCTGCAATAACAAATATCCAACGAATGTTACGTCGGAGGCCTAGGTTTAGTGTGATGGATTTGCTTCCGTAAGTTTTAATTAGCGTACCATTAGCAGCACGTAAAGTAAAATTACAAGAAGTGTGACCTTTTTCTTTTGTTGTAGGTGGAATAACACTTAAGTCAGCACCAGTATCGATAAGGTAGTTCCTTCCGGAATTCTTCTCTTTAACATATAAGCGACTTATAAATTTGTCTGTATCAAGTTGCGCTGGGCTTGACCCTCTTATTAGTTTTTTTGATTTCCTGTTTTTGTTGTTATAAGAACAGGGAGGATCACATTTTTTGGCTTTATCTCTGAATCGTTGGTGATACCAACAATAGTTTGAGTTTGGTTGGGAACGACTATAATGTGTCGAACGGGATGAGGAACGATTTCGTTGAGCAGATCTGTTGCGAGATTTAGATTGATTGATTTCTTTTTGAAGAGAATCAATTTTATCTTCTAGTTTGCAAATCTGTGTTGTGAAATCGCTGGAGCGAGATAAAGTTTGGATTGAATTTTGGTCGATTGTTTCATTAATTTTATCGGCCATTGTTACTTGTTGATCAAGTGGTTCGGTTGAGCAAGATAGAATTGCTTGTATTTGTTGTGGTAGTCGATTAGTCCATAACTCTAGTAATAAGTCGTCTCCAACTTTACCACAAGACTTATCTTTCATCTTCCGAAGTAAACTGGAAGGTTTTTCATCAATTAGTGAAAGATCATTGAATAAAGTTTTTAATTTTTTACGATCTGAATCAGCAAATTGATTTGTTAATCGACTTTTTAGAGTCTGATATTTGTTGGTGGCAGGTGGATTTTTAACTATGTCACTGACTGCTGTTAAAGTGTCTGTGTCTAGTTTGCCAACAATTTGATTGTATTTTGAAATATCAGATCTAATTCCAGCTGTTGAAAATTGAGCTTCAATTTGTAGGAACCAAAGATCAGGGTCAGCTTTCCAGAAAGGTGGAATTTTTATCTGGATGGTGTTAATACTGCCCGTATTAATATTAGCTGCTAAATTTTGTTGTTCATCGATTTCGTAATCGTCATCGAGGATTGCAGCGTTAGGGTTTTGTGTTGGTGCTGGTGGTGTTGCACCTTCTGCCATTTTATTTAGCAGAGAAGCAAAAATTTGATGTTTGTAAAATTTGCTTGTTAGAAAATTTGTTCTCACAAATATTAAATATTTGGAAATTTAAAACAAATTTTGAACGCTAAAATTTGATTTGTTAGTAAAAACAAATTTAAAATTTTTAGCAATTTGCTTTGTAAAGCGAAAGCTTTATGTTTTTTGCGATCTGAAATACGTTCAGAGTCGTGGGTTACCAATTATATGGGAACTAGTCAAAACAAATTCATGTTACTAGTTTGATACCATATATTTGAATGCTAAACATTGAACAAAATGCATTGCTTATATAGTAAAGTCTAAGGTGACTCGATACAAAATAAATCGTTTTAATTCCAATGATGATTTGATTAATGTGTGTACCACAGTATAATCTGTATTTTTCATTTGTTCATACACATCTGACCTATTTGAATCCCATCTGGAATTTGGTTTTAAGAGGTGTTCTTAATGAAGCAGAAGTTTCAGAAAAAAGCATTACGCAACATGTGTGGTTTACAGCGCAGTGACTCAGTGAAAAACTACTTTAATAGATCGATTATGTCACTTGATTATTTTAATGCCCTACAAACGTCAATTCTAGTTTATTCTTTGAAAAATGGGATGATCAAAAATAATTTGGAAGTAAAAAGAAATTATGACATACATGATCATCTGACGATAGGTAGAGATTGTCTTCATCCTTCCTTCTCACGAACAGTGTTAATTTGGTGGAACAGACCACACGATTTATCAAACATTTATTGCAAATAAATGAAGCTTCTAAAAATTCAACATCACATTCTGTAAAAAAACATTTAGTTCAATATTTTTAGTTTAAGGTGCACCATATTGGGCACAACTAAAGGCCTTTTACAGTGAAGATCATACTTGGCGATGTTTCAAATTACCTTTACCTCCAACTATAGAAACAAATTGTTTCATTCGAAGCTTACGCACAAATCTAAAATGCACCTAATTGTAGCCACACAAATAGAAGTTAGAAATAAAAAGAGAAAAAAAAAATGTTATTAACATGAGCTGTGTGATTTCATTATACAAATATTTTCAATTCAAGACTTAGATGACCAATATTTCTCGATCTCAATTCATTGAACAGTTACTAATAAAACATAAGTATATATGCACAATGTCTACTGACCGTTCCACCAGTTTTATTTAAATTGCGACTCATAAATTATCATTAAAATTCAACATTCCATTTCGAATCGTCTTAAATACAATTTAATAAACAAATATCGCCAATCGAAAAAATCTAACGGTTTGAAGATATGTAAATTCCTGCATTAGGTATTTAGATGGACGTCTTTTTATCTTGGATTTTTTTTTTATATAAAATAAAATAATTTCGAATGAGTTGCTGGTGTTGGTTATATCGAATTCAATCAATCTTGCTTTACATGTCTGCATAATGTTACATCTGATGTTCTCGGTATTAATCGTTGAGCATACATTTTTCATAAATTATGCAATGATTTTCTACCTCTTTTGGTTTAAAATAATCAACTCGCCTGACAATAGCTGACAATAATTTTTGAACTTCGATGTCAAAATTATCAGTAAATTCTAAAACAAAACTTCGAAAATTTACAACTAATCCCGGGTAAAAAAAAGTTCTCATTTGAGGCTGCATTGAGATATCTCAGGTTCTCAAAATGTATGTGAGGATTCGTGAGATCTTTGAAAATCGCTAATGTTGACTTTTTGAGGATGTGGCGCTTTTTCATGAGACATTTGCTAGATATTTGTGTGTGAGATTGTAATGAGATTTTTGTGCTATGTTGAGACTTTTTTGAAACTTTATGTGAGACTTCTTCTTAAGTATGAGGCCTAAGGCTAGTTTTTTGTGAGATATTGCAGCTTTTGTGAGACTTTGTGCTAGACTTTTATGAGTCTTTCGTGAGATATTGGGACGCTTTTGAGATTTTATTGCTCATAAATAGCGTAATATCTCACAGAAATCTAAAAAAAAAAATACAAAATATCTCAATGTTTCACAAAGAACTCACACAAACTTCTAAAATATATCTCAATGTCTCACGAAAAACGTACACAAACTCCTCAAAGATATCTCAATGTCTCACGAAAAACTCACAAACAAATCTCAAAAATATCTCAATGTCTCGAGTAAAACTCACAAACAAATCCCAAAAATATCTCAATGTCTTACAGAAAACTCAAAGACACTTCTAAAAATAGGTGACAAACATCTCAATATCTCATCGACAACTCAAAAAAATCTCACAGATATCTGAACACCTCATAAATACTCAAATTAATCTCACAAAAAAAACTCATTAATGTCTCAATGCCTCAAAAAATACTCACAAATGTCTCATGTATGAAATATCTCAAGACCTCAAGCACTACAAATGGCAAAAGCGCTGTAGACATGTCTCAAACATGTCTGAATCGTGCGAATTTAGGTATCTCAACTCCATACAATAAAAAGTGAGGTTTTGAGACGTCTCATTACGCAAATTTGTTTTACTCAGGTTATCCCGAGTATCAGTAAAAAAACCAATAATTTTTCAATTTTTAACAAATGGATGTCATTTTTGCACCAAACATGGCCAATTCAACAATGAATATTACGTTCAAATTGACATCGAAAGTATAAAAACTATTTTTTTCAATTCACCGACGAAAAAGTCGCTTTTTCAGGCATCATTTTGGTGTCGTTTGAGGCCACTTTTCGCACTAGTGCGACAAAATTTTTGTTCACAACGCCTGCTGTAGAGTGTTGTAATAAATTTTCATATATTTTTTTAGCACTAGCGCTGAAACGAAATGATTGCAAGTTTTTGTTTCCCATCAAATCCCGTTTCCCGGGAAATTGAATTTCATATCCCAGGACTTAACACAAAAGTATCACAATGGTTCAATATTAAATGAAATTAGACAGACATCAGATAATCTGACTGCATAGGGGCCGTTGATAAATTAAAACACAAGAGGGAGGAGGGGTCTAGAAAATTACAATTTTAGCGTTAAGTTATTTATGACCATCTATGAAGATTATAGCTTTGAAGCGTGACATGGGCAAGGAACGAGAAGTTTTGTAAATTTTAGAAACACGTTCGGCTGAGCACCATTTTCGCCAGAAATCCATTCAACCTAGGAGTACTTCTAATTTCATGCACTGATTGAGCAGAAGTTGTAGTTGTTTCTGGTCCTTTTAAAGTAAATTGTCATACGAAGGAACTTATTTTCGAAGAATTTAATTTTTCTAATAAAATACATGGGGATATCATTCCACTCGCTTCTGCGTACGCTAGTACTGACCCCAAAAACGAAAAAGCGACGGGAAATGTATTGCCTATTCCCAGTTGTTGTGAAAAGTAATTTTCAAAACACGTGCCTGATGGTTGTCTTGAGCACTCGATGTGTTTTGCTAAACTCGGCTAAGGCTCGTGTTGGCAAATATACATCTCTGGCTCAAAATAATCAATCAGACACCAGTTAGGAAAACTACTATTACCACACTAGTGGGTAAAAGCGTGCACCATCGGCTCGTATCAGCAATCTCACATCCATTGCGCTAAGCTACCTTCATACGTAACTTGTGTCAAAACTCTATGTTCTCAGTCCCTGTGTCCGTATCGAGTCATTTTTCATACGAAAATTCTAAAAATTGAAGATGTATACACAAACAAAATTCGCTGTGATGGGGCGACACGAAGCGACGGTTAGCCAAATGCCAAGACTTGTCCCTAGGACACAACAAGTGTTATGAAAAATAATGTAATTGGTCATATGACCAAATTTTTAATGCCACCGTTAGTTACAGTTTGATGAGCATTTCAAAAGCACTTTCCAAGACCGAAGAAAGAAAAAGCGGACGGACAAAGCACAGTCAATGCGTAACGCAGTGGAGATTGGGTTTTTTTAAGGGAAGACGTAAATACCGGAATAGGAAGTTCTCAGTTGGGCTTTTTCATTCACTCTGGAAGGGTATAGAACGTATAACGTGAGCCAATTCATAACTATCGCATTCGAAGTACGTGAAAGCGCAGAAGAAATGAATGGGGTCGGAAAAGCACTTCGTATGCTTTTCGCCTGTGCTTGATAGGAAGTGGACCAGAAAATTATTTGGTATGAACTATGACGTGTTGAAAGGGCGAGGGATCACCAAATTTCGAGTGATTAGTTAAATTTTGTGTAGTTGTTTAACTTGTTCGGTTTGTTTAACTTGAAGTCCATTTTACTATTCTGTTTAAATCTGAAACAATACATTGCAGAAGTTTGCTAATTTGTCTCAATTTGACAATATCGAGAAGACAACATCAGTTTTTAAAACAATAAATAAGATCTTTACTAGAGTATCAAAACTCTTACGGTAAATTCGAAAAAAATAATTAACCTAATTAGATCTTTGGACGGTTACAGTGGAATTAACGAGTTTCAAAATTAACCAACAAATCATTCGGCGACACATACAACTTTGAAGACATAAATTAGTCACTTTGCTAATTTGTTCATTGCAACTGAAATTTGTGTGCATACGATACTTTCACATTGCTTATGATAATGATGAAAACTTATTGTTTAAACAAATATGACAAACATAGAAAACGATTGTTGCTGTAATAACAGAGGTGACGACATGACAATCCAATTAAAAAGGAACTGTAACCTAATTCATGACAAAAGTATTCGGACAAGTCTAAAGAAAATATTTTTTTAAGATTTGTAGCAACATCTTCTTGTCCTTTCAACACCTAAACAAGAGTAATTGAGTATAACTTTGTATGCAAATTATCGCGGCATTTGAATACGTAATAATTTAGAATGGATGGTTTGTAATATGTCAGATTTTACGCTCGTATCTCATATTTTTTTGTTTGGATTGTCTGTTTTTGTTATTACGTTGACGACATTTTCAAATGCTACGACGAAGACCTCACTTTAACATCTCATTTCCAACGAGGTCAATTGAGTCATGTGCAGAAAATTTCACTAGATTTCGTGAGATTATTTTAATGTTGTGTGAATGTACTTGTACTTACACAGATTGCGTCTATAAACATACAGAGAAACACAATTCTTGTAAATTTATCAAATGGGAATTGTGTTCACGATAGTACAGAGAATGCAACAATAAAACTATGTATACAACAAAAGTGGCTTATTGATGCTAAAGATGATGATGAATACAATAAATGCACTTTTCTTTTCATAGAAATGTTCGTTTTATGGAAGATAGAAACGAAAAACGTATGCAACGATAGACGACGCTAAACTTTCTTTACGAATATTCATTTACGACTTTAAATTGTATGTCAAACAATTGCACACACGAAATGTAAACGTTTCTCTTAGAATGGAATCGGAATTCGTCGAATGTGAATTTGCTTTTAGTTGAAAAATAGCGACGACACCTTTAATTCTCAATGCGAAAATATTATGTTAACTTCAGACTCGACTGGTCATCGACCAAGAGGTGTTTGCAAATTTTTTTTTAATATTTTTTATGATAGTGTGAATATCACATTTTTTTTTCATTCTGAAACATAACTGGTCATTCGTTAGTTGAAGTCTAGGTTATAATGAACTCTACCACACCTTTTTCTCTTCTTATTCCCATCCATATTAAAAGATAAATCCGATGAGCGTAGTTGGTTATTAGCTAGTTTCCCATTTAGCTACTCTGAGCAGATAAAAAATATTTACAGAAGTTGTTTCATCCTATCCTAAAACTACCGATTTTCATGATCAGGCAGGGCGCCAGGTATCCCAAAAAGTACATCAATTTCTACACATTGAAAAAGAAGATGAAATTTTTTTAACAATAGTTTCCACAACGAGTATTTGATAGATTGATTTTTCGAGAGATATAAAGTTTTATCCCCACATAACAATTGACCCCACGAAATGTACATAAAGTGCCATCGGAAAATGTGCTGATCCCATTTAATGTGCTCCAGTTCCAGGACATTTAATGTATATTAAAAAGCGCCCTTACCGTTACATCGTTTCTTTGGAACGTGAAGTGCTTTTAATGTACATTAAATGTGAATTACATGTACATCTAATGTACATTTAAAATACTTTGAATACACAACTAATGTACCTTTAATGTACTTTTTAGTTTGAATTACTAGCACATTTCATGCACATATAATGTTATGTAAGAAAAGAAAGGAAAATTCAATTTAGTTTTCCGACTTTTATATTTCGGTTTTTCTTATTTTGATGATCGCTACGTCCTCCATCTACATTTTTTTATGCCAAGCTCTCATTTTTTATTATTTAGTGCAATAATTTCGAGTTTTAATGGTACAAAAAATGTGCCTTTTATTTGCATCGAAAATGTACTACATAACAAGCACATTTTTGTTACATTAAATATGATAGGAATAGTGTACACCTTATCACGCACATAAAATGTGCGAAAAATGTACTTGTGATCTAGTGCAATATTTTAGAGTTTTAATAGCACAAAAAATGTGCTTTTTATTTAGATCGAAAAAAATACTACATCACAAGCACATTTTTGGTACATTTGCTGTGATAGTAATAGTGTGCATCTTATCACGCACAAAAAATGTGCGAAAAATGTACTTGCAATAATTTCAAGTTTTAATAGCACGAAAAATGTGCTTTTTATTTACATCGAAAAATGTACTACATAACAAGCACATTTTGGGGTACATTTTATGTACATATTCTCAACAAAATTGAATTTCGCACATTTAATGTACATTCAGTTTCGCTCCTAGTTACATCTCATAGATGGCACTGGGTTTGTCGCACAGCTTACCACTGGCGCAGTAAAACTTTCCGGTAATGAAAGGATCTCAAAAAGTAGAACCACAAACAGCGAAACTAGTAAATAATGATCTAGCCTCTAACCCTTCATGGGTTGTAAGGCAGATTAACATATTATTATTTTTATTAATGTACATTCAGTGGGCAACCGCATTAAAAAGTGTGATCTGTGTTATCTGGGATCTGTAGTACTGATAACGCCACCAAGGATGCTAACAACATCAATAGTCTCTTTCATGCAGCTGTATGTAGCCAATAGTAAACTCAACAAAAAAAACATAGAAAATAATTTAAATTGAAAATAAAAAGAACCAACAAGCAAACAAAAAAAATTTACATGAAAGGGCAGAAAAATGGAATTTTTTCATAAAGTTTTTCTGCTCCTATAAATGGTTCATTATTATTTTGTACGCTCTTACAGTGTTCAATAATAAGAAATAATTTAATGTTACCGTAAACAAGATACAAAACATTGTTCATTACAAGCTGCAAACACAATCCGTCGGTAAATGGAAAATATTTGCGTACGCTGAATGTAATCAATATTCCTAATTGATGGTGTAAAAAAATACTATAAACAAACTGAAACAAAAAATAATTGAATTACACATATCGAGCGATCAATGGAACATTGTTTCAAAGAATTATTTGTTAATGAATTATAAATAGTTTCCAAGATCAAGAGCATTTATTATTCGTTATACATATCCATATACTCACAACCTTCACAAATAAGATCAACAAAAAAAAAGAAAAAACAACAACGACTTACAAATCGTGACTGCACGACAAAAGAAAGTAATGGGTGGGTATAATTTATTTAAATCAACAGCACAAGTGTATTCTGAAACAATATCAAACTGAGAACGATAATAAAAAAATATATATGCAAAGAAAGACTGATCTTTTAGATCTTCAAAGATCATGCTAAAATCGGAATCTATTGTTGGTGAGTAATGAAGGTCTTTTGTTTTATTTGATTCAATGTTTTGAAATGAAAAATTATTTATATTTTATATTTAAGTTTTTGTCATTAGATGCGTACGCCGTTATATAGTTGGGCGGTTCCGTGGTATCTCTTTATGTTTGCGGCGGAACGCAGCGCAAAAGCTTTCAAAACATCGGCGGCGCCGCGCCGTCAGTGTGTGAGTTTAAAATTGATATTATTATAATAGAAATTGCAATGCCTTTGTCTTATTGTGGACCGCCTCCTAATTCCCCAAAATAATGATGAAAACCCTCTCGAAGTACGACCCTGAATCAGATCTTTTCTAAAGTTGAATTCTCTAGAATATTTCTTTGGAAACATTCTAGAAATATGAGTCATCCCTCCAGACTCTAGTGGCTAAATCTCAAGGATTGGGACATTTTTCGGGAAAACCCCGAGACACGTGTTCGCTAAAATTTAATTTTCTACCACCTTTTCTTTGGATGTGATTCTCTATATTTCATACTTAACCAAATATTCACGAAAGAAGAGGAAACAAAAAGAATCGATAGATTTTCACAAAAATTTCTTTCAACTTCTTAGCTTATAAATTTCTTTCAACATTCATTTCAAACGTGGTAGTAAACGCATAAGACACGTACTTCGTACGGGTCTAAAAAATATTTAGAGTTTAAGGTCTTCGGCCCATTAGAATGTCAAAACGTCATGTAAAAATCTTTCGAAAAAATTTATTTTTCACTTCTAACGATGACGAAGCGGCGCGGCGGCGGCGTAAACCGATTTTTTCCGCAGCGAGATCTCTTTTCGGCGACGCACACATTTAGTTGCCACTTTCTTTGTAGAATGTTTTAAATTGATTTTTTTTACATCTATTGCTGTAAGTGTTAAATAACATTTCTTATAGAATGTAAAATTACAGTAGAAAACCAGAAAAAAATTCAAATTTATAGGTTAATAACAGACAACTACTTATGCATATGGTGTTAATTAATTCAGAATTGTGCTTTTCCACATAATGTGTAAACGAAAGACTCAGCTTATACATGAATACTTTGCAAACGAATAATTACAATATGCTGAAGCACTCAACACTCAGAGTTGATGTTATAATATAATTTTAACGGATTATTAAACCTGACCTGAATAGCATCGATTTTTTGGGAAAATTGTTGAACATTAAAAAAATGAACCCAATGCGAGGGAAGCGCTAATTGAATTTATGTAATTAATATCTTGTATTATGGTACTGAAAAGTGAAGATTCCTTGTAAATCGGGCATGGAAATAATGCGCGAACCTGCGAACCTCGTTACTGGGAAATTTTTAGGAGAAAAATTTCGTTCGCAGGGAAAAGTCAAAAGGAAAATTAGGGATGTCATGAGAAATTGGAAAATGCATGTTGAACTTGTGAAATCTTACTGGTGACCTTATCAGTTTGTTTAAAACCTGTTAAAAGGTCATCAGTTTGTTTAAAACCCCAGGAAAATTCTAATTTTGGAAGATTGTGTGTATTGGGAATTGTGAAATGGCTTTTTCAGGAAATTGCGAGCTGGTTCCTGGTTCCCGGGGAAATTCGACTCAGTTACCGGGAAAAAAACATCATTTCCATGCACGTTGTAAATTCTCGCTAATAAGGAAAAATTCTGTTCTTAACCTACAAACTTCTACTAGCTGCACCACTCGGAAAATAGTATGCCTTCAGTAGCGTCGATCGTCGAAACTCGTTTCAGCTGGACTTCGTTATTAAAAAAGCACTCACTAACTTGGGTATTGTTATTTTGACTCATGCCTTCTGCTCGTGGATATATTTGTGTCAATAAAAAATTATAGAACTTGTCTTTGAAATGCAAATAATTGCGAGTCTATAATTGCTACAACGGAAAGCTTTTGGCATTCTGGAACGTCGTTAAAAAATCCGAAAATTCTTCTTTCTGCGCCTCAAACACGATTTTTTGTGAAGAATTGTGGCGTCAAAATCAGGACAAAAAAAACCTGAGGAGTCAAAATACGTAGGCGTTAAAATACAGAAGAAATGCAAAAATCCGGACGAAATCTGGACGAAGTTATATCACAGCAGCGAAAGTTTAAATTGATATTTTATCAAGAATAATGTGCCGCAGCCCGTAAAAAATTAAAAAAAAGACACGAATCCTCCAGATTGAAAAAAAATGGGAATTATCACCCAGGGAATTATCGCCCAGGAATTATTGCCTAGACAATTGAGAATCATCAACCAGGAATTATGACTGAATTATGAATTTGTATAAGGAAAATGCCACTTGGATGGTTTTCAAGCGTCCAATTTGTATAGGAAAATGTTTTTTGTATAAGCAAAATGCCATTTGTATAAGGAACATGCTATTTTGTATGAGGAAAATGCCATCACGGGTAATAATTCCTGGGCGATAAATCCCCTGGGGATAATTCTCATTTCTCTGGGCGATAATTCCCTGGGTGATAATTTTAATAATTTTTCGGTTTGAGGGATAATTCCCTGGGGGAAAATTCCCGTTACCAGTAGCGAAAGTTTATACAAATTGATATTTTATCAGGAATACTGCGCCGTAGGACATGAATATAAAAACAAAGCTGGTTCGAGGGGCGGCAGCCCCCGCAAAGGGGGTCAAGAGGAAATACGGTGTTTAAAGGAAAGAGTACGGCCGCCTGCAGGTCACCAAGCTCGCCGCAGGCGCAATTGTGAGGGGACAGATCCCCCAATATTAAATATAATAGACTGCCGCCACTGAAGTACAATTGTTCATTTGAGGATACAAAATCCTGAGGCTTTAAAGTACGGACGCTACAAAATCCGGACAAACATCTGGAACATGATGGATTTTGACGCATAGTGATTTTGACGGCAGTGGAATTCAACGCCTCCGGATTTTGTCGACTCCGTATATTGAACCTGGTGAGCCAGAACTGTGACCTCCGGAATTTGTTAAGTGATCACACAGTACTACGAGATGCACAGTTTATGTCCAAAAGTCAAAGTTCGAGTATGATGATAATGATAAAAAGTGAAAAAATTTAAAAGCCACTCAATGAGGCCCCCACCCTTCTTAAAAAATTGAAGCATTGAGATTTTAAATAGATTTTTATCATGATTTTTTACGGCTTTTCTTAACAACAAATCCGATTTTTAGTGGTCCATTTGTGAAGTATTAAGAAGAGGATAATGAGAAAATATTTCGATATAAAACTTTTTATTATACCCGAAACACAAAGCGGTAATATTCTTAATGAAGGATCTTTGTTATACCGACAGAAATTCCTTCGTAGCACCAGCCGCTAAACTAAACCAAATAAAACAAATAAATATAAAATCCATAATGTACCAACTGGCGGTAGTTCAGTGGTCAAGACGTTTGATTGCTACTGTTACGATTGAGTTGCTATTGCCTTGGTTCGAAATTCAACCACAAACACCTTGCATTCGTTTATTTGATTTTTAAAGAAAATAATACCTTAGAAGTAGAGCGAACAAACATTTGTTCGTGTAATCACCTTCCGTTCTCTAAAACATTAGAAAAATAGTAGATTTCATGCTTGCTAAGAAAACGAGTCATTACCGTGTTACAAATAGTTGCACGACGAGACGCCAGGCGAGTCGATGCAATTCGTAACAAGGTAATGAACGAGTTTTCTTAGTAAACATGAATGCTATTTTGTCATGTTGTAGACGCGTCGTTGAAACCACCAAAACAAACTATCCACATTTTGTAATAAATTTTACATGAAATAACAATATCGTTTGTTGAAGTAACGGGTCGTTGAAACCACCAAAGGAAACTTTTGTAATAAATTTTGAATCCAAAAATCATGGATATATTATGACATCATATGATAAGCAACAATATCGTTTACTGAAAAAACTATGACGTTTATCGAAATAACAATATCGTTTGTTGAATAATTGAATAATTTTATTTTCGTGACGTCATTCACACCCACTCACACACTGAGCTAACTTCACTTACGGAAATAAATTTTTGCATCAAATAGAATTTTGTACTTCTGCGCAAGTTTTTGCAGTGTTAAAAAGCTGCGCAAAAGTACAAAATCTATTTGATGCCAAAATATATTTCCGTAAGTGTAACATGTTCTGCAAAGTTTTCATTACCGTCTCCTAAGCAACACAACAATGTGTTATTTTCCAGGCTGAAAACATGTTCAGCAAAATCAACGTACCCGTCTACAACATGACAAATATCTATACCCACTTCTTAAGCTCCCCTGATATCCTTAATGGCTAGAATTAGAGACACATTTGATCATCAAAGAGTTCCTAATCCCGTGTTCCTTATTCGTGAGAAAATCCCCTCGTATGTCAAAATCATACATGTAATGCCACAAACACTCTGTTCTCGACAATTGCTATTCTTAATCATTCGATCATCATTACACCTGAGTGGGAATGTAAAGAGATCTTTCATAAATAATGTGAGATAATCGAAACATCATTTCTTAATTTAAAATTCCTTTAGCGCGTTAAACACCACTGAAGTTAATAAATGATCGCATCTTAAATGTGATAATGACACTCCCAAAAATATTTGTTCAAATTACCCACCTCACACAACGCTCGATGGTTTTGTTTCGGATTGTTTGTTTGCAAAAAGAAAAAAAAAATGAAGACCCACAGATTTTGAAATGTTTATTTTTGTGAACGATAATGAGCAATAAAGACAAAGTTAATCATGCGTGTAGTTTCTATATTTATATTTATTTCAAATTGACAATGGCATGTTCCATCCAAGTTATCGCAATATTTAATTAAACAAAAACATTTGTTCGACGTGTCAATATATTAAGTTTTGTCTTATGGTGTGATCAGGCAACACTACTCGAGCTTTAGCACTGTTCCATTAGTGACAAAACATTCAAATCCAACTAACGTTTCATTTACAAACCAGGGGGTGACACTTCTTTGTTCTGAACCGTGCAAATGCTATTTAGAGTGAAGTTAGCTACAGTTGGGATCGTAGCTAACTTCATCACAAACAAATCAGCTGATCTCATTCACAAATTTACCAAAATCAGCTGACTTCATTGACAAATTCAAACAATCAGCTGTTTTGTTTGTAATGAAGTTAGCTGTGATCGCAACCGTAGCTAACTTCACTCTGGATAGCATTTGCACGCTTCAGAACAAAGGACTGTCACCCCCCTGTTTACAAACCTACAGCTGGGCCTAGGCAATACGAGTTTGTAAGATAATTCAAGTTGTTTAGATGAAGTTCATCAGGTTTTGCCTCAGTGTCTGATCAGGCAATACTACTCGAGTTTCAACTGTTCTTTCCGTGACAAAACATTAGTTGACCATAAAAACATCTGATTGGATTTGGAAAATGAATAATTCGCAAAGTACCATTGAAAAACTCGTGTGTTTAAAACACTCGATTAAAGTATAGTTTTCTGTCGCCTATTCATAATCTACCATTATAGTTCGGGTGACAGTGATGAATTACACTTTGTTCGACAAAACCTCTTCAGGTGAAAAAAAAACATAAAGACAAGCCAATGAACTAAGACAAATGTTTTTGCTAAAAATATTTATTATGATATCCTCTTGAGGTCAGTTCACCTGATGAAAAGACTTGGCTATATCTTCGAAAAATCAAGATGCTCATTTGATAGGGAATACAAAAGATGGTGTCATTTGTTTTCTACTTAGCCGTATTTATCAATGAAGCAATGATGGCGCTACTGGATGAAAACTGCTTTTGTGTTGAACGTTATGAATGTATGGAAAAAGGTAGATGTCACTACGCATCAAAAGAAGGAATGTCGCCTGATGATAACTCGAAATGCTAGAAACGGTCTATACTGGTATGCTGGTATGCTGGTACTCATATCGTAAATTAGTGTAGATGAAAGGGGGTAAATACATTTTTTGTAGAAAACTAAGCAAATAGGATTCCATTGAAGCGAATCAACGTTTGAAAGGGAAACAAAAATGACATATTGTACACCGTGTTGCATTAGTCCTAAGTTTTCCTTGCTATTTGGAAAATTAGTACGTGTGCTACAAAATTCACTTGTGCAACGAGGTGTACACTAAAATTTTTGCAAATATTTATCGAAATTGACAAATAGCAAAATAAATCGAAGAATCGTCTTTATAAAAACTTGAAATTTGTACGAATGATCAATTAGCCTACAGCCAGTCAGTGCGGAAAAATATATATGAAATTTCATTGTATTACTAAACCAAAAAAAAACCAAATTTCAAGAGATGCTATGTGATTAAGAAATCTGTCGTATTTCGATACATCGTTGCATTTCACCGACAAAAAACTTGTCTGGATAATTCACTTCAAGACGGAAGCGAGTGAGTTAGTAACATAAACACAACGATTTTCAGATTCTAACATTATTAAACGAAGACAATATATTTCGTCTGCCACGCAGACATTGACGGGTCAAAGATATATTACAAACTGAAAAGAATATGCAATTCAAATTCGACCGAATGTGACAACAGTTAGACAAAATTTTGCGTGCGTGTCGCATTACGGTAAAACTAGGTCAAAGAGGATAGATTGTACATTACCGTCGTTCAGATTCATAAGGTTGTGTCCGTCGTTTTTGTTCTTTACTACGTAAAACTCTCCTGCTTTTGCTCGAGACCTCCTCAACCAGCCTAACTTTACTGATGTCTGTGGAGTGTAGATGTGTTATCATGTGTTTTAAAACACCGCTTCAGAGGTCACATTTCCTTACGCACTCCATGTGTTCCCCAAAGCGAACTTCAGGATTACGCCGGGTCATACCTTTGTACTGGTAGGAGCATCCATGTTGGCAATTGATTTCGTATATGCCAAAACAAGATAATTCTGGAATGTCGTCTTTTGTGCTTTTGAACTTCTTCTGTAAAGTGTATTCGTTACTGTTCACTAACTCCGGTAAGACCTCGACAGGAGTTTATTTACGTAGGGATCGAAAGGGACACAGATACGTTGTTTTCCTGCCTGGTCTGGACTGTGGAATAGAGCGGATAATCTGCGGAGTTCAGCTATACGCTCATGCTTTTTAATGACATTGGAAATTGTTTTGTTGTCATAACCGTTTATTTTACCCAGTTCTAGGATGATAAAAACTCGTATTTTCTTGCGTCATTTCGGTGTCGCATGAGGTCACTTTTCGCACCAGGTAAACAGTACTACAAAGTTACTCGAGGTACACAATAGTATTTTGTGCTCTTAAAACGGCAAAATAATACTTCGGAACGGGGTGGAGTAAACGGTTCAAGCCGCAGCCGAGGACTTTGTTGACTCCACTGAGATCCGAAATATGTTTTTGCTGTCCGTGGGTCACACATACTTTTATAAGACTTCCAACAGTACTACAAAGTAGGTAAACAGTACTATAAAGTTACTCAAGGTACACAAAACATTTTTATCTATCTAAAACGATAATCTCGAGCTTACCCCTTAGGGCAAATTAACTTATCTCGATATATCTGTTCTCCATAGATAAAATAGCATACGCACCTCTTGCCAACATTGTTATTTTGACGTGTGGTATTATGACACACGCCTTCGGCTAGGGCCACAATGCCCCACACGCCAAAACAACAATTTCGGCAAGAGGTGCATAACTTACTATTAACACACTAGTGCGATAAATTTTTTCGCACTAGTGGCTAAATAGTTATTTATGCAACTAGTTGCGAAATGGAGTTGTTTTTGTCACTAGATGTGAAGAACCACATCGTGTGACAAAAACAACCAATTTCACAACGTGTTTCATACAAGACTTTATGCAACAACTTGTGAAACGTGAACTTTTGAATGAACTTTCAATGAACACCCAAATGGGTGATAAAAAGTTACTTTTTATCACTAGTGACAAAATGTAACTTTTTATCACTAGTGACAAAATGTAACTTTTTATCACTAGTGACAAAATGTAACTTTTTATCACCCAAATGAGTGATAAAAAGTTACTTTTTATCACTAGTGACAAAATGTAACATTTTATCACTCAAATGAGTGATAAAAAGTTACTTTTTATCACTAGTGATAAAAAGTAAAACCAGTTATAGAACGACCTCTCTAACGTCACCGAAACGATGCATGAAAAAGTTCACTTTTCACAACGGCGTTGCAGAAAACTGTTTTTACGCACTAATGTGAAAAAATAATTTAAATTTTGAACAATTTTCGCAAGTGGAAACACGCGGGGAAAGCTCGTTTTTGCTTGGTGAATTGCAAAATACGTGGTTTGATACACGTTACGTATGCTGGTAGTTTAGCGCAGATGATGTGATGATCTGATGTGTGATCTCACGTCTAGCTACCTTCATACGTAACTTGTGTCAATTAAAATTGTGTCGATTAAAAATATTAAGTTCATTAAAGTAAGACGACGGACGTCCGGTTCTGTAATCGAGAAACTAAAAATTGGTCTTAAAGAATGTCTTTACAGACTTGCGATCACATAATCAGATTTCACTAGGCTGCGCCAAATTTAGGTTTCCACTACGCTTTCCATTAAGGATTTCAATTAAAACGTAACCTTTTTATAGAAAATTCAATTTCATTTTCGAAACCCAAACAACATCTACGCCCACATTCTGCTAACCATTCCGAGTAAATTGATTAATGAGTCATCATCCTCTTTCTCAATGTACTTACTAACCTAATTCTTTACACACAATTTGTACAGCAACATTGTATTAAAATTCCACATTTAAATTTTAACGCGGCTCCGAACAAAACGAAATACCACAACAAAAATGATTTACTTAGCCTTGACCCTTATTCTTTACATTATTTCCGTATTAACTTTTTAAGTTAAATAAACTACTACAGAACAGAAAAACGATGAAAAAAGAATGAAAAATGACGTCAAGTGCATCTTACAAAAATACAATATTTGTAAATGCGTTCCACTGATGCATTGGGCTGACCAGCATGATGATGGCGTGATATTTATTAAAATTCTTCGGAATTTGTTCAACTTGAGCAAAGATGTTTCAAGTGTGTATGGTATTTGTTGTTGTTGGTCGAAGATAAGCGATTTTATTATGTTTTTTTTTTGTATCGATGATCATACAAAACGTATACATGGCTGTAATACCCATAACGAAATGTGAATCTTTTTAATTGATACAAGTTCAGCTGGTTTTATTGCATTAAAATATGTTTTGGTATTTTCTCAATAAAATATTGTAGTGAAAAACGATTTGTTTCATAAATACCGTTACATTTCTTCTTGCAAATTTATTGGTTTTATAATTTTCTTTATCGTTAATTAATTCAAAAGAAATTACATTATAGCCTACACACAACGATAAGTTATGTAAATGCCGTAGTATTCGTACAAAAACACGTGCTTCAAATACGGAGAGAGAGAGAAAAAATTAATTGAAAAAGATAAACTTACCGCAAAAAGGTATTCCTTCGGGTACCCAAACTCCATTATCACAGACTCGTCGAGCTGGTCCTAACAACTCGAAACCACGTTCACATGAATATGATGAAACAGCTCCATTTCCAAGTGATTCATCGGAAAATGTAACAGAACTATGTGCTGGTGAACCGGGAAAGCTACATGATTGACCTATTAAAGGAACAGTTTAGTTATTAGTTTCGAATATTTCACTGCATTAAAGATGATTAAATGATTTAACTTCAATAAAAAATTATCGTTCATAATCTCCAAATGTCAGAATTCTCAAATTAATAAGTTAATCTGCTTCAAATGTCAAGTGCGTAGAATGTGGTGCCACCTATTTTCGTTAGGATAAAGTATTCAACAATTTATCTATCCGATCCATACAATAACAAGATCCAATGATAAGTAAAATACTCATAAATGTATTTTAGGGTTGCCCTCCACCTCTAAGTATATACTTTGCTCTCGAAACCATTTTTTTTCTCTGAGCCGTATGTCCCATATACGGATACATATAAGATACTTCATTATCTTTATCGCATTCGCGTGGTGATTTCCCCAGAAAATTATTGCTCTAGAAAGATTATGAAACATTATTCTCGCACGTCAAACGAATTTTTCATTCCCCTTTGTATGTTGTCTCGTTTTCGCTCACGCGATAAAATAGGGTATCATCAAATAGGGAAAGTCTCGGCAAGGCTCGATGTTTCCCCTACATGATGATAATCAACAATTATACAATTCGTTTGTTCTGCGCATGCAACAACTATTCAACCGAAATGCTTAGAACAAATGCGCACAATCGTTTACTAGACCTAATCCATTCGATCTAATAAACGATTTATTATTAACAAAACACAAATGGCGTTTAAACTCGACAAAAAATTATGCAGATCGGTTCACCGGATAAGTAGTCGGCTTTCAAAAATCGGTCCTAGCTTATGTTACTCTCTGGTATGCACGAGACGGTGGATGGTGGATGCGTCTCCGTACCCTCTTCTTTGAACCAAAAGCCTTTTTTATGCAAACCTTTAAATTTGCAACTTTAAGACAATTTATAGTTTCAGATGATTAAAACATCAGGTTCGTGTGGTTTCTACAGGAGCCTCTCATGGTAAGATATTTTTTGGTCAATAAAGTTTGATGATGATGATAATCGTACGGGGCTGACGGTGGTACTACTCTGTGCACCCATCTTAAGAATCTGCCCAGCCCATTGTGTATGATGTAATAGTGCCCCATTCCGTTTTAAGTAATCTCCTACAAGAGTGTAGGCCTTAATTGATTTTTCTTACATTTTTTAGCTTAGAGAGTGTATTTTTAACAACAAGCATCCGGTAACTCATAAATGCTCTCATTTATAAGCCAAAATTTAGTTCGATTATTGGTTGGAACCGTCAAAACTTACATCGCCTACATAAGAATCTTTTACCGAAACTTTTATTCAATCTTACTTTTTGTTGAACTCTTCTCGTATGCGATTAACCCATTTTTTCAGTAATAAAAAAATTAAAAAAACAATAACTGAAATATTTTAAAAAGTTGTTGACAGTAAGGCATAATATATTAATATTAAAGAATGATTTCAGACAACAGGTACATTCAACAAAAAATGTTTTTTTTTATTATTTTAAATACTTGACGATGTATCCATTTAGCAGGTTTAAATTAATTTTCAACTTCTTTTAAAGACTTTCCGCTCAAAGATTTTTGAAATTAAAGGTCGTGACTATGAAATTGATTTTCTTTTCTACAAAAATCAAAATTTATGGGATCACTCGTTTGATGTTAATGGCGAATTGATTTTGCCCGCGTTTTTTGACGTGCTTTTTCAACCAATTTATTGTTTTTGGCCTTAACCTCCGTTTATGAAAAATTACGGGAAAGAAATGTTATTTAAAGGTTATGCGTGCCCTCTGCAATTAAAATTGATTAAATTTGTTATTATCACACGCAATTTATTATAAATCTTCGTAAAGTAACATCTGATATGGGAAAGTAATAATTTCTGCATTGAATTTCGTGTGAATTATGGGAGATAATTTCTGAAAATTTTTGCTCGGCAATTTAATAATGAAACATTTTTGAGAAGGATTTATTAGCAAGTTAAACAAGATTTTTTCTTGCATTTTGTTTACTAGATAGAGAGCGTTCTCATGGAAATTTATGCTTTAACTGAGAACAACAAATCTTAAATAATTATTATTTTACTGTGGAATTTAGGTCAGTCAGGTGCTTGATGTTGGGTTGGTTGGGTATGTATTTATAATTTTTAATAAATAAATTTATCACAAGCCGACACTGAAAAACAGATAAGCTTAACCAGAAGTTAGAATTACATGGCAGGAAAATCAATTATTGAATGCAGAATTTTTTGATTGAACAAAGTCATTTTAATATCGAAATATATTAATTTATTTAGTTTGTTTACATTTTGATTGGAATGCGTATGTTGCAATTCTTTATATAATGGAAATGAGGAAATACTTTTATTGGTTTGAAGTGAGCCTGTGAGTGGAACTCTATGGTTGGAATTATTTTCCACTTATGCACTCAATATTTCTATAATATAGGAATTTTTACTTTAATTTTAAGATCATCATCATCAAACTTTATAGAACCTAAGTACCTTTCGGCGTGAGATTTCTTAAGTCGCAAACCTAGGATGGTGAACCATTGTCCTCCTTGCCTTTCTATCACCCGCTAATAAGGCTCAGTGAAAGTATCCTAACTTCTAAATCCGACTTAATTGAAACTATAAACCTTCTTCTTGTTTTACCGCTGGGCCTAACACCAGGTACCCGTGCAGTCAAGACCCTTTTGGGTAGCGTGTAATTACCCATCGTTTGAACGTGCCCGAAACAAGCGCAGACGACTAGCGTCTGCCTTCTCTTCCACTGACGAAACCCTAAATTTTCCATATGTCGTCGTTCTTTGTACTCTGAAAACTCACAATGGTGATATGCTGCATATAGACCCTCTTTAAATGCATATGCTTACGTATTGTATAGTATAGTAGTTGTGGGCTGTGTAATTATACAACATTTATGCAAATTATACAGAATGAAGGTATGTTATATTAGTGTGTTGTATAATTATACAACCCACGACTAATATAGTATATAACTAGTTGAAACCCCCGCCCCTAGGGGCTACGCTGACGTAAGCATTCTCGATCGCTAGTTTGATGTAGATGAATAAGAAATAAAATTCAGTGGTATTTTAATAGTTAGCAGTTTATTATAGCTTTTGTTAGTTTCCACTTCACACGTATTCCACGTTCCCCCTATACCACGTTCCCCGTAGACCACGTTCCCCGTATTCCACGTTCCTCGTATTCCATGTTCCCCGTATTCCAAGTTCGCTGTATACCACTTACCCCGTATTCCAAGTTCCCCGTATACCACTTTCCCCTTATTTCATTTCCCCCTTATTCCTAGTTCCCCGTATACCACTTTCCCCTTATTTCATTTCCCCCGTATTCAACGTTCCCCGTATCCCAAGTTCCCCGTATTCAGCGTTGCACTTGCTATGTATTCTACTCTGACACTTCCCCGACTAAATCTCTAAAACGACATCTTGACTGACTTTTGACCGATTTTTAATTTTGACCAGTTTTTTACCCATAACTCCCTGATTTCAGAACAATATCCCACCCCAGAACAACATATCAAAAATTAATTTTTCAGTAATTTTTGGGCAGCGAAGCAAATTTTTGTCTATTTTTGCCTCCTTTGATCGACCCTGGACACTGAACCACTCAACCGATTTTCTTAAACGTGATTTCACTGGCTTCACAGGACCGAATCCTTTCATTTGACACCTCACTGGCCTCATTCCGGCAACTACCCGCCGAGATATAATAGAAGAAGTGCTCCCGTCCTGGACAAAATCGCTGAAAAATGGCCTATATCTCAGGAATAGGAAACTTTTTCACCCAACATTGTTCAGCAATTTCGTTCAAAAATTATCTCTGCTGTTTAATAGCAAAAGTTCCCTAACAACAAAGTGAGGAAACCCCAAAATTTGAACAGTTTCCGCTGCCTAGCTCCTCCGCATGAAGTCGGATGAAAAAATTTTCTTCTACAAAGTTGTAGGCCATCAAAAACTCTAAGAATTTCCTTCGCTGACTAAATCTCTAACACAACATCTGACTTTTGACCGATTTTCAATTTTTACCCGTTTTTTACCCATAACTCCCATAACAGACAAAGTTTAGACGTTTATAATTAGTAATACGTAATCGTATACATTTAAAGAGAGTCTAGGATCCAAGTATGCAGCATATTACCACTGTGAGTTTTCAGTGTATGATTATCCCTATCCCACTGCTGCCTTCGATTAACATTTCCTTTACTCCTAAGAACCCTCAAATTAGAAACTTCCAGGTCATGCACGAGATATTCGTGTGAAACTCCCTCGGATGCTCCGCAGAGATTATAAAATGATCTTTTGCACTATCATTTCATAGACTCTACTGAATTCTCCTCCTTACAGAATGCCACGAAAGCGCATTTCCACTGAAGTTAGCACAAGAAAATTAAATCAAGATTTACGATTTTCTTGATATAACAAGATCTGGTGAATGTCGCGATATCAAGATTTGGGAAACCTAAATCTTGATGTATTAGACCCGGGGAACTAAATCTTGATAATCAACGCTCAAAGCAACCACAACCTGTAGACATCTATTTTGACCTAAATGAACAACAAGTTCTGGCAATATGGGTGTTTTGTGAAAAATAGAGAGAAAGCTCCAAGAATTTTTGGCCCTGAAGGTAAGGTATTGCCACATGTGACAGGTTTCGGAAGCACGAAAAAATCAAAGATGATTTCGGTAATTTTTTATTATTTTCTCTCCTGTCACACCAGTTTTTAGAAAGTCTCTTGAGCTTAAGGCTATTAAATGTGTTTTAATATCTTACTCGTAACGATATTAAACTCGAGAAAAAATTCGTCGATTTCATAGAATAAAATTAATAAATTTACAAGTTACTTTAAAGAGCTTGTATAACTTCCATTAGCCAAAGATTATTTATCTCAAGTTTTACTTGACTAACAAAATATCTAAATAATAATTTGAACATTTCGCAAGAAATTCCATCAAAATCTCCTCTGAGTTAATATCGAAGCAAAATTTGGCAATTTTTTTTTTCTTTTTCAGAAAAATTATTCACCTTTCGTTTTCAATTATACATTTTTTTTGTAAAAGTTTCGTAAAAGAAAAATTAGAGTAAAAAAATTGCTACAATTTGAATTTCATATTTTTAAACTCACGTAGAATATGCTATTTAAAGCATAAAACCTTAAGCACCAAAAAATACCGGCTGACTGAACATGAGCACATTTTTAAAAGAAGTATAAAATTTTAAATTAACAAAAATTACAATAATTACTTCTAACTTAAGTTAAACTATATCTTGTGTCGAGTTGCATAACCAATTACATTTCACGTTTAAAAAAAAATAAACGGCAACGTCTACCAGATGCACGTAGCACTGTTCTTGATAGAAGAAAAGTTGTTTTAACCGTAATCTATATGATACACTGATAGCGTTTCAAACGTGTAGAACTCGAATGTTCGTATACATTTTTTTATTTTTAATAAAATAAATAAACAAGAAGAGTTGAAGAGTTCTAGTGGAGAAAAAGTTAACTGTAACTTACTTCGGACGATAAAATAGTTTAAATGAAACTTGGCGATTATTTTATTTGATTTTCTTAACCTCCGTTAACATTGAAACAATTTAACAGAGAATTTTATCAAAAGATGC
Organism: Pseudolycoriella hygida; assembly: GCA_029228625.1. Lineage (NCBI taxonomy): Eukaryota > Metazoa > Arthropoda > Insecta > Diptera > Sciaridae > Pseudolycoriella > Pseudolycoriella hygida. The sequence goes on along the minus strand of CM055406.1, from coordinate 40,515,600 downwards.
GCGCTAACAAAATTAAATAGAATTTTACGCCTCATTATCTTTTTCAATAAATACATATAATCGATAACTTTGTTCTTCGGAATAAGTCATCACAAGACACGATATATATCTACTTTCTATTGTGTAACCAATTGTTGTTAGGTGGAAAGAGTAGTTTGTGCACCAGATGCCTCCTAGAGGCGTAGAATAACATTTATCGACTTGTTTGACGCGGTGCACACAAATTTTGTGAGCCGACACGAAAACAATTGTTTCATTTTTTCCGCGAGCGGTAAACTTTCCATTGAAATTATATTAGAGGTGTGAGACAGACGTCTCCAAAATATTAATGGTACATGGCTATTCATGCAAAATATTGACGGGAGCTCATTCGAGGTCCGCAGTCTTCGGGAACAAATCACGAGTGGTTGAGCTTCGGATGTTTATTTTAAAGTTTGGTGATCGGCTCGCGCTTTTTTTATTTAAAAATTTTCCTTCTAGTGGGTGGATCGTTAAAGTTTTTGTTAAAAATGTTAAAATTTGAAATGATTTTTATCTGGCGGTTTGATTTGAACAAAATCATCTCTTCAGAGGCGCCTCGCATTTGGCGGATTTGTCCCCCATTTCATTATAAATAACTAACATTGTACTGTAAGTGCCATCCTATCAGAGCACTATGTCCTGATGGTTAGACGTTGTTATTTTGGCGAGTGAGGACTGAGGAAAGCGCGTGTGGAAAAAGTGCGGTATCCTGGTATCCTAGATACTGGGAAATTTGGTAGCCGAAAAACTGGATACAGGGAAATTAGAAGAGAAAAAGGACGGAAAATGACTAAATATCGTGAAATAACAAAAAATCAGGAAATAACATAAATCTGGAATAAAATCGGGAAATGACGAAAAAACGGGAAATACTAAAAATCGGCATACGACTAATATTCGGGAAATAACTAAAAATCGGAAACAACTAAAAATCGGGAAATAACGTAAAATCGAGAAATGACTAAAAAACTGGAAATACTTTCAAAAACGGGAAATTTAGCCCGATTTTAGCGGATACCGGGAAAAATCGGGAAATCGAATTTGGATACCGGGAAAAAAATATAATTTCCACACGCGAAGGAAAGGGTCAAAATAAAAGTTGCCTCCATCACCAACGGCAGTATCTCTTTTTTATGAATAGGAACCAAGCGAATTTAAATTTCGAACCCGCTTGGTATATCATTCAAAAAAAGATCAAAGAAAATTAGTGTGCATGGCGCCAACTAACAGGAACTTCTAACTATATGTTACCTAATTTATATATCGACATAAACTTCGATCGAATAACATTTTTTGATAAAACGTACGTTTTAGCATAGCGTAGGATGAATTCGGTATTATAGTAGGACGCACATGATTATCGAATCGTAAATCGTAAAACCCAAAACGAACTTCAATGAATGGAACAATAAAAGTATTTAAATCTAAAACGGAATTGTTCTTTAAGCTTAAGGCACAAGAAGAAGCGATAACAATTAAAATAGTTTGCATACATTTCTAACCCGTCGTGGTTGTAATATTAAAACTATAAAACGGAATGGTACGTGCTATAACTCATTCAATGTTGTTTTATCGTTACAATAATAACAACGTCAAATGAAGCACAATTTTCACAAAACAAAATATACATTTTATGAAAGTTAGTATCTGCATGTCAATTAATCATGAAAAAGAGTCTCCTTCGATAGTTTATTTTGATTGCTTCGTTATTACGTTCTAGTGTCGCAAAAAGTGTGAATTCTCCAAATCGAATAAAGAAACCATTGGCATGCATACAAACCCATGTGGCGGTAGAATATTGTTGAACAATCAAACGAAACAATATCTGTGATGTCATAACTTTTCTTCAGACCAGTGACCTCCAATCTGTGATGAGAGCTCGGCGATGAGTGCACGGACGAACGAACATACAGATGAACGGACGGACGGACAAACAGTCACACGCATTGCAAAAAAACCCTCGTTTCACACATCTAATCATTCGGATTCTGTCATCCAAATTGTTGGCATCCGGATTTGTGATGATCCCCTCTTACTATTCAGTTGACAATACAATTATGTCATTATACCTCTAGTGTTATTGGATGCTATTACTTCATATAGTAATAGTATATTATGCTACTAGAGCTACTAGGGACGGGTGAACGCACTGGACTTCCACCGAGAAGGCCCAGGTTCGATCCCCGGAACGGGGAATTTTTCCCTAAGAAACTATGGACTGTACAACGTCCCTAAGTTCACCCAAGCTTCGTAAATTGAGTAGTTCCCGGTATTCGATGTTCAGAACGCAAAATAAGGTCACTCACATACTGCACTTGGTATGTGTACTTACAACACGATTGCGCACCACCTGTTGTACAATGGGGGAAATTTGCACCGTGGCCAACAACTTATCAACCAATAATAGCGCATTGATGTGCCAGAGCCGTAGCCAGACCTAAATTTCAGGAGGGGCGCGCGCCCCAATGCAATTTTGTTCGTATAAGTTATGGTGTAGTCACACATAAAATACAAATGTTAATTTTTGTGTGGCACGAACTTCTTCGCTTGTTAAGTTTGATAAATGAAAGTCGCGAGCGGAGCGAGCGAAATTTTTTTTGCCATATATAATGACGTCTTATCAATAATTCTAAGCGTCCATTGTATTTCCAACTTTCTTTAGTTGCTGAAGATTAAACTAGCAGAAACTATGAGCTTTTCTCTACAGAGATTATTAGCCGAATATGCCACTATTCCTTTTGTATCAGGACTCAAGGCCTTGACCTAGCTAATGTTATACCAAATTTACTAATGATGAATAAGGTAGGAAAAAAGCCGCGCAGCGAGATTTTTTTTTTGAAGTTTAACTGCTAACTTTAATATATTTGTACACATGTGAAATTGTAAAACGATAAGTTAAATATGTAGGTGCTGAATCATCAGCTTCTTCACGTCCAGTCCGACAGAATCGTAAAAGATCAACGAAAGCAAAAGGCTAAGAAACATCGATTTGGACGAAGTATTGAAAAAGTTTAATTCAAGTAAGCGAAGAAAAGTGCAGCTGTATTAATGCTAAACTAAATTTTTTGTTAAATTATTATCAATCAAAAATGAATTCGAAATTCAAATATTTTTTTTTTCATTTCGGGGCGCAAATATTCTGGAGGGGGCGTGGACATCTTTAGAGGGGGCGCAGCCCCCTCTGCGCCCCCCCCCCCTGGCTACGGCCCTGTGATGTGCATGATTTCGACCTCTCTAGCTAATGGAACCTGTCAACAACAAGCTGTACACAGATGGTGCTTACAACGTGCAACTGTGATGAATGAAAGAAAAATGTGAATAGATGACAGCCTCAATGGTCTTCACGATGCTTGTAATGGATGCAATATCATCGATTAACGGTTGGCTAGACCATCCTCCCGGCAGATTGCATCTGATATAACAATCAACTTTGTAAAAATAAGGGTTAGTAGAAGGGAGTAGTGGGATCATCATATCAGAAACGACGACATCAGGGAAAATTTAGGAGTTACGTCGGTGGAAGAGGCGGCAAGGGTTAGTCGCCTGAGATGGTATGGATGGATAATGTCAGGCTCCCAAAGAGGATATTGAATACTCAGGTCCCGGGTGTTCGCCCTAGGGGTAGGCCAAGGAGAAGATTCAATTAAATCAGATTTAGAAGTTAGAGGATTTTCATTGAGTGAACAGACCATCTCCTTGGCAGGGGATAGGAGGGTATGGAGGAAGGTGGTCCAAGATCACCCGGTTGTGGCGTAAAGTCCCCACACCGAAAGGTATAAACGGTCTATAAAGTTTGATGATTCATTAGGAAGATCCGCGAGCGTCAGTCCGAGGTTCTTTAACAATTCCGAGGTACGGAATATAATATTATAGCCCGTGTTGCAAACTATATGCAAACTTTAAGCATATTATAGACCCGTGTGTTAGAATAATTTCTATTATTGAACCATGCGTGCGAGTAGCTTGTTATTCCCTCTCTGAACTATAATTACATTTTATTTCGTCAATTGAATTTTTAGGCTTGGAATCAAGATCGATGTGAAGATGAAGATCTACTCTTAGACTATTCGGTTAATCCAGCTGACACGTATAATCAATAGCTTTAATAAGTTTAATTTAAAATGTTGTTATTGATAAATAATATTCTAAAGAAGCCGTTGAAACTATTTAATTAAAACCCTCTACCTAACGACTCACTTAAATCATTTTTATGTTTTTTCAATAAACATATTTGGTGAATGGAAAAGAAAATATATCGTAATTGAACACCAAAAGCAACGTATATACAATGTATAATCGCACAATATAGCAAAAGACCAATAATTTTTGTATCAAACAGTTATTTCCTAACGTTTTATTTCTTTAACTTCTTGTTAAAGATACAATAACGTACTTCATATTATACCGCATAATAATATGCGTTAAAATAGAACTTATTTTATTATCAAATGCCCACAATGTGTCGATGGTTTTGCATATTAAATTTTATGTGATTTTAAATTATTGACATTTATTTAATATTTATTGTTGAAAGATTTGAATAAGAACATTGGTTTACTCAAATCTTCAAAGAAACTTATACGTTTAATGCGTACGGTATATTTGGAATGTTGACAATTCTTTAGCTTTTCAGAATACTGTTAGGCTATGCAGATATCAGATAAAAGAGATAATAGTCGATGTAACTTCGATCTGTGCATGTGCACATATATGTTTCAATGAGGGGGTGGTTCATCATTCAGGAATGATGGTATGATATAATATGGTATAAGGTATAATGACGATGATGATAAATCGCATATTTAACTTAGTGACGTCATCGAATGAGAGAATTTCATATATTTGCTCTCTCGAAATTCACTCTCTAAGTTAAATATGAGATTTACGACACTAGACATGTGACCTAATCCTTTGAAGAACTAAATTTTCTGAAGTGAATCTCCAGTGGATGCCGTCGTCCATAGTTTAAATATTGTCACGATATTATTTGTGAGATAATTATTGGAAGGTTTTTTCAAGGCTTTTGAATAAATACATACATATTTTTGAAGGCTTACAAATGAGTTTTGTCGTGAAATAGGGACAAAAATTGCAGTTGCATCCCTCAACGACATGCTGCTCACATTGGTAGTGTTTTGTGGTAAGGGTATTTCGAATGTTGTAGCCTATATATGAAATTTTTGCTATTGTACCAATTATCCATTTGCAAGAAAAACTCATCAATCTTTCGGTGTGAGATCTTTTCATCTTGCCTAAAAGGGTTATTATATTGAGCGCTATGCGAATCGCATCGCGTAAGGTTTGTGTGAAAGCTCAACTTGACAGAACCAAATTTTTTTTGTCAAGCTGAGTTTTCGCACAAACCTTACGCGATGCGATTCGCATCGCGCTCAATATAATGACCCCAAGAGATGGTTTGATAGTGTAAGAAGAAAAATCGTAAACATTTTTATTAGATCTTTAAACATCGCTTATCAATTCATTCATCTTCATTAAATTTTCTTCGAATAACGCAATATTAAATCGTTCAACAAATTGAAAATTCTTTACGATAAATAAACACATTTATTTCTTTACATTCTAATGTCATTCATCTATCATCCCTAGATAGATACGCGGCTATTAAGCAAGCTGAAACATGCGCTATAAGCGAAGCATGCAGAATCCTCACGTTAAGCGAGACCAAAGAGAAAGTCATAAACATTCTCTCAGACACTCAGTCCAGTCTTAAAGTAATGAGAGGTCACTGCTTCACTTCTAAAATAGATGCAGAATACTATCAAATGCTAGACACACTGTCAATGAACAATGCGGTAAAGCTGATCTGGGTATCAGGACATTGCGGCATTGAAGGAAATGAGACAGCTGATCACCTCGCAAGAATGGGGACAAAACCCATTCGTATGGGCCAACTCCCTATTTAGTGCTCTCAGAGAAATTTGATAAGGGAAGTCTTCATAAATAAACATGATCTTCTCTGGAGAAATTTGCCAAATTGCAAGCATAGTAGATACATCATCGATGGCCGTAGTAAGTGGAACTCCAACTACCTGCTAAGCAGATCCAGAGAGGACCTAAGACTGCTTATTGGCATCATCACAGGACACTGTGCACTAAGTGGACACCTGCACAAAACGGGCATTACTAACGTAGACACTTGTGAACTATGTCAAGAAGAAATCGAAACTCCACTACATCTCATGACATCCTGCCCGGCTTTAGCGAGACTACGAGCGAAGCATTTCAACACGCAGATGGTAACAGCTGGGGACTAAAGAAACATCAAAATCAGCAAGATGCTAAACTTTTTCAAAGAAATTTAATTTTTCGGTTGCAAAAGAGGCCCGGCAAGATTGATTGATTTAAACACTGTAAATATTATGTATAACAATCAAGAACCAATAAACAAAACCAACTAACGTCATTCATACAAAATTGCAACACTTTTGAAAGTTTTCAATCAGTTATAACACCCCTACGATACGAAAAGCAATTTAATTTAGTTCTTGGACCATAACTTTCAGTGCGTGTAGTATGTTTTCACACATATGTTGGTGATGTGACATAAGCCAGTAATGACATTTTGCGAAGAGCACAACAGGACCTTGTATTGGGAAAATGTTTTACATATTTTATTGAAATTTGCACTAATTTTTAAAATCATTTGACTTAAGGGGATCACAAAAATTAAGTTTTTGTCCTACTTTGGGTCTTAGCCCAGAATAGGACAAAAAGTCTTCCAGTTTAGTCAAATGCTTTGAACCTCACACATTGTTTTCGAGTTGAACATACCATGTGGAGAAGTGTTCGAGTGTTAAATGTAAGACTGTGCTGGCCCAAAATGCATGTAAAGTAAGTTGACAGCCAGATAACTTGAAATTCCAGAAGGAATGGGATTGTTAATAATTTTTCCTTTTTCAGAGAATTTTATTGAACATTTTTAAGAATTCCCTCACACAAATTTTGGAGAGACTTGAAGAAAATCTCTCGTGTATTAAGGGCTCATTATATTGGACGCGATGCGAATCGCATAGCGTAAGGTTTGTGTGAAAGCTCAACTTGACAAAAAAAAATCTTTGTTCTGTCAAGTTGAGCTTTCACACAGACCTTACGCGATGCGATTAGCCCTTTAATGTCTTCCTCAAAAAAGACTCACTTATGTTGAATTCAATAATGAATGTATTTATTTTGATTAAGATTTCCTACCCTGGCCATAGTGGGCAAGTGGCATGTATTTGATTGATTGAATAACGGTATTTGGCTTGAGGCTTAAGATGAGTGTGTTAAGGGATGCGTAATTGAAAATACAAATATCAAACAATAATGAGGAAAAAACGAAAAAAAAACTCCAGTTTAACAAACACTCGGAGCTAAATCTACATTTTTGACTTGACACTCGTATTATAAGACTCAATAAACAAAATACCATGACGCACAGAGCCACAAAAAAAATTGTTGAAAAGTTTATTTTTTGTGTGTCAAAATTACTAGACCATTAAATGTTGTGTTTGTTTTGGAATTTTGTTTGTTTAAGTTCTCATGTGTATAGAAATTATTATTCGACAATCATTGTTTTAAAAGATTTAAGATCGTTGTTTTTCTCGTTCGACAACACTTTAAATGCATACACTCTGTTCTAATGAACAAACAATATAAATCTGCTCTACGAGATCAATACAATTTACATGTTTTTGTATGAGTTTTGTTTTCGACAATTTAACCGTCGTACATTCATATTTTGCGTTACCTATGCTAACACTCGTCGATACCATTTCAAATTCGAAGAGCTTGCGAATGGGATAGTGTGTATAATGAGTGGCATATTACCCCAAAAATTGATTTAAACTTCATCATCATCATCACGCTTTATAGAACATTTAATACCTTGTGGTGTGAGATCTTAACGCATTAACATCTGAGTAATGAACCAACTCCCTTCATGTCCGTCTGTTACCAAGGATATCGATTCTTTTTGAGTTATCCAATTAACGCCTTTTATACGGACAAGACTCCTTAATTTTTCCTGCTCCTCGCGATTGACCTTCGCTATGCTCCTAAGAGCACTGATGTTAGAAACCTCCAATCATGAACCACATAACCGCAGACTACCCAACTCTCACTTGTGGTAAATATAGCGGCATTTAATTTTATTCATGCCACAAACTTCACCAGATTAAATGTCGTCATTTTGCAAACTTTATTATTGCAAATCTTTGCGAAAATCACAACATACGGGGGACGAATTTTTTAATGCCATAATTTCATTTGTTAAACAAATTGTTATATAAGTTTTTAATGTTTCATTTCTGATCGTTCTCCCCAGAAATAAGTCCTAGGAATCGCATAAAACAAGAAATAACTTCAATAAAAAGAATCACATTGCTATAACTAGGTCAATCTAAACGGACAAAATTCTTTAATAATTCAAACCATTCACCCAGTAACCGATCGTAATTGCACTTGCGCCCATTTATTATCACATCACAATGTTTGAACCATACAAATCACTGCTGAATATGCAAAGTGGATAGAAGAACGACTGCCATCATGTTGCTCTGTGGAGAACACACAGTTATTATACACCGCTACTAAACAGCTACATGTGAAAAATTTAACATCAATCCGCATACTATCTGAATATTTCCTTATATTTACCAACCTGTGCTAATGCGCTGGCCTTTTTATTTTTCTTTTTTGAAGAATGAAAATAACATCTTTTCGTAGGTAGATATAGATGTGATTTTAGCTGGTTCTTTGGCTGTTACTAACTTTATTCGATTACGAGTTTCAAATCGAAATAGCGGTATTTAGCACACGAGTATTTCTACCCAAAACATCGGCTTTTAAATGAAAAATTATCAGTGATTTTACACATAATTTCAATATAAAATCACGTTAGTTAACATTTAATATTATAAGCATTGTGTGTAGCTTTTATATTGTGGTGGGCATTCAATTCTTCTTTTAAAAGAAGAGTGTAATAGAAATAAATAGTTGTTGTTGAATAAATAAAAATAAAAGCTGAATGGAAAAAAATGGCACGAGGAAACCGCAAAAGAATTATTTGGACTTCATCTTATTTGTTAAAAAAAAAACAATTCAATGCGAAAATAATTAAAATTATCGGCAGATGTATCTAAGGAATTACAATAGCTTACGATTCATATTTTTGGCAACAAAGCACAAGTTTCCTTCCTATTGTCATAATAATATAATTATTGTAGAGGCTTTAGTCATCGGGATGATAAAATTGAAAAGTATTGATGAAGTATTTGATATTAAGAGTCTGTGACTTATGCATTTCCCGATGAGATAGCAGTCCATTCCGGGCTTCCGAACCCGTAGCAGTTCGAGGGGTTTTTAGAAGGGTTCCTGATTGTACTTTATTTTCGAAGTTTCATGCCTGGTTTCTTGGAAGATTCATAACAAAAATACAAGCAATCCTTATGAAACCCACTCGAACCGCTACTGGTTCGTAGCCCCGATCCAGTCCACACGTTTTGTGCGCAGATTCCCTTGCGTCCCCTCATTTTCATTTCAACAACATTTTTTTTTATTCGTGAAAAATATGACAATGGAATATGTCCTACACTGTAAAGTTGAAAACAGACGAGCAATTTGAATTGTCGATCTCAGCAATTCTCATACTACTTTTCGTATCGAATTTCATTGCATACAAACAAAAATTTAATAATGTTCTTCGCATACAATAAAAATAGATACGAAAAGTAGTATAACAATTTCTGAGATCAACAATTCAAATTGCTCGTTTGTTTTCACCCTAAAATTCTGTGAATACATTCAACGAATTCGATTCGACGATTAAATCGATCTTGATTTGAGTTTCACTGAGGAAAATATCTACAAGCGACGTAGGAATTGAGTTTATGATATACGCCGCCGACGTATTATATACACGGTGAATGTATTTATTATCAATCTAATTTAAGTATTGTGTAGTATGCCATACGTAACGAATGTTTTATGAGCTCACATAATACGTCCACGGCTTTCGCAATACGTGCACGACGTATAAAATACGTCGGCCGCGTAAATTATAAACACAATTCCTACGTTGCTTGTAGATATTTTCCTCAGTGTTTTGTCATCAAAGTTAGAGAAGATGTCATCATTGAGCGAGTTGACTACCACATATGAAATTGGGATTGCAGAACTGAGCGTTACAGAAGTAAACATTGGCAGCCCTGTGAAAAAATATGGTCTGGTGGTCAGTTTTATCCTCACCCTTCTCAAGAACTCCCAACTTCAACCACCATTCTAGCTACTCACTTAAAACTGAAGCAGATGTGAATTTTGAAGTTTTCACATAGCGACTTTTCGACTGGTGACATGAATTTTTACAAATCTAGTGTAAGTCTATCAACTCCAAAATTGATCAAAAACAAAACTATCACTTCGTTTCTGCTTGACTTGCAGTGTAACAGAAATTTTATAATAAATCGTATTAGAAAATGGTCCTGTGATCATGTTTTAGAGAAAAATTATAATAATAGTTAATTTACGTGTTCATGATGTTGCGATGTATGCGATTCTATCGTTGCCTATAGGCATTTGCACTTTAAAATGAACCAGCTACCATCAAACGTAAAGTTCTTCCATTTAATAGCATCTGATTTCCTACCAGTGATTTATCATTATCTTTAAATGTAACTACCTACATGTGCGAAATTATAAAATAAAATTTTTGCCATTCACATGTAATAGAGTCCACATATGAACACGAACACAATATAACCGTCCGTCAGCTTTTTTGATGCCTGCCAAAGTAATCCATTCTACACACAGTTCTAGTTTGATACTTTCATTCCATAATTTCTTCAATTAACTTTATTTCTTATTTATAATTGAGAAGTGAGCGCATTAATGCGATGCGCTCGCGGTTCTAATTTATAGTATAACGATAATATGAATCGTTGAAATAAAAGCACGGTTGACGGAGAACTCACATGCATCGAATCGAAAGACTTCAATGCAATGTGTATGGAAGCAAGTGGCATTGACTTTATTTCATTTTAAATGGTGAAAAATAAAGTTGTTCTATAGTGACAAAATAAAAGAGAGAAAAAAATATATCTTCTTTTCGTCACCTGCTGAATGTTAGAAAAATAATAATGTATTACAACACAAGGGTAATAAAAACGGGTTGGTAATAAACGACCGATAAAATAATTCAACTTTACCGATAAAAAGTAATAAATGATCGATAATTATTTACCGATAAATTTTTAAACACATATTTAAAGTTGGATTAAAGCGCGAATATTGGGGGCAGTGCCAAAGGAACCTCATGACATTTTGTAAAAGAGAAAATTCTCTGGAGATGTGACTGAAATTAAGGTATCGGTAATAAGTTATCGATCATTTATTATTTTTTATCGGTAAAGTTGAATTGTTTTATCGGTCGAATATAATATCCCAATAAAAAGAAGTTTATAGTCAGGGCTAACATTGTTTTTCTAGCAAATGTGAAAAATGTAACAAAGCGCAATTTCTTTTGTTGTCATCAAAGCGTATCAAATGGATGCATGCATTCTCGGAACCATCTATTGCATTGCAAAAACATTTCCTCGTCAGCGGTTCCACGCTCTAAGTACGGCATCGTCGGCTTTTGATGAAATTCATAACGACGAAAAATTGTGTGTTGTCAGTTTATATGATTCTCTCAATCAATCAATGTTAGTGTGAAAGTGACAAACATGATAGCTTGTCCAGTTTCATATGAATAGATCCTATACAATTAGTCATGAAATTTTGTATACTTTGACATAAGCCGACGTCGCGCAAAACACTTCAAAATCTACGTCAAATTACATGAAAATTCGAATCGAAATTTAGTGTTCTGTGAGAATATACCCTATCGGAACTTTTCATTTGTTGTGCGTGGAGCGGATGTGTAACTCGAATGAAGTTAATTTCCAAGCTAAATGGAAGTGTCAAACATAGACTGGCGTTGGTTACAAGATTTTGGGTGATTTTTGGTGTAATAAACAAAAGTTTTGAATGCGCGAAACTTACTGTAAAATTGCATCGTTATGTTTGTGGGGAATTTGTCTCGTTAAATTAAATAAGTATTCATTTCTACTTAATTTGATTAATTACAACGCAATAATGAACCATTCACATGTTATGTTCAATTATATTCAGAATACGGTCGAAACATTTTATCCGAGACGGTATCTCATTATAGCAAAAAAAAAAGGAATAAATTATAGGGTTTACCGATACAATTTGAAGGAAACATTTTTTATATTTTTCTTATTCGAAGCCAAAAATGTGTGTTTCTTCAGTTTAACAGTCTAACAGTTTCACCATTTCAAACATACTGTTTCAAGAAAACACTCAGACGAGCTGCGCTTCACCCCTTGGTTATATAATCGATAGTTTGATTCTTCACTTTTTTGTAAATGGTCACAGCAGGAATTTGACTACTGTGTAAAATTATAATGAATGACTAAGAGGACTTCGTCTTGGACGAAAAGTTTACCCTTAAAACTTTTGCTCAATTGTGACGTTATATGTTGCAAAGACTAGTTTCATGTTGATTTTCTTGAGGTCAGTGAACACATGAAAACGTGACTTTTAATTTTTACACTCAGTTATGCAACGGATTTTACATGCCGAGGGTGCTGAGGGCTTCTCTTTCATTCGAAACTAAACTTGTTAGGGTAAATGCAAGTTCAAACTCATTCTAGTAGATGGGTGAGTATCTTTTGGGAAGCACCAGACACAAGAGACCATTGAAAATAATTATTTCGAGTTCAAGTTTCAATTTACACTAAAACATTTTATGGGGTTCCTTACTCAGCGATATTAGAACAACAGAGCATTTACACTCACGGAAATATATTTTTGCATTAATAGAATTTTATACTTTTGCGCAGCTTTTTAACACTGCAAAAACATGCGCAGAAGTACAAAATTCTATTTGATGCAAAAGTATATTTCCGTAAGTGTAGCACCGTTTTGTTTCAAAGCGAGTTCTCAGATAGACTTTGAATGAAACAATCTTCCCGACTAATTGTTAGTAAGTAATGCTATGGTATAGTTCTTACAAACAATTCTTCGTATAAAATTTTAATGGAAAACAATTTTGAGGTAAAAAGAAATCAAGTGTAACAAAAATAAAATGAAATTTTTGAACTACTTACCATAAGTTAAATGAATTATCCAAATAAGACCCAGAAATGTGGTGTAATTAAAATAAAATTTCGTTGAATTCATTTTTGATAACTTTATTTACTAGTCTCCAGTCCTCTGTTTAAAATCTACTTCGCTTTTGACTTAAAATCAATGTATATCCTAAGATATGAAAGTAATCCAAAGACGATGATTTACTCCTTGCAAACTCACTTTTCAGGTCATATTTAACATATTTTGTAAATATCATAAATACAAATTTAACATCATTTTAGCCTGGCATATCCAAATTTATTCACACAAAAATATTAATTATTTTTTTTTATTTTCCCGTTAAATTAACTTTTTAAGAGCCAAACCTTTCTTACCGAAAATAAAAAAAAATATATTTTAAAATCGGCGACGCTAGCACGGCCTACAAAATCAATAATAGAAATAACGTGTATACACAAGCGAATTTTTATTTCAAAATATTTATCGCAAAACCAGATCTTCGAAAGAAAGTAATTTCTTTTCAAACCACAAAAAAGTCTGTTCTTCTTTCGTTTTTAAAATTGTTTCTTTGCAACACGCGCGCGATGTGTTATGCGTTAAAAGACGTCCGTTCCACGAGAAAGGCGTTCATACACTGACTTCACTATGCACAGAACAGTTCAGATAATTTCTTTTCGAAAAAGCAAAACAAAATAATAATACTCAACCGAGACCAACAACAACTATTCTCGCTGAGTCGAGTGTTTGATGTTGATGATGTGCAACCAAAAACCATGGCTGTGTACAAGAAGTCCCCTACTTTTCCTTCCTCATATTATATGTTCATTACAATAGTGTGTATTTCAGTTTCATATTTTTATAACATTCATAATCGTACCAGGTGAATTGATGGTTCATTCATGTTACTGTATTTTATAAGAATACGTGGTTACAATGTTTGACTGGTGGGGCTCTTTAATTTTAACTGATGGTCTGATATTATTTTGTACTTGTTGTGTTAAATTTACAGTACCGTGCAGATGATTCTATATCTTTTTTTTTATTAATTTAATTTGAATAAAGGGAAGCTTCTAAATATCAAACATATGCCACTTATTACCATAAAAGTACACCTAGAAAATGTTCTACTTTGGTTACGTTCTGTCCATTTTAATTTATAACACATTATAACACCGTTGTCCCATATATGTTGCTCGATTTGTATTAATTCTCACTTAATTACGGTCATTGCATCAATATGAAAAGTGTGATAATAAGACGATCAAATGTGGAATAGTTAATGAAACTAGAAGAATCATTTACGCTGACGGTGTTTCATGTATTGGTTAATAGTAATATGATGCTATTTGGGGCATTCTAGTAGAACAGTCGATTCGGTCGTATGTAATACGCTTGCTACTACATATAGGAGAATATTTATTGCGAAAACGGTGAATTTGATGAACGGTGAAAGATCGCGGATCGAAAAAACAGATCACACTACTTTACTTGGCAGAATCGAGAATTTGAATACCGAAAAGGAAATTAAGATTGGACACGTGGACGGACGAGATGGGCATTCGAGGCCGTTAAAGCTCATGCCAAATACGCTGTCAAACGTGTGCACCCCTCCCACATGTCCGAAACCTTGAAAATTTGTCTGAAATTTTTCGTGAAAAACGCCCGCAATGTCCAAAACATTTCAATGGAAACATCAAATATTCATATTTCATAATACGAATAATCGCCTGCGGCGCATTTACTTTTGTTTACCTCAGTGGTAATGTACTGGCTTTCCACCGAGAATATCCGGGTTCAATCCTGGTGAGGCAAATTCTGCGAAGGATTTTTCTTCAACTTGTAGCATAAAAGTATCGTACCCAAGTTTCAAATTCTGGGTAGATGTTGTATTTGGTGTCCGCAACGAGCCGTATACCGTAGAATGACATGCATGACGCCACCCATGTCCGATGAATTCTGTGTACACATATCTAAGCCTATCTTAAGGCGTAAATATAATTAACACCAGATAAAAAATCCATTGGCTCAGTTCTCTTCAGAATAATTTAACGCAGTTAAATAATCGTCGGTTAAACTGTCAAATAACACTAAACGCACTCAGAGTTAAATTAATTTAACTGGTTAAATGAACGCGCGGAGTTTAACGTCTGAATTTATTGTGTTGATTTGAGCTACATAATGTCGTAGAAATCCAAATTGATAGAAGAATTATTTATCACTGCCGTTGCCGATGAACAACTGATGGATACATCAGGTTAGTAAGTGGTGAGATGAAAAATCTGCTCGCAAACGAGACATTTATCGGAATGAAAAATGATAGAATATTTCCATCATCATTTAGACGATGAAAGTGAGGACATTCTGGATCAATTAGAAGACGACTTGTTGCTGCTTTGCAGATACTCTGATCAATCTGCTGGTGTTCCTAAATCGCATGGATTCTACGACTCCATTTTTTTCAATTTGGACGAAAATCGTTTCAAAACGTTCGTGAGATGCACCCGAAAACATTTCGCTGTCATTTACAACAAAACCAAAGAGCACCCAGTATTCACCGGGAAAAATTCAGAAAAACAACTTTCGATATATTTTCAATTGGCCTTGGTGATGTACCGGATCGGATCGAATGGAAATGCTGCGTCGGTACGAAAACTAGTAGCGTTGTTTGGTGTGGGAGACGGCGGTACAATCGATCGGATAACGGAAAGGGTGTTTGAGAGCATTATGTCATTTTAATCGGAATTTCTAAATTGGCCACATTGGCCATCGGCAGAAGAACGAGTTTTGTTGGTACATAAAACGTGGGACGAGCATCCGCATCATGTATACCGATGGTATTTCGCTACGATATTTGCGGGAATATGAATTTATAACTCAAATTTAAATAGGTTTGATCACAACGCAAACCATTTTCATTCCACCTACATTTCGTTACTTTGTGATTTGAAATTTCAAATTTTCCCACTAGTTTTGTGGATTATTAAAATCAATTGTAAAAATATCTCCTCCCGTCAAATGGCATAATTGAATTTAACTTTTGCTAAAATTCAACCAAATGTCAAATTTTAACCGACGATTAATACTTTACCTGCGTTAAATTCTTCTGATGGGAACAGAGCTATTGATTGTTTAGGAAAAACTTAAGATTTCTGGTCAGGTGTGGGAGGGGGGTGGTAGGTAGTGGTAATGATTGGGGACCAATGGGGACAATGGGCACCAATAATCAGTAGTCATTTGGCGGCGGTCACCTCTCTGGAGAGAATGGAAAACAAAAAAAACAATTTTTTTTCTTTTTTTTAACTTTTTTAGGACTAGGAATTGTCGGGAAGTGCGGGGTAGGGCTTAGTAAGGCTAAATAGGGCTGGATGAGTGCTGAATAGGGCTGGATGAGTGCTGAAATGGTGTTGGAAGAGTGGAGAAAGAATGGAAATTACCATAAAAATATATTGGGCCCTTAAAAGAGTCTACATAAGGCAAATTGGGCGCTCTAAAGAGTCTACATTAGGCAAATTGGGCGCTTTAAAAAGAAATTTTGTCGATAATGCAAGCATTCGCTGAGTGGACATCAATTTTGTGTGCACTTACCCAGATACGCCGCGTGGAGACTGCTTACTTGTAACCCATTGGCCCTGAAAAGGGCCTCTTCTTTGTACTGGGATGGGGACCCCTCGGTTCGTCTCTACCGAATCCCTCTCAGTACCATTATATCGAAGCAAGTATAATTTGTTGCTTATTTGTCATAGATCTTTTGCAACTCTTCTTGCAATGTCCAGAATTTGGTTTTCTTGTCGCTCGATGTCCTCCGCTTCACATTACGAGACAATTATACGCCAGCCCGTCGAGCAAATGTCGCATACCGATATTTATATTTCAATGATCCCATGCATGGTGCAGAGAGACGAAGTCGTGCATAGGCTGTCACCTATCTAGATGCTCGCATCAAACCAAAAGGAGGATGAACAGTAAACGTACTTGCTTTGGTATTATGGTACTGAGAGGGGTTTGGAGTCTGTAAATACTTCGGTAGTGACAAACCGAGGGGTTCCCAACTCAGTACGAAGAAAAGGCCCTTTTCAGGGCCAATGGGTTACAAGTAAGCAGCCTCCACGCGGCGTATCCTGTGTGAGTGCACACAAAATTGATGTCCACTCAGTGAATGCTTACATTATCGATAAAATTTCTTTTTATAGCGCCCAATTTGCCTAATGTAGACTCTTTAGAGCGCCCAATTTGCCTAATGTAGACCTTTTAAAGCGCCCAATATATTTTCATGGTCATTTCCATTCTTTCTCCACTCTTCCAACACCATTTCACCGCTCATCCACCCCTATTTAGCCTTACTAAGCCCTACCCAGCACTTCCCGACAATTCCTAGTACGAAAAAAGTTAAAAAAAAGAAAAAAACAATTTTTTTGTTTTCCCTTTCCATTCTCTCCAGAGAGGTGACCGCCGCCAAATGACCACTGATTATTGGTGGTGGGGTGGTCCCCAATCATTACCACTACCTTTCACCCCCCTCCCACACCTGACCAGAAATCTTAAGTTTTTCCATTGTTTAATTTGAACTTGACATTTTTAGGCACTGTCAAATTGGTAAACAAAAGCAAAAAATGCGTTCACAAATATTTTTGCATGAATATTTTTGTGCGTTTCTTTTTTCTAATTACAATAAATTAATAAGGTAACACGACGACATGCACCGTCTGCGCATTGTGTATCGTGTAAATTTGTTTTTTTTTAATTTTCATTTAGCTGTCGTAAGCATAACCTCATAATAATAGGATAATGCCTGCAAGCTGTGCTGTGATTGAATGTATACATCTCGAGGATCTGGACGACGACATTGTTATTCTTTTCCAATGATCAATGATAAGAAATAGTAGTTCGAAGGCACTTACTACGTCTTTCGACCGACAACAAGGTTGGTTCAAGGCATTAAACCGTGCAGATGTTTTGACGATGGATTTGTTATTGAAATTTCTTTATGTTTAAAAACATCCAAAGTTTTAAAGCTAAATATTTATTTACTTAAAAAATAAAACTAATAGATCAAATTCAATCGAAAAAAAGAACAATAAAAACATCAAAAACACTGAAAATGGACAGTAAAGAAATACGTATCGGCACGTGGAATTCTAATGGCATTCTAAACAGAAAAGATGAGTTTTTAATTAACCTTAAAGAAAATAAAATTGACGTCTGCTTCGTTTCTGACACGCACTTGTATTGACTAAACATATGTCCACCACATTATTCATCCGGATAATCAAGCCAGTGGCGGTAGTGCAGTGTTCATTAGAAACAATTTTAAATACAATGAAGACACTAGTACTCAATCAGATAAAATTCAACTGACCGTTTTAAATGTGTCAACAATTACTAAAAACTTTAAAATTAGTGCAGTGTACTTAGCTCCGAGACACAATCTAAAGGAAAATGACTATATGTCTATACTGAGTCATATGGGTGAACGATTCGTTTTAGGCAGAGATTTTAATGCAAAACATTCTCTCTGGGGATCGAGATTAGATAATACCAGAGAATTAAAGAAATCAATCGACAAAACAGGCTGCTTAGCTCATTTCTCTGGAAAACCCATATACTGGCCTACTGATAGAAAGAAAACACCAGACGTATTGGACTTTTTCGTCACTAGAAAAATGGCTACAAATTTTATTAACATCGAAGAAAACTACGATCTTGACTCGGACCACTCATCGATTATCATGACACTTAGTGAAACCATCATCAAAAAACCAATGAAACCATCACTGTGCAACAAAACCACAGACTGGGAAGGCTTTAAAATCCAATTAGACAATGAAATTAACGTAGACATTGATTTATCTACAAATTATCATCTAGATGAAGCTGTAGCTAGCTTCACATATCTAATTCAACAAGTAGTCTGAAGTAACACTAAAACCGTTAGACATAAAACTCCTGGTTTTAACTTCCCAATGGAAATTAGAAATATGGTGAAAAATAAAAGGAAACTTAGACGGGACTGGCAATCAACTAGAGACCCCAGAACTAAAACGAAACTTAATGCTGAGTCACAAAGAATTAAAAGAGTTATTCAACAGCTGAAAGAAAACTCTGCAAACTCATTCCAAATAAAAACATAACCAAAGACCCGTACGTATCAGAATAGATGTGACAAACAGAATAGATGTGGCAAAGTCACTCGAACGTATCTAAATATACAAATAAGCAAACAATCCAACGTTTTCTGTTCTATTATAACTGTAAGAATTTCAAAGATCCATAGAAATTACCCAAGGTAAT
>CM055406.1:40421396-40495638 GCA_029228625.1 Pseudolycoriella hygida | reverse complement strand
CGATCTACCCCATGTTACAATAAAATTGTTTGTAGTAAACGTATAGGACCTCTTGTACTTCGTACGGGTCCAATGAGACTTTCATGTACTCAATCTGGTTTTTTCTTTTTTTGAGAATGTTAGACCCCCGAAAGGTCCGGTAATAGATCGTTTTCCAAAAATTCTCTTGCTTTTGCAATGAATTCCAGACCTCATCTCTGAACACACGTATGCTAATCATGACTGATGGTCGCAAAACTACAAAGTCACGAATGTTTAACCTAAAATTATAAACAAAATTGGAAAATTTGTGGAAAAAATTTAAAAATGAATCAAAGTCCATACTCTTGTATTAAGAATCCATCCAGTGACAATCTTTTTGCATGCAATTGTTTTTATCCAGCCGCGTTCGTGCGTTTGTTATAACAAGTAACTTAAATTTGAAATTTAACAAAGAAGAATAAAATAGCGGTCAGCACTTTTAGAATTATTGTTTTTGCTTTGATTTATTTGACAGCGCCTTAAAGCAACTAGTCCAGTACGCTTAACTTGTCTGGTTAAACAGCCAATATGTGACAACAATATAGGAGTGGTTCGGAATTCTTGTTAAGCATGTGGTCCAACAAACAGATTAATGATTACTCATGCAAATGCCCAGAAAAAGGTATCTTGGTTGTGTGGGATACACCGCATTCACGGGTCTCGTTGAAAATAAGCATAAGTTGTGGCTAGTAGGCAGGAAGATGTATCGTAGTGTGTGCACACACGACGAGGTTCATTTAACTAACTGGTCTAACAACTGTGTAATCTGAATAGGAACGTGTAAATACGTCAAGTAGCTCCTTCGAACTGTTCTAGTAGCAGACTGGAGCTACGTAGCCTTATTTACATGATGTAATTTGAATGTGTCGAAATAAATTGAAAATGAAATTAAATGTGGGAATCTAGCTTTGTAAAATGAAACAGTGAGCTTTCATTCTTCTTTAATTAACTTGGCTTTGTAACTGTCCTGTTATTTTCTTCCGATGTGCAGAAGATTTCTAAGAATCTTGTTATTATTTGATGTCATCGTTGTATTGCTGTCGAATTAACGATGATTTCTTGTAGACAATTTTGAATTTTTGGGTGAAATGTTTTTGAGAGCAAATTGAATCTGAAAATAAAAGTTTGGTGTCGGAGTTCAAAACTTGTTATTATTCTTAACAATTTTCGTTTTTGAAAAATTTCAAGTATTTTTAATGATTTCCTTACGAATCGGAAATAAATTCTTTAATTTTAATGACTTTTCTGAGATGTGAAGGATTTTTGACAATTTTCTGTGAAATTAGGGATATTTTTTTCTAAAGATTTCCTTTCGAGTTCTATGTTTATCTGTCCCACGTCTTCAATAAAATTTTCTGTACTATTTCCCTTGCATCTAAAAATCATGGTTTGCTAGAACAAAAATTGGAGACTTTTAGTTATCCGAAATTGATCGAAATTTTTAGATTGAATGTCGGATATTTTTAGACAAAGTGTCTCAAATGTACGTATTTCAGACACAGAAAAAGTTAGTAATTATGACATAGAGTCACCGGCATGTTGTACGCATCATACGTATCACACGTATGTCATACGCATCGTAAGTATGTCATACGCATCTCACGTTTATCATTGACATCACACGCATGTCATTTTCATCGCGTGTATGCTATATCAATGCTGCATTTTTCTCTTTCGATATAAAAGTCCCCGAGGCCATTATAAATCGCACCCCATGACTTATAGCGCAGACGAAGAATAACAAAAAAATTAAAGAAAAATGACACAAATGATGCAACTGACGAAAACCTTTTTACCGTTATTTCAAACCATTTTACTGTGGAATTAGTTTTTTTTACAAGTATGTACCTTTTCAACATATCTGCGGAAGTAACCAATCTGATAATCGTGAATCCACGAAACGCCCTAATATTCAGTCATGTATTTACATATTCGAGAAAGTGCAAAACGTTTTTGTCATAATAAACGACGACTGATGCAGAAAACAACAGAAAAGTATTTTAATAATTCTGTTGAAACAAATACACCATCACAGTAAATTGATTCTCGTACACAAATTTCTACAACTACCGAATTGGAAACGCTTAACCTCAATTAAGCCGTAGGTGTATCCCTAATATGTTTGGCAAAGTTGGCGAATTTCTTAACTATATAAGAACAAAGTGTGTGACTACGCGAGTAGACGTGTAATATTTTTCGCACTTGGTTTTGGAGCTAATTTGCTGTTATTTTTTTTCGCAAAATTACTCATTGTAAAATGA
This sequence comes from Pseudolycoriella hygida, assembly GCA_029228625.1. Classification (NCBI taxonomy): domain Eukaryota; kingdom Metazoa; phylum Arthropoda; class Insecta; order Diptera; family Sciaridae; genus Pseudolycoriella; species Pseudolycoriella hygida. Next base: position 40,493,356 of record CM055406.1, on the reverse strand, counting down.
AAGACACTCTTCTACAACCCAAAGGAAAGGTATTCTGATGATATGGAAATTATTGTTAAATATTTATTAATGTTGTAAAGAGTGCGCAAATACCTATAGGTATAAAAGTGACACAAATTTACTGATGGATTTGACATACATTTAAAATTTTTGATATTCTGCGTTGAGGTTCGGCTCAGTGAAATTTATTTATATTTGTACGCACGTCTACGACTTCGTATGTGATGTGTGTATGTTTACAGAATATTTAAAAAGAACGACAAATAATAAAAAAAAAGACGAAAAAATTTAAAAAAAAACCTTCAACGCATTTACTTCCTTATAATTTCTAGCATGAACATGAAGTTATGCATGCCCATCAAAAATTCCATAAAAATAAAGTGAATTTGTCGTTATATCCGCAAATTTACTAAAAAAAACTTAGGGCCGATGACATCAGACCCGTACGAGCCATACGTGTGTGCATTGTGCATAGGAACTGAGAGGGAGTGGGCGAAATGGTACTATCTCTTCCTACCTTCCCACTTGATCAAAGACTTGTCTATCAAAAATCTACTCATAAAATGTAAAATAAAAGTCAACTCTGTGAGAAGACTTGAAGAAATCGTGACGAGAATTATGTTAGATCTGAACACCAGTAAATTAAAATTGAATAAACGCTGTTGATATTTAGAAAAAAAGTTTTGTGATGATTTCTGTAATGTAGATCCAGAAAAAGGATTCCTATCAACTACTGGTTCAAAATTTGGAGTATTGCAGACGGAATGACAAACAAATAAGACCGTTCTACTTCTTACGGGCTCAAAAATAAGTGTTTTCCTAGCGCAAAAACTTCAGGACTTACATAACCACACACGAACAAGTGGTCAAATCATCATCATTTCTGCCTAACTTAATTATGTGCATGCAAATGATACGGTTTCTCTGTAATCGATTTTAATAAATAATTATTTTGTTACCATAATAACTACATGCGTGGTATATATAACAGTGAAAGTGACCGGATGGACAGATTCTTCAGTTTTGTTCATCTTATTTAATGGTCATTAATTAAAATGTTATCATACAAATAACGTTGAGATTAAGTCGTTATAATGCAGATAGATATGCGTGTTTAACATAAGGGAAAAGGTATACAAGTTTCAAGTTATTTTTTATTTTGCGCATGCATCACTTAAAGATGTCTTGTAATTCTTGCATTTCAGAGCACATTCTAAAAATGTGTTTGCTAATTTCCACTTTCTCCGTGAATACACGGCATTTTTACGATCGTAAGTAAAATGAACGACTCACGCATTCAAAAACAATTCAGAAATTTCGTTGGCATCCACATCAAAGTTTGAACTAACCCTATTCATCGGCTTGTGACGCGTAATAAGCGAAAAAACCTACACCGGTCCAATCGACTAATACTTATTGAAAAATCTTTTACTTTAAAGAAATCCTAACTGGAGTGCGTCTTCGTCATTAGAGCGCGATTCCTAACTCTTCTTGTAAACCCCTCCCCACTTGATGCTTGCGTACTTTATGAATGATCCACTAAAATATTACATTATTATCGATACCATTCGCAGATACCCAATTGTTGCTATAGTGTCGGTCATATCCACACAGTGGCTCTCAAGCTACTCGTTTAATCATACGATCAAATCGATTCGAAAACAGAAAAATGTTACTTTAATTATCAGTCGAAACATTTTTTTAATTATCTTATCAGATTGTAACTTGGTCGATCGATATTGTGCAATAAACGGCCGGTTAGTTTAACGATTTTCATCCGTCAGATATTTTTCATTTTGTTACACTTGGAGTAAGTTTACCTTTTGATTGCTGAAAAAGCATTTACTTTAATAATAATAATAATAATCTGCCTTACAACCCATGAAGGGTTAGAGGCTAGATCATTATTTACTAGTTTCACTGATTGTGGTTCTACTTTTTGGGATCCTTTCATTACCGGAAAGTTTTTACTGTGCCAGTGGTAAGCTGTGCGACAAAACTAGTAGGAGTAGAATGCCGGTTCTCCCAACAATGCCTTTTCCGGTAAGCCGTACGATGGCGCTACACTCAACTTCACTTGACTTGAACGATTCAATCAGCTTTGTTTTGTTTACTTTTTTTTTGTATGAGTAAAGCAGGCCTCAGCCCTTTGCTTCAGTGTCTGACTTTAGTTTATATATTATCCCGTTTCCTCTCGGGGATAGTCTGTCCGTCGGCAGTCCTGTCCCAGGTTGAGTTTAAAAGTCCTGATTGGCTATGCTATAAAAACTTGTGATATCTTTATAAAAGCTTATAATATGTTCCGGTGATTGTCGTTTGCTGAAAAATTCTTCAAAAGTATTTAATAGGTTTGTAATATTAATAGTTGTAAAATATTCTCTTTGGTTTTTATATTTATTACATTGAAAGATGATATGATTCCTATCATTGTCAACCCCACATGAGTCACATTGAGGTGACCCAATTCTACCGAACAAATATAGTTTTTTGCCACATAATCCGTGGCTGTCATCATACGATTTATGACCCGGACCGTATGTCCCGAGAGGGGTAATCTAAAGAACCAAGGCTTGAGCCGTACATGAGGGTGTATTTTGTGGAAGTCGTATTTTTTATTCAGCATATATTCATCATATTGCTGTTGCCATTCATTCATGAAAATTCTTTCTAACACCTTTAACGCATCTGACTGCGTAAGAGGTATTGTTCCGAGTATAATATCCTCAGTTCCAATGTTAGCTAGTTCGTCTGCTTTCTCATTGCCTGGGATCCCACAATGCGAGGGAATCCATTGTAATGTTATTTGCCTTATCACCAACCTGTCAATCAAACCATGGATGGCATGAGTCAGGTAATTTTTGCTATCAATTTGAGCTAATAGTTTGCAGCAATTCATAGAATCCGTGTAAATAACGATGTTTCCGGACGTGTCCGGTCCTACCAGTTCCAATCCCCTCAGGATGGCTAGCAGTTCCAGATTGGTGACCTGGGTGCGCTCCCAAGGCCAGGAAGTGTTCCACCATATCTGTTATCCCCACTCCTCCACTGTCCAATTGTTTCGACCCACCAGTGTATAGAACTGGGATTTCCCTCCACTAGATGTTTCCATTGGGCGGGTGATAAGGTTTGTTTGGTAAGGGTTTCGCCATTCAATATCCCCAGTGCCTTTTTAATCTCCAGTTTTTTACTATGCTTACCCTTAGCCAATACTCCTATCGGTTCTAACTCCGTTTCGTACCTATTTGCTTGCGATAAAATATATGGGTCCGACCTCAAGCCATGAATGGGGTAGATATTAGCCTCAATATATGGGACTATTGGTAAGTTTAGCATTTTTGCCCTAATAATTCCTTCCTGTGTTACCCATTTACGCCGTATGTTCAATGGATACTCCCCAGCCGACACATACAACGTTGCTATGGGTGTAGTTTTCAGAGCCCCCAGACAGATTCTTAAACCTTTATTATACACCACAGCCAATTTGTTTAATAACTTGTCAGAGGCTTTCCCATATATGGATGCGCCATAGTCTACCACACTTCTAACTGTTGCATGTAGTATATTCAGTAGCGTTTGGGGATGCCCTCCCCACTTGCTGCCTGCTACCATTTTAATTACGTTAATGTGTGTTTCAAGTTTAGTCAGTGTCTTATGTATATGTGTTTTGAAGTTTAAGCCATTGTCTATCCATATCCCCAGATACCGCACGTCTTCTACCCACTCAACAAATTTCCCCCCCCCCCCCCCCCATCATGTGGAATGGCCCGAACCTTGTTTCCTGAGGAAAGAACCAAATGTCCTTGGTTTTTTCTCTACTGATGGTCATGCCTATTTCTTGTGTTATTGCTAATAATTTATTTACCGCTTGTTGTAATTCAGATCTAGCTTCTACTACTGCCGGCCCCAAGGCCAGAACCGCAATGTCATCTGCGAACTGGAATACCTTACAAATCGCACTGTGTGACATTTCTTTCAAAATCGGACACTACCCCAAATTTACCAAATAAGACAAAATCTGATAAGGATGTTGAATCTATTATGAGCTGCAAGCAACGTTACAGTAAATTTTTTTTAATTTGTACCGATTTTGCCTTATTTGGTCAATTTGGCGTAGTGCCCGATTTTGACAAACGCCTCCATTTTGAAAGAAATGTCACACTGTGAATCGGTACAAATCCGTCTGCGATTGAGTTTCGAACCAACGCACGCACTGGCAACTCAATCTCATAGTAGCAAGCAGACGTGTTAACCACTACGCTATCGTAGGCCATTCATTTCCATACTGTAGGAAAACCCTTTACCTCCCTCGTAATGTAATAATACATTACGATACTAGGAAGTATTATAACGAGATGTGCACGTACACGAGGGCTTGCCGTTTGACTTAATTCACATTTGTTGTTAATTACATAATTGTTCACTACTTGACACCAACACACTCTCGAACATATAGTAATAGTATATTACGTTGTTGTTTGTAAATTTGTAGCTCGGGCTCTCGGATACTTCTACTCATCTGGATACGAGATATCAAAAAACAGTAACCTACCATGTGCTTATAAATACAGTAATACATTTTTCAAAGTGAGTAAATAGAAATTTTGATTGAAATGGTGCTCGAAACTGGAGCTTTTCCGCATATAACTGCGCAAATTAAGCTAAATGTAAGCTAAGTAATGCCATTTTAATTTTTCTATCTGTAGTGGTAAAAGCATAGTGGAGAAACAAATCAACGTCAGTACCCTTATAGGAAGATAAATAACACAGTAAGTCTTTTAATACTGCCTAAAAGTAATGCATTTAGTTTGTGTTTTTCCCCGAGAGCACTATTGCCGATGGGGAAACGACTTTGATTAACCAGTAAATAAACTAATGATTTTCCGTGATTAGCCGAGATTCACTGTGACTACTTGATGACTAGTTAAAGTTAGGCACTCTAAACCCTGTCTTAATCACTGTTGATTACTGGTCAATCTTATTAATCAAAGAAGTCGTTCCCCCTCGAGTATATCTTAAGCCGCAAGCCATGACCGCAATTATTTTGACAGTTTTTTCATACAAAAAAATCATATGAATGACCAGCAACGTAGGTGGCGCTAGTGCATTTATATGATTTTAACGCAACGTACTAAAGATGAGCCGTTGATGTGAAGTCACCAACTGACGTGTTCATCTCTGGTCAATCCTAGGCAGACCAGACAGAGCGTTGCGTATAGCTTAAGAAACTTCTTTTCAAATCTTTAATAAAATGATTTTCAATTGGAACATGTAGGTGATCTGTCATAAAAAAGCACTTCCAACCGTCAAAATCCGCCCAAATCACAATGCCTTTCTTACTTCAATACATGGCTAAAATAACCAACTTCCAAACCAAGGCAAATTTGTGGGTCCTCGTTGTATCTACGGGAATGGCAATACTAATGTGTCTAACTGTGAGTTCTTTCGTATTTTGAAACAAAATGTAAAAAAAATGGTTACGTTATTTTTAGGGTCTTATGCTAAAGGATTTCTTTGAAACACCTATGCCGGCCACACTCCGACGAGCGAAAACCAAATTCATTTTCAATAATTCGGAGTTTTGCTACTCGCCATCAGAAGAAATAGATCATCGGAAGAATGTAATCGTCATTGTTTTATCAGCACGATCCCATTTCAAGCAAAGAAATTTAGTGCGACTTACTTACGGTTCGGTGAGAACAGCAAACAATGTAAACATTTTGAGAGTAGCGTTCATGTTGGGTAATGCGGACGGAGAAAGGGAAGAAAAAACTGATGAAAAGCATCTACGGGCTGAAATGAAGGAATTCGGGGACATTGTGATAGGAGATTTTGTTGACTCGTACAGAAATCTTACACTTAAGACAATAATGGCCTACGAATGGCTGAAGACTTACTGCGTATATGCTGACATTGTCGTCAAAACAGATGACGACGTCATGATAAACATTTTTCAATTAACCAAAATGTTGAATGAGTGGCCGACAACACAGTTTAAATCGTCAAATATTTGGTGTATGATTCACAGCAACGAGAAAACAATTGAAGATGCAGACAGCAAATATTACGCTTCACGTGAAGAGTTTCCGGATGGAATATTTCCGAATCATTGTTCCGGACTTGCTTACGTCACTACAATGGTTGTTATTGAAAGGACTTTAGAAGAAATTTTCAAATCCTTCCCGGGATACGTGTGTACGCATGAAGACGTTTTTATGACAGCGATTATTCCCCAACAAATCAACTCAACGTCGAAATGGTTTTGGCCAACAGCAAATCATATCACACTCATCAACAGAAGGAAGGAATGGTTTACCTATGACTTAGAACAAATGAAAGATACGCTCCTTGTGAATGTTCTCCGTCAATCTGCGGTGTTGTTGAAAGATGTAAAGCGGATTCGAAAAAGATACAACGAAACAATATTTTACCTCGTAGCTCATACGGATGACTATAACATTTTGTATATTCGGTTGTGGCAAACGCTTCAAAAAATATTCACAGATTAGGAAACTTTTACAATGCACAAAATCTGCTCATTCCATTGCTTGAAGAGTTCATTCAAAGAGTAATGTTACTGTTCAAGCATATAAAAAGACAGAAAAAGGATAGATACTTCAGTCAATCTAATCAATCTCTTTAATTATTTTTTTAACGTGAAGTTTCGATTTTGAGGGTTTCAGTGAACGAGGAAAATGGGAAATTCATCCAGTTGAGGTCACATATGTTTATTTTACTTGTTTTCAAATTAGTCTTGAATATTCACTCGAACATATCTAAGTAGATATTGCCTTAACTCGCGTGGTCGCGTGGTCGCGTGGCCCGTGAGGGGTGAGTTTGGTCCACACTAAGGAGACTACAGCCCGAACGATTCAATAGATTTTCTATAATTCAATTTTCGTGATTTTCTGATGTCCATATCTTTCATTTAAAACTTTCCATTGCGATTTCCGTTCTAATTTCGTAGAGATATAAGTGAAAAAGTTCTACAAACCTTCAGAAAATTTTTGACCACTTGTTCGACCGTAACTTCGAAAGTTTTCAACCGATTTTGCCCAAATTCAATCCCTTAATCAATTTTTAGATTATCTTTCAGGGAAAAAAAGAATTTGAAAATTGGATTTAAGATTTACCCGATTTATGTAGAAAAAACACGTTGTGCCCTAGTAGACATTCAGGTTTAGGGCCCTGTTTGAGTCCTGAGCTCAAAATAAAAAAAAATTCTTTCATAAATTGCCGGCCATGCCCAGGTCTTTCAAACAAAAAAAAAAATTATGAAAATATGAAAAGATTTACTCAAGTTCAAAAAACCAAAAACCACTTAAACTGTCCTAGCTCATTGGCCCTAGGGCCGACAGTGCCTAGATTCAATTACAAAAAAGATTTTTCAATTACCTTTCAGGGAAAAAATGTTTTTTTGAAAATCGGTTTTACTCCAGTTATCTATCGTGTTGACAGCCAGACAGACGGACATTTTTTTTAATGCTGATTCATCATCCAAGGACCATGATTGGTGCTCCCCCCCGACTCCCAGGTCGAAATTCGACTGGTTACAAACGTCCGTCGTGGTAAACGTACGGTTCTAAAAATAATTTTGGATTGAATTTGGGCAAAATCAGTTAAGAGCTTTTGAAGATACGGTCTAAAAAGTGGTCAAAAACGTGTCTTTTTGAAGATTGGTGACTCTTTTTGACTGTTTTGTTCACGGAAGCATGGGCGCCGAGTATGTGGGGTCAATGGCAGCGAAATTCCGTTGGGTATTGCGCATCCAATTGGAATTCCTTCAAAATTATCTACAAACTTGTCGGAGTCATTACAATGAAACAAGGAAGCACGGTGATGCCGAACTATTAATTGTCATTGTAGGAATCAAAACGTTTTCGTAAAGCTTTCAAACCAACGTTAATTTAAAAAAAAAATCGATTTTAAACGTTCATAGAGACATCACTGATTCTCTAGATATGGATCTTATCATGGATGATTTTTTTAGCCGAGGTGGAGTAGCCAGAGGGAATATGTTTGCTTTGAGTAAAGAATTGAATTGAGACATTTCGTTTTTCCTGTATTGTATTGATCTTCATATAGTTTGAGAATAAATCGTTTTATTTTTTAGTTAAACAAGTAAAGTTTGAAATGAATTCCGTTGCTTTTTGGAGTATCCTTCAAACAGATTTTCTATTTTGCGAAATTACAAAAAAAATCTTTGTTTTGTGGCTGTTCATAAAGAACGTAGCGCCAAAAATCAGGATTTCTAGACCCCTCCACCTGTAATGAAAAAAGGGTCAATTATGACCAATTTTTTATAGAACCGTAACGCTAGCCTCATACCCCCTCCCACATCCCACTCTAGCGTTACGTAACTTATGCATCGCACCCATCGGCCGAAAGTGAGCTCTGCGCCCCTGGATCAGAGGCCTCTCCTAAGTGCTCTAGGTTGGTTCCATTAATTTTTCAAAACTTTTTTTGAATTATTGGCGTACGGCTCCCTTCCATATATTTTAATCGAATCGAATGTCTTTTTCATAAATAAATTGTTTTGCGGTTCGAAACTTTAAGCGTCACCTAAATTGATTTCAGTTGTTTTGGAAGAAAGGACAAGGACTTGCGTCACATTTCCCTTTTAGAAAAGGTTTTTGTTGTGGTATCAGCAATTTTGAAAGTACAAACATTTTTTTGACGATCTAAATAAAAAAAAAACTTTATTGAGCCGCCGCCGCCGCCGAAAAGACCTAAACGTCGCTTTCTTACACCTCAGCTTCCTCCAAAACTTATCAAAAGTTTTGTTTGAGCCGCCCGCAGCACAGTAGATTTTTTGCAAGGGTGTACGACAAGAGCGTCTGCTCGTCGTAGGTATTTTCTGCGCAGCAGTTCCTATTTTTCTCTCGTAGAGAAAATAACTGGCTATCAACGACGTTCTTTTATAATTTTTAACGTGTACCCACTCGGTAAGTTGATTTACACAGTGTGCGATGCGATAGGTAAATGGCTCATAACGTACGTGTAGTCAGAGTAGTCGGTAAATTTTATGCGACGTGTTTGTGTTGATATAGTAAAAGTTTGTGATTCTCAAATTTCTTAAATTTGTGGTATTTTACGGAAACGATTGTCCTGCCTATGACATTACTCAATTCTCGGCAAAACATTCGTTCCCTAAAGCCGCCTATAAGTTCTCAATAAAGATGAAAAACTTGAATTAAATCTCGATACTAAACAAAAATTTAACCGACAACTAAAGTCATTTCATAGAAACATGAATGAATTGGCACGCGGCAACTTTGATTCGTTCGTAGAGTGAACATAACAAAGAAACTTGAATTGATTTTTATGAAATAAGATGTTTTGTAGATTTCAACTTACCTTGTGGGTTACACGTTAAAACATAGTACAGAGGAACACTGTTTATGAGTAATATTACAAGTGTGCGTCGCACGCCTGTAATATTACTCATAACAGTGTTCCTCTGTAATATACTATTAAATACCCACACATTTTTTTAAAAACTCTGTCAAAGTCAAAAGTTCCGGAAAATGAGGTTCGTCGCTTGACATGTATTTGCTCCAAAAGACTCTACCAAGCGACGAACCTCCTGAAAGTAGGTCAACTTTGACAGAGCTTTGTAGGCATTTAAAAATTATAAAAGAACGTCGTTGATGGCCAGTTATTTTCTCTACGAGAGAAAAATAGGAACTGCTGCGTAGAAAATACCTACGACGAGCAGACGCTCTTGCCGTAAACCCTTGCAAAAAATCTAATGTGCGCCGCCCCTCTTGTAACTACGTAATGTCTTTCCTTGTTATTTAAAATAAATGAAAACAAATTGCATTTGCATACAATAAAATTTTTTAGAAAAAATCACAACATTTTTACGTCACCACATTGGATACCAAAAAGATACAAAAAATTCTGTTATCGATAAACCAAATGACGCTCGTCAGTTAAGGTGAATTTGTGGATCCTGCCACAGGAAAACAAATGACTTTGATGACTCTTTATGACGTGAACAAATGTGACTTAAGTTTTCTCCAAAGTAGTTACTTACTTCCTCATGTGGGTAACGTTTGTCTTTAAAAGATGCCAGGCATTGAAAAAAGTATGAGTTATCTCTTCTAAAAAAGAGATTTTCATTCTTTCGATGATGCAGTGAAGTACCTTTCCCCTACTGACCTGATGCGCTTGTAAATGGACTTTTTGAGAAAAAAAATTATTGCACTGGAGACAGGCGAAGGATTTCTTCATTCCACCATTCATTCGGTGGAAACATACTTCACTAATTTAATGCTGTACATCGTCAAAATTGACGATTTTGCTGCTGTTCTTCATCCAAAATGACATATAAAATACAAATTTTGCGTTTATCTAAAAAGGTCTTACTGCGGGGCTTTGCCATTACAGCAGACAGAACTTTCCCAAGAATGTTTCATTACTTTTAGGTACTGTGAGGTCCTCCCCTTCGATTCCTGTAGTTGGTTGGTCAGGACACCTCTGTTCCTAGGAGAAAAAGTCCATTTTTCGGTACAAAAGTAGGTCTGGGCTTGAGGGCTCGAAAATCCCAAAGTCGGCACACAAAAATCTTTGCCCCATAGACACCTACAATCGCTGGCAATTTGATATTATTCAAGTTTTTTTAACCAAGTTATGACAAAAAACAGTTTTTTACGATCTACTACTAGAGATTTTCTTACGACACAGTGTCTCGAAACAAAATTTTTCCAACGAAATTGTCGCAAGGGAGCTAGGAATCGATTGAACTTGGAAATCGATCACCTGTTGAATTCGAAGTACAAAATGGCTGGCTCATTTCTTGGCGAATTCCTTCTTAATTACAGTAAGAGTGATCTTAATTTTGAGGTTGTCGGTGGCGTTAACGATGTAATTTACAAGAATCAACCTAAACAAATATTTGAATTAGTATTTGACTGACCAAAGTACCACACCGCGTCCTAGAATCTAAATAAAATACCTATAATCATATCCTGTCCGCTGTCAATTTCTCTTGGTTTTTTTTTGTTAGAATGAATCACTTGATCTCCGACCTAACCCAACCGTCAATGGGATTAAGTGAATAAACAAAACTGATAGATATTTGAATATTTTCAGAATTTATTTCACCGGTGACTCATGCCCGATGAATGTAGGAACGGGGAACGCACAACAACTAATAATTTCCCATTAACTTTCTCCGCAATAACATTCGACTATCAAATTTATCACAACATTTTATATTGTTGCAAGAAGTACGACGAGTTTACTGTTCTTTAGACAAATTTGGAATGCTATCGGTACACAAATCAAAGACATCAATGAAAAACGAACCAGCAAATATTACACATTTTACCATGAGGTACTTAATCTCGTGCTACAGCAACTGTTTCTGTCGCTTTACGAATTGCCTATTTTCGTTGTTCTTCATTGTATTGTGGATTGTGTATTTAATTCACTTGTTAGTGTTGTTTGACAATGAGTAAGGCAAACAAATTAGAGAGTTTTTAGAGTGAGTCGAGAGGTGAATCAATTCTTTCATCTCAATTTTCCATAAGGTGTGTTTATTGAAGCCGATAGTTGTTATTGTGGTGCGTTCGTTCAAATTTACAGGTGGAGATGATTCACTTTTTTTCTGTTCATATTTTTTCACAGCTTTACTTTCCTTTCATAGTTGACACCCATCTGATAAATTGACTTGAGATGCATACAAATATTAATGATGCGTTTTTTTTTCGTAACGCGGATATCCGACTCTATGAATACCAAGTAGTCCTACAATTGGAATGAATCACATTAAGAGAGGCAATGGCCTGTAGTATAATGTATGTCAAATATTAACAAAAACAAATGAATAAAGAAGAAAAATTTTAGTGAAGTGTGTTTGTCCAAAAATTTGGATAATAGGAAATTGCGAACGTATCATACAAGATAAATAACCGAAAATCACTTTGAGAGATTACACTAAAACGTATGCTTTAAGTGCATGAAATGATTCACGCGTATTTTACGTATTTTTATTCTTATCTTTTACCATGCAATAAAAGTGGCATTTAGCGTTTTTGACTGCGTGTATTATATTACACGTAATGACAATGCAGAAATTAAAACGACACACATGAGAATTTACTTGTTTCTTTTTTGCGTTTTGTTAACAGAATATAATGTGAAGGTATAGGAACTACGAGGTGAAAGTTTTCTTTTTCAATAGAATTACGGTGACATGTTTTGTTCAGAAGTCAATGGTTTGCTAATCAGTTGTTTTGAGACATTTTTTTTATATAGAAATTTTTTATGACATTTCTTGCGAAAGTTTGTATTTTCGGCCCAGCAAATGAGGGCTGAAAATTGAAAAATGTAACCCATGGGGCGAGAGTCCTCAATTGAGGACCGAAAGTGAAAATTAATGTGAAGAACACGTAACGTTCACTTGATTCCAATTACGCATTGACAGTGTGTTGTTTATTATAAAATTATTTTACATGCGACGGGACCGAAAATGAGGGCATTTTTTGAATTTTTTTGGGATTTCGTCCCTTTGCATGTAAAGTTGTTAGAAGTGGGCGCCTTTTGAGTTAATAGCCAAAACTTCAAAAAAAGTTCACTTATTTGACCAAGTCAGAATGAATCATATAACACAAGAAATATTTCAATTTTAATATAGTTTTGGAGAATCGACTATGCACTAATACCTTACTTGTAACTAGGGTAATGTATATTAATTACTAATTCAAAATGTCACTGCATTTTCCTTTCGACCCTGATTACTTCATTTTCTGACGTGGTGGACATTCAAATAGGTCACATTTCGCACTCTACAACTTACAATGATGGTCGGGATTGAAACTTGCAGACTAGTGTAATCTAAGCAGCGACGCATATGCTTCGATCAAAGTTTAGAGAACCGAAAATATTTTCGGTAACCTTACCAATCAAGAGTTGAATTTTTTTATTTTCGGTTGCCATTTGGTAAGCGAAAATGACAATTTTCGTAGTTGGTGTAATGAAAAATTATGTGAATTACAAGGGATGACGTATGAAAATTCAACCTGTGAGCTTGCAGCACTTGCCTTCGGCGCGGGCTGCAATTCTCGCACAGGGTTGAATTTTCATACTTTCATCCCTTCTAATCTAAATAACTATTCATGCTGTCTACGCTTGACGAAAAGAAAAATATAATGTCACGGGCGAAACGCATCAAGGCACGGTGGTTCTGAATGAAAATAAAGTTTTAGTGGAGTATGTGATCAGAGTCAACTAATACCTCCTTTGATCTTCTTTTGGATCACTCTTTTTATTTAGATAATAAGTTTGTGGGTGCATTTTCAAAAGCTTCCATTTTGGACCATGAAATGAGAGCTTTTTCACGAGTATTGTACAAGGAAAATACCGGAAAGTTCTTTATAATAAAAATTTTCATATGGTGGAGGATCTGAGCCAATTCAGCTGAAGCCTGTTTTGAGCTCCTTAAGAGCTCCTTTCTGCAATCAGCTCGTGGGTGCATTTTCATAAAACTTTATTTTGATTCAGGAGCGCCGTGAAGGGAGAAGGCCGAAATAGTATTATGTTCCAACATACCCCAATACGCACGAGACAAAGCAATTTCAACGTATTAGCCCTAACATTTCCCAGGTTTGATCCAGTGTGGCGCAATTACATACTGAGCTTTCCAAGACCGTTATGTTCCGAAACCAATTCGCTCATAGTTATCTATGGCTCGCTCGAGCGTCAGTCGGACTCATTACTAAATATTGTTTGAAGCATTAATTTCGATATAGTTCTTACAAGTACCTGTATCGTCCTTGCATTGTATTTATTGTATTTATATTTATATGTATTGTATTTAACTATCCTCGTGGCCTGATGTTGTTGTGACCCTCCGCGGTATGTCAACACAGTACATTTAAGAAGTTCATTGTTTGCGAATTCCGGACTCGAAGATGCCTCTATGAGCGATGGATTATTGATGGACAATCAGTGCCGCCGGACAATCCGGACATTCGACTTAGAGAAGGCATTCGATCGGGTATCGAGGCAAAAACTGTTTCGAGGTACTTAGCGAATACGGGGTCAATGGGAGTTTGCTAGGAGCGATTAAAAGCATTTACTCAGGGAGTAGGTGGCGGAATTAGCGAGTCATTAGATGTTAAAAAGGATGTTCGTCAAGGTTGTTGTCTCTCTCCGCTCCTGTTCATAATTTTCATGGATAAAATTATAAAGCAGGCCAACTTGCAGGGAAATGTTGAGGTGGATGAGGTTATTATGAAGATCCTGGCCTATGCGGATGACTTAATCCTGTTGGCAGGGAATGCCAGCGATTTGTAGGGTTGCCTAAACGTCGCATGTGAGGTGTACGGGATGAAGATTATTGTAGGGAAGATTAAGGTTATGCATGTCGGCAAATCTCGGAAGGAGGTAGCTTGCAGTCTGAAGTTAGATATTTAGGTACCATTTTTTCAGAAGATGGAAAGTTAGTTAGGAAATTTGAGGAAAGGAGAAAGATGGGTAATGCGGTTGCTAGTCAGTTGAAGGCGCACGTGTTCAACAAGAAGGAATTAAGTAAGCAGACAAAGTTAGCTATCCACGGATCAATCTTTAGGCCAACGATTCTGTATGGTAGGGAAAATTGGGTAGACTGCGCATATCTAGTGCATGACCTGGAAGTTTCTGACATGAGGATCCTTAGGAGCATAGAAAAGGTTAATCGGAGGGAGCAGTGGGAGAATCATATTAGGATCGACGACATCAGCGAAAAGTTGGGGGTTTCGTCAGTAGAAGTGACGGAAAGGGTTAGCCTTGTGCGCTGGTTTGGGCACTTTCAAAGGATGGGCGATAACAAGCTACCAAAAAGGATCTTGGATGCACAGGTTCCGGGAGTTCGACCTAGTGGTAGACCAAGGAGAAGGTTTATAGATTCAATCTAGTCAGATTTAGGAGTTAGGTGGCTTTCACTGGACGGACAAACCGTCTCCTTCCATCTCTACCAGACCCGGTGAACGCAACCATGCTGCATGTCAATTTTGTCTTTTTTACATGCAAGGGGACAAATTTGACAGTCAGCCTGGTTGCGTTCACTGGTTCAGTGGATAGGAGGGTATGTAGGAGGATGGTTCATCCATCGAACTAGGATTGCGGCTTAAAGACCTCACACCGAAAGGTAGTACCGGTCTATAAAGTACGATGATGATGATGATGACTTTTGTCAGTCTAATTACAAGAAGAGCCATTCACAAAGTACGCACGCTACAAAGGAGGGGAGGGTTTCGAAAAATACGCGCTGGTCATCCTAATGTATGAAAATATGCGTGCAAGATGGAGGGAGGTCAAAAAACTGCTTCTTTTTGCGTGCTTACTTTATGAGTAATACGACGATATGATGTAATAGATTGTGTTATTAGTTTTATGTTTGTCAGTATTCAGCTATGAAGGCATGGATGACGCCACTTGAGAAAATGAAGTAGTTCTATGTTCAAACGTCGATTGAGCTATGAAAAAAACATATATGTCATCACTTGAGGTTCGGTGGCAAGACACTGTCTATAAGTGTTAGTGTGAAAGAGAAAGAAAATTCTCTATTACTCTGTTTTGAGCCACCTATGAACATAACGTGAAAATTGAGGTTAGGTCCGACGTTAGCAGCTGGAGAGGCTTAAAACATATATGGTATCAAGTATCATCAAAATCTAAAAATCTCATTTGTGACTTGAATGACATTACCGATTTTTGAGTCGATTTTGCAGATTCACGAACTTTGCCTGCCTTTTAGGAATTCGATAAAGCCGATAAAAATATATTCCTCATAATCCTACGGTAAGTACTTCGAAGGGGTCCAAATTTTTTGCTCAAATTGAATTTTGATTACGCTGAAACCATTTTCGGGAACAGTTAGCAATTTCTAATGTGCACCTGTTTTCGTCGGTTGTTCATCGCTGGTTAAGGAAACAAAAATGTTATAAATATTGAGCGGTGTATACGTGTATTCGGTATATAATAATCAAATAATTATATTCTCTTAGTGTACATCACATTAAGATTCAAATCGGGGCATCATTTAAATTCCTCTTCAAAATCGGTGGAATGTTATTGTGCTTTTCATCCAATAAGTAAATAATGATGAAATTTTGTCTCTGTGTCGACATAACCGCTATATCCGAAGGCATCTTGATCCAATTATACACAATAACAACCCTCCTCCATCCATTGATTTATAATTCCTCATACCTTTATTTTTAATGTTCTAGAAACGAAGTGTGTACTTGCATCCTCAGAAATCAACAACATCTTTGGTAAAACAACAACAAATACATTCAGTTCATTAATATACAATTTTTTCTCTTTTTTTTTTGCAACGAAAGATTAAAACGAAAAAATCGCTTGCAACTTATTAATATCAAAAACCGAATTCCATCAAATCGAAAAAGCCGATATGTTTGCGCGCGTCTATTCAATTTTTGTTTTGAAATATTTTTTAAATATAACAGGCAACATTGTGATACATGCGAATATGGTCAGATAGACCATTGACACCCACGAAAATGCTTCTCGTGAACTTGTTAGTGTATTTAGTGTTTTTCCCGCCTGTATGGCCAAAAACGATGGAGGCGCCACACCTGTAACGACATTTCAATAATTTGATAAGAAATCGGCAACTATCGAACGTAAGATGAAATCTTACCGAAAAACGTTCCAACAGCAAATGGAAACAATGGCACACCGATGACCGGCGCCACCAAATTGATGAACCAATTTGGTAAGAATGGAGTCATCCGTAGGAAAAGCATATACATAAGAAGGTCGTCCTTATGTTTGTCCACTTGTTGTGACCATGAGGCGGCCCGAGTGGGAAAATAATATTTAACTAATCGCCGGCCAACCAGTTGTGACAATAGATAACAAAGCGTTGCGCCCAACGCTGAACAAAAACAGACTAAAGTTAAAGCAATCGTGAAATTGAACAAAAATCCACTGAGGATCGATAGGAACAACGACCCGGGAATAGCAAACGTTTGAAGGCTGAAATATGCAAAACATTCCAATTATTCAATAAAACCGTGGGGTTCAGAGGGCAACCAGTACTTACAATATGTAAACAAACACTACTCCAAACATTACTTCAAAGTAGTACATGTCTTTGTATTGGTCCAACACCTTACCAAGCATTTTTGCATCTTCAATGTCAAATGGAATTTTTAAGTGTTGTTTTTCTGATCTGTAAACATGGAATGACGTTAGTGGGCGTTCCGAACTGATGATGTTTCTATTCTATTACTCTTCTAGTTCAGGAAACATCATGTACACGTAAAACATAGCTACGAGACTAGTTATAAAAATTGATAGCAAAATGATCAACGATTTTTGAGCATCCAATTCACCGCTATTGGAGCTACTCTCTTTTTCAGTCGATAAAAATGTTTCACGGCCATTTCGTTTGCTTATATCTGAAACGAAAGAATAACGTAAAATTTCGCAATTTCGTGGACACTTTAACGTACCTTCTGTTTGTGTGCTCATTGCTCTGCCTTGGGAAGCGTATAGTTATTGTAATATCAGGTGATGTATTCGACCATGAAAATTTAAACTAAAAATATTCAACTCACCCTGCCCTGGATCTGAATCGATTAATTCAATTTCATGTAAAAATTTGCTTGCTTCACAAAGCACGTAATATTTGTGAACATGAGAAGATCAAATTATCTACTCGCTAAGTGTGACTAAACACACAAACTTCTGTTTTAAAATCTTGAGTTTGTTTTTCTTATTCGTTTTTTGAATGTAATGAATGACAGCTACAGTGTCAAAAAAACGTTCTGTTTACTCCGCTCACATCTCTTATTCGCATTATTGTCTTCGCCATTCGATAGACTGTGGAATGCTGATTTGCTGCCTAGGAGTAGAATTGGGTTGAATTCTTAGGGGCCGTTCGAGGTCGGTGTGACACAAGTGTGACAGAGGGGGGGGGGGGGTCGAAAAAGACGATTTTTGCGTGACATACTTTATGAACGGCCCCTTACCTCTCATTGTCTGACGCAATAATGTATCGCGAAAATGATCGTCACAGCTAAGTTAGGCGCAAATATTTACTTTTAAGTTACATCCTGAATTAAAGCACTGAGGCCATCTTTGCTGGGCCTATTGTACTGCATTTTCCTTCAGAAAAAGCTTTAGACACCCTCTTCGGGTTCTTTTAGCTGCCTGCTGCACAAATTGAAGCGAAAATGAAATGCGACTTGTTTGGAAATGTTGATAAAATGTGGATTCCGTTTTTTCCTAACCGTTTTTCAAATTGTTAAGCTAAAAACACTTTAATGAAAAATATATTTTAAACTAGGCTTTGCTTATTAATTCCAAAAAACTCATTGCTATTATAGGATAAAATGAAGGCGGTGTAGTTATCGACCTGTTAAGATATAGTATATTACTGCATAGACGTGTATATGAGTGGTGTATTAGCACGAAACCGTATATAAGCGGTTAAACCAACACACCTGAAAACGTGAACGGCTCTAACACACTTCCAGTTTATGCATTAAAGCATCGTACTGAATAGACGTGTATACAAGCTGTTACATACGGTATCCCATATATCCTGATGGCATCAATCCATTTTCGTCTTCACTAATTACTGCAGATTCTGGTCCGGTAAAACTAAAACTACTACCTTCTCTGGCCAATCGGACGGCCCTATCGTTCCTTTGCACTCCTGAGTGCCCTAGTATACCCATGTCAATATGACTTTGTTGTCTCTTGACAGAGTTTCCAGAGTCTCGAAGCACTTATGAACACTATTTTTACGAAATCTTGACTGATGACACTGCCTCGATAGACGACTCATTTGTTCAGACAGCGCGATTTATCATCAACAAAGGGGAGTTTCAGTATGAATTTATATAACCAAAGACCGGTAAGTATCAGAATAGATGTGGCAAACCGAACAGATTTTGCAAATAGGTGCGAACGTATCAGAATTGCAAATTGTTGCAAAGTTTTCAAAACTGTCAGAATTCGAACGACCCACAGAAATTACCCATGGTAATGTCGGAAGCCCTTTCGAAGTAATTACAATTTTAGAAGTATATTCAAGAATCATGTCATTTTTCCCTAGAACCCTGAAAAACGTGTGCTCTAAAATTTTTTGCTTTACAACTTTGCCTTTGGAAGCAATTTCCTAACTCTCATAGTTCTAGAGGTATGAGTCATCCCTCCCAATTCAAGAAGTGCTCATATCCTAGGATTGGGCCATTTTCGGATAAAACCCTGAAACACGTGTTCTCTAAAATTTTATGATTTACAACTTTGCCTTTGGAAACAACTTTCTAACTGTCATAGTTTTAGAGATATGGGTTATCCTGCCCAATTCTAGAAGTGGTCATATACCAGGCCATTGGGCCAGTGATCCCTAGAACCCTGAAACACGTTTTCCCTAAAATACCCTACAACTTTGCCTTTGACAATAAATCTACATATTGCATAGTTGAGCAAATATAGACGAAAAACCATCACCAAGAAACCCAATTTCGTCCATTCCATTGGTCCCAGTGCCCTGACCACTGAAACGATTTCCACAAAAAAATATTTCAAAGTTTTGTGAGATAAAATGCTTTCATTTGATTGCTGAGATATTTGCGAAAAAGTTCACCGGCCCTCGAAAAACCATGTTTCTGGTCACTTCCACTTGGTCACATTTGGTCCGGACCGGAGTCCGGAGCCACATGACTAATTTTACTCATTCTAGAACTTGAACCATGGAACCGTTCAAGGAAAAAACGTTTAGGGTGATCGGTGCAGCTGTTTGGGAAAAAAATGACGGGGCGGACAGACGGACACTTTTTTTTGCTCATTTTAACGCTACCCCATGTTACAAAAGAAGGTGCTGTAGTAAACGTATAGGACTTTTGTAACTTCGTACGGCCGGTCCAATTAGTTTCAAAAAACCTGGTGGAGTGTAACAATAAATGGTGTCATTATTTTTATACTGTACCTTATTTATCAATGAAACAATGGTGGCGCTACTGGATAAAAACGACTCAGCTTCTGTGTTGAACTATATGAATGTATGAAAAAAGGGGGATGTCACTGTACTCATCAAAAACAGGAATGTCGCCTGATGAAATCTGATGCTAGGACACGGTCTATGTTGATGCTTTAAAACTAACATTTGATGTGCTTCATGAAGCAAACGAAATTGATTTTGTGTTAGTTCGTTCGAAGTATTTGGCATTTAGTTTTAGTTTATTTCCATCAAATCGGACCGATGTACATAAATCTATGTACCTCCAATATGCCAATAAATTTCAATGGCAAAGGCATTAGTAAAACTGAATTCAAATTTCAATCACAAATTCAAAATAATTCAATCAAGAGTGAAGGCGAAATTTTCTCATTAAATTATGTGTGGTATCAAAAAATTCAAGTAAAAAATCAACAACAATGAAAGTAAAAGTATCAGTCAAAATCGAGAATAATCTAATTTCAATTTTCACGAATTAACTCAATCAGGTGAACCATTAAAGAATGACAAAATTGGTGCAAATTACGCGAATTTCTGATTGTTGCTGGTAGCGAGTTAAACAGAGCAGGACCTGAGAACAATTAAGCACCTCTTACCATAGTTCGAGTGAATGATGGGCCTTTTAAGAAGATACGAATATCTGGTGTTATACGGGTTGAAGTTATCAGGGAAATTTGATAGAATGATGCTTCGATTGAACAGACTTTTATAAACGAATTTACATACGGCAAGCTCATAGATCTGAGGTACGGTGAGCATATTTGGAAACTCAACTCTAAAAAGTAGTTCAGTAGAAAATCGCTCTGGTAATTTTTGTGCTGCCTTAAGAGCTCTCTTGTGCAAAACTTGGAGATCATCAATCAGAGACTTCCTCGCAGAACCCAATACTCGAACACAGTAAGTCAAATGACAATGAACTGTCGAGAAGTAGATTAGTCTAAGAATTTTTTTCGGGAGAAAACGCAATCCTCTAACAACACCAATCCGTCCGGAGATTAATGAGTCAACAATTGAAACTTGCTTATCCCAGGTAAAAAATTCGTCAAACGTCAAGCCTAAGCATTTAATAGATGAAAAAGTATCAATAGTGACTCCTTTGACTGACAGGGGCAGCAACCCATCAATTTTGACGGAGTGCTTCCGAAAGTGAATCTGCTTAGTCTTACTCAAGTTGAGCGTTAGTCTATTAACTCGGAAGTATCCAGCAATAACTCCTATGTCAACGCCAAGATCAACAATATTCTCAGAGGCAGAGGCTGAAACAAACATGTTCATATCGTCTGCAAAGCCAAAAGAAGAGGACTTCACAGGGAGATCGAATAAGTCATTAATGAAAATTATGAACAGCAAGGGTGACAGAGCTCCACCTTGAGGAATACCAATTGTGGCGTCAGCCATAGGACTGCATACCCCATTACACTCGGTGTACTGTCTTCTACCGCTCAGGTAACTTTGGATCAGATTTAGAGCAACACCCCTAATCCCAAAACAATATAGATTTCGTAGTAACAGATCACGCATAACCGTATTGAATGCTTTGGCCAGATCAATAAATAGCCCGGACACAACCTTATTTTCATCTATTTCCTTGCATATCATACTAGCTAACTCTATAAGGGCCGTATGGGTGCCACTTCCTTCTCTAAAACCATATTGACTCGAGTTAAAGAATTCACAGGAATCAAGGAATCCAACAATCGAACGTTGCACAATCGTTTCTAAAATCTTATTCACAGCGGGTAGAATAGAGATCGGTCGATAGTTACCCATCTCCCCTCTCGCTCCTTTCTTATAGACAGGCAGAATCCTAGCAACTTTCTTATCGTCGGGATAAACACCTTGAAATAAAGAAGAATTAAATAAGTCGCACAAGTATTCTGAGGTTGACGAAACATAGCACTTCAGTGCCCGGTTCAAGATGAAAATTTCTGAATCACGGTGATTGGACATTTTACGTCATTTATCGTGAATTCAAAAAGTCGTCGAACATACAACAAAGGATTTCTGTTATTCAGCCATTGTGTGTTAGTTAGTGTAACGAAGAATTTTTGAATTCAGTCATTTATTCGAATTCTTTTTCGCAAAGTTCGATGAGCACATTAGAAATAGGAGCACACGAACTGTTGACCTGTTTGACGAAATTGAGCTATGTTCATTGTATATCATTGTAAATATCAAATTTTTCGTAGTGTCTATAGAATTATCGCTTAACTTTCTACAAGTAAGTGAAAAAAATTTATATTCTGTTAGAATTCATTCGGTTGTATTGCGGCGTACCGACTATAAAAATATGAATTTTAAATCATTTGCAATCGATGCATTGAAGTATCTAACCACACTTTTGTTTGTGACACAGTGACAGATGTTCCGGAGCACTTAATCAGCGGTCCGAAAACTGGCATAAATTATCCGCTTACAGTGCAGTACTGCGGTAATTGTTCGATGCCAATTGAGGTTTGTTACCCATTTTGTTTGCTTATCGGTGTTGACGCTACGTTGCGCCATTCCCATTGTAGTACTGCGAATACTATCCGGATTATGAGAAATGCAAAATTTGGTTGGAGAAGAATTTGCCCACAGAATTCTCAAAAGTGAAGTTGGAAGACACGGATAATGGGGCAACTGATGATGACAAAAAGCGTCAGAAACGCGGCGGTAAAGGAATAATGAAGGCAAAAAAGAGTAAAGATGATGGACCGAAGAAGGTTTGCGTTTCGAGAGCGCCACGAGGAAAAAAGAAGTCGGTTACTGTTGTGACTGGATTGAGTACATTTGGTATGTGTGTCAAATATACGAAATGGGGGTGGCGAAATTTGCTAAAACCCGATTACCTTTCGCAGATATTGACTTAAAAGTAGCTGCTAAATACTTTGGAACAAAGTTCGCATGCGGTTCATCAGTCACAGGTGATGATGAAATTGTTATTCAGGGTGATGTGAAAGATGACTTGTTTGCTGTTATACCGGAAAAATGGCCAGAAATCGATGAAATAGACGATCTAGGAGATCAGAAACGATAGATTACAAGTCAATTTCGGCGTCGCACAGCAAGAGAAACAATTCACCTTTTGATAATTCTCTACATTAATTGGTTTATAATTTATTGTGATTTTTTATAAAATTCAATTCTTAATGTAAGAAAACAACATTCTGTCTAATGGGACATTCGGTTTTTATTCGTCATCGCTAGTAACTAACCATTGTTGAGCTATTCGTATCACTTCATTCACTTGATCTTCCGTTAAACGTTCTTCACTGTCTTCAATTTGGAGTTGAATGTGTAGTGCTGAAGACGGTGGATCGTTGACCAGCATCAAACACTCACTTTTCGTTAAATTAAACGGTTTTATCGCCTGCATAAATTGTAAAATGTTTTGTTTGGTTTGCGTCCGGCAGGGTCCCTCTTCCAGAAATCGAAGTGTCTAAAAAAGAAGAAGAAGATTCGCATCATTGTTAAAACCCTTCAGATACTGAGAATTCCCACCATACACCAAAAGCATCTATACGGACGAAAGTTTTAGGATTTTTCAATGTTCACTTTAGGCGGTAAAGTACAAAAATTCGTTCTTTGTTTGTAGGGCCTCGAGGTTCCCGAAGATTTCCGCCAGTATATCATTCAATTTTTTCTCTTTCATTTGAGGTATGTGCCGTTTCGTGCTCGCGAAACCTCGATATGTTCCGATTTTAATTCGGTTTGTACTTCTTTGTGGACCATGAGCCGGCGCACTTTTCTAGTTCATTCGTGCCATCGGGAAATGAGCCCTTCATTTCCAGCTTCACTCGTTTTATTTTAAATCGAGATGAAAGTTTAGGAATGTCAAATGAAAGAAAAAAAACGCCGGACGTCTTTTACGAATAATTTACTTGAGAAATCCAACCGTTCACTTCGCTTACCCAGAGATTTTCCCGTAATTTAGCATTACAACCAAAGGCAGAAATATTTGTTACTCACCTCGTAACTGATTGTCGCAAGGTTTCTTAATCCTTGCTTCTTTTTCGTATCGCCGATTGTTCGCAGAGCTTCCATAACCTCATAGTTCGATAGAAGGGCTGCGTTGGGATTGATTCTGAAACATAATGATATAAAGTTTTTTTTATTAAAATATGTTTGAATATTTACTCACACTTCCATTGCTATATTTTGATTTTAAACGTGAAAAAGGTAAATCAATTTTTGATTTGCCAAGTTGTTTATTTGTTAACTTTCGTTTATACATATGTCAAAAGTGTCAAAAACACAGGAAATAAGCGCGTGGGATGGAATTGGGATGAATGGGTCGAATTACAAAATGAACAAATTGCGTTCACTTTGTGTGTGAGAATTTGTTTTTGAATGAATTTGCTCAGTCAGTCGTCACACATGGCGATGCAAAAGCGCCAATCTATCCTTTCATCCGTTAGCAACCAATTTTTCAGCACAGCGACTGAAGAGTGAATTCGTGAATTCTTCAACAAAATTGTAGGAGGATTAGGATTAGGATAAGTGGGTGGGGCATAACACCTAGGCCGCCAATGGGCCGGTTTTGTGTACCACGTTCAATTAGTATGTACCTTCCTGTACCATTTAGGTATTTCAGAATGTACTTGGGATGGATGCTCCAGATTTTATCGTATAGCTTCCTAGGAATTTTCTGCTTGCGTTTATGTAAGTTGGACATGTGCAGAGAAGGTGTTCGGCGGTTTCAGGGTCCCCACACTTTTCACAGTTTGGGGTATTGCTGATACCCGTAGAGTGGAGGTGTTTGTTGAGAGTGTTGTGACCCGTTAATATGTCTGTGAGCCTTTTGAGATGCTTCCTGTTTAGAGAGAGGAAGTAATTATAGTTCGTTGGGTTAATTGCAATGCAATGTTTTGCTTGCCTGGCCGTACGGATAGATATCCATTCAGATTCCCTCCATAGAAATCGCATGAGAGTCAAATACATGCCCTCTCAGATCTCCCAAAGTTTGGTGTCAATCGATTCCTTAGACCTGTGCGAGAAAATTATGGAAAATTTTTTTCAAAAATATATTTTATGGGCAATATAAAGCCTCAAAGCTACTCTGCAGAAAAGTCGTGAAAAACGACACCGCATAAAGTTAATTGAAATGAGGGTTAGAGCTCTTCAAAGTTGAAAAAATGATCTTTTTTATAAGGCCCCAGACGTCGCAGGATCCTAAGTTTCAGAAATAGCATGGCGATCCTTAGGCCCGGGGTGTTTGTGGAATTTGGAGCCATCTAAGTGAAATATACCAAAAAAATGCATTTTCACTCTCGCCTCCTGTATGTGACTGGTTCAATTGCTCTAAGCCACATTCAAGGATGTGGGAAGGGGGTAATATGTGATCATTGGTGTAACACATTTTTAATCAACTCAATTTTCCATACATTCTTGAACCCCTTATTCTGCATTACACTAAGAACTTTTAGGACATCACTGAACTAAGGGATAATAGTAATTGCGGCTCAATGTGCTTGACAGGAGTGAAAATTCTATGAGAAAATGCATTTTTTGGGTATATTTTACTTCGTCCACAAACGCCCATAGCCAAAGGAACGCTATGCTGTTTCTGAAACTTGGAACCATTGTGCTTCACACCGCATATTCGATAATTAAGGCCCCCGATGTTGGCGACCTCTGCAGCCTTTTGAAAAAGGTCATTTTTTCTACTTTGAAGAGTTCTACCTTTCACTTCAAGTAACTTTTTGCGATGCTTTCAATTTTAAACGGTTCGCCCTTATGATAGATACAATTGGTGCGAATTTCACTGATCATTCGTTGGGAAATGGTCTGAGAAAAGCGTTTTTCACGACTTTTCTGCAGAGGTACCTTTGAGACTCTATAGTGCCCATAAAATATTTTTTTGAAAATTTTATATTCCATGATTTTCTCGCAAAAGTCCAAGGAATCGATTGACATCAAACTTTAGGGGATCTGAGAGGGCATGTATTTTGATTGGTCGAATTATTTGCGAATTCACTCTGAAGAGATAGACGCTTTGGATCCGCATAGGAACCAATAATGACAGCCCTAACAGCCTCAACTCGAAATATTTTGCATTTTGGAGAGTTTATAAAGAGTCACTCGTTCTACTGAATAAAAAACAAATTTTCGATTCTAGTTTTTGTTTTTATTTTCCTCAACTGGGTCGAAAATATCATAATCCGTCTGTGGTGGATCAACTTCATTTGGTGGCTGCATTCCCTGGCTTTGGGGAAATGTTTCTACATTGGGCACATTCGGTACTTGCGGCACTTGCGGCACTTGAACTTGACCACCACTAGGTGCACTTGTGACTTGTAGACCTCCATTTTGGTCTGGTTTCACTAACGCAACACCATCCTGACCCATTCTCATGCAGTCAAAATGTAACACCTGTGGATATTTGGAAAGTTTATTAAACCTATTATGACACTCCGCACAACACACACAAATATGAAGAAATGAAAATTTTGATCGGGTTTTGAAAAGTGCATCCTAAAAATGGAGTAAAAGACTGGGAAAAATTACAAAGGATTTGTTCACTTACCACAACGGGAGCTTTCTGAACATTCATTTGCATATCCATACACATGTGAAGATTTCTTCCCGGTGTGAAAACATTGAACATTTTGACACACATCTCAGTATTCAAAGGGATATATGGAATTGGAACGGGAATGCACAACGGCGGTGGATTTTTCGCAGACACCATGTTCGTGTACAAATTATTTTCGTTCATCATCACATCCATTTGAATGGAAAATGCGTTCGGATCATAAGTGAAATTTGTACAAACTAAAATTTATACGAAATTTAGGATGTAGGTAACAACACATTTATTTGCTGGCCGATAGGGAGAAAACCAACGTGTAAGAATTTTTATAACACTCGGGGCTACAATATGCATATTATAGCCCTCAAACTGAAGTTTGAGGCCCACGTGTTATAAAATATCGTATAACACACGTGCTGTAATTTGAGATCACCTATCTGGGAGGGTTGAAGAACCTCGGGCTGATGCCATCGGATCTTCAACCACTCCCAGATACGAGATCTCAAATTACAGCCCTTGTGTTATAATATACTATTACGTCCAGAATTTTCAGTGAAAATTAAATTTATATCATTTTTGGCATTAATTTTCCCCCTTCGCTGGCCAACTTACGATGTTGATTAAAATTGAACTGTTGAAGATTCATTCCTACGCAGCATCCGCAATTCAGTGTGTGACATGAACATGGGCGTCCTATTAAGGGTAACCTTGCCGATTGAGTGTATCTTATTGGGGTGACGATTGGCGGAAGCAAAGTTCGGTTCGTCTTCAAGTCATAAAAAATCAGACCATTATTTCGAAAATTTGCTTTGTGAGTGCTGCTAGCTGTAAATAATATTTTAATGAATTGTTGTAGGCAGAAATTCAGCTCTTTTGGTTGTGGCAAAGTTCTCAGTATACATAAAAGCTACGGCTCCACTGGGCGATTCATTCTTATTTATAAAAATAAAATGTGAAAAGAATTCGATTGCACTGTGCGTTATGGGCGACATCCCAGAATCCATGTCCTTACACATTGCTCTCTTTCATACGTTACCATCGACGTTGAGAAAAACGTTTACCCTGGGCCGGTAAAATCTTTAGGTAATGGCCAATTTCATCGGTATGTTAAAAGAGAACGTTATTCTCTTTTCGTTCAATCTTAGTACACTATCCATAATAAATTGAGATAAAACATAGCGTTGCCTTTTAACAACACATTCTACCCTGCCTGCGTTACTAATTACTTCAACAAAATATCGAGGGAATTTCAGCCAGGAAATGTGAAT
This sequence comes from Pseudolycoriella hygida, assembly GCA_029228625.1. Classification (NCBI taxonomy): domain Eukaryota; kingdom Metazoa; phylum Arthropoda; class Insecta; order Diptera; family Sciaridae; genus Pseudolycoriella; species Pseudolycoriella hygida. The sequence goes on along the minus strand of CM055406.1, from coordinate 40,465,590 downwards.
ACCTCACAGCCCTATTGAACGAATAAAGGATCGATGTCGCAGCTATACAAGAGACCCACCTGAAAGAGGAATCCCATGAGTCAGTCTATAATGTGTACAAACCACCATCTGCCTGTTTCGACGGCAACGTATTTCCAACGATCTTGAAACCAGCAATCGTTATTGTAGATTTCAACAGTCATCATGCGACCTGGGGCTATGATGATGAAGACGCAGATGGAAAGCGATTATTCGACTGGATGAACAGAGAAGAACTTTCTCTGCTTTACAATCAGAGCAGATAAAAGAATCCGATGGAATTTCATCAAAGACAACTGGGACGAATTCAGCGAATCCGTCGATCGAACTATACTCAGAATACATCCACTAACAATATAATTTTCATCGAAAGCCGAATGCTGTTCGATAATTTCAAAGCTACTGGAAACATAGAAAATGGCAAACAATTACTATCCTCACTGGGCAAAAATCGAAATGAAATTTGGGAAAAGAGAATGGAATTTAGCAAAATCAAGTAGAAAAGCGTGTCAAGTGACACCCGACCAAATAGCATCACAACTATATTTGAAAATGGGAAAGGAGTCGTCGAAGCCAAATAAAAGGCTGAAATAGACAAAGGATATCTTCGCAACTACAGACTCAGCCAACGTAACAACTGACGAAATGAACGAAGTCACCCAGGAGGTTGAAATTGGTAAGGCTACTAGAACTGATAACATTTTTTCAAATTTCCTAAAAAATTTAGGCCCAGCGACAAGAAAATGGTCAACAAAATTCTTTACTTCAATGGCTGCTTGCCGAAAGCCTGGAAAGCCGAAAGCACACCTGAACAAAAATTACCAACCAATATCACTCCTTAGCTTTTGTTATAAACTTTTCAAAAGGGTCATGCTGGCAAGGATAAAAGGTCCAATCGGTCATAAAATTCCGAAAGAACAGGCTGGGTTCAGAGAAAATGGAAACTGCTGGGACCAGGTTTTAGCGATAACATCACATATCGAGCATGGATTCCAAAAAGGTCGAAAAACCGCAGTCGTGTTTCTGGACTTATCAGCGGCATATGACTCGGTCTGGAAACTTAAATCTCGAATTAACTGGCAGGATCATCTTGGGGATGCTCTGCAAGAACACTGAAAATCACCACACAGGCGATGGAAATGTCTACATAAAATTACTGCTCACCAGTTTGGATGAACAGCGTGCATGTGAACAAAGTAGACACACAGATCAGCTAGGTGCCATAGTGAGAGAGCTCTTCCCACAGCACGAACGGATCACATGGTTGCAAACTCCTTATGACCATGAAGCGAAAGACAGACATGAACGGTCGATCACTGCAGAAGAGATCCAGATGGCTGCAAAAAAGTCAACGAATAACAACCCGCCAGGACCAGATGGAATCATGCTCAGATTGACAATGCAGAAGCTGGTCCTAATACCAAAACCTAGAAAACCGCCAGACAAGCCATCACCATATAGACCTGTATGTTTGTTGGACGGATTGGGGAAAATGCTGGAAGCCGCGATCCTGAATAGACTACGAAAACACACAGAGGGCGAGCACGGACTGTCAGATGAACAATTCAGGGAGATCGGTGGTTGAGGCCATTAAAAAAGTTGTAGAGGATGCCGACAAGGCGCGAAAGCAAAAAATACGGGGTAACCGCTTCTGTGCTGTAACGACGATAGACGTTAGAAATGCCTTTAATAACGCAAGCTGGATCGAGATAGCAAAGGCGTTGCATGCCATGAGAGTCTCCGAGTACCTCTGCAGGATGCTGAAAAGCTATTTCGAGCGACGAGTACTAACGTACGATACTATTGAAGAGAAGAAGACAGTAGACATCACAGCTGGAGTACCACAGGGATCCATTTTAGGACCAACGCTGAAGCTGGCCCACCAGAAAACCGAGATCATGCTAGTTAGTAACTGCAAAAAAAAAAACTAAGCGGATCGTTTTGAACATTGACGGGGAAGAAATCACATTCACTCGCCTATCAAAGTACTTTGAAGTTATGCTGTACGACCGCAGAAATTTTAATAGTCATGTGGACTACGCCTGCGAAAAGACAATGAAAGCCACCGCAGCACTGGCTACCAAAACAGTTAGGACGCAATTAAGAGCCGAGTCATCGAAACAGTGGGAGAGAGTGTAAATCCACGGACAAGGGAAGGTGGAGCCATTGACTCATACTAAACATAACGACATTGGTACAGAGGAAACTTGGAGAGGCTTCCAACTGACCCAGTTTCTGTCGGGCCACGGGTGCTTTAGGAAATACTCGCACAGGTTTGGATTCGCAGAGTCACCTTTGTGCACGACATGCGAGAGAAAGGACGAGACTGCGGAGCACGTACTATTTGTCTGCCCCCGATTCGAACAAGAGCGAGGTGAGCTGATGACGGTGAGTAGGTCAGAGGTTATGAAAGCATATTATCGGAGAAGTGCCGCGATGAGAAGGTGTTGAAAGTAGCGGATAATGTAGTTACAAAAACAATGGCGAAGCTGCAAAGTGCATGGAGAGACGATCAAACAAGACTGCCAGTTGACCTGAGTGAGTAGGTGCGAAAACACAGCCCCTCCCCGAAGTAATGATTCGAGGCGGGAGAAAAGAGCCTTAAGAGTAAAGAAGGAGGTTTTAGTTGGTAGGTTATTGAAGAATGAAACCCAACACTACCTGGTTTCAAGAGGAACGGGTATCTATGAAGATTTCCTCACCCTTATAAAAAAAGAAAAAACACACAGATCAAATGCGCATTACGAATCGTTAGTGGAGCAGTGGAACCAACAGAAGCCGAGTGGTTGCACATAATAAGCAATATAGCGACATCCTTCCTCTACACACAAGAAGCAGCACTGAAAGAGTAGACTGGTGGCAAAGTGCTGAAGTTGTGAACACGCCACTAATAAACGACCCCACGATTGAAGTAGCAGGGTCGCTGCCAATTGCGGGCATTACCAACCTAAGTCCTATTTTTACTTCTATAAGTTCAGTGAATTTCATTGAGGTTCCCAAGTGCATCTCTTTTTTTCAACAAACTTTTATGAGTCTCAACGTTTCCTTTCCAACGGAGAAATAATTTACTTAGAGCTTATGGTAATGTTCAATGAAATTATGGAACTGTAGCATTAAAACTGATTTTCATTGCAACAGTGCAATGAAAATGCTGATAGGCTAAACATAATATCTATCAATCCACTTTTCGACCTTACGATGACGTACACTCAATTCCCAATACAAAGGTAGCTATCACTAATGATCGCATCACAAAATTACACGTCCGCTTCGATTTCGGTGCAATCATTTCCTCTTTTATTAATATAACGGAATGATATTAGCTCAACGACGATCACAGAAACACTAAAACAAATTTGTTTTGATATATATTTTAAAATTACAAAATTTGCATAAAATTGAGGAAAGTAATTTTTAGCGTTATGCATACCAACACGCAAGAAATTTCTTCGATTGGTTAAAAGAAAATAAAATAAAGAAGAGATCAACGCTCTGACCTATGGTTTCATCTTTCATTCTAAATTAAAAGGTGGAATCGGTCGTTAGCAATAACTAAAGATGACAACAACACCTGACACACATTCCGTCCAACGTACGATTTTAATTCATTTTGTGTTTTTCAACATAATTTTGCAAACGTTTATGCATACGTGAAAAGAATTTTAATAAGTTTGCAGTTTCTATAGATCCCAACTAATAATGAAACGACATTCGGAATTTAACGTTTATTTTATTCGAAATTCGATTCTACAAAAACCGATAACCAACGGTAGTCTAACCGAAAAACTTTCAACTTATGCACAAGATTAGGTATACTACTTTTTGTCAACGACATCACCAACAAACTTTCTCAGTTTATCGGTGTCTTGCAATCCAACCATTTTCTGCTCAACTTTTCCGTTTCGAATTGCAAGCAGTACAGGCACAGCAGATACTTCATAGTCCAATGCTAGATCACTGTACTCATCAACATCCACTTTCGCTAAATGAACTTTTCCATCGTTTTCTGATATCACTGTCTCTATGCGTGGCGTTAACATTTTACAGGGACTGCACCATCTAAAACAAAACGCAATCGATTTATATCAACGAATTTCAGTTTTGTAAACATTTCGAATTTACGTTGCAAAGAAATCCACTATCACTGGTTTTTTGCTGTTTATCACTTTTTCGTCGAATTCTTCCATGCTCTGAATTTTAAAAATTTCTTGAAGACGTGAAGTCGTTGTCACCGCACGAATTGATTGTATTGACGAAATTATTTTGGTTCTCGATAGAGCGAACATTTTGAAAATTTTGATTTGAGTTTTTTGTTATGAAATAAGTAAGTAAAACACACAAGCTGTGATGAGACCACGAAACGTGCAGCAAAACGTCACGAAATGTCAAATCGATTTTCTCACGTGTTTAAAAAACTAGCGGCAAAAATAGGAACTGTTAACAACAGATGTCACATTCTAGAGACAGGAGGGTTTGTCTGACAAAAGGATGTAGAAAGTTCTATAAAAGAGGGTGACTTCATTTGTGTAAACCAATGACATACTATAAATACAGACTGGTAGTCTTTGACAAAAAATTAACAAAAATTGAAGCAAAAGTGCTTTGCGAAATGTTTAGGAGGTTTGGTAAATTACGCTAAATTTAGGTGGATTACGTATTTTTAGAAGAACAAATCAGCATGAATTGTGTATGTGTTGGGGTGCGATGTATGTACATACACAATACTATACACGAAACATGTATTTTCATTTCTGCTTCAGCTAATTTAATCGGCAAAGTCGGTCTGAGTTCAGACGAATCGTCACTTCAATGAAAATTTTAGGCTCGTATGTACGAAGAACGTAGTACTTCGAAAATGGGTCTATTACGTTTGCCACGAAGTTGGTAACCAGTCGATTTGAGGGGGGGAGCATTGATCACGTTCCTAAGCTGCAGAATCTGCAAAAAAACTGTAACGTCAACACGATAACTCGAGCAAACGATTTTCAAAATTTTTTTTCCTTGAAAGGTAATCGAAATATCTTTTATGGTACTGAATCTGGGCCCAAGGGCCGTTTAAGTGGTTTTTGGTCTGTTGGACATAAGTCGAGTAAATCTTTTCCGATTTTCATAATTTCTTTTGTTTGAAAGGTGTGGGCAATTTATGGAAGCAACTTTTTTGATTTCGAGCCCTTAGACTTAGCTAGGGCACAAAAATCGAGTCCTCTGCTGGGCCCTACCGGCCCTACGCGTTTTTTGTACACAACTCCAGTAAACCTTTTACGATTAAAAAAAAAGATTTTAATCGAAAGGTTCAGAAATGTCTCACATTTCATAGAAGAAAATTTTTTGATTAGAAGCCCTTGGACTCAGCCAGGACACTGAAACTGAGTTTATACTAGGACTCATCGTGTTACTTTACATAAATCGGGTCTATCCTAACCAATTTTGTTGATTCTTTTTCTATTTGAGAGGGGAGCCGAGTACCGAATTATATTCAAAAACAAATTTGGGCCCGGTGCTTAGGGCTCAAGTGGGACTCGGGTCGGTCCTTAGGACAGCTAACCAAAAAAAAATTTGTTTGCTATGTTGCAGATGAATGAAATTCTTCCTATGCAACAAAGTGTCCAAGGCCTCTACTTAGGGCCTTGGGTCGGCCCCTGACCAAAAACATTTTTTTGCTATGTTATAGAGCAAATTAAGGCAAACATTTTTGTCTATGGAAGTAGGTGTCCGAGGTCGCTCCTAAGGTCGGCCCTAGATAAAACATATGCAAGGGACCCGTACGAATCAGAATTGATGTGGCAAACAGAGTTGATGTTACGAAAAGACTCGAACGTATTTAAGTAAATAATGCCTTAACTCGCAAGTGTATGACATCACGTATACATTAAATTGTATTGCAAATTGCCCAGATTGGGGGGGGGGGGGGATTGGGTAGTTAGATAGGGCAGCGCTTGATAGCATATGAGCGGAGTGTGGTAGTCCGGGTCATATGCCAGGCGTGCAACTGTCTAACTATCAAGTGCTCTTTTTACGTCCACGTCGTAGTCCCTGGGACCTCAATTCTCTTCGGAGTTTTGTGCTAAACTTAAGAGTGCTACCTGACGACTTGCCTACGGGTTGTCGGGGAAACGGATCAGTGGGTTGAGCGAAGTGTTAACGCCTCTTCCTCGTAAAAAAAGCACAGTTCAAGAAACTCTACAAGAGCCTCGGGCAAGACGCGCGAAAGTTGGACGTTGCGCAGTGGAGAAGTCTGGCCCAGGATCGCTCCAGATGGAGAAACGTTGTAGAGTCAGCCAAAACCCGCTTGTGTTAGAAAGGCTGATAAGTAAGTAAGTAAGTAAATTGCCCAGAGGGCAATATTAAAAAATCCGTCCGAAGCAACGGTGTAAAAAAAACCCTTCCGAAAGTACAAAATTTAGACAAAAATATTCACCTCACTTTTCTCTACAACATAGCAGAAAACCATTTTTCGGGCTAGGTTCGACCTTATTACCGTATCGACTTAGGACCCTCAGACAAATACTTCCATAGACAAAAATAATTACAATTTTGTCTGCAACATAGCAAAAAACAATTTTTTTGGTTAGGGCCGACTCTAGGACCGACCTGAGGCCCACTTGAGCCCTAGGCACTGGAACCGAGCCCAAATTCGTTCTTCGAATGGGTCTAAAAATTGTTTTTTGCTATGTTGCGGAGCAAATTGAGGTAAAAATTTTTGTCTACGGAAGAATGTGTGCCCTAAGGTCGGTCCTAAGGTCTGCCCTAGACCAAAAAAAGGGTTTTTTCCTATCTTGTAGAGAAAATTGAGGGAATTTTTTTTTTATGGTTCTAGGTCGGATGTAGGGCCATGTTAGGCCCTGATACGTCGTCAAATACATAGTTGACTGTGTAGGCGGAGTTAGCCTGGCCGTAAGGACAGTCCTAGACCACAAATTTTTTTTGCTATGTAATAGAGAAAATTGAGATGAACATTTTTGCCCATCAATGTTCTCCTTAGAGCCCATCATATAAAAAAGTGAAAATCCCCCATTATCCTCCCTTAAATGTTAGAAAATCCCATACAAAATAGAAAATTCTTTGTCAACGATACTTACGATTATCTGGCTCTCACGTCTCACCCAAACTTCTTATAGCTATTCTTGAGGAATTTTATCTATTTTATTGTATCAAAAAAAAGAGATTGTCGATTGTGGAATTTTTTTAACATTATGTTCTGATGCAACGCAACAGTCTTGGTTAGTAAGTTCAACCTTTTAGTCAAGTTAATGAACAGTTGCCTGTAGCCGTTGTTAGTTCTTCTCACAATCAAAACTACATTTCTACCAGAAAAATGAAAACAAATGGCGTCTTCCAACTCGAATTCCGCGATCTACGACCACATTTTCTATTACTATCTAGGGATGCTTCCAGAGTTATTGATTTAGGAAATTTTCTAGGAGTATCATTTCTCCCAGACATACAAAATTCACAAATAAATTCGCATTTCTAAAAATGTATATTTCTGTGACTTCGCAACTTCAACAAAATGTTTTCTAAGATTCTACTACGGGCTTTATTATTGCTTTGTCCTGAAGACTTATTACCCATCCAGGGTGTAGACCATAAAATATTTGACGAGGATCTTTAGTCTGCGTGAGCATATCGTAGTCTGGATCGTCTTCTATTTTCGGCAACTCGTAACCGTACTTCTGAGCCAAGACCTGTTTTAGAATAATGTTGAAACACCGACTTTGCGAACAATCGTCAAGGAACTTACCATCCTTTCATGACTAACGGCTTCCGGATCAGCTAAATAGCCCCTGTTCTTCGGATTGGTGTAATATTCCACAGCGTCTGATGGTGGTAACATACGCCTTGGGATTTGAATACCTTTCTCGAACCATTTATTCGGATTCGTTATAGCCCATAAGCTGAGCTGGTCGTAGTAAGATGTTCGAATTACTCCGCCTTGACGTTCAATTGTCGCGATGATTAATTCGGTTGCATGTTGCACTTCAATGTTAATTTTAGCCTTAAATTCATTCGCTCCCTCCTCAGTTAATTGAACACCGAAATGGTGCTGATCTGGTCGACAGAAGTACAAACCGGTGTTGCAGAATGTGGTTAGGTCAATAGGTTGCTTTCGGTCTATACGATCGGCGTCAAGAAACAATTGCAACCGTTGCATACTGATGGGGGGATACTGACGTCTGAGACTGTAACAGATTTTTGGTTTTCATTTAATGTTTTGCAAACAAAAAATTAACGACACTCACTGTTGTCCCTTATAGTACGGTTCATAGGGAAACCTCAAGTAGAACGGATTGTTGCCGGTTTCATATCCAAGACGCGTGAAGTTTTGCCGTGCTAGAGAACCTTTATTACCAGCTCCATGTTTGTCACCACCGTGTTGGCCACGACCACGTTTAGTCTTCACAAAGATTTAGGTTTTTTGTTTTTGTTAAGAATTCTGATTTTCACCGATCTTTCATGCCTACTTACGTTCTTTTTTGAGTTGGGATTATCACGAATATTCGACAGCGCCACACGGGGTAACTTTCGCAACATTTGCAACGCCTTTTCTGTTGTGTGAAACGTTGAAGCCATTTCAATCAATTGGCCGATTCGCAAATCAAACAAATATTTTTACAATTTGCACAAAACCTACAAAAATTATGGTAAAAAGCCGATTATCACGAGCTGTCATGAATCTGCAGTGCTGCAGCATTTTCGAGTCATACGAATTTTGACAGCATTAAGAACGTCAAAACATAACCTTTTGACATAAAAATTTAAAGTTTTTTTTTGTCTTGTATAACGTTTGTGCGAAAGTGAGAAGAACTCCTGTTGTCACCGTATGAATGATTACTCAATCCATATAATTAGTGAATTGAATAAGAATGCCAAAAAACGTTGACGAAGAGAAGAAAAATCCCTGCCTTAAGGTAAAAACAGTGGTTTGGAGTTCGTTTACGCATGTCAGTTTTACAGGAACAGAAAATGACCTACCAATGTTTGAGCAAAAACGACTACGACAGAGAAAAGTGCGAGGCCTTTTTCGATAATTATAACAATTGCAAAGAATTTTGGGTAAGGAGAATGACCTTTCCAATGTGTGATCTACGTTGATTTTATTTTTCATTTTTCTGAAATAGGGAAATTTATATAGAGAACGACGTCGTCAAAGGATAAGACCGTATATGCCTGAGGGAGAAGAAAGGGAAAAAATAAGGAAAGAGTATATAGAGCGTATGAAAAATAGACCGGATGCTTAGAGCTTCATTTTTGTGCATTTTGTAGCAATTGTAAATAAATACTAGTTTTAAAAGTTCAAATCGTTGTGTTGCTGTTTCTGAGTCAATTATGATAAACATTGTGTTGCTTGGAAATAGAACTATTCTATTCCTATTTCCACGCAACACAACGCTTATGATAAATACTAGTTTTCAATTACAATCAATACTGAAATAAGTGTAAATTGGCCTAAAGGTTACACTATACTTGAATGATTGCAAATCTGACTCGTGACCAAGCTAGATTTCGAGGTGGAATTGAATTTTAGGCAAACATGCAAAAGCGTATCTGCTCCCTTTTCCTCACCAAAATAAGGTTGCATTCATTCATGCGTTTACATACTATGATCTCCTTCAAAGACTCCTCCGTTACATTAACCCCAAAACCATTGGTTTCAGTTGAGTTACAAAAACATTAACTTTGGTTTAGGATCTCTAACCAGAAAGAAATCTGAAAAAACTTGCTCCATTAGAAAAACTTATTTTCAATGTTTTTATTTAAGCGAAAAAAAAGACTGCTCACAATGGCGCAGCCAGTAAAAAAACGATCTTTTCAACAACAAATTACAATAAATAAATTTCATCTACTCTACTTTTCCCTAATGTTGCCAGGATGCATGCCGCATTGCCTCTTTGAATTGCAACTTAAATCTTCTGTAATAGGAAATCTTTCGAGCGTGATTCCCCAGAAGCTGTCCTTATCAATGACCCTAATTTGCCTATAAATTTCTTCGTTTCTGGGCCCATACAACCTAGAGTTTCGAAAGCAACAGGAGTTAATAAATAATTCTCTTTTAAACGAATATAATGATTGTGCTTAAATCTTTCCGCTTTATCGGCTATTGAACGCGCTTTCTTGGAAGATTCATTGACATAAGAAGGAGCTAACGTGTCTCGAACAGTCACGTCCCAGAGAAGAGACTTTCCATGACTTAGAGTCATGCCATCAGGTCGTTTACCAATTAAACAATTTTCTTCATTTGGCTTTTTTCTCTGTTACCAACGAATTTCATATTTTCAACGCATCTAGGAGAAACGAATTTTGCATTTAAAGAAACGGCTATTGAATTCATCGTTACTGTTCAATCAAATGTTAAAATGTAGAATACAGAGAGTAACAATGGATTCGTTCATCTACATAGCAATTTCAGTTATGATTTTACATTTCATATCAAATCTCTACGATTTTTAATTTGCCTACCTTTTAATCTCAATGCTCCTCTGAAGTGAGTGATTAGAATTTATTCATTAAAATTAGCGTGAAGAACTGAATTCCTTTCAGGAGGGCTTAACGGGCAATATAGTGTTGCACCAGTGGCTCATGGCGGCATTATGGCTATATTTAAATGTGTGAGTGTGAATGAGGGCTTTAGCCTCAGTCTTTCTATCCTCAGTCTGCATACTTTACTGTTACTAATGAAGTATTTCTTTAGTAAGTACATTCTCTTGGAGAACTATGATGTAACATGAAGCAAGTTTCTAAGTAATATGCAAGTTTCCGAGTCTCAATGTAACTCTATAATATGGGTGTCATGAATTAACACCCCAGCTCAATATCGCCTTTATCGCACTTATTCAATATCGCCCGCTCGAAACGCCCGGACAATTTCTGCGAGCGATATTGACCATATGTGTAGTTTCGCCCGCTCAATAACGCCCGGAAAATTTCTTCGGACGAGTTTTTCAATATTGACATGTATTAACGCCCAGCTCAACATCGCCCAGAAAAATTATCCAGGCGACATTGAGAGGGCGAAACAACACAGGTGCGTAGTTCCGCCCGCACAACATAGCCCGTTCTAAAGCGGAAATGTTGGACCTTACAGCATTTGTAAAAGGAAAAATGATTTCATATTATGACTCAAAACACAGCAATAGAGAATTTTCTTTCTCTTTCACTCTAACACTTATTGCATATTGTCGTATCACTCACACATATGTATTTTACCTGTTGACTGTATTGAAGCGTGGGCAACAGTAGTTTTTGTCTCATTGCAATAAGATTGTTGTGTGTGAGTGAAAAGATGTAAGAGCGAAGAGGTAACAATGATTTAAGCCGTATGAGGAACAATATTTGTTGTCGGCGATATTGAGCGGGCGAAACTGCGCAGATGTTCAATTTCGTCCGGTGCAATACCGTCCTGGGCGATATTGAGCTGGACGTTTATTCTTTTCAGAAATTCTCCGGGCGTTATTGAGCGGTAAAACTACGCATATGGTCAATATCGCCCGCAAAAATTATCCGGCCGTTATTGAGCGGGTAATATTGAGCAAGTGCGCAGTTTCGCCCGGTGCTATATCGCTCCGGGCGATATTGAGCTGAGTGTTAATTCCTGACACCCTATATATGCCGATGTCATTGTCGCCTACCAGTTTTGAAGGTGTGAACTGCCACACAATTTAGTTACGCCAAGTCAATTCATGCCTTTAGTGCGTCAACGGCTTTTGTCAAAGTATACTGTTTTTCATGACACAATACCTAAGCTGTTAAGCAAGTAATACCATTAGTTTCACAGCTGATGCAGCATGTCATGAAAAGCAGTATACTTTGACATAAGCCTTTGAAGTACAGCAACGGCTCAGAACTGATCGAAATTTCTCTTGTGATTGATTTGCTAAGTTATTACAACGAGTTTGAGAAAACTTCCATCTTGTGATGTCTTCAATTGAAAATGATTTGAGGAATCTTTAGTCTTGGGTCAAGAAATTTGAGAAGACTTTAATCAGTCGTCCTTAATTTTTGGGATGTATCCAGCCGCTAGAAATTTGAGAAAACTTTAATCTTAGGATGGTGTCGGAAAAAAATACGTTTCGACATCCATGTTTGTAACATTAGACGAAAGACTGTTGACATCAAAAGATTGGAGATTTCTTAAAATAGCGAAAGACTGTCGACAGCTCAAGATTAAAGTTTTGCTCAAAATTATGGATTTATCCCACGATCGAAGTTTTCTCAAATCTCCGGTCAAGTATTGATGTCGTAAGACTAAAAATTTCTCCAAATCAGAAGTTATCTCAAATTCAATAGCAACAAGCAATAAGTTAGCGAAAGGAGCAATAAGCTAAAAAAATCATTGAAAGTTCGCGCGACAAAAAATTTGTAAGAAAACTTTTGGTCTAACGTAATCGTTACCTGAAAGTTTCGAATGTAACCAGATTTAGGACAGTTCAGGTTTGTTTTCTGAAGTAACTGAGCCGAATCAGGTCGACATATTTCATGGTTTGTAAGAGCACAGCATTATCATACTCATCATCAAACTTTATAGACCGTTTATAACTTTCGGTGTGAGGTCTTTACGCCCCGTGATCATGGGTCACCCTCCTCCATACCCTCGTATCCTGTGCCAAGAGTGGCCTAGGACACCCGGGACCTGAGCATTCAATATCCTCTTTGGCAGCCTGTTACTACCCATCCTCTGAACGTGCCCATCACCCTTAAATTTTCCCTGATGTAGCCGTTCCTGATATGATTGTCCCACTGTTCTCTCCAATTCACCTTTGTTTTGCATACACTTAACTTCATCCTGTACATCCCCTTCTGCAAATCATTGGCATTATCCGCTTAGAGAATTAAGTCAAACGTATAGGCCAACTTCCATCATTTCCACTTTCCCCTGCAAATTGGTCTGTTTGATGGTTTTGTCCATGAAAATTATGAACAGAAGAGGAGAGAGACAACAACCCTGTCGAAATGAGGCATCAACCTCGAAAACCTCACTAATTTCACCATTTGTTCTTACCGCAGCCCTGCTCCCTGAATAAATGCTTTTAATAGCACCCAATAAACTTCCATTAATTCCGTACTCACTAAGCACCCCGAGTACAAACGCTATAAATAATAATAATCCGCCGTTTCAATCCGTTCGGGTCAGAGTCTAGATCATTTTATGTACTAGTTCCGCAATTTTTTGTGAGCTTTTTTGTTCAGATGGATTCTTCTTAGAGATCGTTTCGTTACCGAAGTTTTTACTGAGTCAGTGCTAAATTGCTCACAAACCTAGTGCCTACGATGAACTAGATGCGGCACAAATTCTATAATTCCGTTCAAAAAGAAAGGAAAATTGATCGCAACATTAGCACCCGAAATGAAAGTCAGCGCGTCTGCCTGAAGCCAAAGCTTTTTTTGAAACCCCGAACTCCAAAATCGAATCCTTGTTCCAAAGGATTTCAAGTAAGTCTGCCTGAAATGCAGGCCCGTATCTAGACCTCGAAATCAGAGGGGGCACTTGCCCCAAGAATAAAAGCACTGTTATTTATATATACATTTTATTTCAGTTAATACAGTTGAACTCACCTTTCAGGATTATTGTGAAATCGTTTAAGAACCTGATCAACATTCACATATTGCGGAGCTACACCCGAAAGTGTCTATAGTTGCCATCAACTTGTACACATTTGGAAAAGCTTCTCTCACAGCGTATAGTTCGGACAATACGTTGAATCTGCTCTTGAAATCGTTTTCGTCATCTCTTTTTTCTTCTTCGTGTTGTTTTCGTTTCTTTTCAATATATGATTTTGCAACAAGAAGCTCTGCTTCTGATGGCAATGGCAGACCGAGCCTTTTCAGTGGTTGCAATTTTTCCAGCGAAAATTCGTTAGCATCAGAAATCCGAGAATATCCGAATTTTCCCCGAAGCGGATTTCCATTTCTGCCGTGAAAACATCGATCACTTCGAAATATGCTGATTTGATGTTCGATCAGTAAAAATGAATTGAAAGTTGACGGTACTTTCTTGTTTCGCGATGGTCGACATGAAATTGGAAGCTTAATATGATTGGTAAGAATGTCCTCGCTACATTTCCAGATTCTGTCAAACGAGTCAGCAGTGCGAAGTTTTTCAACTTCGGAAATTGCAGTTTTGATGACTGGCATAGCTTCACGGTATCCAACGTCACGGGACTGTAGTATTTTGTCAGTTCAATTCAAGAATTCTTTCATGTAAGACAGTCCTTTTGTAATCACCACAAATAAGAAAGAAGAAATGGGCACTTAACATATTATACTACAGCAGTTCCTAAAGGCCAGGTTATGTCAGTACATATTGCAAAGGAAATTCAAAACGCTGTATGCGGGCACACAGACTATAATAAAAATTGATAAGAAATTTCAATCTGCTGATCAGTTAGTTTTGTTAAATGAACTCCTCCCTTTAATTTCTACTGGTAATTCATGAGGAGGCAAGAGCAGTTTTCGAGGGGGCCCCTCCGGAGATACGTGCCTGCTGAAATGTGAATATCTCATAAAAAACGTTTTGCTTTTGATTATTAATTAATTATATTTTAGGCGATGATTATGTTTTATAATACAAATCCTTAAATACCTAACTAATTAAGTGTCTAAGATTTTTTCTTTATTTATTTTTTTGTAATATTTTCTTCAAGATAATTTTTCTTAAGTTTTAAGCAAAAAAAAGTATAAAAATGGCTTCGTGTTTCCATAAGTTGTGAAGGATGGTCTAACCGTGTGTTTCTGAAGAATTAGATTAAGATTTATTGTGAAGGTTAATTTCGAATAATGAAAGCACGAATAATCGTTTAATTGATGGTTCCAATCTCCTTCATCACTTTCTAAAACTACAATTCAATCGTTTTTTGATTTTGTTTTAGTAATTGTTTTTCTCATTTTTATAATAATTAACTTTGTTAGATTAGAAGGCCACATATTAATAAGGTAGTAGTTCAATCTACTTTTCAAAATTCCTGTTTGAATGTAAACTTTTTCCTTTTTTTTCGTCGTATTTTTGTTAAGCCGCAATGGAAATACGAAAAGAATTCTGAGGTTCAACTAAACGAATATCTATAAATCGATTAAAAATACTACTATTTCACGTGTTGTCAGTATAAAAATATGATCCACATCTTCCATTCCTTCAATCTTCTTTTTTTTTTACTTTTTTTAAATTTTTTTTATTTATTTTTTAGAAAAAAATGTAACGTTGTAACATAAAACGTAATACTCCTAAGCTCTATGCGAATTTTATTTTCAATATTTTTTTTTATTATCAATGTTCCAACGTCGACGAAAACGAGAAAAAGGAAGAATTTAGACGGATTGGTCAGGAAGGAATATCATCGAAATTCAATAATGTTTTCTATTTCATTTGAGATACTTCACATTTTTGATTTTGTTATTTTCTGTTCGTTGGTTTTCAAAACTAATTGCGTCGCTTAAAAGAAATCGACCAACTAAAGTGAAAACTGAGAATTTTATAGATGAAGCACACACATTACAGGGTTGATTACGTTGAATTTTTGTAACATTTCATGGTATCCGATGGTCAAATTTTTAACAAAACACAGACGCTTTTTTTTCGTCAAACGTATTTTGCATGACATAAGACGAT
This sequence comes from Pseudolycoriella hygida, assembly GCA_029228625.1. NCBI lineage: Eukaryota > Metazoa > Arthropoda > Insecta > Diptera > Sciaridae > Pseudolycoriella > Pseudolycoriella hygida. The sequence goes on along the minus strand of CM055406.1, from coordinate 40,449,971 downwards.
TTTTAACTCATTCAGTGCCGCTACGAGTACACTCGTTTGAATCTTGCATTGCATCTCAGGTATCTGTGATACAAGCAGGCATATGTTGAGGAATGTGTTCACTTATTCCTAACAGCAAGTCGGATGCCATGTTTGACATTTGTCGTGCTTAGAATCGATTCACTCAGATTCGTTGACATTCTAACAATTACATTGGCTGACTCCATCGGTACCGTCATCTCTTTCACTCTTTCAATGTGAATTATATTAACATGAGACAAAACACATTCGTTCCCCAGGGCCCTATTTTCAATATTTCGTGACATTGAGATTTTTTCCAACGAGAAATATTTCTCCCTAACGAAATACCACGAGATAATTTTACGAGAAATTGTCACATAAAATTTGACATTTACGAGAAATTCTGAAAAGAAACGTCAAAAGTCACGAAATGAAAATTGAATTTCTCCGAATCACGACGTCTCGTGTTGAGATTCCTCTCGACTTAAAATCTCTCGAATATTGAAAATAGGGCCCCAGGTGACAAGATATCTACTTTGTTAACTTTGTGCATTTGGTTGTTTTCCATACAAACTAGTATCTTTTTCAACAGAATGGGCGAAAATACATTTGTGTACACTCATGTTCTATAACATTCACATTATTTACAACGGTAGATTTTTACGTGGAATGAGCCACTTACATTTTCGGTTCGAGTAAAACCCAAGTTGTGATTTTTCTCATCGGATGAAAACTATCACAGGCGATTTCCGTCGTCGATCGTAGGTCCGACGAAATATAAACTCTTTGGAAGGAACTAGATTTGGCCGCCCAATATTGACTACATTTTCCTTTTTGTCGTTTCACTTTATTGTCGTTGTATGCAAAATTATAACAAAAAATAAGTCAGAACCAAAAATGTAAAAGTCCAGAAATGATTTGTCTTTCAGTTTGTTTACAACCTGTTTTTCCATTATTTCGTTAGTATTTAGTTGAATGGCACTGGCGAAGGGGAATTTCAATGATATTTTTTATATAAGACATCCGATAAAATTGTTTGTCTGTCTGCTTAAACCATAGAGCGCTAAAATTTAACGGCATGTGACAACTGCACATTGTTGGGTGAAAGTATGTGTTTCAAGTAGGCAAGGGAAAGGGTAATTTCCGTTGGATTGGTTCTCATTATATGAATCGTTGATATTCCAAGCTATTTGTTTTGTTTCTATTCGAACAAAAATTATTTTGATTTCAGCTGTAAACATATTATCGGAAGACTTAACAATTATTTAAATGCATTTTTAACGATATATTGCTTTTCTATTTCTCTTTAAAAAAAATTAGTTTAAAACAAAATCGAAAGAAAAATATTTTTTTTTATATAAAAAATACTGTGCAAAATATTTATCAGAAATGAAATGCTTGTTGAAAACTCCCGAAAACTCCAAATGCTCGTAATAATAAAACTTCACCGTAGGTTATTTTTGTGAAGTGTTATTTTCATTTTTTTTGTAAATAAAAACGAAAACAATGAATAAAAAAACCGTTGCTATCGAATACTAAAGTAACAAAATGTTTATTTGACGTGTAAAGTTTAGTAGTTTGATTTTTTTAACGATTTTTTAATACTTTCCACTAATAAAATAACCTTTTACACTCGCCCAGCGATAAAAACAAATTTAATTAAAAAAAATTCATCGCAATGATTTTCCCTCGCACCCGATACTTATGTTTGGTTCTTTTTTGTTTATTTATCTTTAATAATTTTCAATCAGTTTTAGATTTTATTTTTTTTTTTCTTAAATTAAAAAAGAAATTACTTTAACCTCAGCGATTCTATTTTTTTTTTCTCTCATTTAGTTTTTGTTTTGTTACTTTTTCTTCACTTTTTACATATTTTCAAATTGATCGACACGACGTTTTGTATTACCTTTACGAATTTCACGTAAAGTTTTATATTTGTCACGACCTTGACGTACATTTTCACGATGAATTTTATCGTTTACCGTTTCTTTTGTCTCATCTCGAGATTGTGCCAAATCTTGTTTGAGTGCCTGGAAAATGAACGAAATGACAAATGTATTCACTGCTAGTGTCCTCTATTCTTCTATTCGTAACGAACCGGAGTGTATGGCAGAATAATAAAGGGTAAAATACTAAATTTGATGTATATTTGATGTATATTCGATATATTTTTGTTGTATTTTTGATATATTTGTGATGTATTTGTGATGTAATGAGTGTTGTAAAGGTTGTGTTAGTGACGTTTTGTTTTGGTGTCGCATACATCGACATAACTTGTAACAACACTAATACATCACTAGTACATCACCAGTACATCACTAATGCATCAATAATACACCACCAATACGTTAAAAGATAAATTCGTACTCGTGATGTATTAGTGATGTAATGGTGATGTAGTAGTGTTTTACAAGTGATGTGTTTTTGGTGGACGTTTCCATTCGTAAAGGATGTAAGTACAACCGTCAACTTTTGACAGCTATCAGATTTGCATTTTGGCTCAAAGTTTTAAAAGCGATTCCTGTCATAAATACAAATAACTTTAAGGACTTAAATAATTATTGGTGCCAAAATTCAAATCTGACAGCTGTCAAAAGTTGACATTTGTACCTACATCCTTTACGAATGAAAACGACGATATGTGATTGTTGTTTTGGTGTCGTATGTTTAGTTTATTCATGATGTATGAATAATGATGTAAAAAATTCTATCCTACCACCAAATACACTTCACTCGTACAGCACTAATACATCACCACTACATCACTAATACATCACCAGTACATCACTAATACATCACGAGTACAAATTTATCATGTATCGATGTACTGGCGATGTATTAGTGATGTACCGGTGATGTGCTGATGTTGTATTGGTGATGTGTTAGTGATGTGGATGTATACGACCGACACCAAGACAACACACTCATACATCATACATTTACAACACTCATACATCAAAAATACATTACAAGTATATCAAAAACACAATAAAAATACATCAAATTTAGTATTTTGCTCTTTATTATTCTCCCATATCATTCACGAACCGAAACCACTTTTGGTACTTTATGAGTTGGTAATCGTCAAAAAACCCTTTCCCGTCCGTTGACTCGCCGTGGTGTTTCGGTTTGTGACGGAAAAAATTGACTAAAAGACGAAAATTTCGGAATTTTCTTACTCAATGAAAATTTCTCTGTTTCCGTTCTTGTTACGAAAATTGGCTATCAAATTACCTTCAATTGATCATGAAGACGTTCGCTTCGTTCCGCTAGTGTACGTCTATCCTCAACCGGATCTTTGATACTTTCGTCGATATCTAAGTCTCTAGATACGTCACCACTGTTATTGTCTCCATTTGTCATCTCTTCGTCATCTTCAGCAATATGATGGTGTTGTGGTGTTGCTGAAGCAGCCAAAAGAGCAGCTGCTACTTCCTCCTGGTAAACATTTTTTTTTTTTGGTTCACAAACTTTCAACACATCGAATTTATGCTTCATATTTACCTGTTTGCGACGAGCTTCTTCAACTTCATCTTGTAAACGTTTTGTTTCACTGTCCTTGATATTAACTTCATCTTGGATACGTTGAACCTCCGCCTGTTTCGCTTGAATTTCCTCTTCCAATTTCATTCGTTCAGCTGCTTCCATATTCTTGGCATCTTCTAAACGTTGCAACATACCCTTCAATTCCTTCTGGCGCTGTTCCAATTCCTCCTTGGCCGCCTGCAACTGTCTAAGTTGCTCCTCCAATCGTCGGATAATATCTTGAGCTTCGGACAAATTAGCCTGCGATCTTTCAACTTCTTCTTGCATGGCACGCAGACGATCTTCATACTCTTGCTGTTTCTTTTCAGCCCGTTCTCGTGCAGCTAATGCCATTTGTAACTTTTCACGTTCTTGTTGCTTAGCATTCTTTTCTTCTCTAGCTTGCGCTTTCATTTGTTGCACATCAATGGTATCGGGTTTGCGACGACGCATGTACAACTCATGGTTACCCATGCACAATGCAAGAATTCGTTTATTGATACGAACACGTGGAGCAAAGAACACAAAGTCTGGAGCTTTCTTATCAATTGGTTTGATGATGAATTTCCTATCGTTGAACGAGATGTTACGAATCTCAGACCATGGAAAACCGATTTTCGGCGTCAGTTTGTCATCTTTTTCGTAGATGTTCAAACCCAACGCATCCACGCCCAACCAAAGTTCAGTGCCTTTTTTATTACGAATTTCGAAATAATTTACGCCATACATTTCCAAATCCTGAGCTATTTTCAAATATTCCATCATTGCATCTTCACGCAACATTCCTTTATGTTCTTGCCACCAAGACATAATCGACTGTTCCCATTCGTCTTTTGACATTTTATGTTGATCGATCACACGTTGCGGCAATAAGCGATCGTTCGACAAGAAACCAGCATTGTGCGATCCTTTATTATGATCACCATGACGTGCCTGTACGGCGTATGATGCTAGAAGCACTGACGTTTCAGGCGGTGAATATATTTCGTCCGATAAAATGGCATTTTTCACTTGAAGATAGAATAAGCGTAGAGTAATGTCTTGGATCAGTTCTTCAGCAACATCTTCGGGATAGAATTTGGCACGGAATTTGAATTGAAGTGGATTTTCCCTTTTAACGTCTTGGTTCATCACCTAAAAGGGACAGAAATGCAATTTGTTAGCATTCGAAACAGTCAATTATTCAAATGGTAAACACTTAAAGTTTATTGTTTTTGTCAAATTACCCAGTGTGAAAACGGCATAGACCCTGTCTGGTCCAATAAGCAAGCATTTAATAAAATGTTAAATTGAATTAGTTTATTGATGTCTAAAAGTTGTATAAGTTCAAATTTCTGTTATACCAAATTCACAGTGTTTAGTGCGGCGTCGGCTTATGTAAAAGTGTACGACATTTCATTTATAAGTTAACTCGCAAACACACTACTTTTCGTCGCTTCACATATTATGGACAGCGTCATGAAATTTTGTATGCTTTGACATAAACCGACGCCACACGAAAAGCGTGGAATCACATTTAAAAGAACGCAGAGAAGGGCTTGGTAGTAAAAATTGGGATATCATTTTCACCAATCATAACTACACTTCTACACACCGATCGTGTGGTAACTGATGTGTTGGCATTACCTATTATTCAACTAATTTATCAATTATCGTATCGCTAAAGTCTTCTTATACATAGTTGTCGTGATGGTTTTTTTATGTTTATCAACTCTCATATTGCCTAGGGTCGTCCAATATGCATTCCATTTGGATAGAAAGTTGTTTCAGACTGTTATTGCCTCATTACATTTTATTTCTTTTTCGCATTTGTTCGGAGCTTGTGCTACCAGTTAATTACAATGAGTTTGTAGGAAAAGAATTATATTTAATTTACAAATTAATGCAGTGAGTTGAATAGAATGAATAATGTTTTTTGTTTCTCTGTAAATAAATTATGCGCAGCACATCATAAAAGTTTTTTATTTGTCAATTACGGTTATCATTCGGTGCCATTTAAGGCTGACTTATCACGCGAAACGTTCGAAGGAGGACACAAATTTCAATGAAATGTTTATTCAGGTAAGTAGAAACAGTCAGCGTTGGACTGAACTAAACCGGTTGTGGGCGGACACAGCCATAACTGGCGGCGCGGCGTAAGATTCTATTTCTAATCTTATAATCTTAACGACCTACAAGATAATGTCCGGTAACAATCCGGAAATTTCCTTGACCTCTGAGACAATTGGCACAACTTTGCCTCCAGGAGTGATTCTCTTTATCCTCTGCTTAAAAAAACATTTATGAAAGACCTTAGCCTTTTAACGACCGATTTGGTCGAAATTGATCCACTACGTTAACCCTGTAATCCAAAGCACAAATTGGAATTGTTCGTTTCCCATATTCGGAGCTGTACTTGCCAAAGTATACACGAAAAAATTTCACTGTCCCGACAACAATCGGTTCACCGGTCTCCAAAAAAGTACAGCGACGGGTGGACATTGATTGTTTTTCACTATTAACCCCTCCAGTCGACAGTCGATGTGCCCTCCTTATCTCAATTTGTTTATTTCCATCAAGACTAAAGTCATTTCAAACACACATTCAGAATCGTTTACGATGTGAAGATATCTAAAAATTATCAAAGCACGATCAAGATTTATGATAATGGAGTGGCAAAATCGCACGTCATTTTGAAATGAGAACTTCACGTGTTCTCAATTATAACGATTAGTAAAATTACCAGTCCAAGCTGTTGCTAACGACAGTCAAATCGTTTTACGTAAATTCTATTATTTAAGGGGACAAGCAAATTCAGTTATATAATTGAGCGGCATGTATTGTGTTTTACAAAGAAAAAGGAGTTGAGCGGGAGGGAATTTGAAATTGTGCCCGTGCCCGATAGGGAATGGGCCGGGCAGGGCACAAATTCAACGGGCACGTTTCGGGGCGGGCAATTCTTTTTAATTTGGGCTAGGAAATAATTTGAACGGGCAAATTCAGGCATGGAATTGACGGCCACATTTCGTGGCGGGCATTTTTTTTTATTTCGGGCAGGGCTTGGGCACAAATTTCACGGGCCCCATTTAGGGTGGGTATTTTTTTCAAATTTTGGGCTAGTGTGAGGCATTCACGGGTAGCAAAAAATTGGTGTCAGCTCACCTCTATTGTTGACAAAGGTTGAGTTATCTATGATCATTGACTAGGTATACTAAAAATTACGTTGAGTGGCAAAGTATAAAGGAAAGAAGTGAATAGTTCATTATATCACAAGTGTTAAAAACCAAGATAATGGACTCAGGTGGTTCAAACGTCCGAGGACTCAAACTAAGAAGAGAAACGATAAGAAGAAAAATATTAGTCAACTTTGGGAAAATCTTATGTTTCTGGCGCATCATTTTTTCTTCTTGGTTTCGTGTAAAATTTAACACGCCTTTCCAGGGAAGCAAAACATTTTATATTTGACATTTTTCACATGTAAACCATCAACTTCGTTTATTGGAAAAATGAAAACATTTGTTGCATTTCAAATGTAAAAAGATTTTTTTTGTTACTCATTCTTTATGAAACAATGCGAGAAAGGATTTCCATATAACTTTCCCGCACTAGTGCGATAAAATAAATGACGAAATCACCTCGTTACGAAATATCAGTTTTTGATAGAAGCTACTTATGAAGGTAGCTTAACGCACAAGATGTGAAATTGCCGATACGTGTCGAAGTACACACGCAGACATCGTGTGCGTTAAACTACCAGCATACGTAACGTGTATCAGACAACGATTTTTGCAATTCACAAAAAACGAGCTTTGCGTTTGCCGAAATTGTCGAAATTTTAATATTTTTTGCGCACTAATGCGTAAAAGCGATTTTTACGCACTAGTGCGTTAAAAAAGTTTTGTCGCACTAGTCCGAAAAGTGACCTCATGTGGCCGAAATGACGCACGAAAAAGCGAGAATTGCAAAAAAAACATTGTTCGATACACGTGTCTTATGATGGTATTTTATCACACTCAATGCCTAGAATGAACATCTGTAACCTTTTGTGATAAAATACCTTCACTAGAAACTAGTATCGAAAATTACTATTTCACTTGGGCGACAATGTTAACGTCTCAAATACTTAAAAGGTATGATTTGGCACAATACACCTTTTTGATGTGAAGCAAGGCATTGATGCGATTTATTTGCAAAAAATACGAAACAAAAAGAAAAATGGTTATTGAATAATTGCTTTATCAGCAATTTACATTGTAACAGTGATCTACCTAAGGCATTGTCAAAAGTAAATAAAAACACAAGGTAAATAATGTTCCCACCTAAAGTATAACCTCTTTCTGAAGTATTTAAAAAAAACTTTTAATATTTAAATAAAGCAGTAAATGCGAAAACATTCCAACGGGTGTCACTTACTTTAAAATTGATATCCCATTTACGGCAAATTTTTGGTGTTTTTGTCTGTACGATTTTGTCTGCTGTTTTTTTAATTTTCAGCTTGTTGGGTATCGGCAACATCGTCAAATGTATGTTGCATTGCCAAATCGAGTGACGAAACGATATAATATTGTTGGCAATAAAGAATTTTCCGAATGAATATTATTCATTTTGTTATTGAAGTGACACCCTTGGAAACATTTCAGATATTATAATTTGTCGCATGTTATGTAACACAAATAACTCAGGCTTGTGATGTATGGCAAAATAATTATGACACTCACAGCCTGTACAAGTTAAAAGAAATATTGGATAATACCCGTGTATGTTTGCTTTTTTCGTTTTTATCTGAGCGTATAGCTCTTTGAGTGACAATTATAAGAAATATAATTCACTTTTTTTACATAGTCGATAGGAAGTAATGAAATGTTAGAATATGTATGGCAGATAAATAGAGCAATAAAATTTTGTGCACTACGTGCTAGTATCATTAGTTTTGGCGAATGAAAAGTTGCATCCTGGAAAATGTGCACGAAAATTACTTTAACAAACCATTGACATATAAAATTTTGTACGCTCCTGACGGAGGTTGACGCAAAATGGTCTCTGGATGAGTAACTTCGAGTGTGAACATGGGAAGACCCTGAAGGTGATTAACGACGAGACCTTCCATATGCCTATCCCAAGGGATTGCATATGATCCCACATGTCGACTTTGTGAGACGATGCCAGATCGTCATATCGGACAGAGCTAATTGGCTTGGAAACAGGTCTACCTGCCTTCCGGCTGATGGAGCGGTGAGCTTCACTGACGGGTTGAAAACTGAAGAAGGAGCGATAGCCGGGGTCTATACGCAGAATCCGGGGAACTGTGGCAGTTTCCGTTTAAAAAAGTTAGCGGAGACGTTTGCGATGTTGAGGGGAGTGACGACGTTAGTCCCAGAGGAGATGACGGGTGGCAGAGCGATCAACTGCTCAGATAGCGAGTCAGTAATCGAGGCGCTTGCATCACCAAGGGACCCTAAACCTATTGGTAATGAGAAATTAGATCACGATTGCCTGGGTCCTTGGGCACACCGGTATAGACGGTAATGAGAGAGCAGACGAGCTGGCCAAGCAAAGCTCAACATCTGCGATCGAGAGCCCGATCTATCACATCTAGCATTAAGGTTGATAGACTTATCAAATCTCTCACTTCTGACGGTTTTGTGAGGTGCTAAGTAAATAGATTTCACGTAACGATCGTTACAAATGATGGATGATGGATTTCACTAACACCAATTCAAATTTAACTAAAATTCCTGTATTGCTTAGTCATAAATTTGCTAGAATTTTAAGTCACTTTGAAACACCAAATTTATTGACAGAGCAACAAGGGAACTAGAAATTACGCAATTTTCATCATACCCTCGAAATCCTGTCGGATGTTGGTGAAGGAAAAAAATGGACGCAAACAGACGTAGAGAGAACAAAAATAACGTCACGTTAAAAAAATCACTTCCATGGCATGCAGCTAGTAAAATTATTGCTCTGTGTGACCTTAGATTGAAATTGACTTGAACAATTTGTCATCCGTTTTGAAATAAATTTTCAAAAAAAAAAATTAATTCGTGTTTGACCAATTAAAAATTGTGTTCATTTCGCTTGAACAACAAAACGATAAGTTTGCATTCAAATTGTGTAAAAATATTGCAAAATGTGTTATAAACATTGAAACGGAAATCGCAAACATTTTTCTTTTAATTTGAAAAATATTGCGTTCGTTTAAAAGTGCTTATGGGAGCAATAAAATATTCAAAGACTCCCTACAGAAAATTTGTTTAAATTAAATTCGCCAAGTATAAATCTGTTTCTGAAACAATCGTTTTCTTATCTTATGGCGATAAAAACATAATTCAGCTTTTTAACTTTCAAAATATTAACCAAATATGTGTAGAAAAAAAATGCTTTATCTCTGTAAATATATCTTTTTTACGTATATTTATCATCATTCACATAAACTTTTATGTGTGTTGTATAAATATATTTGAACTCACTTATGGAACAATTTGTACAAGTGCAAATCTATAAAAAAAATAATCTATGTGGCGGCATCTTTCTAGTTCAATCTATTCGGGTTCGGTTTTATTGTTATACGAAGATGAAAGTTTGAATTGATTATAATGATGTGAATCGGACATTAAACGCCATCCAAATGCATTTTGAATGGGAGCCAAGTATCAGAGGTGATTAGATCCGTTCACTTCGAAAAACTATTATGTAAAATAGTCTCGTAAAATGAAAAAATCGCTTTTCTCTCACTCAAACATTTTCAACAGAGAATCGGTGGTCGGTGGGAAAGAGCCGTGAGATGCTAATAAAAAGCCAAGAATAGGCTTCTTATAAATTCTTGGCTAAATCGCTGCTGGAGGGTCATGAACAATGAGTAATCACTGACAACTGAAAAACTGACCTAAATCTAAAATCGAAAACCTGAGTCAACCAAATAACTAAATTTCGATTCAAAAACATTAGTATCCTTGCTGGAGTCCCTCAGGGTAGTGTGCTCAGTCCCCTTTTATTCAATATATACACAACTGACTTCAAAATTTCATCATGCGAAAAATACATGTTTGCCGGTGATGCTTCTTCTGTTTTTAAGTCTGCAAAGAATCCCAAGGTCATTCTCAACAGGCTTAATTCCGCTAGTAAACAATTGTCTGATTTCTACAAAGCATGGAAAATTAAATTGAATGACGACAAAACGCCAGCCACCTACAGATAAAGTGACTGTCTTGAATACGCAAATTCCCTGGAAAACCATTATTAAGACGCTAGGCATGACGCTTGACAAATCTCTTATGTTTAAAGATCACATAGAACTAACCTTCGAGAAGTCCCTGAAGCTTCTTGCATCCCTGTACCATATTCTCGATCGCAAATCAAAACTCAATGTGGAAAGTAAGTCGTCGATCTACAGCAGTACATTACTATATGCCAGCACTGTCTGGAGCGAATGTGCTTCATGGCATTTGAACAAATTGCAAAAAATTCAAAACACATTCTTAAAAATCACCCACGGTCTCCCTAGGAGATATCCCACGAATGAAATGCATTTCATCCCAAATCTGCCAACAATTAGAGAACAAATTATGAAAATTCATATACAGAGCTCAATTTGTCGAAAATCGGCTTTGGTTTTGAGATTTAGGCTCAGATCGGGTATCTTCCGATATGTTTAAAGCCTTAACTCGAAAACAAGATGAGACTCAGGAATGATCTGATCCGAACTGCAGAAAATGTGGCAACGTATGAATCATAACGATTTACGAGCCCTTGTAGGTAAAGATAAAGGGTTAAATATTTGTGAAACTTCACCCTTATGCTTGCTTGCTTCAGCAACTGAAGAAAAAATTTCCAGCTAGTTGATTGGTAATGCATGTAGGCAAGGTAAGTAACAGGAACTCTACCTCATACCTGCAGACGGAGCGGGAGCAGGAGTATTCTCTATGGAACCATCGGTGGACAGATAATATCACCTAGGGAGATTCGCCGATGTCTTTCAGGTTCGGACTTTCGCTGCACTGATGGGAGTGGGGAAGGCAGTCTCGGCAGAGGCATGTGGGGAAAATGTTAGAGTCTGCTCTGACAGTGAAGCGATGATTAAGGCGCTCATGTCGCCAGTCGTGACATTCAAGCTAATAAAAGAGTGAAGGAAACCCTGAACCGAATGGGACTGAGAAATCGTATAACGCTGGTCTTGATTCCCGGACACTCTGGCGTGGAGGGTAATGAGAGAGCGAGGAAAGACTCGGCGACATCAAGTTGCGGGCCAGAGCGTTTTTTCCCGGCGCCCGATGGGAAAGAGTCTAAAGAATTGCTAAACATGGGCAGAGTGGTGGGTGCCATCACTGGGCATTGTGAATTGAGCAAGCATCTGGCTAAAACGGGACTCTCAACTGCACCTACGTCCTCGATGAGGACACGGGCGTTCATAATATATGTGAATGCCCGAAGTTCTCCTCATTCAGGCTTAGGAAGTCATGGCGTCCAACCCGCAACAGTAACCAACATGGGACCTGCCGCTCTGGATAGGTTCCTAAACGGAACTAGGAGGTTTTCGAGATTTACATGATGAACTGGTAACGAAACAAAGGATCGCTAGATCTGTGTTTCATGGACTTATCAAGGTCCGACCCAAACCGATAAATCTAAAGCTATCTCAAACCATTCTTTTGAAAGTTTGTCATGATTCAAAAACACGTGTTTCTTATGACACAACAATATATTTTAATCCATCAAAACTAATGGCACGTGGATTGAAAATAGCATTAGAATAAACATAATATTTCTTACCATAAAAAAACGGTAAAAGTACGGAAATGTATTTTCGGTATAAAACAAGGTTTTAAATGTGTACTGCAGTTTATTTGCTAGTAACATTGGCAAAATTGCAAAGTAGTTATAACAAGTTTATTTGAGAAAAAAAATACTCAAGTCATTGCTCAACCTACAGTTATTTATGCAGATTCTACGAAAGAAAAAATGAATCCGCAATTTTTTATTTTCTTATTTTTATGCATGATATAATAACCGGTATATCAAATGATAACGTGATACGTAAAAATAGATATGTATTTGAAGGTCAGACTTGTTTTATAAAAATAAAATAAAATTTTTAAAAAATGCTTAACGTTTCAAGATTTAGAATATACATTTGATTTAAAAAAGAAAATAAAATTTAGAATGGAAAGAATTCATATCAAGAAAATAACAAACCAAATGAAAATGAACCATTAAAGTATGTAGTCATAAATCACATATATTCATCGGATGTGTTAATGAATGTTATAGTTTATAATCAGCGTTAGAGTTGTGCGTCCGTCGGAACAGTTCCGACAACAAACCCATTAAAAATCGTATGACAGGCTTTTTCAAACGACTGTACGTTTTGGGACAAAAATGTAAGGCTCAAGGGAGATTTTGGACAAAATAAGAGGGTATTTCTGGAACCTCAAACTTTTTTAAAGTAGTTTGTAGATCTAAAACACTGATTTAGAAAATTAAGAAGGCATGCCGCGTCATTTGCACCACCACCGATAGTTTTACAATTTGACGCCACGTAGACAGAAAAACAAAGACCGGCAGGCGCAAGGCACTTATTAGCATGAAAGCGAATATTTAATGAGAATTCTCCTTTTATTTACTTCCAATTATCAATTCCGACAGAAATTATAATTTTTATATTGAAATTATTCGTTAAGTAATCGTATAGCGTACAACATTTGAATGAAATGAGCATGTACCTTACTATCACGTGAAAAGTTGCGTGAGTTATTTTTAATTCATGAGAGTAAAATATAACAGAAAAAAACGATTGCTGAAGACCTTGGCATTAAACGCAAGGTACATCATTCTAACATTATTATTATTATTATTATCATTATAAATAATAAAAAAGAAAAATACAGTCGAACGGATACAAAAACTGATCAACAGATCTACTAATTTGAACAGTTGTACATAAAAATGTCTAAATATAGAAATATGAATGGAGAGTAAACAATAACACACCGACATTGTTATGTGTAATTGCATAATTTCAAGTTTATTGTCATTTCTTTTTTCGCGTAATTTAAATTTTTGCTAGCATGACGGAACAACAGAGTTTCTAAGTTGCAACATTGTCGTCGAGTATTTTGCATCTCCATTCGATGTAGAATGAGTGTGACAATAATCATTAAAAATCACTGATTTTTATGAATTACATGATTTCAAAAATCAGCAAAAATCATTAGGTGAGTTCCTGTCAGAGTTTATCGATGGTGATAAATTTAACTCGTCGATAAACTTGACGTCTAGCTGAATTTGACAGCAAAATTAAATTTAATTTTCTTATTTGACGGGAGAAAAACCGAACTTACTTCAGTATATTCAAACTTACACAAAAGCGAAACATGAAATTTTAGTCATAAAATCAATTTTGTTTACAAATAAACCATCAAATTATCATATGACAAACTTCCTAAAATCACACTGAGCAGCAAATTTCAAACTTCGTGCGTTGTTTATCTCGATAAACTTACCAAAAAACTAGCTCCGAGGCTACAATAAATTTATCAGCATTTATCCGGTTAAATTTAATTATGAGCACGTTTGATGCGATTTAGCAGTTTATCGAAAAATTAAATTTAACCAACTCGTTAAACTCTGAAGGGAACTCACCTATTAAATGAATTCGAAAATCATCACAAATCACCAGAATCATTAAATGGTTTCAAAAATCATCGAAAATAAAAATCATCCGGATAAATCATGAAAAAATAACAAAAATCATCGAAAATCACAAAAATCATTGTAAATCACAAAAATCCTTGAAAATCTTCAAAAAATCATTGGAAATCATTAAAAACCTCTGATTTTTATAATTTGCATGATTTCAAAAATCACCAAAAAACATTAAATGACTTGAAAAATCAGCAAAAATCATTGAATGATTTCGAAAATCATCGAAATTAAAAATCATGGTACATTCATTTTGGGAATAATTTCCTCCTCGGTCAAAGTATAGACAATTTCATGATGAATTGCATAAGTTGACAAACACACCATTTTTCATGGTTTGACATGTTATGAATTTCGTCATGAAATTAATGTATACGTTCACATAAGCCGACGAGACGCATAGATTCTTTCTCGAGCATTTTTAACTAGTGTCTTTTTGAAGAATTCGATGAACTGCGTCTGTGTCTATGAATTGTTGCAAAGATTAAAGATGTCTTTACCAATTACCAATGCGCCTAATTTTTTTTATAATTTTATTTCATTTAGAATCTAACTCTGAGCAAAAATGTACCCTTTTTTATGGAGTGAGTTAAGTGGTCAAATTTTTTCTTTTTTCAATCTACTATATAAAACATAACCAAAGACCCGTACGTATCAGAATAGATGTGGCAAAAAGACTCGAACGCATCTAAATACGCAATTAAGCAAACAATCCCACGTTTTCTGTTCTTTGATAGCTGTAAGAATTTCAAAGATTCATAGAAATTACCCAAGACAATGTCAAAGGTTCTTCTGTACAAGGGCTGAACCATTTTCCCCTAAAACCCTGAAACACGTGTTCTCTAAAATTTTATTCTCTACAACTTTGCCTTTGGAATCAACTTTCTACCTGTTATAGTTCTAGGGATATGGGTCATCCTAATTCTAGAAGTGGTCATATCCCAGGATTATGGCATTTTTACCCAAAACCCTGAAACACGTTTTCTCTAAAATTTTATTCTCTAACACTTTGCCTTTGGAATCAACTTCTATCTCTCATAGTTCTGGAGATTCGGGTCATCCTGCCCAATTATGGAAGTGGCCATATACCAGGATTGTGCCATATTTCCTCGAAACACTGAAACACGTGTTCGCTTAAATTTAATTCTCTACAACTTTGCCTTTGACAGTAAATCTCTATGTTGCATAGTAAAGGAAATATAGACGAAAAACTGTTTTCGTAATCGTATATGGCCAAGAAACTCAATTTCGTCCATTCCATTGGTCCCAGTGCCTAGACCCCTGACCCGATTCCCACAAAAAAATTTTCCCAGTTTTTTGACATCAAATGCTTTCATTTGACACAAAAATGAGGAATTTCCATGCTATCTTGGTGAGAAAATTTCATGTCCGACCTCCACTTCTTCGACCATATCTCCGGAACTACTTGGCCGATTTTGCTTATCTTCGAACTTGAATCATTAGAGGCTTGTACCTTTCAGGAGAAAAAAGTTTAGGCCGTTTGAAAAAAATGTGGAGACGGACAGACGGACATTTTTTTTTATTGCTGATTCGTCATCTCTAGACGATAATAGATGCATCCCCTTCCCTCCCACCTCGATCTACCCCATGTTACAATAAAATTGTTGGTAGTAAACGTCCTATAAGTACGGGTCCAAAAACACCTTAATTTTGTGAGTGGTTCAGTAGAACAATTTTTTACCTAGAATTATAATGTCTTTCGAATAAAAATGAAATATCACAAAAAAGTGCAAAAAGTATATGACTGGTAGGTGGGCGGTAGGTGAGCTTTATGAAAAAAAGTAAAATTTTCGAGACGTGTCACAGAACGATTTTCAACTCAGAATTATGTTCAGAATCGATTAAAAATCTAAAAAAAATCAGGCACCCGGTCGATTGCTAGCCCTGTGTGTGAAGTCACTCATAGACCTGGTCAATAATTCTCGTCGGCGAGCGACGGAACATTCTTTTAACAAACCGGCTCAGGAAAGTTTGCGCTGCCAGGTACCTCATCACTTTTTTTTTCGATTAACAAAACAAATTTGAAACCACAAAACCTGCATTAAAAACATTCGAAAAAACAATTATATTCGATGAATAGCTGCTCGAAATTTGATGAGTTTTCTATACAAAACCAGACAGTTCAATGTTAAACAAAATTGACCGATTAATGCGATCATGACTACGAAAACGCAATCAATGACTTTGATCTTGTACTATTGAAACAACTACAACCAAAATAATTAATTTTATATAAAACAGAGCAGAACGCAGCTCCATAATGAATTGAGTCTTCAATTTTTTCGGCTTAGCAAAATAATAATAAGAACTAGTTTGAGTTGTTAAACAAAGAAATATACATCAAAAATAGATTTCTTTGCGACTAGAATAAAATTAAATGTTTACCGTCACTCAGACATCATAAGATTAGGTTAAGACAAAATATTTGTTTTGGCAAGGAGCTTGATTTTCGGACAACGATTTTTAAAACCGTTCTAAACGAATGTATATACATAAGGTCAGAGACGCAATTATGGACTGTTGTTTTCGTATGAATAAACTAAAATTCTAAAATCAATAAAAATGCTTCCAATCGATTATCGATAAAAGAAAAACGTTGGAAATGTTTTTATAGTTGACTTGATGGCTTGAAAGAAGTACAGAATTATTACTTTCGGTCAGAAAAATAGGTCATAGGGTCATGTGGTGACCAGTCAGTTGGGAGGGACTTAGGAACCGACGGAAAGCTATCCATTCCCTAGGCAATCATTAGACCAACGATTTTGTATGGTAGTGAGATTTCGTGACTTGCCATTTTCCAACACGAGGTTCTTAGCAAACGTCAATCGTAAGTAATAATAATAATAATTTATTCTATTCTATATATTGTATGGGAGAGTCACATTCAGAACAATTACATTGAGAAAATTAGGAGGAATTTTCGGTGGAAGAGGCTAGCAGGTTTGGGCACGTTCGATCTAGGTGTTGGTCAGATCTAAAAGTTACGTTACTTGCATTAGACTATCTAACAACCTATTTAGCAGGTGATATGGTGGCGTGGAAAAGACCTCACACTAGAAGGTTACCAAATGGATGGCAAAGATGCTTTAGAGAGATTGCTGTCAACGTGTTAGTTGATAATTTGTTTGCGGTCATTCATCTACTTTTACCGTATTTCTATTTCATTCTCAAACATTAAGTTCACTAAAGCCATGCAAATGCGCTTAGTACAAACTGTATTGTGATACATTAGGTATATTTTACAGACTGTGAAATTACAGATTTTTTTATTGCAAATAAATTAGGAATTCTGATATAAAGCAATTTCTGAAATAGGAATTGATTTAATTTGTTTATTTTAATATTTTTCTTTTTTCAACAAAACAGCCATGACGTCATTTTTTTTGTAAACTTTTATTCATCAACCTCGTTTTGTTAACCTGTTTGCCATGTTCTCATACAAAACTGACGCGATTGCATTAACACCGATTAATATACAAATAATCCTAGTGACTCTACAGATATTTTGTATTCTTACTGAATGCTGTGCTCTGTCCAAATGTGCAGGTACTTTATTTATATAATTTTCTTTATTTCATTATTTATCACGATTGCGTGTTTCAACATATGAAATAGCAGCATTCGGATCAAAAACTTGTCGTGGTTACCGATCAATGTTAATGTGTTTGAGCACATATTTGAACTTTAAAAATGAAAATTCCGGTCAGCTATTGTCAGGTCAAGACAATTCGTTCGACAGGTTTGAGCTTTGAGGTCGTCCTTTGTTGTAATAATTACTAAAGGAACAGTTTGGTCATATCTCTCTCTCTTCTTCCACATTTTTTAACATTCCAATAGAAGTGCCGACCGAGTTTGGTTGAACAACCTTCGATATGCAAGAAACAATTTATCAGCGTTACAAATCACCTTCGAGCAGAGCTCATTGCTCATTAACACAATACATCATCGATGGTTAAGTTGAGATGAAATAAATTGTCAAAAGTGAATTTTATTAAAAATGTTTATTTTTTCGTCATTTTCAGACCCGTACGTACGGGGGTGACGGGGGATCAGAGATAACGATTAAAATTAGTTGTCCGCCCGGCCATCAATACGTTAAGGGAAGGGATGGGATGGCAAGTGGTGAACGCGCTTGCCTTCGACGCAGAAAACTCGGGCTCGATCCCCGGGAGGTATGAGTTTTTTCTGTAATAAACATGTTGTAAGGAACATCCCTAAGTTAACCCAAGCTTCATAAATTGGGTAGTTCCGGGATTCGATGTCCGAAACGAACAATCGAAGTACATAAGAAAAATGTGACGTCACTCACATATGGAGCTCAGTTCTTTGCCGTGGTACTGTGGTGCCGTGGTGCCACCTTGTGGACGAAGGAGAAATTGATGGGGAAATTCGTCGACATGAGAACCCCGACTAGTCCTTCATAGATGGTTCCATACTGGGCATATGAGTACATCGGAA
Source organism: Pseudolycoriella hygida (assembly GCA_029228625.1). Taxonomy (NCBI): domain Eukaryota; kingdom Metazoa; phylum Arthropoda; class Insecta; order Diptera; family Sciaridae; genus Pseudolycoriella; species Pseudolycoriella hygida. The sequence continues at coordinate 40,431,290 of CM055406.1, read as the reverse complement.
ATATGAAGAACGAAGAATCAATATGTGAACGATGGTGGCCCGACATAATATGTAAGGCTCACACGAATAACAGCAACATCATCACCATGGAAATGCCGAAGCTATTAGCAATGCCTTCCTCCCGGCATCGTCAAGAATGTTACACAGAAATAGACGTAATGTTAAGCATAAAGTACTGTAATCAATGATAATACTGTACAAAATAAGAATGAAATGTAATTGTAAATATGATGTTAATATCCACACGCCCTAATAAAAATACTTCAAATAGACCGATGTCATATTTTTTCCTTTCTCAGCCAGTGAGTTAAAATATAAGCATTTTTGAGCCAAGTACAAGGCTTTATAGGGAATCGTACGGGTCTATGGTGCTAACGTTTCTCGTAGTTATACAAAAAAATATGTGTCGACACCAGTAGATTGGAAATTTCCATTACTCATGTGAAAATTTTGGATCTATATGTCGTCGAAACAAAGGCACGATTAGCATATGGGTCCAATTTTTATCATTTGGAGATCAGAAGAATCGGAAAAGAAAAACGTATCGTCGTCATTTGCATAATTACTGTGTACTTGTACACAAAGATAACACATAAAAGTTAAAAATAAAAAAAATTAGCCGGATGTTCAACGAGCAAATTTTGTTAAAAATATAATTTACAGGCAATTATGCTTACCAAATCTTCTTCAGAATCTGTATCATCGGTCGGTTTTTTATTTATTCGCCTACTTAAACGTTTGGCATGTTTCACTGCTGTGCAAAGCGCATTTTCCGGCTTTTGTTTATTTGGTTATTTGTTTTTCATAAATAAATAAATAAATAAAATCCATCATGCGAGCAGCATGCAAAAAATATTTTTATTAAATTATTAAAAATGTAAGAAAATGTTTCTATTCTCTCAGCCAACGTGTATTACATTGTAGTTACAAAGTAGCGAAAGCAAAAATGTTATTGAAAAAAAAGCGGCAAAGTAATTACATCTCAAGTTTTCTTCTTATTTTAAACAAAAATAGCTGCAATGCTACAATATGGAAATGAAAACAATTATTTTCTAACAATCGATAAGTTTTTTTTTGTTGAAAGAAAAAAGTGTAACGCAAAGCCATAAAATAATAATTTACAGGCAGTGTGACTGATATGATATCATTCACATAGGTGTATGAAATGAAAATCAAGACACATTTTGCCACATTTTAGTGTTTTGTTCTTATGACGATAAACCCCGATGTTTCGTAAATAAATACAAATGCCTCTTTGCTTCATCGCAATTTTGACCAAAGAAAAATGTTTTGTGTGGGAACTTGCACTCAATTATTTTAGTAAGAAGCCGTTGTCTATTATTCGGTAATGATTTAACGACACGAATACAACACCTGCACCATATTAATGTGTACTACACATTGTGTAGACTGTGAGTCTGAGTTCTGTGTTCATTACCCTGTGAGTGTAACAAACTTTATTCCCATACTGTATAAGTCGTTTGTTTTTGAATGTTTCCTAATTCTATTTCTTGCATGAAAAGTATTTCGCATTTTTCAGAAATAATGAACTTTGGATGAAAACAATTTTGCAAACTTAGTGCCTCACTCACTTTCGCTCTCCACTGATAAGTAAAGTACTTATAAAACATATGCAAGAGACCTGTACGTATCAGAATAAATGCTGCAACTAGAATACACAAGTATACGCATTATGTAACTACGTCCACAATAAATTGGATTGGAAATTGCCCAAAGGGCGCAAGAAACGTCTCCAAGTCCCTAAAAATTCCCAAAACTTAAAAAAAATTTTAAAAAAGTTTCAAAGAAAAATGTTTTCCCATAAAGTTTCATCACCATCATTCATACCTTTCGGTGTGGGGTCTTTACGCCACAACCGGGTGATCTTGGACCACCCTCCTCCATACCTTCCTATCCCCTGCCAAGGAGATGGTTTGTTCACTCAGTGAAAGTCCGCTAACTTCTAAATCTGATTTATTTGAATCTATAAACCTTCTCCTTGGCCTACCCCTAGGGCGTACACCCGGGACCTTTGCATTCAAAATCCTCTTTGGTAGCCTGCTATTACCCATCCTCTGAACGTGCCCGTACCACCGCAGCCGACTAACCCTTGCCGCCTCTTCCACTGACATAACCCCTAAATTTTCCCTGATGTCGTCGTTTCTGATATGACTATCCCACTGCTCCCTTCTATTAACCTTTGCTATGCTTCTTAGAACCCTCATATCAGAAACCTCAAGGCCATGCACAAGGTACCCTCAGTTCACCCAACTTCACTACCATATAAAATCGTTGGCCTGAAGATTGACCTGTGAATAGCTAACTTTGTGCCGCTACTTAATTCATTTTTGTTGAAGACATGAGACCTCAACTGACTGGCCACTACGTTTCCCATTTTCCTCCTTTCTTCAAATTCTCTAACTAACTTGCTATCCCCTGAAAAAATGCTCCCTAAATATTTAAACTCAGAAACCTGTTCTAGCTGCTCCCCATTTAAACTACAAACTACCTCTTTCCGAGATTTGCCGACATGCATAACCTTAGTTTTGCTTACACTTATCTTCATCTCGTACTCCTCACATGCTACATTCAGGCAGTCAATCCCCCTCTGCAAATCACTTGTACTATCTGCTAATAGATTTAAGTCATACGTATAGGCCAGTATTTTCATAATAACTTCCCCAACTTTCACATTTCCTTGCAAATTTGCATGAAAATTATGAACAGAAGAGAGGAGAGAGAACAACCCTGACGAACTCCCTCACAAACCTCGAAGGCCTCACTAATTTCACTATCTATTCTTACCGCAGCCTTGCTTCCTGAGTAAATGCTTTTAATGGCGCCCAATAAACTGCCACTGACGGCGTATTCGCTAAGCACCTCAAACAGCTTTTGCCTCGGTACCCGATCAAATGCCTTTTCTAAGTCGATGAAGCACAAGTATAGATCAATATTCCTTTCAAAGAGCTTTTCCACAGCCTGCCTGAGGCCTGACACCCTCTCAGAGGTCTGAAACCACTCTGAGCCTCGTCCAAAACCTCTTCCCCTATAAACCTAACACGATCTACTGGAACACTCGCATAGACCTTTCCGACCACGCAGTGTCATGCATGCATAAACCTTTCAAACAAAAAAAATCGCGAAAGATTTACGCGGGTTATGTACAAACACCAAAAACCACCTAGACGGCCCTACACTAGCTGGGCGGCCCTTGAGCTGACAGTGCCCAGATTCAATCCCATAAAAGATTTTTTAATTACCTTTGAGGGAAAAAAAAGTTTTTCGAAATCGGACGGTCAAAGTTTTTTTGCATTTTTCTCTTGTTTAAGGGATCATTGTATTAAGCGCGATGCGAATCGCATCGCGTAAGGTTTGTATGGAAGCTCAACTTGACAAAAAAAATGTTTGCTCTGTCAAGTTGAACTTCCACGCAAACCTTACGCGATGCAATTCACATCGCGCTCAATATAATTAGCCCTTTAGACCCAGATACGAAAAAGTAACCAACTCCTGGGTCAAAATTCGACGTCGTGGTAAACGCAAAAGACCTCTTCTCGAGGAACATCGTTCTTCGTACGGGTCTAAAAATAAATGACATTTTCGCCTCATCTCAAAGTATGAAATACAACAGGACGAAAATACCAGACCAAATCCCGCCATATATAGGATCTATATCCCAAATATATTGGGGAAAGTCACGTGACCGGTGATTTCTCAAAAGACGAGAGGGACGTAAGAATTCACTTCAGCGAATGAAAATAACCTGAGCTTTAGTTTTAGGTACAAATTTCCTGTTGCGAGCCTTACGTGTGTGATTAGTAAATTTGAAAATTTAAAAGTGAGTCCGCCTTGGAGTGGACCATTTATTTACTCTGATTTGTTGTTGCATTTTTTTGAATCCATTGACAAGATAAGTTAAATCGATCAATTGCTCTGTGAGTATCAAAAGAATTAATTGAAGCAAAATTGTCCTGCAATGACACGATTGTTTGCTCGTTATCAATAAATTGCCTCAAAACTTAAGTTTACGCAGCAATTTCTCAATAAAAATTCCTCAGTTTTCAAACATTGATTAAAGTTGAATCAACACTATAAAGTCAAATGCTGACATCATTGTTGTTATTCGCATTATTGAGATTACACGTAAGTTTTTTCCAATTATTTTTTTTTACCCAATGGAAATTGTAATGAGTGATTTCGATTAGGTTGATTTGAGTGAGGTTAAAAACAGGCTTTGAAATTAGCAACTAAATACAAAAGTTTATTGTTAACCTTCACCGATATAAACAATTAAAAAAATCGACGAAATAAAAAATGGAAATATTTTTTGCTTTCTACTAATTGATGAACATTTTATAACATTCATTGTGGTGTCATTTGTGACTATGCTTCTCAAAAAAAATCGTTATTGACTTTTGTTATAAAATTTTATAACTTTTTATGCTTATGTATGTTATCGACAGCATGCGATATTATAAACGCAAATACCCAATTGATCCGATTCACTTAGTCGACTTAGTCTATGTTTCTCAAGGGAATGAAATTGTTTATGAAAAAGATTCCTCTGTAATAAGAGAATTTTTGTTAGAGAAGCGTATGCAAATTGCGAAAGTAATAAAAATTCATTGAACCAGACATTCAAGATTATTATGTGCTATGTATGAGTGAATCGACAAGTTTTTTTCAGTTTATCTTATCGTAACCTCATTGGGAAACGGATAGAAAGAACGGACAGAAATACTATGTATCGAAGTTTCTGTACATATTTGACACTTCTACCCTTATTATGATCTATCACGTTACCGTTATTGTTAGAATTTTAAAAATATTGGTTCCACAGGTTTCCCAAGAAAATTCCTTCTGCTAAAGTATACCCGAGGCTACATAAATTTCATTAGACGATCACACCATCTTTTTTACAAAGTGTGCATAGAAGCGAGTCTAAAATTCATCATGTTGAGCGTACGCATTTTATGAACCGCCCTTTACGTAATTTTGTTTTATTTGATAGTTTCTCGTGTAACAAGTTCACATTCATTGCAACGAAAGTACCTCACTTCGGTATTAGCATAGAGAATGACTATTTCATTCTAACGGAAAGAGTGTCTGCTATGCAAATTAAATGGTTAATTAAATTGCAATTTATTTACTTAATGAAGCGAGATCAGATGCAGAGATAGTAATTGCTAAATAAATTAATTTCTAATTGGGAAAATAATAATAACAAAATACTTGAAGAAACGTTTAGTTTTAAACACTCCACAAGTGGTTTTGATGTCGCTGCAGTAATTTCTCAATGTGTAAACTTATCGATGCATTACATGCATGTCACTTATTACAATCAGCATTTTAAATGTTTTTCTGTAATAAAAACGATAACCACAATTAAAACATTTATATGAAATTTGTTTGGAACTGAACCATTTTTGGACAAAAAATCATTAGAAAATTCCCATTTTGGTTTTCCAAGTCATTTCTGTTACTCGAAGCTGTTAATGTTTCTTTTTTTTTGTTTTGAATCGATAAGAAGTTAAAACCCAAGTTCATGAAAACCAGATTTTCTGTCGTCAAACGAGTAAAAACCAAAATTACATTAATTTGAAAATGATAAGATGGAAACATTGTATCTAACAAGGTTTCTTGTAACCTAGACAAATTATGACGGAACAAGAAAATCAACAAAATAAAAAAAAACGGAATTTGTTAATGTAAAAAATAAATCATAGATGCGACACTTAAAGTCTCCAAAAAAACGAAAAAGTTAAGTTATAAATTGCGTGTTTGTCTCACATGTACTTTACATTATTTGAACAGATGATGATACAACAATAAATTAAAAGGAAAAACGTTGATTCGTTTTCTAACAGTGATGTTTAGCAGACACATGACGATAGAGCCTATTTTTACCTTAAGCTTAAGGTGGTATGTTATAACCGAATTCATAAAAAAAGTGATTCATTGGCAGATGGAATCACTGGATATATAACAATTACGTATGCTAGCTAAAATGAATGGTTTGTTTGTGAAATTATTTGAATTATAATGTGTGCACAGAGTTAGTTATCTTTTCGTTTGATAGAAACTGTAATAATTAGAGGAGTTTATATTTATAAAACAGAAACAATTTCCGTACATTACATCAATTTCATTATACAAGAAAAACCAATTGAACCAAAATTTTGTTTAAAAGATGTCGCTAATTGCAATATGATTCGCACACCCATATAATTCGCTAAAGGCTGAGTCTGGTACGACACGCAGACTTATTTGGCGCGCATATTTGGCGACGATATCGCTATCCTAATATCGGGTGCTTTCGAGGAAGTTCAGTGTTCACTGATGAATAAAGAGTTTCGGGTAGTAGAAGAGTGGTGTAGAACGTCAGGGCTGTCGGTAAACCCAGACAAGACCGGACTCATTCTCTTTACTAGAAAACGGATGTTAGTTCCAATGCGAATGCCAATACTTTTCGGAACTGTTCTCAAGCTGACAGACAAGGTCAAATACCTTGGAGTCGTTTTAGACGGTGAACTGGATTGGAAAGAGCATGTGGAAGACAGAGTCAGGAAAGCACGTTTGGCAAAAAGTGGGGTCTCAGGCCATCCATTCTGCATTGGATATATAAAGCCATAAGGCCTATACTAACTTACGGATGTATGGTATGGGCACCGCGTGCTGAATTAGGCGCTACGAAAAAGAAAGCCGATAGCATACAGAGGCTTGCATGCCTGAGCATAACTGGAGCTATGACGGCGATGGAGATACTACTGTCACTGCCGCCGCTAGACACAGGTCGAGGTGATAGTGTAGAGACTGTACAAAGATGGAAATTGGATTACACATGATCGAAATTTTGGTCATGTAAGTATTCTCTCGCAACTCAAAGAGGAGTGCAGCGAGGTAGATATGCCAGAAGACTCTATGAGAGCGCGTTTCTGCTTCGAAAGAAGTTTCGAAACGCACCTACCAAAGAGGTCTGAATGGGATTTAGGGACACCTTCAGCAGAGGCGGATGTCGTAGTTTACACTGATGGATCGAAGACAGATGAAGGAACGGGTGCAGGTGTGCACTAAGTGGACTTGGAATACGATGTATCCATGGCTCTGGGTTCATATACCACCGATAGTCGCCATCTGTGAAAGTTCAGATATGATGCAGCGAGATCAGAAAGAAAATCTTGATCTGTTCAGACAGTGAATCGTCCATAGAGGCGCTGTCATCGGTCAAGATTTCGTCGAAACTGGTTCATCAGTGTTTCGAGACTCTGGAAACTCTGTCAAGAGACAATAAAGTCACATTGACATGGGTACCAAGTCACTCAGGAGTGCAGGGGAACGAAAAAGCTGATAAGTTGGCAGAGAGGGAAGCAGTTCCACATTCATTGGGCCAGAACCTGCTGTTAGCAGACAAGCGGGCCTAATTAAGTCCTTAGTGAAGGCGAAAATGAATCAGTGCCACCAGGATAGATGGGAAACGCTCCCAACCTGTCGGTTATCTAAAGAATTTTTCATCGGATGTAATGCCGAAAACACAAAATTTCTGTTGAGTCTCAACAGGAGGAAATTGATCAAACTTGTAGGAATCCTAACAGATCACAACAGTTTGAATTACCATCTCAGCAAAATGGGAATCATTGCAGATCCGACATGCAGGGGCTGCGGACTAGAACCAGAAACGGAGAGGCATTTCATATGCACTTGTCTGGCTTTAAAGGGTCTCAGAACGAAGCTCTTAGGAGACTTCTATCTGACCCCCGAAGAGCAGCTGAAACTGAAATTAGTCAACGTGCTTTCCTTTATCATAAGGAGCAGGAGGCTGATGGAACCCGAAAGGGGGGTTTTAACTTAATAGGGAAGGAAATGCAGCACAATAAAACCAGAGTGGGATTCTTGAATTTTTAAAATGTCATACCTTTCCAGTAATCTGTCATTACTATAGAGTAATTACAGCAAAATTTTAGAACTTATGTCAATGATGTTTCAGCAGTACTAGATTTGTGAACACGAAGATAGCCGTTTTCCTCACTTGAGTGGGATGAATGGTAATAGTAGCGGTCTTAATTATGCAACTGCTTAGGAATATGACATAGAAATTTTTTGTCTTCAGCAAAGTTGCTCAGCATGAAATGAGGAACAGCTTTGCGGAAGAAACTTTATTTCCGTCAGTTACATTTCAGAAGTTAGTGAATGTTGGAGTCAAACTATATGAAAAATGCAGTGTTCTGGTCAAAATTGCAGAACTCTTCCGGAGTTTGACATAGAAATTTTTAGTCTTTAGCAAAATTCTTCAGCAAGAAATGAGGAACAAGTTTGCTGAAGTAGCAATTTTTTCATCAATTTTATTTCTAAGTTATGACCTTGGAAAATTTTGTTGAATGGGTCGGGCTTTAGGACCCAAAGTGTGGGACTAACTCAGGCTACGTGATACTACAAGCCAGTTGAAGGTTCTTTATGAACATGTCTTTAATGATGAGGATATTTTGTGTTGTATTGTAGAGAAAATGTGAAGAATATTTTTGCTAATGAAAGTATGGGTACGGACGGGTTGAAATTCAAGTGGTTACCCGTAAGACACATTCGTTAAGATCTAAGTACCACCTGCATATATTTTCAACATACTAATTTTTGTCGCTTGAAATTGTGTATGCCTAGACATAACCCGACGCCGCACTAAAGGCGTGGATATTTTGCGTTGATGAAAATTCGTTATCCATTCTGGGCTTATAATTTTTCGCAAATCTTGCACATAATCGGTTTCATTTTACCTTGAGAGCATCAATTTCCCGCGAATTCTGTGTACGAATTCACACAATAAAAGCAACTATCAATATGATCGTCGAATGGTTTATTTTTGTGATAATTTTAATCGATTCTGGAAATAACTTTCGCTGAAGTATTTAAAAGTTACACTTATCGCTGAAGTAGCAGCTGACAAAATGTGTGAGCGAAGCGATTTAATATTCATTTGAATTTCGTGCAAATTAATTTTTAACGAGTGTTTATTGATGTTACGTATCATCATATAAAAGAATTCTAAAGTCAAAATGACGCATTCCAATAAATATTTATCATTATCCAACCGAGTCTTTAGTATTGAGTTGAGTTTTTATTTTAGTCGAATTAATTCCAGAGAATTCAAAACTGCTGGTTTGTTTAAATAATCCACAGAATTAGTATTTTTTTCTCTTTGGTGTTTGTAAAACAAAGACAATTGACAAATTATTACCATATAGACATACATGTACATCACATGCAGTGCGGACTAGATATTAAATTGGGTTGTACCTCGTCTAATCAATCAATCGTGCAATCCCACCTCATAAACGAATTGAAATTGTGAAGAAATTTAGATTTGCATTTTGTAAAAGGTATACAAATATGCCACATGATGTGAATTTATTTAGAAAATGGAAAATATCAAAATCTAATTCAGCGTTTCCAACTGGCGCACGGGTCCTAGACTTTCATGCACCGTCTTCCCCGTTAATGCATTTAAAATGTTTCTATGATTATTACTACCATCTGTTGAAACTTAAAACCCATCAAAACTCTTAGAGTGAAAGTATTACCATCTCAATTGCAAGACGAATCGTGCATTCATTCCAGTTTCAATTCAGTAAGAAAACTACTGTAATTTTTTAATGCAAAAAATAACGAAACAATTTCTAAAAATTTCTTGACCGATCTTCGAGAAAATTTTTTTTAAAAAAGATAAAAATATTAAAATAAAAATAAAAAAAAATTATTAACATTCATATAAATTTAAATATGAAAATAGTGTATAAGAAAAGCAATTAAACCTTCAAGCTCGACACTGACATCATTTGTTTATTCAAAATCACGTAATGGCATGTTTCAAATGAATACGAACGATGCATTTTGAATATGGAATAG
>CM055406.1:40335676-40420896 GCA_029228625.1 Pseudolycoriella hygida | reverse complement strand
AATTTCTAAAAATTTCTTGACCGATCTTCGAGAAAATTTTTTTTAAAAAAGATAAAAATATTAAAATAAAAATAAAAAAAAATTATTAACATTCATATAAATTTAAATATGAAAATAGTGTATAAGAAAAGCAATTAAACCTTCAAGCTCGACACTGACATCATTTGTTTATTCAAAATCACGTAATGGCATGTTTCAAATGAATACGAACGATGCATTTTGAATATGGAATAGCAACAGCAATACAATTGGCAAAGCAACCAATTCGCTATAAAAAGTTATTTAAAATGTGAAAATGAACAAGTGATGCATCGATTTTCGTATACATTTTATCCAACGACATCAACATTGAACGCGTCAGGGCTATAAATAATTCCGACACAGAAAGTCTTTTTTCATGCAACTTTTCGATGTCGTATCAGTTTGTTTTATGCACTAGTGCTGTAAGAATATTTCAGTATCTTACTAGAACTAACTACAAAAAGCGGGTTTGACGTGAATTTTCAGTGAAACGATGTAATGCTGAAGCTTAAACATACCGGTGCGAAACAAAAGAATCAAAAGAAGGAGCATTTGAACGAAGGTATTGATGTAAGGCCGAGATTGAGGGTTTTTCCTTCGGTCCTTTTCGCCTTGCTTTACACGTTCTACAGCAACCAAAATTGTCTAATTGTCTGAGAGAGAGAGTGATTTTCACGTAAATAAGGCTACCTAAGAAAAGATGAATCGCAAAAGTGTGAGCTGTCAAATTAGCGATGATTTTTCAGAAGAGAATCCTGCATAAATAAAATATTGTTCATGTAGTGTGAGTGGATGAATCTTACCCAAATAATAGATGAATTAGAATTCAAGAAGTTTTTAGAGAAGAGAATCCTGCGTAAATAACAAATTATTCAAAATTATAGCTAATGTACCGTGAGAGGATGACTCTTGCACGAACAATAGATGAGTCATAATTCAAAAAGTTTAAGTATAAAGGTACAAATTTGCTGTGAAATAACATCGCAACCTAACTTAGAATGCGATGATTTTTCAATGCAACTTTCGACCTTCATACTCAAACTTTTTGAATTTTGATTCGCCTGCTATTCGTGTATCAGTAATCCTCTCACAGTACATGAGCTTAAATTTTGATCAATTAGTTATTTACGCAGGATTCTGTTTTAAAAAAACATCGCAAATTTGACAGTTTATATTTTTGCAATGTGCTCTTAAGTATGAAGATAAAAATTTGCTCTGAAATAACATCGCAAACGAACGTGGAGCTTTAATTTTCAATAATTTTTTATTTACGCAGGACTCTGTTTTAAAAAACATCGCAAATTTGAAAGTTCATATTTTTGCAATGTGCTCTTAAGCAGAGCCAATCCATGTGAGTATGCGACGTTCTTTTAGAAGATTTTTCAATTCTGTAGCATATAATCTTCGTTCATTAATCGTAAGAATTATACAAGAAAAAACATCGCTGGTTAAAATCTTCTTCCAGAGGTGGATTGATATTGTTTGGGTGGTTTCGAACAATATTTTTATTTTAAAGACATTTCTAGCTCCTAGGCTCGCATTGTACGTACATTCCGATGCTGATACCTCAAGTCCTAATGCTACGCTTCTAAATCTAGCTGACACTATACTAGCTGGTCGGTTCAAACTGACAATGAGTTTAACAACTTACCTTTTTGTACAATTTAATCCATGTTAGGTCACCTTTCGAATCTGTGTACTGTAAACCGAAGAACCATACCTCCCGTAATCCGATAGTTTTGACCACTTGATCAAATAACTGTTTACCGGTGGTAGTTTGCTGGATAGCAAACTCCAACTCGGCATCCATGGTTGTAACACGCACATTTAGCTGTAACAAACGAATTAAATAAATAAAAGCTTTCGGGAATTATTATTTTTGTAGGTTTTTTTTTCTTTAAAATCAACTACCATTGTGGCACTTTACATCATTAATGTTACATCAACGAAACATAAAATAATTATGAGCGTTTTCTGAACAAAAAAACGCAATAATTTCGATATGGTTATAAGAAACAAATTTCTTTTCATTTCCTCTTTTGTGAGAGATCATATTTTCGTTTCGATTTTTGTTGAGATTTTTTTTTTGTAAAGTTTTGTTTGTAAATTGTAACAAACGACTGATCCGATGCGAATTAGACGAAAAAAAAAACAAAAAGTAACTACTTTCTTCGTGCAAATTCATAGAACCATGTAATTATCACAATTTATGTCTCAGTAATTATTGTAAGTTGAAAAGACACTACAATATCGTAAAGACGGTGGTGGCGTGAAATATGATAGAAAAAGTTTGGCTTCTTCAACTATGCTACAAGTGATCGGCAAGCAGTAATTGGATTAAAGAAATAATATTTTATGTTCGCTATGTTCAAAATCATAAGATCACATTTTTGTTCACATAATCCTTAATTGTTGTATGCCAAGACTTGTCTCTGAGCGGCAATACAAAATTTTTTGTCAATCGGAATCAAAGAAAGATTATTAAAATTGCATCGTCGCGTCACGAACTCTACCTTTCTTCTTAAAATATAATTTCATTGGCTTTTGGATCAATACGAATGTTATGTAAGCAAAACAAACAGTACGAATTTGCGAAATTTTGTCGTTTATAATTAAAAACTTGTCAGTTACAAATTCGACTGAATAAAAGTGAAAAAAAAAGTTTGATAATCAAGAAATTCTGAAAGTCAATGTTTCCATAGGCAAAAGGCGATGAAATCATCAATTTGAATGTGCACATCTTTAACCTCTTTTATAGTAGCAAATACTGTTTTTGTCATAAAAAGCGAAAGGTCAGAAGAATACGGACGTCTAATGGAAAAAATATAGAGAACAGCTGATAAGCAAAAATTGAATTTCCACTTTGGATTTTTCTATTTTCTGTTTACTGATTTACTGTGTAGGTTATGAAATCGAGTCCCAGCCAGTAAAACTGATTTTGTTATGGGCACTGTCAAACTTTCGCATGCTAAATTTTGACATTGCCTTCTAATGAGGAGTTAATTCAACTGATTTTTTGCATGCAGCTGGTCAGGTTGACTTTTTTTGTCGTCTGAATCAAATGTTCTTAGAACTGTCACACCATGGGCCATAATCTAATGTGTTTTTTAAGAATGCACACTGCTTACTAAAGAGCCATCTGTCGGAATCTTTTCAACTAATTTTCTGTATCGTTTTTCTCTTAATCTTTAACTGAATAGTAAATTTAAATGACAGAAAACATTTTCTACGAGTCAGAAATGGATAAAAACTTATTGAGTTGATACATTTGCAAATATTTGTAAACGTCAAAAGCCAACAAAGATGGCGGCCATTTTTATTTGCAATCATCAATTCAAAATTTTTTGTATCAATTTCTGACTTTTAGAAAATGTTTTCTGTCAGGTAAAGATTAAGTGAGCAAACACATTGGTCGAAAAAATTATGCGTTTTGAAGTAATTATAAAGTGGAAAAGCTGAAAGACTGACTTTTGCAGTGAAATATTGGAATTCACATTTCTAGCAAATGTAAATGTTTTCTCCAAAAGTGTTTCCGCAATTTTGTTTGGGAATAGGTTAAATGACGACATAAGCACTCGTTTCCATTTAAGAAAAAAACGTTACAGAAAATTGCGACTGTTTCCATACAAATTTTCCGACAGATGGCTCTTTTGTAAGGATTGTGCACTCTTAAAGATGATGTCCTGTTTAACTACATCTGTTGAAGGTCTTGGTTTATTATCAACCTTACTTATTCCGACAACAACTCGTTCTTATAGCTTAGAATCGCTAGTAAAAACTTCAGTCTACTGATTTAAATAACAGTAAAGGGAAAGTAGCACCCAATGAATAGCGGATGCAATATTTTTGATGAGAACATTCGCACTATAATTCGAAAAATGTTTATAAACTGATAAACATTATTCAACATGAGACTACGCAAAGCCAGCCACATTTGATGTCAAAGTACAAAACCATAAAACCATAAAATTTATCAAAAATTTGTCAGAGTTGTGTGATAATGTAACGAGCGAGCAAGGAACAAGTTAACGTTACCATGACTGTTAATTAGGATAAACAACACTATATTTGGATGCATTCGAAATGTACATATTAAATTAAAATTGAAATATTATTGCCGATTCGATGTAAATATAATTGCGCTATGTATTTCTTATGGACGCAATCATGTTAGAGCGTATGCGCCATATTTTTTCTAATTGATTGCATTGGATGAAGTGATAATTGTTGTTTAATAGTGGATTGAATTGTGGAACACCACTCGTTAGCGTTTAGTGCTCACATGCTGAACAAATTATTTCGTTGATTTTGTACTATATTTCACCGTATATGGAAAAGTTACTTGCGAAAAAATCCTCCTCTGGTTAAATTGAAGATGACTTTTCTGTACTGGTGTAGTAATTACAGATGAATTTTTATTTTGACATGGTTATGATGCGACCGGAAGAGGGGAGTTGTAAAATAAACATTTGCAAGCACGTAGGAAATTTTACGCCTTAATGCGCAGATTTTATACCTCGGCCCTAATATCAAATAATACCAAATTCAATATCAATAAAAACAAATTTAATACGCACATCTGCTCTTTTTATTGGACAGATAATACTAAAGTCAAGAAATGGGAATAACGTTCTAATACGACTCAGAATAAATCAGCAAAATAGGTACACCTTAAGTCGATTTATACTAAGGTAGCATGTGTTCAGCTGTAGTAATGCTAAAAAACATTAATTGAACACAGCACAACATTCCATCCTTACGTCTTTGCATGAAAAAAGCATAGAAACAGCTGAAGATGATTCACAATCAAAGAATTTTATTTTGGTAATACGTTTTTCTATGGAAAAGTTTCTTATCCCTAGCACGGCTCACAAATGGTTGAAAGAGTTGATATGCTTACAAATTCTATTAAGAATTCTTGGAATCTAATTCTCTTTTGTTGTGCAGCATTTAGTTTAGAATAACTTTTTCTCTTCTAAACTCGAAAGAACGAAGTAATTTTCAATTAAACGTTACCAACCTTGATTGCAAATTTGCATCAACCGTGACTCCTGCACTCGGCGTTATCTAATGTATAATTGCAGTGGAACCAATAATTTATTTACTACATTTTTTTCCTCTCAGTAAAGGTGAACTTTTTAGTGTGCATTAATGTTTTATGACACGAAGAATAGAATCGGAAGTATACAAATGTTATGAATGTAATTGGTCAGATTTATGATTTGAGCAGGATTTTTTTCATTTTGTTGTTGGAAACCGTCAAGTGTGATCCCAAAAATAAGAATTCATAAACAAGAAGGGATGTAGCTTGGGTACAAGAAATACATACAAAATCACTTGGAGCTCATTATGCGAATTGTATCTCATTGTTTAGTATTTGCTACAATTCCTTTATTGTTACTGTCCAAAAAAAATAGCGCTCAAGCTATAAACACTTAATTTTATTACGACTGCATACTTAAATATCTTCGACGACAACATTTCAACTTTTTTTGTCACTGAGTCACAAAATCGACATGATTTCATACCAAGTTTAGAGTTAGTGGTTGTGGTTAGAGTTGTGGTTTTTACGTTGTCCTGAGACTTTCAGTATGTAAGTCTCCTCTTCTTGACCTAAAGTTAAATCGTCACAATTTTTTTTACAAAGAAATAACCGAAATGAATTCGTAATTAAAAAGAGGATCGGATTCGCGGCGTTGTGTTTCAATTTTAGAAGAAAACGGTTATACAGCCAAGCCCAACTTACACCATCTTCACATTGTTTTAAAGCCATTTTTCTTATCATTTTAATTTCACAGTCGAAAAACGGCAATGAACAAATATTTCCATTTTAAGTAATACGTAAAAAACCTAATTAGAAAAACAAATTTATGGCTTAGGTATATAGTTCATGAGGTCAGTAAAAGACGAATAGTCACATTATTTGCAGAACTACATTACGTGTGAAGTCAACTGTGAATACCGCAGCTGATAGGTAGTTGAAATTTAATTTGTTTGTGAGTTTGTAACGACTTTTCAGTTTCGGTAATTTTGGGTTGGTGCATTGTGTAAAATGTATAATTTATTTATTTGAATGTAGGTCTCATATAAACCTTTATTTCAGAGTCAAAAAGTAGCAATAAATAAATAGAAATTACCATTTTGCTTGAAGAAACCATTTTTCGATGTGAAGCCGCTGTCTTCAAGTAATGCTAATACCAAAAATCGCAAAATTTTCAGATATACACCAACGATGGTTTTTTTATCTATCAAATTAATCGTTTTAAATGCACCAAATCTTAGTTATAGTTTTAGTGGAAATCAAATAAAATGCACAATTGAAATCAAATGCAAAAAAAAAAACACAGCGCGCGCTTTCGTAGTGTTTATCGCACAAAATTCAAATTCAAACTGACGATGCTCAACAGTTTTCAAAATGGTACTCTCAACGGTCGACACTCATACACCGCGTATATTAAGTTCATTCACAACATTCACGAAGCATTCGTTGAAAAATACGAGTTTTAAAAATGTTTTTTTTTTCTTTCTTCGAAGACAAATCGTACCTTTAGGATTTTGTTTCGTATTTATTTTTATTTGTTTCTCTTTTACAACAAAAAGAACTAAACGAAGTTATCGTTTTGCTAATTGTATAATTCCAATTGTACCCGCTATTACATCTGTGGAAACACCCAATGTCGTTAAAAAAAATTAGAAAACATCAGTTGATCAAAATGGATTTCAAATTCAAAAAGAACAGATCGTCCCGTCGTAAACCCGAAGAGAATAACATTTTTTCGGTTATTGAGAATATATTGTTGCGTCATTGTGTACAATGTACCATCGTGGGGTCTGTACCGTATATGTATAACATAAAAGTACACGTTTTTTTTTGCTATACACTTATAATATGGTGTGTGTTCAACAACACATCAAGGTACATAAAAAACAGGTCTGATTCATACGAATGTATTTGAAATGCGACAAAAAATATCTGTAGAAAGCATAATGCTCACACCACACCCGTACGATCCATGTCAAAAGACTTCTCTACTTCGTCTCTTTGGAACAGACAAAATTTAATGACGAAATTCATAACAGATCAAGTGACGAAATATAGCCTGCATCTAGATACTTCATTTACTTTGACATAAGCCGACGTCGCGCCAAACGCGCGGATTAGGAACACGTTTTCCACTCTACAGACAGAAAACACGAAAGAAAGTTGTAGTGAGTTTACTATAAAATTCTACTTCTGGGACAATTATTTTCGCGATTTTCGCAGAAAGCATTTGATAAAGTGCGACACGATCTGCTGATTTGTAAGCCGAGTGAAATTGGCGTACATTCGTCGATGTTGGAATGGAGAAAGACCTATGTTAGTGGCCGCAGTCAGTATGTACACCTCATGGGATGGAAATCTCAACCGTTTGATGTTACGTCCGGCGTCATCTTGGTCCACTGCTATTTTTGATATTTTTTGACGACGTGACGAGAGTTATCAAATCGTCGAAATGCTCCCTCTTTGCTGACGATTTGAAGGTCTACCGTGTCATCAGATCATTCAGAGATACTCTGGCCTTACAACATGACATTACTGCGTTCCACGCTTGATGTGTCGACAATTGCTTGTCACTGAATGTGGACAAGTGTAAGACGATGTCTTTCTACAGGATGCGGAGCCCGGTACAGTTCCAGTATTCGATCGATAGCGCTGTTATTGAACGCGTAACTGATTTTCGCGATCTCGGTGTCGTGTTTACCCAGAATCTGTCCTTTAATAGGCATATCGGAGCGATTGTTGCGTTTGTCGAAATTTTCGTAATCTTGAGGCTCTTAAGAGCGTTTTCTTCGCACATGTCAGATCACACCTGGAATATGCGTCGGTTGTTTGGTCGCCTTATTACCAGTGTCTTGTTGACGACATTGAGTCCATACAGAAAAACTTCCTAATCTACGCGCTAAAAAGATCTGTCAAGAGAGACTCACAGTATCGCCTACCGTCGTATGTTAGCAGGTGCCAGTCTCTTGGTATCGAAAGTTTGTTGCGTAGGCGCATCAACTTATCGACAATGTTTGTTTTTGATCTTCTAAATGGTCGTGTCGATGCACCCGGTTTACTCAGGAATGTGTCTGTGAATGCTCCAGTTAGGTCACTGAGGAGTATCAGATATTTAAGTCTCGCGAGTCACCGGGTCGACGGGTCGGTACACCTTTAGGTTGCTAGTGAAATCGTTTGCACTCACTTATAAGATTCTCCAGAGACACGGGTTTTTGTTTAAATTGCCGATCGAATGATCTTACTTGTAAATAATTGTCGTAGAAGTAGAATTTTTCATTAAACTCTGAGCAAAGTTCCTTGTTACGAAAATAATCAACTACCTGTAATCTGGGATCTCAGTTTTGGCCTCCCACTGACACAAATTTTTCCGAAAGACTGTTTTGACATGCAGGAAACTTAATGGCGAGTTAAAAATGCAGTCATAAACACACAAGTCTTACGTACATCGTACAGGTCTAAACATTTTGGATTTGCATGAAAACAAGACGACTTTGGAAACAGATACATTGGCGAAAAATGTATTTTTCTTTGTTACCGGCTTAAGGGAAGTGTAAAGAAATAATGTTTCGAAAAAAGCAGCAAACGTAAAATGTAACAATAATTGTTGTGATAATTTTCACGGTATTAGTGACAAATTTAGACCATAGTTTTGAAAGAAGTAAACATATTCACAATGTCGTTGCGACGAAGTACCACTAATAAAATATGTAATTAACTTAATATTTTGGAACTAACATGAGAACCAGTGATAGAGTCGACAAAATTCTTCTAATCAAATTAAAAAAAAAACGTTTAGCTGGCAACTTATCTGATAATCTATCAGAATGTGAACATGAATATGACATCATAGTCAAACCATTCATACGAAATCATCTCACATGATACCATGGACTTTTTTTTTCTTAAAGTTAAATAAAAACCGAAATATTGTCTGTAAATGTCTCTTTCTTACCGTATTCGTTTTATACATCCATTTTATTTACACAATTTTCGAATACTACCTTAAAAAAGTGAATTTAACACACAAGAAAAGTAAAGATCATAACGTCTGATTTTCTTCCACACAAACTCTGCTAAGGTTTAGTCTGAAAAACTGATGAAAATTTTAACTAGCAACGGTTATTAATTCATGAAATGCATTAATTAAAGGAAGGTAGCTGCATCTCACAAACAAAACAAACTATTAATCAGAGGAAAACCTACATCTATTGTGTTTCTAGCTGACTAATTTCTGTGATTAATATCAGTTTTATGAATTGTTTTCAGTATATCTCTCATTGATTGAATGCATCCAGTCAAGGTCATTAATCTTGAATGGAAATTTCTGGACTTGAGTGCTGTCACGAATCGTGGCAAAGAATATTTGGATTTAACATTAAGTTGATAAATGACAAAATTTTCAAAGATGCTCTGTTTTGTGTATGTGGTAGTCCCCCACTGGGTGTTATTTTACGTTCTTGGGGGGCTATGAATACGAACAGAAATATCGTTACAGTGTTGACAGTTCGAATAGAAGATTTGCTGTTATTGCTTTACATAAAATATTGAACCAAAAGCGCAATCCACGCGTTTAGTAAGACGTCGGCTTATGTCAAAGTAATACGTTTTATGATGAAGCTGACAAGCACACCAAAGTTTTCGTATTATGAATTTTGTTATGAAACTTTTTATAGTTTGAAGTAGATGAATCTTCGTAATGAAAGATAACCAGATTGTAAAAACTTGATCTTCTGCATATAAAACTTTTCGTTATGCTTGAAAAATGTTGAATTTCAACAATTTTCAATGGTTTTTTTTCGGAAGTGTTTCTACCTAAATCGTTGCCAAGCGCCCATTGCCAGGGCCGTACAATTTACCAAACGGCTCTGGACCGGTCCTAAACATTGATTTCTGTGTCATAAGCGAGAGGCTTTTTGCCCATGTTTCAGTAGTAGGGGGGGGGGGATAAAATCTTAAGTGCTATAACGTCGTCTTACATAGAATTTGTTAGATACTTAGTAAATGGCGAATGGCCCTTTGTAAAGAAGATGTTCAATAGAAAATGAGATGATTCTAGCGCCGCAAGCGAAATTTTTAAGGCGAGGGGCCCTTCGTAGGCAAGATGTTCAATAGAAAATGGGATGAATTAGGCGCCGCTGGCAAAGTGCAGGCAAATGTCCCTTCGTAAACAAGATTTTCGAAAAAACGGGGTGATTTTTGAAAATGGAAACGTCAAAAAATTTTGAGTGTGGCTGAAAAAAGCTAACGGGCGATCGGGCTTGGCTCGACCAGTGAGGGCCTGCCCGTTGCTATCTCACATCAACTATGTTAAAAAAAAATCTTTATCGACTATCTACCCAGTTTTGAGTTCCAAATCTAAGGTTCTAGAATTATAAGTTTCCTGACAAATAGGAGAGAATAAGGAGAATAAGAGGAAAGGAGGAGGTTATTTACGTTGCAAAGAATTTGATAAACGTCTCAAACGTTGTAACTCAAGATATTTCCAGCCTTGGACGACCTTTTAATGACCTTGGAAAAGTATTGTCAATCAAATGTACGGGTCAAAACCCCCTTGGGTTAACACTGTTGATAAGTAAGTAAAAAAATGTACGGAATTTTTCCGTCTGAAGACGAAATCAATCAAATTTTCTTGGTACTTACGTTACATTTATCCACATTATAAACATTATATTATGAATTACCCCTTAAGTAGTCTCATACCCTTGATAAGTTTTTTTTACAATAGTTCTGTAATCAGTCACAACAATGAGATACACATTAATCAAAACAAATCGATAGAATTGACTACCTTCTTTCATTTACTTTCGATACACCAAGCAAAGGTTTAACATTTTCAGTCAGGTTTTTAGGTCAATCCAATTAAAAGCAATCAGCAATTTTCGTATAGTGAAATATTTGAATCTAAATTTAATTTCTCACACACAATGAATTGTAGCCGATTTTTGACTTAGACATCATGTGAATTTTGAAAATTATATTTTCAGTATCAAAAACATAGTTCGATCAATTATCTTTTGCGTATTCCATTCATTTTCTTTTAAGACGTTGCTGTTTGGTAGAGTGATTATAAATTAAGTAAGGCTATTAAATAGTTGGGTAAGATCGGAACAGGTCAATTTTCTGGTCGAAAATAAACTTTTCTTGTTGCTTTGTACCGAAAACTAAACCCAAAAAAGTAACTTAGTCTTCAGTTGAGGTCTCCAGCTAAACTTAAATAATAAAACATAACCAAAGACCCGTACGTATCAGAATAGGTGTGACAAACAGAATAGATGTGGCAAATAGAACAAATCTTGCAAAAAGACTCGAACGTATCTTAATAAAGTAATAAGCAAACAATTCAACGCTTTATGTTCTTTTATAACTATAAGAATTTCAAAGACCCATAGAAATTAACCAAGGTAATGTCAAAGGCCCTGCCGAAGTACATCTCAGACCATTCAAATCCAGAAATGGTTATATCCAAAGATTGGGCTATTTTCCCCTAAAACCCTGAAACACGCGTTCTCTAAAATTTTGTTCAATACAACTTTGCCTTTGGAACCAACCTCTCACAGTTCTAGAGATATGGGTCATCACTCCCAATTCTAGAAGTGGTCATATCCCAGGATTGAGGCATTTTTACCCAAAACCCTGAAACACGTGTACCCTAAAATCTCATTCTCTACAACTTTGCCTGTTTGCATAGTTAAGGGAGTAAACACGAAAAACTATTTTCGTATATGGCCAAGAAACTCAATTTTGTCGATTCAATTAGTCCCGGTGCCCCGACCCCTGACCCGAATCCCACAAAAAATTTTTCCCAATTTTCTGACATCAAATCCTTTCATTTGACACCAGCATGCGCAATTTCCGTGCTATAAATGCTGAGATATTTGCGAAAAAGCTTCATCGACCCTCGAAAAACCATGTTTTTGGTCACTTCCTCGGCCATATCTCCGGAACCACTTTATCGATTTTGCTCATCTTCGAACTTGAATCATGGGAGGCATGTATCTTTTAGGGAAAAAAAGTTTAGGGTGATCTGTCGAGCCGTTTGGAGAAAGAAGTGGAGACGGACGTACGGACGGACATTTTTTTTATTGTTGATTCGTCATATTTAGACGATAATAGATGCATCCTCCCAGCTTCCACCTCAATCTACCCCATTTTACATTAAAATTGTTTGTAGTAAACGTATAGGACCTTGGTACTTCGTACGGGTCCAATAATGCAACTCGTTTGTCTAGATTTGGAAATGAAGGCAAAAAAGTCCGAATATGTCACCAGTCAACCTGTGATTTCATACCCTTTTGATGGTCGCAATGGTAATTCTGATCACATATGTAGCACTGTTTGTGATTTAAGTTTAGCCAAAGACCCACTTATTTGTCTGGGATTTAGTTTTTGATACAATGCAACTTAGAACCGGTTTTCGATTCTTAGTTGCGAGAGACGAAACAGTTTCGTTGGGAATGTTGTGCCAATTGAAAAATTCCAGAGGTGAAACAATTTTTCATAAAGACTTAGCCTTAAGATTTTTAGAGATTGGGTACGATTTTAGCGGTAATTGTGAGCAAGGAGGACAAGAGCATATTGTAGCTAATTTTTTTAGATTTATAGAATGCCAGTTCGCTCCATCAATGTGTTTAGCGGCAGGCATTTTTTTGGACCTCATGCTTAACGCGAATTCCGAACCACGCCTGATAGTAGCTAACATTAGGATTTCTTTTTATATATCCGCCCAAAGTCAGACATAGAATTCATCGAATATGGATGAACTCACATTTGTCATTCTTCTATGTACGATTCGTTATAGCATCAAATCCACGACTACCCAAATTATGAAGCCTGGGTGTTCCTAGGAACGTTACTTTCATGTTAAACATTGAAGAAAAATCCTATACAGAATTTGTTCCCACCCGGATTGAACCCGGAAAGCCAGAACGTTACCACTGAGCTAACCCGTTCCCACCGTGGGTTCTCTACTCCCTAGAAACTTAGAAGAAACTATAAACATAATTACATAAACAACTTTTCTAGTGTTTGGTGCTATTTTTATATCTCGCACAATGAAAAACATTACATTGCACCGCATCATACGTAAGTGACTTGTCCAGTTACATTGCACGCCTCAATGAGCAAACAAACACATCTATAATTTTGATTCAACGATGGAAAATCTTGAAATTCAGAAATACCTCCATGGAATCAAAGTTAAATCCAGTAATTATCAAAAGTCGAATGATTAAACTGGAAACTTACAATTTTTTAAATAATGTTTGAACTATGGGCCCATGTTTTCATGTAAGATCAGAGCGGAAATGCGCTGTTTCGAAACTAAAAGAGAGTGGCACTTATTCTGAAATGATATACACGTGATAAGCCAACCAAATAAAAATGTCAAAGAAAAGCAAATATTTTGCGGTGGTATTGAATGAATCGAATTATTACATGTGCACGCAGTTAGCCAGTTTTATTTTATTGTATTTGGGATTTGTAAAAGGCGAGGTTAATTTATGTACGAAGAAACTGATGGAAAACATTATTTAACTGTTAACCGGGTTTTGTGAGTTTTTCATAGACACATAAGAAATATTCATCGCAGGTTTTGGTGTAGGTACTAGAGAGTGCAAATATTCTGTAATGAATATTCGGTAACTCTAAACCTTATCTACTAATTTATACCCTGGTACAGTCTCATGGTTTAGTTTTAGTAGAATTTATTTCTTTTTGCATACGACGACATTGCCGACTGTTATCATCTTCTCATAGTGTCATGTCACGGCCTATTCAATCCTCCTTACAGCATTCAGATTCCATTATAAGCGGAAATAGTATCTTCAAAAATAGAAACGTTCCTTTCTTGAGAACTGATCAGAGACGATACTGAATTATGTATGTTCTCCACCTTCCACCCAAGTGTAATCTTAATCAACTTTCGAGAATTATTTCAATTGCATTTCCTTCTCATCATAAAGCACAAATCTTCTTTTAATAATGTTAGCATGTTGTAATTTTTATTTATAAATATATTAAAGTTGTACAAATAATGCATGACGGAAAGAATAGCATTAACTAACGGATGTAACTGCAAATCAAAATTGAACACAGAATTTCAATTGATTAACTGCATTTGCATCGATTTTATTTCATTCAATGAAATTAGATTTAGAGGACTTGGATTAGACGATGAAGCCATCACTTTGACCAATAATAGAGTTGCTTCGAGGGAGTCATCACATCGATTGATGTTCGCAATTTAATGATCCAAATCAAAAGTACAATTGGACTCGATGGAGAATGTTTCTCTACCTAACCACACCGAATTCATTACAATTTATAGGCATCCGAGTAGCAGAATAGATCCTGGGAAAAACAAAGCTCTCAATCCGATGCATGACAAAATAATAAAGTTAATAGCAAATAAGAATGAAATAGATCGTCTGAATAAAATGGATCGATGAAGCAAAGCTACTATTCAAAGACAATCTGAAAGAAACCTCAAAGGGCAAATAAACATAGAACTTTTGCACTCAAAAGAAAATCAATTGTAAAGAAAATATTCAAATTAATTGAAAATGCTCAAAAAAAATCCTTTGAATGGCAAAATCCGTGAAAATCAAAAGAAAATTATTGAAAATAGTGTAAAAATGCTTGAAAATCCTCAGAAATTGAAAAAGAAAATCCTTCAAATTAAAAGAAAACTATAGAAAATTATTCGTAATAAAAAAAATTTTCCCTCGGAAACCGTTGCATAATCACTAAGCCTGTTTCAAATTGACTTTTTCCGAAATTCTTTTTTCTGTATACGTGAGAGTGTATTGGTTGTGACGGAAAATATTTTCCTATCATTTGGGACGAAAAGTTGCTTTCCGCGGTATGTGCACCAACAACCTCTCACACAAACATATCTTTCAAAATACCCCAATACACACTCGATGTGTTTTTTTCGCTTGCGTTTCGCCCGCGCGTACGTACACACCTCGTATGTATTGGGGTATGTTGAAATATATTATTTCAAAATCTTTGAAGTTTGTATGGAAAAAATTTATCGTCATACAAAGAAAGGATTTTTCCCGAACCACAAAACCTTTTTTAAAAATAAAAGAAAAAAAACGAGTCCTTTAAATATTTTTGAACAACTTTCTATCTTGAATTTCGAAAAAAGTCGATTTGGTGAACAGGCCTAATTATCACAATTTATAGACCACTTACTTAGGGATTCTGCCGAAAGCGGACGCATCTTCCAACGGATTTGTTTATATGTGCCCAGCCCACTTAGGTATTGGTCCCTAGAAGCCAAAAATATTTTTTAAAAAATTCAACGATACTTGTGTGGCTGGTGTTCAAAATCATGCAATATTCTTATGGAAATGTTTCCAGTTACACTCAACGAATATGAGAGTGTGGGGTGTCGTTGGAAAGCTCACTACACGTAGTTTCGGGCCAAACTGAATTTGGTGAGGTTTTTAATCATCTACACTGAGAAAAGGGCAGTTGAAAAAGTCATGTTTTTAACTGCTAATATCTTATTTCAGATTAAGGATCGGAGTGGGTCGACCCCCACCTGACCCACAATTTTAGCAGGCCGACCCACACCTGTAGAAGTCACAGAAATCATTTTTCTGTACGTTCTAAAACTGTGGGTCAGGTGTGGGTCGACACGCTAAAAATGTGGGTCAGGTCTGGGTCGACCCATTACGATCCTTATTTCAGATAATTTAAAATTCTGCAAGACCGTTTTCGGCCCGAAACTACGTGCAATTAGCTTTCCAACCTTGTATGTTTCGTATATCCGAAGCCATAAGAAAATCGCAAAGTCCAAGATCACCTTCCACTAGCCATCCAAGCACCGATAAATTTTTTTTTGAAAGTGCTTTTGGCTTTTAGGGCCCAATGCCTTTCTATGCATATATAAAAAATTTCACTGGAAAATAATTTCCCATAGGTCGTTTTTTTAAAAGAATCCCTCACTACCTTATATGGTTTGATGCATTTCGACCCCAGTCCCTGAGTTATGACCTCCCCTTCTTTGCCAGGGGGATCGTTTGTTCACCTGAAAAAAATTCGTGTACGAGGGAGGCCTATATCCAGCAGCTAATGAAGGATACAAGGTGATTTCAAGAGTGTAACGTGCTCAATAATTTCTCTCTCAAATCACAAACGTACGTTTTCCCTTCAGTGATAACTTAAATACTTATACAAAATAATATCACGTTTCCCTCCATTTCATAGTACATACTTCGTTCTTTTATACCACAAAGAAGCAGAAGAGAAGATTTTCCAAAGAAATTAATTTTAACAATTGATTGAATACGAATGCATTAGATCCGTACGATTGGCACTAAAAACTTTAATAAATCTCAGAGCAGGAAGTGCATGCATGCAAAAAAAAAACTTATGAATTCATGGCCAAACTGAAGAGAAAATCTATAACGTCCGATATTTCGTACATGTTCAATAAAAAGACTTTAATAATAGGAAAATGGAAATATTTCAAATTGATTTTTTGTAGTTTGTTTAAATTTGGTTACTTTATTGCGTAATCGATGGAAAAATGCAAAAATATTAACGAATCATTTTCGATAATATGGTTTTATCGATTTACATTGCTTTCAAAGTCGTAATCCAAATGGAAATGAAATGCAGTTCGTTGTGTTTTCGTATTAATCTTAATTGATTCGATGCAGTTGAAGTACTTTTATATTTCATCAAAATGTATTCATTGATTTATTTTGCAATAAATAAACTTCCGAATCGAAAAACACAATTTTGATGATTGTGTGCTCTCTGACATGGTGTCTGTTTGTAGGCCACAAACGTTATTATAAAATTTCATTGAAAGCAATGGGTTGAGCGACGACGTAAATATATATTTTCTAATGCAACTGTTGCAACTCCTATCTTGTTAATAAAGATGTGAATGATTTACGTGTAGGCCTATGACTGGTCTGTGTATGCTGGTATGAAAAGAATTACAATTTTTATTGTTTCTATAGGTACATTGGGTAACGTATAATAACAATCGAAACATGTTCATTTATGTTCGCGTTACCATATTAACGCATTTAATGCTTTCACAATTTAGTAATGCTTAACTCTGAATGAATCCTACGCCACGTAAAGTGACAATAATAACGGGGTAGAATATATATAAAAACATATGTTAAGCGGACCCGTACGAAACGAGTGAACAATCTTGTTGCAAATTTTCGAAAAGAAACTTTTTCAAAAAAAAAAAAATATTTTTCATATAGAAATTTTGCAGAAGAGGCTTCGGACCTATGTTTCTTGGACAACGACGTTCCGTATGAGTAAGAAAGAACCATAAGAAAGCTCCTGGATACGACTTCATCACGGGAAAAGTACTTAAAATGCTTCCAACAAAAGGACTACTTATGATCACGAAGTTAGTCAACACAGCCTTCCGGCTAGAACACATTCCTAACGTATGGAAAGTAGCAGAAATGATGATGATAGTCAAACCAGGTAAATCATCCAACAAACTTAAATCCTACAGACCAATATCACTACTGGCGATAATGTCTAAATTGTTCGAAAAGCTATTCTTGAAAAGATTACGACCGATAATTAAAACAAAAAAACTCATCCCCGACCATCAATTAGGCTTTAGGCAAAGCCACTCAACAATTGAACAAGTACATCGACTGGTATACATAATTGAAAAAGCATTGGAAGGAGAAGAAGTATGCTTAACCATCTTCTTGGACGTGGCTCAAGCATTCGACAAGGTTTGGCACGAAGGCCTTATCCACAAGCTTAACAAATTTCTACCAGCGCAAACCTACTACAGTCCACGTCAACTTCACCACAAAACACATTACCTATCCACCAAAGCTCTACATGAATGACAAGGACATCCCACATTTAGATGCTGCAAAATATTTGGGTATGAACATGGACGCCAAAGCCAAATGGGCTAAACATGTAAAAATCAAACACTCAGAATTAAAAATAAGATTCAGACAAATGTACTGGTTACTGGAACGAAACTCAAAAACGTCAACCTACAACAAGCTGCTTACTTACAACCAAATCCTGAAACCCATATGGATGTATGGCTGCCAACTATGGGGATGTGCTGCAAAGAGTCACATCAACAAAATTCAACAATTCCAGAACAATGTACTGAGATGCGCAGTCAACGCACCATGGTACATCCGCAACAGTGACACACATAAAAACCTTGGAATTCCAACAATCCACGAAGTAATACAGCAAATGGCCATCAAACACTACACAAAATTGGCCAACCATATAAACACTGAAGCGCTAAAACTTCTAAATGTCGACTCGACAACCTAACAAGACGATTGAAGCGTACAAAACCTTCGGACCTCCTTAATGACGCGAGCGCCACCCTAGCTCAATGAATCAAGTTTGTCGAAAACATCCATGCAAAAGTTATTAGTCTTAACGAATACTAATAAATTGTAACTAAAACATGTTTTAGTTACAATTTATTAGGATTATTATTACTTATTATTTATTAAAACTGGTCATTTCTGGCCAACCATTAGTTTTTTACATGATAAGTGTACACTTAAGCTTAAAGAAAAAAAAATTATGGGTTACAATAACATAATTCAGTAAAAATTATTTGCAACGAACTCTGAAGGGATGATCTATCCATAAAATTTGCTATTTCATGCATTTTATATTATAGATGTAGTGTAGTGTATTGAGATATAGGATAGTGAGATGTAGAGAGGTCTAGTAAGGTGTAGTGAGGTGTTGTGTAGTGACATGTAGTAAGGTGTAGTTTAGTGAGGTGCAGTGATGATGTGTTTTATATTATAGATGAGACAAAAGGCATTCGTTCCACAAGTGACATGGTAGCAACAGTGTCTCCCCGAATTAATGCTGTGGGGCGGTTCCGGAGAGAAGAGAGCATGAAGAGTGAAGAATCCAACACTACCTTGATCCAGGAAGACCAGGTGTCTATAAACATTTCCTCACCCTTATAAAAAAAATGGAACCGACAGTGTATAAGTTATCGATGGAATTAGCCATATAGCGGTACAAAAATTTGTTTGCATGTGTGTTTCTATAGTTTTTGACATTGCCCCCAAGCCCATCCATATAAAATCTGCTTTTCTTTAACACGTTTTTGGCCCAATTTATTAGTTTATATCAACGCAATGCTTGACACAAAGACCCGATATGTCAGCTAAGTTCCTCAGATAGATTCAAAATGTGAGTAAATGTCATCATCATCATTTGACATTTGGTCACCCCCCACAAACAGAAACCCGAATTAATTCAAAATGCAAAAAGATTTCTCTATGACAATCTTTTCAATCAGATTTTTAGTTTATGTAGTGAACCCAGCTGCTATATCATGTCTCTGGCTTCACATGAAAAATTATAATTAGAGCTACACAAATGTGATTCGTGTGTAAGGAGAAAAATCGCCCCAAATTGGCACAAAAATTCACTTTTTGATTTTTAGGGCAACGAAACTTTTTGAAAAGATTAAAAAAAATGTGTCTTCATCAAAACAATATTCCCATTCTGTGAAACAACACTTTTTGTGCTGACTTATTACAAGAGTTCTCTCCATGGTGTCTTTGATGCACAATACGTTAAAGAAGAGACACACCCAACACCATGATCTATTCAAAACGCAAATATAAACGTCTAGGACTCATAAATGTAACGTGGGAAGCTGGTCTCCAACATATAAATATAGTGACATGCCTTCACAAATTGAGAAATAAACACATAAAACAGTTGACTTTAGAGAAGCAATTCCGTCAGCATTGAATAAATAAAATATAGCTCCGACTTTGATGTAGATAAAGTGAATACAAATATTCGTCCTGCTAATATTTATATCGAAACGTTCGCTTTAAATTCGTACACAAACATATGGATATAATGATCGATACGAACTATAACTACCAACCTCACATGGACTTCGACCATAAAGATCAATGAACAAATCGCAGCAGTTAGAGGAGTAACAGGACGATACAAAGTCGGGCATTAGTGCAGATATTGCAATCGAATCTTTAAGTCACGTTCTTGGCGAATGTTCAAGAGTCTCACTACTGCTCAACAAACGATACAATTATTACAGGAGAATTGCGAAAAAAAGGCTGCAATTTGTTTTGAAATTGCAGTTAACCAAGACGAAGAAGTTAATTTTGAAAAAAGACATATCTACGATCCAGGTATTCCTGATTTGAAAGCAATGTACCTACGACCTCAATCAAATCGCGTATTTGTTTTTTTATACGATCCTACCTTAAGTTTTGCATCTCAACATACGTCTATCAGTGTAAAAAATCTGTAAAAGCCACGATCACTCAGAAACGTTTTGTCATTCAGCCTCAGAAAATTTACTTGACCTTGGGAGAGGTCAAAGTGAAATTATCTTCACAATGAAAGAATTTTTCAGTTTTCAAAAGTAATAAATTTATAAGAAATTCAATCATAACATCGCAACAGGTTCTATCGCAAACGTAAAGTCGAGACAATGTGGCTTTCACATCACTTTCGATCGTATCGTACGTTTTCATTGTTTGTTAGGAGTTTTTTTTTCGTTAACATAGACAAAAAATTTGTCAAAGATTATTTATAAATAGCAACTAAATTGGAAACTGTGAAAGAAATAACAACTTTCTTGTAGAACAATTTAGTTCGCAAATCGATAAGCGAACGTTTGATTTTTCGAAACGCCTTCACATTCAAGATATCATTTATGGGCGGATGTAAAACGTACAACAGGTCAAGTTGTTAAAAGTTTTATTGTTAACTAAAAAGACTTACCGATTTCGGCATTTTGCATTAATGAAGTTTCCTTTACCGAAATGAAGATGAACACAATCTGTAATTAAAGAAAATTAATTAAATTACTTTTTTTCACGAGCCGTAGCGTTAAGCCTAAGCAAATATCGTTAAAAAAAAGAGATAAAAATTAATTACATTCACTTGGCACTTTTAAATATGAACATTTCAGACAATCGTTTGGTACCGAATGTAACAGCAAAGTTAACTTTTCTTTATCGTTTTCCAAAAAAAAGCTTTTGATTATCAGTGGAAAACGAAGGCGATGACGATAACACACAGGTATTCCATTACTAAAACTAGGCTAAGTTGTGTCGGTGTTCATTAAAAGATACTAAAAAAATTGAAATAAATTCAATTATTTGTCACGAACAATGACTCAATTAAAAAGTATTTTTTTTCATGTTTCAAACAAAATTTTTAGCATTCATCTTCAAATATTTACACAAACAAGAAAAAAAAATCGAAACGATTATTTGAAGATTAAACTCACTTTCATTCGGAACAATTAAAATAATTAACTTTGATAGTAAATTTGTATATCAATTCAAAATGCGATCATATTTGTTGCTGTTGACGCACGTTTCTGTTCGAACTCATAAGATTATGCAACACAATAAAGCGATTATTTAATAACGACTGATTTGTAAAAGATTATTAAAGAAAAAGGCGAATGTAACGTGGAAATGGTAAATGAATTTTCCGTATCAGATATGTAAACAGGTCCGAACTGGTTAACAAAAGGCCCCCCAGGGGAAATGTTAAATACTTCGCGGTTCAGTGAAGTCTCCGTAATCAAAGCTCAGAATCGACTAGGTAATTGATCTAACGGGATTCAGGTTATTTGCTATGAACTGGACGAGAATCCTCATAACATCGTAATCTGCTGGTATTCTCAGAGGTAATGAGGAAAGGGTTATCTTATTTTAAAAGATAGAAAGTTCAAGCGTAGGTGAACACGTTTGCTTGCTACTATGAGATGGAATTGTCATCATCTTACAGACAACCTCAAGTAGGTGGCACCAGTAGAGAACAGTTCCGTCTATAGACCTTTATGGATCTTCTAGGCATATTATATTTAAGTCAATACAGGTCTTAGGTATACCAGACCTTTTCGGAACGTTATGAGGCTTCACTCATGGCTAAATTTTATTCGGTAAAAAGACCGAACTGAAAGAATCAATCTTATGAAAAGGTGTAGAAATTCACATTCTTTCATAATATCAAATATTATCATCGTATCCATTCATAAAGCTGTCAGATTTGAATTTTGTCTCGAAGTTTTAAAAGTGATTCCTCACACTGATATAAATATAAAGAGTTTTAAAGATCCGAATCATTATTATAAAACTTGGTGACGAAATTCAAAGCTGACAGAACATTGGAAATCCTCTTCACCCAATACGATTATCTGTCAATCGAAGGAATCGATTGAATGAATTGACTAAAATATAATCGAAATGGCAAGATCAGCCTATTCCTTCGTCCTTCCTAGTAAGTTTTTCAAATCACGCTTTTATGTACAGTGAAGTTTCTCTTTACAAGACAAAAATTTCGCTAATGAAATGTCGGTAAGAGTGCTTCAAACTATATATGGCTAATTCCATCGGTAACCCATAGATTGTCGCTACTATGTCACCTGAGGAAGGAATGTGTTTTGTCTCATGTTAATATAAATCACATTGAAAGAGTGAAAGAGATGAAATTCGTTACCCGAATTAGCGATATAATAATTATAGTCCGCCGTTACAACCCGTCCGGGTCAGGGGGAGTCGTGTTTTTATTTCGTTATCTTATTTTAAAATTAATTTCGTTTCTTCTGTTGGTTGAATGTTTTGAGAAAGCGGTAGAAAAGTGAAAGTGAAGTAAGTGGAGGTCAATAGTATCTGGAGAACAAACAGGGAGTCAATAAATTACTCCCATTTCGCGATAATTAATTTAACTATAAGAGCAACGACAACGGGGAAGCAGTAAAATCCAATTTCGACAACGCTGCCGATTTACCACGGCGCAAAATCAACAGAAATGTACGTTTATACAAGAAATCCCCGACATTTTCTCACGCATTTGGAAGACGTTCATCATCATCATCATCATCACACTTTATAGACCGTTTGTACCTTTCGGTGTGAGGTCTTTACTACTGATCATGGACCACCCTTCTCCATACCCCCCTATCCTGTGCCAAGGAGATGGTTTGTTCGCCTAGAGAAAGTCCCCTAACCTCTAAATCGGATTTAATTGAGTCTATAAACCTTCTCCTTGGCCTACCCCTGGGACGCACACCCGGGACTTGAGCATCCAATATCCTCTTTGGTAGCCTGCTATTACCCAGCCTCTGAACGTGCCCGTACCACCGCAGACGACTAATCCTTGCCGCCTCTTCCACTGATGTAACCCCTAAGTTTTCCCTGATGTCGTCGTTCCTAATATGATTGTCCCACTGTTCCCTCCGATTTACTTTTGCTATGCTCCTAAGAACCCTCATATCAGCAACCTCCAGGTCATGGAAGACGTTCACGGCTAGAAAATCGTAACCAACAATTGCAAATTAATATTGTTTGTATGCGTCGAAGCATTACCAGAAGTTAGCTTTACATATGAAAATATACAAAAATTAGGAAAACAAAAATTAGGAATAACAAAAATTAGGAAAAAAATAGGAAACCGAAAATTAGGGAAAAAAATTATTTGCCAAAACATTACATACCAAAAATAAGATTGCGACCTCCTTAGGAATTGAAAACTTTGATGTTTTTCCTGATTTATTTCCTTCCTGATTTTCGTTTTTCCTAATTTTGGTTTTTCCTAAATTTGGTTTTTCCTGATTTTTGCTTTTCCTTATTTTAGGTTCCTGATTTTCGTTTCCTGATTTTTTTGTCCTGATTTCTTGATTCCTGATTTTTGCTTTCTTAATTCAGGTGGGCATTCATGAAAATGGTGCATGGTTCAACAGACGGGTTAGAGGAACAGGCAGAATCGCAAGAACGGACATCTTAATTAGCTTGCGATCAGGACAGTCATCTCAGTCAACCGTTCCAACTTATTCGGCAACAATCGCAGCCATTGTCCGTCAACAATCCATCGCTTATAGGGACATCTTCCAGTTCGGAATTCGCAAACAATAAACTTCTCAAATGTACTTGGTTGACATATGGTACTACGATAGGAAACAAATTCCGAAAAATGTCTTCTTAAGAAACGATTCCGGCACTTTCGTATTGCCTTTCATTAAGATCTTTCATACACAGTAAGTCTACTATCCACTACTCGGCTAATTTTGAACTAATTGAATCTTGAAGTTCTTTGTTTTCAATTTTAATTTTCGTCGACCTTAAGGTTCATTCACATCATAATTTGAATACGCGCAGTATAATTGTATCATCAATTTAGCGCTTATTGAAAATTTTTTCATTTATTAGAGTCTACTAAAAATTGTAGAACATGTAGGTAAACGCGATCTGAGTAGAAACAGACTTTTTGGGTATGATTGTAAAATAAATTGTAAGAAAAAATCATTCAAATCATTTACGCCATTCATGTTTACAACTTTTTTTTTGGCAAATACTCAATGAACATTTTCTCAAATCGAAGTCAAAGACATGTATTTTCTTCGTAGAAACAGCACAGGAAATTGTATTTTTTACGAAATGCAAGTAAAAGTTAAACGACTCTTTAATTATGTCTAGAAACGTGGTGAAAAGATTTTTGAGATCATAAACAGCACAAAGTTAATCGAAGAGGTTTTATTTTACGAAAAGACTCCTCGCATATTGTGCAAATAGTCTCTTCTATATACTGCCCTAATTTGCATGAGAAACTTAGTGTGAAAGAGACAAACAATTTTGTATGGACTTTTGCACGGATTTTTTTTTTCTCTTTCGCACTAAGTTTCTTATGCAAATTACGGCAGTATATTGATGGCTATTTGGACATTGTGCAAATAGTCTCTTCTGTATACATTCGGCTATTTGCACACAGTGCCAACAATATATAGAAGAGACTATTTGCACATGGAAAGACGTAACATTAAACCAAAACTCTTACACAAAGAAAAAAGTTTTCAATGTAATTTTTCATCAATTTTGTAATATGTACATGATATGTAAATGTATTTGTACATGTATGTGTAGTGACTAACGAAGCTAGGGAACTTTTCCTTTTGTGAAATGTCACGAAAAGTAGGTGACTAACGAAGTTAGGGAACTTTTCCTTTTACGAAATGTCACAAAAACTAGGTGGCTAACAAAGCTAGGGAACTTTTCCTTTTACGAAATGTCACAAATCTAGGTGGCTAACGAAGGGAACATTCGTCTAAGTGTGCAAATAGCCAACAATATATAGAAGAGACTATTTGCACAATGTGCAAATAGTCTCTTTTTTTATTTTATTGCCGATCGTCATTTCCAGAAAGGTTTTATTTGTATTGCCTACCCTATCGTCATTTTAACACGCGCTCGAATAAAGAAGTCAATTACTTCTAGTACATACACTTTGGTTTGACGTTATCGTTGAGGAAAGATCACTTTCTCTGATGAATCTTTCGAAATCATCGTCAGAATTAAACAAAGAGTGAACACTAAGCTCACATCTTTTCTCACATCAAAACCTGTATTTCTGAAAAAGTTGGCTCATAGCGCCAGACAATTTTTAATTAATTTGTTCAAACTTCTTCGTAAAATTTTCAAGCTGCCTGACACACTACAGCAAGATGGACCCATAGGCTTGACAGGCGAGCAAAAATCTCTGAAGGAATGAGGGCTGGAGTTCAAGCGTGAATTTACGCGGCTATGAGTGGACTTGTGCAAGCCCTCTCGCTCGGGACTTAGGGAGAAAGAGCTGTCATTTATTTCGATAGTAAAGTGATGATGAGAGCTATCTCATCGCCCGTCACTACCTCATATCTATTAAGTAAATTAAGGATACCTTAAAAATTATCGAAGTCGGGGCGACTCGGCAAGCATCTTGTGAAAATGGGATTTGTGAGAAGTCCTGTGGTTTCGGCGTCATATCATGTGTGAATACTCAATGTTCTCTCTCCTGAGGCTCAGCACTCTGAAGTTTGTGTGATCGAGCTTAAGGTCGTACATAGGATTGGCTAGACTTTTCATCAAATGAAAGTCGTCTCATAGGAAATGAAAAAGAACTGGCCACAAAAACCTAATTTTATAAACTGCCTTTTCGAAGCAATAGATTAATTTTATGCAAACACGGCGAAAGCAGCTTCAGCAAATAAAATATATTTACAACCTTAGTGATGAAGCAAGCAAAATACAGCTGTAAATTTGTGAGTTTCACTAGATGTTGATGAGAGAGAATATTCGTGTATAGTGCGACAAAATTGCTTCGATCATCAAAGCGTAAATCACAATTCAGGAAGAAATTATGACGATCCCATCTCATGGATACACAAATTAGTAGTTTCATATTCAGTGAGTTAAGTCATGTTTTGCATCATATTTTGCGGTTGCCATTGCTTTCAAGTATACTCTAAGACTGTGTTGTTTTATGCATCATTGGACAAATCAAAGGTGCACAAATCGAAGAAAAGAGAAAAAATTAGATGTAATGACACGTACAATGTTTGAAATTACACACGGCAGGCTCTCCAGACAATTTTGCATTAATTCAATGTGGAACACAACACACTTTGAATAGAATTAAGTGCTCTTGTACTCACATATTATGAAATTATAATTTGTGCCTAAGTGCATTTTAAAGCGTCACAAGAGTTAAAGATGTACAGTAATTACTATGGATAAGTGATTAATACAATAATTTATACTTTACATATAATAGTCACATGTTGGATTTGAACAAGAAAGTAAATGTAAAGGAAAGAAAAAATTACGAAAAAAGAAAGTTTCCACTAAAACGAGATCGTAATTTTCAACAGGTAAAGTTGAGAATTGATTCGGAATTAGTAGCGAGAGAGGACAACTTTTAGCTTTTTTTTAAATAGGAACTTAGAGAGTCACACACGAAAATAATATTCAACACAATCGTACAAAAGTAGTTTTAGATTTTGCTAGGTACATCGGTTGTGACACTAAACGATTCGATTTCGCCTCAAGGTATAATTCTCTAATCAAATTGTTGTGGCACAACATTGGAATTTTTACAAATACATCTTCAAGCCATTCAAACATTACACTCACAAATGGGTCGTCTGACTCAGTAAAATAGACAGAAATCCACCTGTTTCATTGACTATGTTCCGAGCATGATATCGCATTTAAATCTTTGCTTCATACATAATGATGTGACGATGCAATTCATAAATAAATTTTCCACTTAATTTCAAAATGATAATGTTACACCAATAACAAACGCAATAGAAAAAAATCATTTATTGATACACATTTGCGTAACTGAGATTGAATTAATTCAATGGAGAAAAAAATCTTTAAAAAAAATATATTGTCCGGCAGACTAACCTGAGTTCTCTTTTTTCTTCGTTTTCAAATTGGACAAATCAGAAATTGTTAATTTATTTTAGCACAATAGTTCACCCTCACTTAAACCTTCTTTGCACAGAGAGTATACTATGCAAAACAAATAAAAATAGCAACTTTAGATGGTATCGAAGTTGATCATAAAAATAAATTTAATAAAATAAATCACGAAAAACTACACTTCATCAAAAAAAAATCGAGGTTGTGGCGGTGGAATGAACTTGTTGAATGAATGTTTCCAGTAGAAAAGTAAACCGCACCATCATTGGAAATTCATTTCTGGGGTGATTGTGCGATTTTTCTCATTTACGAGTCTGTTCGCTATTCTATTTTTGCTTTGCGCTTTTTTGAGTCATTTCAAGCAAAAAAAATAACTTCAATAGTTCACGCTTTTAGCGGTACATGGACTTCTGTCAAGAGTTGCATACATAAAATCCATTTCATCATGAAATTCGATATACTTCAACAGAGTCAAGAGGAGGGCATTCAAAAACTGAGATAGACCACATCATGTCTGTGTCTTGTCACCGAACCTCAAGTGGTGACATCTATGTTTTCTTCATAGCTGAATTGACGTCTCAACATAAAACTACTCCCTTTTCTCCACATAGTTGAATACGGACAAACATAAAGCTAATGACACAATCTATAGTAATTTTGACAGTTTAACCCATAGAATTTAAACACTATTTATCCAGTGTTTCACTTGAGAGAAAACCAGTTAAAGTTAACTGGACTTGCTTGGACCTGCTTGGACTGCTGTCAAACATAAAACTAAACTAACCGAGTCCGAAATTTGAATATGTGCGGCATTGTGTTTTTATGGTTGTGAAATTATTTTCTGTTGTGAACTTTCTGTAAATCTTAGGTAGGAAAATAGTAAATCAAAAGTTGAAAGAACGCTGTGTGTTATTCAAGGTACGTTTCACAAAACATTTAAATTTGTTTTTGCTTGTAATAGTTAAACAACATAAACGGCGAATATTGTCAAATATTCATTCCGTTTCAGAAAATTAAATATGTTTTGTGCAATCATTGGATATATTTATAGATAGTGTCTTTTGTTTTCTACTGACCCGTTTACCAATGAAACAATGGCGGCATTACTGGATAAAAAGAACTCAGCTTTTGTGTTGAACTGTAAAGTAGATGTCGCTCATTAAAAGCAGGAATGTTGCCTGATGAAATCTGATGCTATACATGGTCTATTGAGAGACCTTTAACTGGCATACTCGCCTACATGATCACATCGAAATATAATGGAATTCTAATTCTAATCCCAACAGGGGGTCTATCCTCTTTCAATAATTTTATTTTGACATTAAGATTTCGACATAAAATTAATGAGCTACCGCTAACAAACAGCTATGAATGTTGAGTGGAAATATTGAATTTCATAAAATACGCTTCTAAGAACAAATCAAGAAAATCCGATTCGGTTACGTCTGCAGCGTAAATCGATTAAAAAATGAAAAAGGAAGAAGAGCCCCCTATAAAAAAATTTATACGATAAATATTATTTTATACGTAGCTAAAGATTTAAATTTCTTTTATTGTGTATCTGTATTTTAGTCTGGATTTTTATTTATTTTATTCAGTGTGTTTACGTAACGTCGACATGAGACTTCAGAGTTAGGATATTTTCTAGGGCAACTCCTAGTTATTTATAAGAACTTTCATAACAACTTTCAGAGGCGCGGATAGTAAGTCCCTCAGAAGGGAGCCATTTCTGGCCAGTTCTTTTGGTGAAGAAAGTTGCATTCGTTATGGATCATGATCTAAAAGATAACAAAGTCAATGTTTTGGGGATATACTTACTCACCACACTCTCAATTAATTTTATTTCCAAAATGCAAATAATGTCAAGAAATTATACTTAAAGCTGTAGATTCGGTTAAGGTCGTTAAGGTTAACATTATGCAAATTTTGTTTTCCTAAGTAGTACATTTTATCTGAATTCACTCAATTACATGTCAATTAACCTCCTTGAACATGCTCGTTAACGTAACTTTCGAGGTGATCTTAGTTGTGGAATTTCTTATCGCACAAATTACACGTGAAATAATTGGTTCGATTTTTATTTATCGGACCAATTTGGATGCATAATTAGCGCGATTCATTTAAAGCCGCATGGATCTTTTCATAAAAAATACATAAAAGTTGAAAAATATGAATGTGTTTTGGTTCCAGAGAAATGATAAGTTGGTAACGCTTTTGTGATGAAGTAGAACAAACTTTTATGGTACCATACAACTCAGCTGTTATTCACATGTATATTCTATCTCACTCAGGCGTACCAACTTATCATTTCTATGTTTCGTTCTGTATACGTCAAGCCCATCACAGAGAAATGATAAGTTGTGGTACACTTGAGGCGAGGTAGAACGCTTATTTGAATGACAGCTGGGTTCCATGTCAGAGAATTACGTACAAAATTGGGCTGGTTCTCTCCCATACAGTCAAGCTGTCTTTCACATAAGCGTTCTATCTCGCCACAGGTGTACCACCTTATCATTTCTCTGAGCCCATCACTAAATGTTAACAAGCAATTGACTTTGACGTTTCTGCCGACAATCGTTGAATCAAAATTATTAAGTCGTAGAAACGTCAAAGTGTCGATTTATTAGATTATTGAATTGAGATCATAGGGCTACGAGCCCCGTGTTAGTTAAGAGCCTTACTTTAGTTCAACTCATAAACACAACGTAAAAACTTCATCTTTGTTTTCATCGAAGCTTTTGTTAGTGGGCACGGAATACGACACAATTATACGAATTTAAAAGTAAAGAACGAGTCGATATAAAAAAACTCTTTATTTATTTAAAATTGTGTCCTTTTTTAAAACTGTTTCCAACTAAGTTTCGAATGCTAAGCATTCATCATCAGGGACTTCTTTTTCGACTTATATATTACTTAGATACTTAGATATAACTTTAGTTCTTTTTGAGAACAAAAGAAGAGAGATAAGTAAGGCTGAATTTGCACTTAAAAAAATATTACAGAAAATTCTCTCTATGTGCATGCGCAGTTTCAAAACGGAGGGATTTTTTTTAAGTGCAAACCATGGCTTAAATATAAATGGTTCTCGCTCTCCTTTAACACTCTATAGAAGATAAATACATATGTTTTACACAAAGATAAGTCGAGAATTTTGTTTTTATGACAAACGTATCTGAGAAATCCTTTACATTAGAAAATCGTTTCAAAACAAAGTAACAGAGAATTTTCTTTCTCTTCCACTCTAACACTTATTGCGTATTTTCGTATCACTCACGCATATATATTTTACCTGTTGACTTTATTGAAGCGTGGTCAGCAATAGTTTTTGTCTCGTTTCATTATGATTGTTGTGTGTGAGTGAAATAGATTATTATTAATCGTATGGTTTTTACATGTTTCATCTAGTATCTAACATTTTTTCTTATTATTTCTATTACAGTTTCTTATGCCTAAGTATGTATCTCATTTTTGTTATGTTGATATTTACGACGAATTCATCGGGAGGTCACATAATAACAGGTCCGACGAGAAAAAACGATGATGTTGTACATTTTGTGCGATCATCATCATCATTTTGGCCATCATCATTCACACCATGTTCTTTACCCACCATATTTTGAATTATCAAATGCTTGTGACGTCACATGTAGATATTCTTTCTGATACGCTTTGTTACGGGCATCAAATACCGTAACTACCCATTTTATGAAGCTTGGGTGAACTTAGGGACGTTATATTTCTTAGATAAAAATTCCTAGCAATGTTTGCACCGGGGATCGAACCCGGGTCATTTCGGTGGTAGTCCAGTGCGTTCACCACTGAGCCACCCGTCCTATAATAGATGATCGTGGGCAACAATGGTTACAGCCATATGGGTGTTGTTGCATTATTCAATTTTTTCCTATTTTGCATTTGATTCAGTACATCATCTGACAATGACCCAAGTGTTTCGACTACGAATGAACGAAGTATTTTGAGATTTGATGCATTGGTTGCAGAAAAGATAAAATTAAGGAACACTTAAGCAAATTCCTCTGCAAAAAAATATTCTTTACGAGAAACTATAAAGCTCTCCGAGTAGTGTGTTCAGTAGCTGTTGATTTAAAAAAAAATCCAAAGGCGTGCTCTCCCTAAAGAATCACATCACCAGACGCGCGTGGGGCTGTCATACCTGCTAAGGGCATGCTGGGGCATGCTCGGTACGCATTCACATTAGTGGTTTAAAAAATAGTGAAAAAATTGAAATCTATGTTAACCGAATCAAAAAAGTGAACAGTCTCAGTATGTTCCAAAAATTCATTTTTAACTTTACTTTCCAAACGTTTCCAACCTTCCAAACCGGTTGAATGTAAAGGGAGGGGGAACGAGTTTGACGTTTTTCATCGTTGTCATCACAGAGAACGAAATTTTTAACAAAAGTTTTTCAGAAAATAAGAACTTGAAATGTCTATTGTTTTCCGGCGACACATAAGACAATTTGCTTCTGCGCTAGCACGAATCAAATCCACACAATGCCACTACCGTATTAGACCTCTCTCCACCAAAATTCTTAGTCAAAAAGATGCAAATTCAAACTGGTTGTACAGAACTTATTGCACACCACCAAGAAGTGATCCACTGGGTTCAGCACTCATAGATTTAGTTAGTTATGAAGCGGTATGTTCGGATACACTAGAAGGGTTATGTGAATACTTCGATGACTTAGTGGAAAATACACCGCATCTGAAGTCAGCCGATGTTAATTATAGCGTGAGAATATGACAAGCTTTGTTGTTACTTTCAGTCAAAAATTTACATTTTGTCTAAACAGGACGGAGTTCTGACGGTAAATTTGGGTAGCTCTCATGGTACTTATGTCATAAATCGTCAATCTCCTAATCGACAAATTTGGCTAAGTTCACCTACCAGCGGTCCGAAGCGTTACGATTTCGTGCCAACGAACAAAGCTTCAACTGAAGGCTATTGGATTTACAAGCATGACGGGATTACATTACACGAACTACTTCAGCAAGAGATTCGATTAATCGTTCGAAGAGAGGTGGAATTTTTGAACCTGCCGTATGGTAAACGGACTTAGTGACATAAAAGTCAATGACGCATGTGTATTTATTTATTAGGAAAAAATAAAATAATTTTTCGTTAACAATAACGACGTATTCTAATTATTACTATGAAAGTTAATTAAATTAGGACTGCCAGAAAGGAAAATGAATTCCAGAAATTAGGGAGACTGCCCAAAGTGCAGCAATATTTTTTACTGAATAAATTCCAGAGATTCATTTTTCAGACTGGCATTTATTAAAACAGAAAGAGCAAGTTTATGTTTGAACTAAAGTCTGGTGCAGTTTATTTACAGCCGCCGTGACCATTTGTTTCAGGCTGTCATCATTTGGACATGTCACTTGCTGAAAAAATCATATGTTAAGTGGCAATCAAAGGAAAGTTTGAATTTGTTATGGATCCTACCAAATTAGACAAATTAATTTGAGCTTCCTTTTCGTTCACTGTTACCGTTAACGTGTCTCCCTTAAACATCTTTGGAACGGAATTTTCACCGAAAATGTCCTGCAATGCCTCGATCAAACATTCTTTGAAATGATCCGTTGTCCCTTTCACCACACCGGTAGATTTAATTGTGTTGCCCACCAGTTCTGTTTGCATCAAACTCGCCAGCACTGTGTCTGCATACATGTCACTCAATGGCGTCGCTTGCCATTCCATAATTAATATCTTATTGTCAATCGCTATCTCGACGCAGTTAAATACTTTAAACTTTGTGTCTGCTTCTAAAACTTCCACAGTGCCTGGACCACCAATCCGTTCGAGAAGTGTTTTCAGTCCACTGACCGTACCGGAAAATGCTATACTTTGTCGTTGAGTTACAACCGACATGCTCATGTCAGTATATTCTAAAAGCAGAATGTTAAAGATTTTATCAAACAAGACGTGGTCTGCTCTGAAGAGTAAAAACTCGACCGCCTTTTATGTACACTCTTCACTACTTACTTGAAAGATCAGAAGCTGCTAGAATATGATATTTGAAGTCTCGTTTGACTAAAACACCTGATAATTTATCACCAGATTCTGGTCGCTTCACAGCCAAACTTCCCATGACTTTCGCCGTCTTCTCACCCCTGAAGTAAAGCTCCACGCTATGCGTATTTCTTGGATTGTGGAATGTGATAGTAGAATTCTTGTCCGATTCGTACTCTCGCTGCAATGCTGATTTCAATCGCAACATTTCGTTTTGTTCACCATGCACCAATACAACATGTTCGGGCTTTAACAATCGAATGAATTCACTAGTCTGTTGATAGTCGGTGTGCGCGGAAAATGAAATGTAATCGACGGACATGTTTAGCGGTAATTTCGTTCCCGACATTGTTGTTATTTCTTCCGGTTCGGACAAAATTGTTTTCGCTAATGTTCCTTCTACACAATAACCGGCGATGATGACACCATTTTTTGCTTCAGTACACCAAGTTTCGAATAGTTCTCGAGATAAACCACTTTGCATCATACCTGGTGAGGCCATCACAACACACGGTCCAATATCCTCGAAATGATCGATTCCCTGGAAGTTGACATTAGAATTACAAATGAAATTTGTCTCCCAGTGTTGCTCATACCTTAAGGTTAGAAATGTGACGAAAAACAAAAGGATTGTTTACTGCAATTTGTCGACGGATTTTGTCGTTCATTGCATTTATGTACGTCTGATACACGGCCATGCATTTCTTTGCCAACGATGACGCATAGTAAATAGGAATTTCTTGCAGTTCGGGTGTTTGACTCCAAAACTCATCGAGAATAAGTAGAAGTTCCTGGGCTCTGCCTAATGCAAAAACTGGAATCAAACAGCGACCACCTTGTTGAACGATCTTTTGCACCAGCGATGTGAATCGACTTTCTCTGTCCTCCCGTTTCTCATGGATATGGGTGCCATATGTGGATTCCGTGATCAGTACATCAGGCTTCATAGTCGGAATTTCTGCTGCCATTAAATGACGATCTTCTTGGCGGGAAAAGTCGCCAGTGTACAATATTCTAACACCAGCGATTTCAATCATAAACATTGCTG
This sequence comes from Pseudolycoriella hygida, assembly GCA_029228625.1. Taxonomy (NCBI): domain Eukaryota; kingdom Metazoa; phylum Arthropoda; class Insecta; order Diptera; family Sciaridae; genus Pseudolycoriella; species Pseudolycoriella hygida. The sequence goes on along the minus strand of CM055406.1, from coordinate 40,386,503 downwards.
CGCCTAAAACGTGACCGGCATTGTATGCCCAAAATTTGACGCCCATAACATCGCGTTCTTCATGAAAATTGATTGTCTCAATTTTTTCCATACTCGCTTCGAGATCAGCTTCAGTGTAGAGCATTTGTTCGGTTGAAATGTTACTAACTTTTATATAATCGGACAACATCCATCTGTAAATGGCTTTCGTTGCGTGCGTCATGAAGCATCTGCCTTTGAAATTTGTCTTTTGAAGGAACCAAGGAAGCGCGCCACAATGGTCGAGGTGAAAACTATTCAACAAATTTTCGTTTGATTTAAATGAAATGGAATTAAGACTTCAGAGAAACCTACTGTGAAATAAAGAGTAAATCAACTTCATCTGCTTCGATTAAATCAACGAATGGTAAGGCATCCATTCCTGAAAGACCGGGATGTATACCACAATCGAGCTACAAAAATTGGATTCACGTATTTGCCGTCTACCGTTTATCAATCATTTTTCTCACCATTATACTTTTTCCTTTGAACTCTAGCATAATACAAGACCGTCCCACTTCCTGTCCAGCTCCTCTGAAAGAAAGAAAAATCATGTTTACCGCAACATCCCGCTTTGTTTAACCTAAAAATACACTTACAGTGGACGAATCAACAGTAGATCACTTTCTTCAGCTGGAACTTGTGTATCTGGTTTTCGTTTAGTTGCCATGATTTGTCTAAAATGACTATTGTGATAATATTTTTAAAAATAAATTCTAAAAATTTAATGCCGCCTCCAATACGACACTTTTCAAAGGTTACAAACAAAAAAAATATTATTGCTGCCAATGAATGTCAGATTATGTCAACTCTCTGTTGCAGTGTTGCTAGTTCTTTTTTTCAATTTGGCGGCGATAACACACACAATGGTAACATGAACTCCGTATAACTCCTTTTTAAAGCACTTTTTCGCATGTTGGGTTAATATTATGAGTTTTTTACACATACATACGATACGTGCCGGTTACGTATCAATACGTGCCGGTTACGTATCAATACGTGCCAGTTACGTATTTTCATTCGTTTCATCATGCAGACTGTATCCTCCAATTGTTGGTCTGAACACTTCCTCTTTACCCACTTTGGCGTTGAAATCTCCCGTGTAAATACATTAACTAGGGAGTAGTTCTTAAAACGGCCTTTAATTCGTAGCACACATAGTCGCTCATTGACCTTTCGGAAGTTCAGAACCAAGTGTTCAAATTTTGTAGTGGGAAATTTGGGAGTCTTTATTACATCCGCTCTCTCGAATAGCTGCAGAGACGATTTTGGCCTTCTTCAGTTCATCTGTCATTATCTATTAATCCTCCAATTCTGTGAGTCTGACATCTCGTTCCAATTCTCATATCCTTTATTCGTTTCCGAAGGCCTCCCAGCATTCGAATGAGACCGCATATTGTCTCTTTCTTGGCGAGCTTTCGTTGCCATGATTTTTCCACAATCGCTCGCAAAGCCAGATCGCAGGCCTCGACTCCAACCCCCAATTCATCGGATTTGGCCATTTTTCCCCAAAACCCTAATCTAGCCCATCTATTGGACTAGCCTACTCATCCCAAAGGGAAACAATCAGAGAATTATTCAGAACCAAACATGACATAGTCATAACTGTAAGCCCAGCAAAAAACTATAATAAAAATGAAAAAATGAAACCCCAATTCACCTCATCACATCGTGTCCAGCTCCATCAGGACAAAAAATGAAACATTTCGGTAAATACAGCCAAGCAAAGACCGAACTTCGACAAACAAAACTCAAAAACACAAAACACAGTATAAGCAAAAAAACCTCTTACAGAGGAGGTGTGACGCAAGTCTTTATGTCTGCTTACAAAAGCTGTGAAATCAGAAAAGTGTGACGCATTAATCATCTAAGGTAAAACTTCTTTCTTCCAGTTACAAAAGTTCTGAAAACATTTTTGAACAAAATTATGTTGAGTTCAAAAAATTGCGTCACAAATGCCAGACCCACCAGCGGAATAATTTGTATACACTCAGTTTTTAGACGCAAAAATTTAAATTTACCCTAAACGATGTGACAAGAAATAAAAGTCAAATTTTCGCAGCGTAAAAACTGAAAGTACAGAAAAATTGTTTCGTCGTTCCCTAAACACGTGTTCCCTAAAACTGCCTTTGACAGTAAATCTCCATATTGCATTTTTGAGCAAATATAGACGAAAAACCATCGGTCAGCCAAGAAACTTAATTTCGTCCATTCCATTAGTCACAGTGCCCAGACCACTGACCAAATTTCCACAACCCTCGAAAAACCATGTTTTTGGCCACTTTTTCGGCCATACCTCCGGAACCGACTTTGAACATGAATCGTGGGACACATGTACCTTTGAAATTTTATTAGGTTCTGATAGCGAGGTCGATAAATTTCATTGGAAATTGCCCAAAAGCAAAATTGAAAACCCCGTCCGAAAGAACGGTGTGGTCATCATCATCATCTTCAAACTTTTTAGACCGTTTATACCTTTCGGCGTGAGGTCTTTATGCCCGCTGATCATGGACCACCTTCCTCCATACCCTCCTACCCTGTGCCAAAAAGATTATTTCTTCGCGCAGAGAAAGTCCTTCAACTTCTAAATCTGATTTATTTGAGGTTTATAACCTTCTGCTTGGCCTACCCTTAGATCGCACACCCGGAACCTGAGCAGTCAATATTCTCTTTGGCAGCCTGTTACTAACCTACTTTAAATGTGCCTGTACCATCGGAGACGACTAACACTTGCCGTCTCTTCCACTGACGTAACCCCTAAATTTTCGGTGTGGTAGCCTCTCCAAACCCCCAACATTTCAAAAAAAAATCCAAACAAATCAAGAAAAAACATGCAAAAAGACTCGGACTAACCAACTAGTTCTAGTCACGTATGAGTCATTCCTCCTCAGTCTAGAAGGGGCCTAATGACAGGGATTGGGACATTTTTCGGGAAAACCCTGAGGTATATGTTCACTAAATTTTCATTTTCTACAACTTTTTCTTTGGACATAAGTCTCTATATTTCATACTTAAACCAATATTCCACTATAAAGCCGCCTTCAATCTTTTACGGCCGAGGAAACGAATTTTGTCCATTCCATGGATCCAAGTGCTCGAACCACACTATCGATTTCCAGAAAAAAAATTTCAGCCTTTTTGGAAAGCAAAATGATCACATTCTCCAAAAATTTCTCCACATATACTCAGGAGCCCGAATTCGTAGACTTTGTCACTTAATATAAATACGAACCTAAAAATGTTCGTGTAATACGTGTAACGTTGCACATTTACACACTTGATGTGTTGAAATCGGCTTTCCTATCCGTTTGTTTACAAAAAACTAAGCAACTCAATGTTTTCATTTACATAGCAACTCGAGTTTTCCTTCAAAGGAAATATCATTCTTTCCTCCCGTACAAAATCACTTCGATTTTTCCTTCAAAAGAAATATCATAGTGTCCTCCCGTACAAAATCATTGTAAATTGGAATAATGAATAAGAAATGGCAAATGAATAATCCTAGAAAAAGAAATATTGTTGACGAAAATACGATACGAAAGGTATCTTTAAGTCTCTATTACTTTCCCTTCAAATATGTTTTAATCAACACAATTTTTAGACCACTGACTACGTTGAGTCGGATAACTGTCTACCCTTTCATATTCCCCACAAAAAACGGAAGGAAACTGACGACAATGAGACAAAAGTGAGTGCCTTTTTCGAATAGACAATTTTCGTTTTTTGTAACATTTTCATTCTTTTGCCCAGTCTTCGATTATAGGTAATAAAGCAATCGAATGTTAAGTAATCGAAATTGTTAATTTGTTTTTAAACTGACACAGGTAAAAGAAAGAAAGGTGGTGTTGGACTACGAACAATGTAAGCTGCTGTTCTTGCTACTAGTTCTGTTTTATTTTTTTTACAGTCAAGAGAACTAGATTTTGTGCAATATTTTCTGTGTTGATCAGCTGAAACTTACTAAATTTTCAAATAGATTTGATGCTTGCACAACCGCAGGATCCGGACGATCATTAGAAACAATTGCGAAATCGAATGGATTCGTCGATATAAATCATCTGATAAAAGAAAAAATTATCTCATCCAAGGAATATTGCTTTATTTACTTGACCTACGCTATTCCAAGAAGCAGTGAACATTTTACACCTTACAGTCTCAAGGAAGCCAAATACAGTGAAATTGATCGCAATGAATTTTTCACGGTTGATAGAGAAGGGGTTGCATATTTCAGCCGATATGAAAATCATTTTACAAAACTTCAATTATGGCTCACGGAATATGACTTGTACCTAAAGATGATTAAGGTTTGATTTGTTTTCACGACCTCTTAGGGACCATACATAAAGTACGCACGCTAAAAATGACGACTTTTAGACAGACAAATCGTCCATTTTAGCATCACCCCTAAAATTTGAGCTGAAAATGTTCTTAGCCAGAACTTATATCGAGCGAACTTTTTTGTCTCATTCACTCCCAACGCACGTAATTTGTGAATGGTCCCTTACGCTTTACACAATTTCGAAATTTTTCATTGTTTCTTGAAGCTTACTTTTCGGTTATTTCGAATTAAAGCGTAAAATTTGAAATCTACAGTTTATGAATTAATACGCCTGTAATTATTCCTAACGATGCGATGTTGAAATTACAGCTGAGAACATTTGCCAAGTATCGATTATGGAAAGGATTTAAAACATGGCAAAAGACAGTTCACTGGAGAAAATACTTAGAGGCGAGGCAATTCCTTGAAGATAAACTGTTTATAGCTAATCCTTGGTTAGCCAGGGCTATTTTATTGTTGCGTAAAGAGTATTGCGAATTTGTTGGAATGTGTTTCATCGATGAAACAACGAAGCAAAACTTTGAGGTATTTTATTTCATTGAAGTACAAATGGCTGCGTTCGAAGCTTGCAAAAATACGTTGATGGATTTTCGGAATTCAACCGCAGAAGTTCTGTGTAATTTTAAAATTGGAAAGAAAATTCTGAATTTTTATTTTAAAAAAAATTTGATTAGTCGACGCATGCCACACAGCCATATCGAAGAAGGGATTTCAACCTGTTGACGAGGAGTTGACATATATCACCAAAAAGAAGATACGTGAAATGGCTAGTAGCTACGTCTACCGAGCTCAAAAAAGAAGATTTTGTCTTTTGCTTACGAAGTATGTGAATGTTTAATTGAAATCCATAAAAAGCTTAATTTCTTCGTTCCCTTAGCTTTCTCACTTATTGTGACTACATGGTGATTACAATTCTTCATGAAATTATTCAGAAATCCTTCAAGCTATTTGCTGATCTATTGACCTTACACGATGTGTCGGGCCCATCAGAATATGAACTTCTGAACACAGTTATTGACAAAACACTGGAATTACCTCGGCCTAGCGAATATCCACAGGTTAGAATTCTTTTATTCTTCTTGGAGTTTCAATAATAAAATAACTTACAGAAATCTCTACTGATTGGTAGATTAGTTCTTACACCGGAAAAAGTGGAAATAGATCCGTCTAGGTAATCGTCATGCTGTTTTAGCCGAAAAATAAATTCATTGATTCCTTACCTTGGTAAAAACTATTAAAACGCTGTGTCTATGTTATCCTTTATGCAACGAGGTTTTCCGGTTCGAAAGGATATTTCTTGACGCCTCTAACCGTCCTTCTGGACTCGCATCCAAAATACACCCACATACGCTTCCACGACGTTTTCCTCGCTCCTCTGTAAAACTACTTCGCATCACTCAGTCTCTAAGTCTCATTTATTTTCTTACTGAAAAAAAAACTGAAAATCGAGTTTGGATACTGAAAGATAAAACCCCAACTTGCACAAGCTAACTCCTATGAGGAATAACTTTATATTTCGGCAAACGGCGGTCTACAACAATGCATTTTATAGTTTGTTGACTTAATTTTAACTTAATTTTCAGGGAAGTCACAACAAAAATATTTACACAACTGAAGGACTTGATGTGGAATACAATCTGTCACTTTGAGAGTTTTCAGTCCGATCCAGCGTATCATCTATTCACAGAGTAAATGAGTGTGAATTTGTAGGGTTCTCCGTAAAAGACGTCGGATTCCCAAGGAAGAAAAGAATGGAGGCGGTTCATAAATGATGTCACGCTATTTTGCTGAGTTTTTGACCTGGAGTCGAGCAAAAATAAATTAGTTGAAACGAATTCACGTTTCCATGTAACCATCCCCCTCCTTCGAACGTCACGTTATGGGAGAAGGAGGAGATTCAATGATCGTGAATCTTTGCACCAAGGGACGAGCGTCTTTTATGGATATCCCCTCAAAGTACTTACAATTTATTGTTCGATCAACTGTTGTTTTTTCTGCTTCGATTAGACCTTCCATTATGGGTAAAAAAGTAGCCCGATTGGGTGGCAGACCACCAGACATCAAATTTGTATTAAGCAATGACATCCAGACGATAGAAAACAAGTACAGAGTCCATCTCCTTTCGTACAAAATGATAAATCCCGAAACTATTTACAATTTCCAGAAACTATATTTTCGAGACCATAGACCGAGCCTATGACAAATTGGAATTGTATGTAAAACGATTCGAACCGATTCGTGAGAACTTTGAAAAAGATTTTAATACAAAACATGAAACGCTTAAAGCCCAACGAGATGTCAATGAATTTAGGTCATATTTGACAAGATACACTAGCGAAATGATACAACTTGATGGAATGCTATTGGAAATAAATCTTGGATTATTTCTTGTCACTCAGACTATCTTCAAGGAGAAGTTTATTTCTGTAGCCAAACATCTGCTTGATGTCTTATGCGCATACTTACCGAAGTAATCCGAACTTAATTTTTTTATTGCAGTAAGTTAATTTTACTTTTGCCGCAGAATTACAATAGAAACCGTTGCAATATTATCGGAAAAAGCAGGACATACAATAGCTGAACTCAATACTCTTCCGACTACCACCCAACAATTCGTCAACTATTTCCACTATCTGGAAAACTGTCAAGAAAAAATTCAAAAATTGTTCGCTGACATCGATTTTGCTAGCGAGTACTTTGATTTGATGGAAGAGTTCAATATATCCATCGACGATTCGGAAAAGGAAGTTTTTCAAGGTTTGTTACATGAAGTCATACCCAAAAAAATGGTGAACGTGAGACTTGTACATTTGTACGTTAGCCCAGTATACAGTGTCACTTAAACCATTGGTCTAGCTGGACGTACATTGTACTACACATTTGTACATACAATGTACAAGCTATTTTGAATGCTTTGGCTGTACATTGTACATGTAGAACGTGCATTGTACATGTAGAACGTGCATTGTACATGTAGAACGTGCATTGTACATGTAGAACGTGCATTGTACATGTAGAGCGTGCATTGTACATGTAGAACGTACATTCTACATTCGAACGCTCGACACCTGCATCTTCAGTCCTCGACTTTTAAATTGAGCTAACTTTACATGTTGGATGTACACTCTTATTTCGATACATTGTTACTACAATGTACGACTCACTTTTACAATGTGCAACTCACTTGTATTATGTAGAACTCACTTGTTCGTCATGCAATAGATTTGTATATTGTACTTGTCATTTGCAAAAAATATCCGTTGTACATTGTACAGTACACATCACTTGTACATCACGTAAACACAACAGTTGTACATTGTACATATTACTTGTTCATCACGTGAGTACGTCAATGGATGTGCACATGCATGTCACTTGTATCACTTGTTCATAGTGTCGCTTCTACCATTTTAGTTGGGCGTACATTGCACTTGTACAGATGTACATAAAGTACGCTTAGACGTGAAAATTTTGTAAAAATGTACTGGAGATGTGTAAATGCCGAATTCCATTTTTTTGATGTAAACTCTAAAGATGCCAGTATGGCATTTCAATAGTTTCAAATCAATTAACCTGAGATGATTCGACACAAACTATCCTGAGAGACGTGAGAATTTCGTCCTTTTCTACTGACTCGAAAAGCATAAGTCATCTTCCATTCTCTTTGACTTCTCCTTTTTTCTGTTATTCAGAACAGGTCCAAAAAATGTCACCTCTTAAATTGACGATGTCTTAGCCGAGCAGTACCCTGATTACCAATCCCTGTAGTAAAATGATAATTAGACAATCAGATTTAGAACGGTTGAGTACGATGGTTTAATGTAGCACCGAAAAAACATCACATTTCAAATTGGTATGCGATACTCTTTCGAAGAAACTTTATTCCTTCGTTCCTAATCGTGCTAAATTCTGGTTTGTTTGAATATTATTTTATTACAGTAATTGGCTATTATAGCAAGATGGATGGGATGGCTCAGTGGTTACGTACTGGCCTTCCACCAAAATGATTCGGGTTCGATTCCCGTGTCAATTTACGTCATAAAGTTCACTTGTTGTCAGTGGCGCATCCATCCATGAGAATCTGGCTTTTCAATTTGTAGACTTTTCCTCTATCTCATTTTAATTTAGGTTCTAGAAATCAGGTCCAAAATGTTCAATATACATGGCAAACGAAATGTGAGGAAAAAGGTGCTCTTCTCGTGAAATTCGAAAATGTTCTAACGGAAGACATTCGGCAATTGTTTGAAGAAGTATCCGCCATACAAGAAGACGTCAACAAAGATTGGTTAATCGACGAATCTTCAAATATTGCTCAAGTTAAAGAATGTCTCACCAATCTGTCAGATCGTTTATCGGTTTGTATGTCACAAATGGAAGGGTATCGAAATTTCCAGAAGGAGTTCAAAGTTCGTCTATCGTTGAAAGAAATATTCAGATGATTTGCTCAAACGTTCATTTCAAACAGATGAACAGGACAAGAGTGGATGCATTGGACTTGGCGCAGAAGGACATTAAGCTGCGGCAAATGCTTTGGGAGACTAGCGATGAATGGGAGAACTCTATGACGACGTGGTATAGCGAGCCTTTCAATAACATCAACATTGAAATTGCAACGAGCTTAACAGCCAAAACTCTTAAAAACTGTACAATGTTCGAGAAAAATTTCCCTGAAAACGCAATCGTAGCGAAAGTACGCAAATCAGCTGAAGTATTCAAAGAAAAACTGCCGGTTTTGGGATATCTTCGAAATCCAGCACTTAAAGGAGTAAGTTTGACAATTCTACCAATAGGAGTTACCAAAAAAAAAATTTCCCTACAGCGTCATTGGTTCCAAATTGAGCAACTTCTAGGCCTAAAAATTTTATCAGATGATTCGATTACGTTGGAAACCTTTGAGAAAGCGAATGTGTTGGAAACGAAAGTAGCTGAACAGATGGCGAAAATTTGTGAACAAGCAGCTGCTGAATTTGATGTGGAAGGATTGCTGAAAAAAGTTGAGTCTCTGTGGGAAGAATTCAATTTGTCTGTTGTACAACATCGCGATGCCAAGGACGTTTACATTTTGGGTGGTGTGGACGAATTGCAAATTGCATTGGATGAGGCGTACATCAATATAAATACAATTTTGGCCTCACCACATGTTGGTCCATTCAAAGATTCGGTCTTGAATTGGCAAGCAGCGCTGAATTTATTTGCCGAAAACTTGGACGAATGGACGCAATGTCAAAATAATTGGATTTATTTCGAGGGAATATTTTCAGCTCCAGATATTCAACGACAATTACCGAGCGAAGCGCGACTATTCAACGTTGTGGATAAAAATTGGAAGGATGTGATGAGACGATGTTACAAAATGCCATTAGCGCTTCCAATTATGACCGATCCGAACGTACTAAAAATCATGAAGCACAACAACTTTTGCTTGGAGCAGGTGAACAGGTCGTTGAATTCGTACCTCGAAATGAAGAGAGTTTCATTTCCCCGGTTTTATTTCCTCTCCAACGATGAATTACTTGAAATTCTTGCACAAACACGAAACCCACATGCCGTTCAGCCTTATTTACGCAAATGCTTTGATGCTATGGCGAGAATTGAATTTGGTGTAAAGAAAACTGTGGCTGGAAAAATGGAACAAACCGACGACATCCTTGCGATGATTTCTCCGGTATATTTTCCGAATATTCTGATGAAATTTTATAAACAACGCCTCGATTTCAGGAAGGAGAAAGAGTAGAATTCGATCCGGTACACGGTTTTCCAGCTTGAAAAATAATTGATTTATTGATAAGAATAATGTTTCAGGGTTTGAGAGTTAGAGGTGCTGTTGACGAATGGCTTAGTCATGTAGAACAGGGAATGTTCGAGGCATTGAAACGTTGCACGAGAATTGCGTACAAAAGTTACAGTCACAAGGACAGATCGTTGTGGTTTCAAGATCATGCCAGTCAAGTAGTGTTAACGGTGTCACAACAGCAGTGGGCAAGTGATGTCCATGACATTCTTGATGGAAACGTTACACAAATTCCGAATAAAATGATGGAATTTCAAAATAAATTGAGATCAGACTTGAACAAATTGACGGAAATTGCCAGGTCTGACATTTTCCCGTTGTTGCGCAAAGTCTTATGCGCTTTGATCACAATAGACGTGCATGCAATGGAAACAATTTCGAATCTAATAAAAGAGAATGTCACCGACTCGTAATGATTTCAGTTAATTAACATGCAAGGAGTGTTGTAAACCTTTCGTTGCAGAACTGATTTTAATTGGGTGAAAATGTTGCGTTATTATTGGGTGAAGGCTACAGAAACCATCGACGTACAAATGTCTTCAACGAATTTGCCTTATTTCTATGAGTATTTGGGTGCTGGCGGAGTTTTGGTAATTGAAAACTGAAAATCTTTAACAAATGAACAAACCATTGACATGTGTATAAGATAGTAGCGATAGTGTATTGTTGAAGAATTAAATGAGACAATATCTATGACGTCAATACTTTTAGTTATATTTGTGACGTCATATTTATGATTTCATATTTGTGACGTCATTTGTGACGACATTAAACAAGTCTAGGAAGTAGTCCAAAGGCTAGAGACTACTGTGAAGACCCAGCCGACGAAAAGCCGGCGCACGGCTCTAATTGACATGGGTATAGAAAAGAAGCGATAGTATATTGTTGAAGAGTTAAACGAAACAATATGTATGACGTCATAACTTTTAGTTACATTTGTGACGTAAAATTTATGACTATATTTGTGACGTCATATTTGTGGCGTTATATGTGTGACGTCATTTTTACGACGTCCTATTGGTAACGTCATTTTTGCGACGTCGTACTGTTGACGTCATTTTTGTGACATCATTTTTATGACATCATATGTGTGACGTCATTTTTGTGACGTCGTATTGGTAACGTCATTTTTGTGATGTCGTATTTTTAACGTCATTTCTGTGACGTCATATTTGTGACATCATATGTGTGATGTCATTTTTATGACATCATATGTGTGACGTCATTTTTGTTACGTCACTTTTGTGGCGTCATTTTTGTGATGTCATTTTTGTGACGTAATTTTTGTGACGTTATAATTATGACGATGCACAGACGGACGGACGGACAGGAAGCGTGAAAACATAAAGTAGCTATCGCTACTAAACAAAGAGTGGAGAGGCAGATAATTTTTATATTAATTTCCAAGGATTTGCTGAAGATTTTCAACGGATTTTCTTTCCATTTTTTGAAGGATGTTTAATTATTTTCTTTTGAATTGGAAGGATTTTCTGAAAACTATGAAGTGAAAAAGTGTGGCCCACCCTCGCTTTTCACTTCCGGGTACATACGAGCATAGTGAATTTCACCTTGTAGTGATGGTTAATCTTAACATTTGTGAAAATCAAATAAAAACATTCGCCTACACATTTGTTAGGCGCTAATCTTTCTTAAATCTACAACTTCCACTTATTCAAACGAGAAAATTAATCGTAATCACGTAATTTAACATGAAATTAATTTCCACAAAGATTATCACTCCATTAACGGATCGATGTTATCTCTGTCTGATGGGTGCGCTTCAAATGGATTTAGGAGGAAGTATTGCCGGTCCGGCAGGAACTGGAAAAACTGAAACTACAAAGGATTTAGCAAAGGCGTTAGCCAAACATTGCATTGTTTTCAATTGTATGGTGTTTCCATTTCCAAAAAACAATTTCTAATTGGGGCCATTTCAGGTTCGGATGGGCTGGACTACAAAATAATGGGACAATTTTTTTCGGGCCTTGCACAATCTGGAGCCTGGTGTTGTTTCGATGAATTTAATCGAATTGATATTGAAGTATTGTCGGTGATTGCCCAACAGCTGATTACCATCAAAATTGCCAAATCAATGCGAATGACAAGGTTTATGTTTGAAGGAAATGAAATCAAATTAAATAATTACTGTGCGACTTTCATCACAATGAATCCAGGTATTGACTTTGAGAAAGCTCGGAACACAAAAGTATCTGAGAGCACGATGTGAACTTAATGGAAATTCACTTAGAGTTTTAAAAAATGTTCATGGAGCAAATTAAGTTCAAATCAGGCCAACTTTTCCAAGCAATACAATAGTCAGTTCTCTAAGTATACTTTCGGAGAATTGAGTCGGCAAGGGAAAAGGGACTCGAAATAAAAAGATTTGAAGAACTTCCTCCAACGCACTCAATAAACTACTGCATGAAGTGAGAAGAACAAAATATTAATCGATGATTTATTAAAGGTTACGCTGGGAGATCAGAGCTTCCTGATAATCTACGCGCTTTGTTTCGTCCCATATCAATGATGGTACCAGATTACACTTTAATCGCCGAAGTCATTCTCTATTCTGAAGGATTTGAATCATCACACATAATGGCCAAAAAGATGGTTCAAATGTACAAATTGTGTAGCGAACAGTTAAGTCAACAGGACCATTATGACTTCGGCATGCGGGCAGTAAAAAGTGTTTTGGTAAGTGACATCCTTTCCATTCAAAGAGCCTAGTTTTTTATTTTAAATAAAAAAGGTAATGGCTGGTGCACTAAAGCGCAGTAAACCCGAACAATCTGAAGATGTAACTCTAATCACTGCACTTCGTGATTCAAATTTGCCAAAGTTCTTAGCACTCGACGTTCCACTCTTTATTGGCATTTTAGGTGATCTGTTTCCCGGAATTGATCTTCCCATAGTGAACTACGGAGAACTTAAAAAGGCGATTGGTAAAATTGTTTTGATGAACTTTGTTTTATTGCAATCTGACTTATGCATTGGCAGAAAATTGTTACATTAAAAAGGGCCTCCAGATGGTGCCTGCTATGACAGCTAAAACCATTCAGTTATACGAAACGATGGAAATACGTAGCGGTGTGATGTTGGTTGGACTAGCAGCTTCCGGGAAAACCTCAATTCTACACACTCTTGCGGGAGCCTTAACCCAACTCCTCGCCGATGGAATCTCGCACCCACTTTATCGTTCTGTGAAGATAAGAACCCTAAATCCTAAGGCTGTAAGCAGTGATGAACTTTACGGTTACGTTAATTCAACAACTCTCGAGTGGAAAGACGGTCTAATGGGATTGGCAATACGATCGGCTGTTGCTGTAACTGACGAAATCCATCAATGGATTGTTTGTGACGGTCCCGTCGATGCTGTGTGGATTGAAAATTTGAACACAGTTTTGGATGATAATAAAATGCTCTGTCTAGCTAACTCCGAACGAATCAAATTAACACCTTGGATTCACATGGTTTTTGAGGTACAAGACTTAGCCCAAGCATCTCCAGCTACTGTATCTCGTTGTGGCATGATTTATGTTGATCCGCGGAATCTCGGTTGGTTCCCTCTGGTAGAGTCGTGGCGACAAGCATCGTCAACGGATCTGTGGACCGATGAATTGTTGGATTTTGTTGTGTCATTATTTTCGACACATGTTGATGGTGTACTACACTTTGCCAATCTGCATTGCAGTGGCATTGTGAAGCAAGTTAGCGTTAGTAAAATTCGAATGATGTGCACGCTGCTCACCGCTATGGCTTCAAACGTTGACGGTTTGAACTACATGAATAAGCGTGACGCCAAATCGTTGATAGTCAAAATGTTCACTTATGCGATGCTGTGGTCCATTGGTGGATGTTTTGATGAAAATTCCAAACAAAAACTCGAGGAACATGTCGTTGAAGTAATCAGAAATGATTCTAAAGTTAAGGCCGACGACTCGTGCCTACCTATCGGTTCTTTGTGGGACTATAAAGTGAATCTACATTTACATGTCTGGGAAGATTGTTTAGATTTTCGCACCGAATACTCATTCGATCCAAGTACTCCATTTTTTGATATTCTTGTACCTACCAAAGATACGGCAAGATATGGACACATTTCCGAAATACTTCATATTGCCCATTATCCTCTTTTGTACACCGGCGAAACAGGTAATTTTTTAATTTTATATTGAAGGAGGTCGTCCCTGCATTGCTCCCGGCATGGCAGGCGGTTAGGTGGGTCCGGGTTATAATTGATTGAGATATTTGTCGATGAGACATTTTTAACCCTACTGTAACCGTCTTCTCCAAGCAAACGTGAGTAATGTTGGTGGCTCTCAAAGATTTAACTAAAAATTGACCAAAATCTAATGACAAGGTGTTGGAAAATCGGTACTGGCAAAGCAGACATTGAAACGCCTGTCGTCTCAAAATATTATTCCCGTGTTTATGAGTTTTTCAGCTCAGACCAGCAGCAGTATCACTCAAGAAATGATTGAGTCCCGGTTAGAGAAACGTGAGAAAAAAGTTCGCGGACCACCCATTGGAAAGACTATGGTGTTCTTCATAGACGACGTTAACATGCCGAAATTGGACACTTATGGTAGCGTTCCGGCAATTGAATTACTTCGTCAATTATGTGATTGTAAAGGGTTTTATGATCGTGACAAGCTGTTCTGGAAGGGTATCAAAGACACTGTTCTTGGTTGTGCGTGTGGACCTCCAGGCGGTGGAAGAAATGCTTTAGCTCCAAGGTAATGACTTTTTTTGGTGATTCGTCAGCAAGGGTTCATCAGCGCAAGTTCACTATTTAGATTCGTTCGACATTTTGCTGTTCTGGAGCTTCCGAAGCCAAACAATTCAACTTTGACGACGATATTCAGCGGAATCATCAAGGGCTTCTTAGCCGATTTTAAGTCCCAATTTTCTCTCATTGAAAAGCCAATTAGCAACGCAATGATTTCCATCTATGACCGTATTTCAAAGGAGTTGTAAGTTGTGAAGACTCTTAGTCTTCGTTGTCATTTACCGCACTTACTATGAAAATTAAAGTCGTGGGAAAGGTTTTTATCGCACTAACGTCCAAAGCGTCACAATTATACATTTGTATCACAACTTTTCCTTCAGGAATTTCCTTCGGTTTGATTTTTTTTATTATCACTTCAGATTAGCTCAGTCCAAGCTTTAATGGGTCAACCGTATCAAACACCCACTTCACATCGACAAAAATTCACGCCACATACGTTTTCTGCTTGCCTAATGTCTTCTTGAAGTTGGTTTTGATGAAATCAATTAATTGATGTTACAGCACTGAGGCTGCTCGAGTTTTTGAGGAAGCCATATTGAGAACCGACAAAGAACCGAATTCCGTTAAGGTATTCTGTAAGCTGTTCCGAAAGCACATACTCAAAAATCTTAGATACAGCCGGCAGTACGGTTTTCAATGTCTGAATCACATTTGTTTCACAATTTTTCCCTCAGGAATTTCCTTTTGTTTCAATTATTATTGACTTTGTTGCACAGATACACAATCTAGGCAATTTCTTCGGAATAATTACACAGGATGGGTGATGACAGGCTGAAAGAGGGTCTTGAATGCACAGTTTCCAGGTGTTCGTGTTCGGTAAAAGAAGGTTTTTTGAAACAATTTAGTAGATGTAGAAGTTTGGAGATTTTCATTATTGGCGAACCATGTCCTTGAAAGCGGATAAGGTGTAAAGACCTTATACCGAAGAGTTTTAATTGTTCTGTGGGAACTATGTCAGATGTCAGTTCTTTCAGTTCCAAGGGATGGTTTCTCTTGGCCTCAGGTCTATTTCGTGATTTGACGGAAAGCAGAACTGGCGAGAGTCCCACCGAGGATTAAATCGTTTCCGCCGGATTAGGGAGCCTCTAAGATGGACTTGCCTGTCTCGGGATGGGTAGAAGCTTTGCTGGGAGATTGTTTCGTAGATATGACACGTCATTATTACTATTTTATATGAAATTGAAAGTGGAACATACGAAATTGCCGTTTTTCACAAAAAATAATTTTCGTTAGGTTGCCCACACCGCAGAAATCCCATTACGTGTTTAATCTTCGCGATTTATCGAAATTGGTCCAAGGATTTTTACAGGCTGATTCGTCCAATTATGATCAGGAAATACAACTGCTACGTTTACTTTATCACGAATCGTTACGTGTATTTCAAGATCGTTTAGTAAATGACGACGATAAAAATTACTTCAAAAAAATGTTGGATGAAATTTGTCAAACAAATTTTCCCACGTACTATCCAATTGTGAAAACCAATGAGACGGTAATGTTTGGAGATTTTATGCTTTTCGGTCAGGCTAAGGAAAACCGCATCTACGAAGAGATTAAGGACATGGACAAGTTAAAGAGTGTGTTAGTGGATTATATGGAGGACTATAATACAGTCACTGGTTTGGATGTAACGTTAATTTTGTTTCAAGACGCTATCGAACATGTTACACGATTAGCGCGACTCCTCAGAGGCGATCGAGGCAACGGATTATTAATTGGTAAGTTTACCGAAAGCCACCACGATATTCAAATAATATTTTACAACTTCGTAGGCTTATCCGGAATGGGCAAACAATCTTTAACACGATTGGCCGCTCATATAAACAATTATCAAATTATGCAAATTGAGCTTTCTCGCGGCTATGACTACACAAGTTTTCGCGATGACTTGAGAAAGTTTTACTGGAACACTGGAGTAGCGAACCGTGAAACAGTTTTTCTTATAACAGACACTCAGATTGTGAAGGAGGAATTTATGGAAGACATACAAAACATTCTGAACTCAGGAGAAGTCCCAAATCTCTTTCTTGGCGACGACTACGAACGAGTAATTCTTGGAGTGAAAGATGATTGTGTGAAGTCAAATCCCAGCGCTGGTGATTACAGTCGAGATGCGATATTTGAATTCTTTCTCAATCGCGCTCGCACCAATTTACGTATTTGCTGTTGTATGAGTCCCATTGGCGAAGCGTTTCGCAGACGATTGCAGATGTTTCCTTCATTGGTTATACATTTCGTTGAATGTTATAGACGGAAATAGTTGAATCTGTCTTTTCAGGTTAACTGTTGTACAATCGATTGGTTTGTCAACTGGTCAACTGAGGCCCTATACTCTGTGGCATTCGGATCATTAGCTGATATAGCCGCAGACGAAACGCAAAACGATTATCTGTCTCAAATTTGTGTGACAATGCACGAGTCCGTTGAAATAATGACCAAACGATTGTACAATGAATATCGTCGTAACTTTTACACAACGCCTAGTAGCTACTTGGAATTGCTGAAACTGTACCACAGTTTGTTGGAAAGTCGAAACAATACGATTAGAGGCCAACAGAAAAGAATCGGCAATGGTCTCAATAAAATCCTTGAAACCAATGATGTCATTGAAGTAATGAGAAAAAAATTGGAAGATTTAACACCCCAACTGGAGAAAGAGGCTGCGGATTTCAAGGTGATGGTTGAAAAAATTGCGGTGGAAAACAAGAAAGCTGACGCCATGCGAAAAATTGTTATGAAAGACGAGGCTGCGGCTAGAGAAAAAGAGGCTGGCGCTAGATTAATAGCAGATGAAGCAAGAAGAGACTTGCAAGTTGTTCAACCGATCATAGACGCAGCTCAAGAGGCTCTAAAACAAATCAGTAAAAATGATATCAACGAAATAAAATCCTTCACTTCACCTCCTCCATTGGTGAAATTTGTCATGGAGGCGGTTTGCTTGTTGTTTGATGTGAAGTAAGTCTTCAGTCAATTCATCAATCGAAAATTTCTTAACACTCGTTACAGGCCGACCTGGGATTCGGCTAAAAAACTTATGGTTGATACGAACTTTTTGAAAAGGTTAATGACTTATGACAAGGAGCACACGTCAGAAGCGATTTTGAAGAAAGTGCGAAAATACACACAGGATAAGGAATTCGATCCTAATGTAAGAATTTTTTTCTATTTGTTTCAAAGATTTATACGTAGGGTTCGGAGGAGGGAAAGTGGTTTCGGGGAGGAGTTAAAGCGGTTTCTGAAGAGGCTTTCGGAGGGACAAAAGCTGTTTCAGGGAAGGAAAAGCATTTTCGGAGGAGGGAAAGAGGTTTGGAGGAGAGAAAGCGGTTTCGCAGAGAGAGACAAAATGCGGGTAGAATGCGGTTTTACAGAGAGAGTGAGGACACTGTTTCGATTAAAAACAAAGCGTTTTCGGAGAGAAAAAATTTAGGAAAAAGGATAGTGGTTTCGGAAGGAGGGAAGCAGTTTCGGAGGAGAGAAAGAGGCATACAGAAGAGGAGGGAAGGCGGTTTCATAGTAATGAAAGCGGTTTCAGAGGAGGGAAAGTGGTTTCAGAGGAGGGAAAGCGGTTTCAGAGGAGAGGTAGCGAATTCGGACGAGGGAAAGCGGTTTCGGAGAATTGAAATTGATAGAGGAGAAGAGATAGAGAGATTGTGGTTTCGGAGAGAGAGAAGAGAGAGAGAATGCGGTTTCGCAGAGTTAGAATACTGTTTTGCAAATAGAGATATGGAACATTATTTCTGTAAAGAGCATTTTTGGAGAGAAAAAGGCGGTTGAGGAAGAGCGAAAGTGGTTTCGGTAGGCGTCAGTGGAGGTAAAGCAGTTTTGGAAAAGGAAAAGGTGTTTGTAGAAGACTTAGATGTTTTCCAGAGAGAGAATGCGATTTCGCAGAGAGGGAAATTAGTTTAGTAGGCTGAGAACATGTACTTGCGAAAGGATTAAGCAGATTCGGGGGGAGAGAAGATGTTTTAATTGTATTTTTCGCAGAATATTGGCAAAGTATCGAAAGTGGCAAAGTCTATGGCGATGTGGGTAATTGCAATGGACGAATTTTCCAAAGTTTACAAAGAAGTCGAACCGAAAATTAAAAAAGCAGCTGAGGCCGATGCGGTTTTAAAGGAGGTAAGCAATGAAATAAACGACTCGTACCGTTACAATTTTAGTACAAAAGAAATACACTTTTTAAAGCAGCAGCGTTCTGATTTCGTTAGACAGTTCACCTGAAAATAATTCTTAAAAATATTTTATCTGCTTAGGTTATGGCGGAATTGAAACAGAAACAATTGCAATTAGCTGCTGTTGAGGCAGAGCTAAAGGTCATTCAAATGGAATTGGACGAAAAGAACAGACAATTGAAAGTATGTTTACAGGTGATTGGATTAGAGATTGTGTCAGTGATTTAAATTTGTTGTAGGAATCACAAGACACATTTGAGTTAAATAGCTCACGTCTTAACAGAGCCGGACGTCTAAAACTAGCTTTGTCTGATGAAGAAGTTCGATGGGGGGAGACCGTGAAGGTAAAATTCATTTTATTTTACTCATAATCCAACGTACGTTCCAATTCAACTATGACACCAGAATCTGAAAATGGAAGCAAAAGCAACTGTTGGCGATGTTCTTGTTGCAGCAGCTCTTATTGCTTATACAGGCGCATTTCCTGCAAGTTATCGAAAACAATTGACTGATCTTTGGGTTGGAAAGTGTAGCACATTTAAAATACCAAGTAGTGAAAGATTCGAGTAAGTCTTTTCATCCGAAGTGTTTCTAAGGTTCTCATTCAAATGTCAACAGCTTCATTGGAATTTGTGGTCATCCTTATGAGATTCGAACTTGGCAGATTCACTTTTTACCGAGAGATGAATTGTCCACGTCCAATGGAATTATAGTAACGAAAGCTAAACGGTGGCCGCTTATGATTGATCCACAGGAACAAGTAATTGTTTTACAGATTGTATAAATCCCATTGTCCCAATTTCATAAATTCCTAACTCTATAGATTTCTCCATACTCCAGATTTTATTCAAGAGATGTAATTTCATTTCTAGGCTAATAGGTGGATTCGTAGCATGGAATCGGAAAACAATTTAGCCGTCGTCAAATTAACGGATTCCAATTTTCTAAGAGTCCTCGAAGCATGGTAATTTCCTCTGTTTGAAAATGACAATTTAGTCAACAATTTTGACTTGTAATTTTTTCAGTATTAGAGCTGGCAATCCTATTCTCATTGAAGAGCTGTACGAAACGATCGATCCATCCTTGTCGCCAGTCTTAAGTAGAAATATAATTTTTCAAAATGGTAGAAAAGTTATAAGACTTGGAGACTCATTTATCGATTATAACGATAATTTCAAATTGTATATGACTACGAAGCTAGCGAATCCTCATTATTTACCTGAAGTTTGCATATCGGTAAAATTGTCCTCATTTCGAACGGGATGCACGTTCTGACAGTGAAGAGAAAGTGTCTATATTGTGACTTTACGATAGTCTCCATAACCGACGGGGCACACCGGCACACACACATTTAGTATCTGCCGGCGCGGCGTGGAGACTTTTTCGTTTGTTCCCTCCCTCACCCATTTTCTTCTGAAGTTAAGGGCTATGCCACAAATTCCGTTCCTCAAACTTTGTACATTTTCCTCTTGTTGAGATAAGGATAAGGAGTAGGGGATAAAGATTCTTCTCACACTGTCAGAACAATCATCGCCCTTTTAGGATTTGATTTAAAGTTTGATTCTAGGTAACTCTCGTCGATTTTTTGATAACAAGGGAAGGACTTGAGGACCAACTTCTGGGGTAACTAATTTTTTTTTTTTTCACAAATCTATTTTGATAAAATTTTATATTTTCAAGCGAAATTGTGACCATTTTGCTGCCCAAACTTGAAGAACAACGAAGCGAACTAATTCTTCAAATCAATAACGATAAACAACAATTGGTGATGTTAGAAGACAAAGTTTTAAAATTGTTATTCTCGTCGTCTGACAACATTCTGGACGATGAAGAATTGGTCGAAACACTGAACGATATGAAGGTAGAATTTGATAAATAAAAATCGCATATTATTCACACCCTGGACATTTGAAATTAGGAAACGTCCGTCATAATAGCCGACCGATTGCTAAGCACCGAAGAGAATGAAGTAGCTATCACAGCCGATCGCGAAAAGTTTCGACCACTCGCGATTCGTGGTACAATCTTATATTTTGTAATCGCATCGCTGAGTGAGATTGATCCGATGTACCAATTCAGTTTGAACTATTTCCTTGCCATATTTTGTGCTGTTATTTCTTCTGAAGACACGCCGGCCGACACAGAACTTAGCATTCGTTTGAATAAATTGTTGGCCGCACAGATTTATGCATTTTACTTGAATATATCGAGAGGATTGTTCGAGAGACACAATTTGATTTTTAGCTTTATGTTAGCCATCGCAACTGAAAAACAGGAGAAAAGAGTTACTGATTTGGAGCTCCAGTATTTGTTACAGGCGTCAATTGGTAACGTTGACAATAAAGTTAAATTGCAAAATTCAAATGTGTCGGAACGCGTGTGGAATTGTTGCTTGTATTTGCAGAACGAATTTCATTCGTTCAAAGGATTGTGTAACGATCTCACGAAAAATATTCAGATCCAAATAGGAGATTACTCCAATGTAAGTTTTTAATCATTCCTGCGACTGAGGAAGGAAATAAGAACAAAAATTCCAGACTTTCAGTTTCAATGAAAACTCTGATGAGAAGGAAGATTCCTGGAATAGAAAACTAAATCAGATTCAAAAGCTTATGATAATTAAAACATTTGCACCGGATCAATTAGTTTTGGCTGTCACATATTATGTGAAAGAAATTTTAGGCGAAAACTTTATAGAGGCAATACCATGCACTCTGACTGACCTGTAAATTTACACGTCCGTTACATGCGACAGGAATAAATGTTCAATTTTAGGTACAAAGACACTTCCAGTAAATTTCCGTTGATTTTCATTTTATCCGCTGGTTCTGATCCAATGGCAAGCTTACAAAAGTTTGCCAAACAAATGAATTATTTGGAAAAATTTCACACTTTATCACTCGGTCAAGGACAAGGACCAGCAGCAGAGAAGCTCATTGAAACAGGCTGCAAGTTTGGCACTTGGGTTTTTCTCCAGAATTGTCATTTGGCTACGTCATTTATGCCGCAAATGGATATAATTTTACGGCGAATTGCATTGGGTGAAGTAAAAACTCACGATGATTTTCGGATTTACTTGTCTTCCATGCCTACGAATGCGTTTCCGGTTAACGTTCTTCAAAATGCTATCAAAGTGGTAAGTAAGTTATCAGGAAAAAGGTTAGTTACTCGGTTTATTGGACAACTCACCGGTTCTGGTACTTAAAAATTAAGTTGTTGTAAGTTTTGGAGGCCGTGATACTAAACCTCTTTGAGTAAAAGAATTCCAAGTGACAGATTCAAGTGGATTTAAACGTTGGAGATTTCCGTCAGTGTCTAATTAAAGTATTTTTTCCAATCGGAAATTTCTACGAAAATTCTAGTCAAGGTAAAAACCAAACTTCATGTGGACCTTGGCCTGCCCGAGGAGTCTGACGTCTAAAGTAATTTGAAAAAAGGTTCGTCGAAAATTCGACCTTAGGTTTTGGATCTCCAGACCTATTTGGATTTCGTTCGCCCAAAGAGATTTTTTTTGCATTCCAGAATTCCTTAAGGTGGTGACCCTCTGATCGATTCCAGAATGTGGCCTGTTGTCAAAAACGTTCCTTCGCTTCCCACTCGGTATTAGGCTGCGTACTTGATAACTTATAGAAGGCAGCCTGGTGCCGAAACTCAGTTAAAGTCATTGTAATGGCAGTGGCTAATTCCATTGGTAGCGTCACCTGGGTAACGAATTTCATCTCTTTCACTCTTTCAATGTGATTTATATTAACATGAGACAAAACACATTCGTTCCCCAGGTGACATGTTAGCGACAATGTATGGGTTGTAAGGACTATTATACGTCATATAAATTTCAATTGTGTACCAGGCTGCTGCTGCCATTTACATTCACATTAGGATAACTTGAGTAGGCAGTCTGGTGCCGAGTTGTTTATATGACGTATAATATTCGTTACTGTCGTTACAGTGATTATAACTGGTTTTCGGCACAAAGCTGCGTTCTTTATGATTACTTAAACTTCTCAAGTAGACAGCCGAGTGCCGAGATGGAACAGAGTGCGTGGAAATGTGCTCGTTCCCCGCTCCAAGATTGTCATGAAACTTTTTTGGCACCAGGCTGCTGCCCAGCTTGTAAAACAGATATCTGTTTGTTGCAAAAATTGATGAAAATATTCTAGACGACGATGAAATAAGGAGTTCGTTCTCTAGACAAAGGGCCAGTCTAGTGCCTGAACTTCTCATTTCATCGCCGTCTAGAACATTTTCATGGAGTAATAGTGCAACAAACAGAGGAGTCTCTTAAGTGGCATATTTACCTAAAACGATTTCTTCCGTTCCACAGACAAGCGAACCTCCCAAAGGTGTTAAATCAAATTTGATCCGAGGTGTCAGCGAACTTAATCCCGACTATTTTGAACATCACATTTTGCAAAAGGAGTGGCGTGCTTTAGTCTTTGGTGTGGTCATGTTTCACAGCATTATATTAGAGAGACGTAAATTCGGTCCTTTGGGCTGGAACATTTTATACGAGTTCACCGATAGCGACAGAGAATGTGCTTTGAAAATATTAGACGTTTACTGCAAACGTGAAAAACGGGAGAAGATTCCATGGAAAGCTTTGGAGTATATAAACAGTCAAATTACATGGGGTGGAAGAGTGACAGATTTCTGGGATCAACGTTGCTTAACCGTCATCCTGAATCATTTCTGCTCGGAAAATACTGCAAAGAAAAATTACATTTATAGCAAATCGGGAGTATACGCTTGTCCAGAAGGAAAAACTGTTGAAGCGTTCAAGTCTTACGTTTACCAATTACCCGCTACTGATGATCCCGATGTGTTCGGCATGCACGAAAATGCAAATTTAATATTTCGAATAAATGAAAGTAAATTCTTTATGGATACGATGAACACAGTACAAGGCAAATCTAGACAATCGGAAACATCAGCCAGCGATTGTTCGGACGATGACATAGTTTTAGATAGCGTTGCCAGAATATCGGAAAATGTTGCGGCCAAAATCAGCTTGGAAAACCCTTATCCAATTTTAATACGGGAAGACAACAAAGGACGTGTGCCGCCATTAACCACCGTGTTGTTTCAAGAAGTGGATAGATATAACAAACTTTTATGCATCATTCACAACAGTTTGGATATTTTGCGGAAAGGTATCAAAGGATTGATTGTTATGTCCGTGGAATATGAGCGAATATACAAATCGTTATTGAACAATGAAGTCCCACAACTGTGGTCACTGAACGGATTTAAATCGACGAAAAGTTTAGGATGTTGGGTGCAAGACTTGTTATTGCGAATCGATTTCATTCAAGTTTGGGTGGATGAGGGACAACCGAAATCCTCGTGGTTGAGTGGACTGTTCTTTCCGCAATCATTCCTGAGTGGAGTTTTGCAAACATTTGCGAGGAAAAAAATGTTGCCAATAGATGGATTGAGTATGGACTTCGAAGTGCTTCCTCAAACGGTTTGTCAGTCAGAAGTTTACAATCTTCGGAAAAACGGCAAAAAGGTTCAGTACAAAAGATTCAACGACATTTCCTCGATGATTCATTTTAATTTTGTCACCAGGTTGCAGATCTTTACAAAAACATAATTGAACCGGATATCGGAATTGTTATTCATGGCTTGTTAATCGAAGCGGGACGATGGGATCCAAGTAAGGGCGGTTTATGTGATGCTAATTATGGCGAACTGTTACCATCACTTCCAGTTCTTTGGTTGAAGCCGTGTACGTCTGTCGAAATTGGAAGCCGATATCAAGTATGTTCAGACATTCATTTTGTTCTCTCAAACTACTTTCATTCTCAATGAATAGGCACCATTGTACAAAACTCAACAGCGTGCCGGGATACTGTCCACTACCGGTGCATCAGACAATTTTATTTTGTCAGTTTTGTTAGAATCGAATTTACCACCTGAATTTTGGATTATGAGAGGCACTGCATTAGTCACCGGTGTAACAGAATAATTAATCCATAGAATTGATCCTGTTGCCTATTTATTGTCCTAAGATTTTGAATATATTCAATCAAAGAAATACGGTACTTGAGAATTTAAGTCTAACCATCTCTAGAACCATCAACATTTGGTCGATTTAGCGCTGATATAAGCGAGAAAAGAGAGCAGTGACTGGAAGAGACGAATCATAGAAAGGGAGCTATGTCAAAAGCAGAAAGAGTCCGTTGCACCAAATTCAGATTCATTGGTAGCTTTACTGTGCCTATACATAGTAATGTGAAAGTGACCGATGCGAAATTTTTAGACCCGTACGAAGATACGAAGTTCTTCGAAATGGGGTCTATTGTGTTTACCACGACGTTTATAACCAGCCTGATCGGGACCTGGGAATTGGTGGGTTTTTCATTTTAGGGTCTAAATATGATAAATATGCAAGAAAATGTTGCAAAAAACCCATTCATGGGTAAAGCGGCGTAATCCACATCTTAACGTGTGGAATTTATTTACACAGTTGCTTTCAATTGTTCATGCAAACGAACATAGAAACTTGACGATATTCTATAGCTTCCTAAAAGCTTCTAGAACATTTCATAACTTCTCGAGCATTCTAGTACAATCTACAACTTTGAAAAACCTCCCGAAGCATTCTAGAACTTAAGAAATCTTTCAATAGCTTCTTCCCTTGTGGCATATGCTCCGCGCTATCTTTTCGATCTTGCATCTTTTTCACTCACACAGAACTATCATATTGCAATGAGACAAAAACTATTGTTTTCCACGCTTCAATACAGATGTTCGTCTACAACCCTATCTCTAGCAACGGCCATATTACCCTCATTTATCTTGATCTCCAACTCTTTGAAATCTACTCCATAAGCCATAAGCGTTACCCATTAGGGAGGGGGTTACGCTAAAAATGTTGTCCGTCCGTCTGTCCGTCAACTCGAGTAGAGTTCAACCGATTTTGAAATTCTTCTTTTTCCCTGAATCGGAAAATATTTTATAGGATTCAATTTGGGCACTGTCGGGCCAAGAACCGCCGAGCTGGGACCCATCAACTGGTTTTTGGCCTTCTGTGCATAACTCGAGTAAATCTCTTATAATTTTCATGAATTGTTTTTTGCTCGAAAGTTGTAATGCCCAACAATTCATGTAAGAGCCTTTGGACTCAGCCAGGGCCCTAAAACTGAGTCTCTGCTAGGGACCAACGTATTTTTTCTACATAAATCGTGTAAATCGTATCCAATTTTCAAAAAAAAAAATCCTGAAAGATTGGTTAAGATTGATTTTGATTGCAAAATCGGTCGAAAACTTTCGAAGTAACGGTCGAAAAAATGGTCAAAAACGTGGTTTTTCGAAGGTTGGTGAAATCGGAAATCGCTCTTCAAGGTTTTGAATGAAAGATGGATTTCCAGAAATCACGAAAAAAAATTAGAGGAAATTGATTGAGTGATTGGGGCTGGAGGGTCCTAATTACCAGAGCCTTTTATAACTTACAAGCTCGGAGGTAAAATCAACTCTAGTCTTTTGCCAGTGCACCCCACTTTTTATAAACCTCTCCTCGAGTTCAGTCCCACGATTTTTTTATCGAAGAACTCTTTATTAAAATACAATCTTCTATTGTCACAAACTCAATTTCGTGTTTTCTTAAGAAACAACGATCCTTTCAATAAAACCCAATTTCTGTACCAAAATTGGCTCACCTATTATTTCTCATTCAGCAAAAAATTTTCGAAAATTTTCGCTCGCTGCGCTCCCTCATCTTATACTCAAAGTATTGTAATTTGAAAAAAACTTCGCCTGCAGGCGCTTGACGCTACTTTTGGTGTGTTTTCCTCTTATGGAAAATTGACTGCTTCCAGCATAGTTCGTTTTATTCAATAAAACTTTTCTAGCTCGCTACGCTCGCATTTCATTTTTCAAATTCTCGAGGAACTTTTTTGTCTACATGAAGTAAATTTTTTTAAAATTTTGTTTCACAGTTACTTTGTACGGAAATTTGCGAAACAAGAGGCAAGGCAATATTTACTTATTTTTAGGTTTAGTTCGAGGCTTTGTGTAACATATGTTCTCTTTGCCACATCTATTCTGATGCGTACGGTTCCCCGGCATATGTTTGTAATGCGGCAACACCAAATGTCATTCATAACTTTCGATTTTCGAATGAAATTTGGGGTTGCCTAATTCGAAAAATTTCGCATTTGTCACTAAATCTGCAGTTACCTTTGAAGTGAAAGTTTAGGGTCCATTTAAAAGTGTCTGTAACCTTAGATGAGGGGTGTGGAAAGAGGGATTAAGTAGTTGAAAAAGCCATGAATCGAACCTGATTCATCGAGTTACTATCTGATTGAATAAAAAAACAGCACAAAATTAACAGGTAAATGAGATTTGTTTAATTGTAAGAAAACTCTATCGTTAGTTTTTTAAGTAAATTAGTACATTTTTTACAACAATTAAGTAGTTGCACTAAATTATGCAATAAATTACGTTTACAGTATTTTTGTTTTTGTGTTTTCCATATATTTACACACAACAAGCACATCGTTGCTGGTATATTCCTACCCTTTGTATCTGACGATTCTTCGAATTTCACAACAATTTTTTCGTACAGTACATAAAAAACTGATTCCTATTTCCATGAACCAACGACTACATAAATTGTGTGACATACTAACTTCCGAAAAGGCTGAATTTCCGTTAATTTCTTTATTCTTTAACTTAGTGCAATTTATAATTTCGTACTTGTAAAATGTAAATGTTTTCCTATCAATTCGCTCAGATAATATTTTGGCAATCAATTCGGCAACATTCGTTGCATACTTTGCAAGATAGTTTGTGAAATCTTTATTGGCGGGTTCTAATCAACATTAAATGATATGGTTGATTGATAAACTTGATACGCATTCGGTAGTTTTTTTTTGTGTCGAAGAACCAAAAACTTACATTTTTCCATCACACTCCTTAATCTTACAAATTGAATTGTCGAAACAATGAAACGAATATTCATAGAATTTTTATAAACGTTCCCTATGTGGATAAACGGTAGCCTATAAGAATAGTCGGTGAAATGACTGATGGATGAAAATAGCGTTTGAAAATAATTCGCATGTTCAGCACAGTTTCAAGTATAAATTATTTTTTCCTGCGGGCTTTGATCACACTCTTTTCTCCGCAAACGCTTTCCGGGAACACCGTCACAGTCTTAAAAAAATTGGGTTTAAGAAACTACACAAATGTGTATAGCTGATGTCATTTGAGGAAAAAAGTCACCTATGGACTCGTCACAGTTACATTTTGAAGATTTCCGTAAAATGATTGGAATGAAATTGCGAAAGTGGAATGTCTGAAATTCAGTATCTCGAAATCTACTATAGAACATAAAGAAAATGATTACTTTTCGTCAGCTTCTGCAGATGGATGCACTTTTTCAATGATTTTAAACAAAAATGCTCTCAATTTTCAATCAAAGAACTTGCTCATTTTCTTGTGTCTCTTCTAGTAATTCTACAAAAATTAATTCTCAAACTCAATAAAACAATGAAAATGGATAAAAACCCTTGGAAACGTGAAGTAATCTCAAATTTTACACACAAAGAAGTTACTAAATTCTTAGTCAGGATCATTAAATCTCTCTTACGTAGTCTAGTAATGTAATCAGCCTCTAAGTCGTCTCATATGTATGGTTTTAAGCATTTGTAGGTGCAGTTATAAGTAGAATATGATTTTGTACGCTTGATTCCAAAATTTACATGTATGCGGGAGGTTAAGTGTGTTTCACATGTTAGCGGGAGGTAAGGTAACACTTAACCTCACTTTTTACAGATCTCAAAAGTTCCCTCTCCCTCCGCTAGAATGTTAAATAACCTACATTTTTACAGGTAAATGTACTACTTTTTTGTTTTTTATGTGTAATTTCAAACAGTAAATCATATATTAGAGTCGGTAACTTCAACATTTTGTTTGTTTTTTTTTTGCATATCGTCACGTAATTTCATTTAGGGTTTTTATTTTCAATAAAACTATTAAGTACTAATGAGATACCAACATTGTGTGAGTATATGGTATACTGGTGTAACATAGATAGGGTAAAATGGAAGAATTTGTTTCAATTTAATTTTCTATATAATTAATTTTTAGATATTTTGGCACGATTTTCATTATTATTGATCTTTGGTAAGTAGAGTGTGTTACGTTCTGTTAGTTAATTTATAATTTATTTGTTGCTGCAACAGATTTCATTCTAATCTGAGAAAATTAGACGCAAATAGATTTTCTACAAGTTGATTTTATACGAAGATATTTTCCCAGCAAAGAAATAATGTTCTACAATTCTACGATTGGAAAACTTTTATATGCAAAAGTTGTTCAACTGATGTTCACGCCATAGTTTATCATCATCACGCTTTACATGGCATTTTATATCTTTCGGTGTGAGTTCTCTACTTCTCCTGAGAGTTGAACCACCCTCCTCACTCACGACACCCTATCACCCGCCAAGGACATGGTTTGCCCGTCCAGCGAAAGTATTTCAGCCTCCAAATCGGTCATTTGTTATTTTTATCGGTAGTGTTCAATTAAATTATCGGTTTAATATTTATACGAACCTTCCCGTTAGTCAAAAAAGTGATGTATTTGATTGGACTTTAAGTATTAAGGAAATTGAAAATCCCTCAATACCGATTCTGTACGAAGAATACGAGTGTTTTCTGAGGAATTGAGTCAGCTGCGGATCGACCCTTTCCAATTAGTGTTCCATTTTCTTTATTTTTGATTTTGATTTGATCGCGATTCTGGTGACTGAGATACGATTGTGACTCCTATTACATTTTTTATCGCAAACTGGCTAATTCGATGATTTTCTCAATACTACTAGGTATATTATTTATTCATGCGTTGTCATTATCGTTTATTATATGTGACTTAAAAGGCTGTAAGGCCTTATACATATGATGCCAATAAAACTACTACTACTACTACTACATATCGGTTCAAAGTTGGATAACCGAATGGAATGTAGCTACTTTCTCAAAGCACTGGAAGTCGACCGGGCACGCGTGATGATCCAAGAATTGTATTCCCCTTAACAAGGACAAAGCTAAGGAAGCCTAATCCCTCAATAGTTTCGACTTGATTGGTGGCTTATTGAGACACTGCCAACTTAATAACCATCTTCACGCACTCTAACTGAACGGTGTTCTGCAGTAACTGAGTGTTTTCATTGTGGTAACAATAGAATGGCAAAGATGGTGCAGAACAGCGTTCAACTGTGACCAATGTGATGATCTTGAAACTGCGAAAAACTTCTTCTGCAAATGTCCATGCTACATAATGGTTACATATTTGGTTCATTCATTCAATTCAATAACGGTTTCAACTCCCAAGGAGATGCTGAAATACCTTACGAAAAGGTTGTAAGAGGTAGTCGATCAAAGCAACTTCCAATACTTATGAACTGTGGGCGAGCGCAGAAGACCAGCTGGAGGTTTAGGTGCAGGGTACTCGCCATAAATTAAACGAATTTTTCCGGTAGATGTCGTTCGGACATTATCAAGATAAATTGAATGTCTTTCGGATATTTTGTTCATATGTTATGTCCGAAAGAGATCTGTTTTTTCATAAATTGAATGGGACGCTCAAGTTATTATTTCGCGGCACTGATGGGAGTGCAGGAGGCAATCCCAGCAGAGGCAAGTGGAGAAAATATTACAGTCTAAAGCATTCATGTCGACTGACGTGACATCCAAGCTAGTGAAACAGCTGAGGGAAACCCTGAACTAAATGGGACTGAGAAATCAAGTCACGCTGGTCTGGGTTCCCGGACACTCTGGCATGTAGAGAAACGAGAAAGCGGATGAGCTGGCGAGGAAGGGTTCCGCAATATCAAGTTACGGGCCGGAACCTCTTATACCCATCACACATTCGGAAAGCGTGAAAGATATGAAGAATTGGGTGGGGTCGGAATTCGCTGACTATTGGAGCGCCTATGAAGGAGGAAGCGTTTCTTCCTGGTGCCCCATTATAGCTGGGTAAGAGACCTGCTAAACTTGGACAGTGGACGCATCAAGAGGGTGGTGAGTGCGATTAACGGGTTCTGTGGATTGAGCAGGCACCTGGCAAAAATGGGATTCTCTAACGATCTCAACTGTACCTGCGGCCTGAGTGAGGAAACGGGCGCGTTCACGTGAGTGCCCGAAGTTCTCCTCACTGAGGCTTAGAACTCTAGGAAGTCATGTGTTCCAACCTGCGACAGTATCTAAGATGGGACCTGACGCTTTAGACAGGTTCCTGGTCGGGACTGGGAGGTTTCTAAGATTTACATGATGAGCAGGTTACTGAACAAAGGATAATCAGATCTGTGTCTCATGGACCAGGAATTGTCCGACCCAAACTGATAAATCTAAAGTGATCTAAAATGATCTGAGTAATGCTCCTACGATGTGTTGTGTAGCTGTCAATGGAATTGGGTGTACGACGAATAAGATTCTTGTTTGTTATGTCAATTTGCAAAAAGAGAACTGGGCGTTAGGATATTTGGAATTTAAGGAGGTGGATGTTCGATCGGACGAACCCTTGAATTTGTAATGGAAGTCACAAATCAATCGAAAAATTTAGACGTTGTCGTAATTCTGATATCGGGTTTTTTTGAAGAACAACTTTTTTTTTACTGGAAATCTCTTCTCAACTGGAGAAAATCTTTTAGGCTAACTTACTGCAGTTGGATATTAACGTCAGCAATTCATATAAACAACTATTTTGGTGAAGATTTCAGTTAAGACAATGTCACTACTTTAACAGAATGTAAGTTTACTTTAAATTTGCGATAGTTTTTTGTTTTCAATTTGTGCTGATTTTCTTCAATAAATTTTTCATTCAATTTGTTTTTCCTTTTGTAATTGGAACGACTTACGCAACATAAAAAATATTCTATATTTTCGCATCTCCGAAACAAAATAAAGTATTTGCATTATAAATAATACTTGTAGTCGAAATAATTTTGCATTTTCTTCATCAAAAATATATTAATATTAAAAAATAAATATTTTATTGTCTACATACTTTTATTAACACATAACGAAACTATTTTTAAATTAGTCAACAAAACAAATCGTTCAAAACGAAAGTATAATTTCATTTAAGAGCATATCGCAAAAATGTGAACTGTCAAATTTGCGATGTTTTGTCAGATTAGTAGACATCTTGCAAGAACAGCGAAACAATTGAAATTGTGGCACGATAAATGGGAGATACTTCGAACGATATTATTCATATTGGAAGTGGACTTAAGAGCACGTTGGAAAAATGTGTAAAGTCAAATTTCCTATGTTTTTTTAGAGCAGAATCCTGTGTAAATAACAATTTATTCAATATAATAGCTCATGTACTGTGAAAGGATGACTCTTACAGGAATAATAGATGAATCAGAATTCAAAAAGTTTGAGTAGGAAGGTCGAAAGTTGCTCTGAAAAATCATCGCATTCTAAGTACGTTTGCGATGTTACTTCAAAGCAAAATTGCACCTTCATATTTAAACTTTTTCAATACTGGCTCATCTATTATTTGCGTAATAGTCATCCTCTCACAGTACATGAGCTATAGTTTGGAATAATTTGTTATTTACGCAGGATTCTGTTCTAAAAAACATCGCAAATTTGACAGTGCACGTTGTAGAAATGTGAACTGTCAAATTTGCGATGTTTTTCTTAGCACAGAATCATGCGTAAATAACAAATTATTCAAAATTATAGCTAATGTACTGTGAGAGGCTGACTCTTACGAAAACAATGGATGAAACATAATTCAAAAATTTTAGGTATGAATGTACAAATTTGCTCTGAAAAAACATCGCAAATGAATTTAGAACGTGATGATTTTTCAGATACTCAAACTTTTCGAATTCTGATTCATCTATTAACCGTGTAAGAGTCACCCTCTCACAGTACATGAGCTATAATTTGAATAATTTGTTATTTACGCAGGATTCTGTTCTAAAAAACATCGCAAATTTGACAGCTCACATTTTTACGACGTAGTGTTAAGAATTATTGAGTCCTGAGGCTCATAAAGTTGCTCCGAAAGTGCATCGCATTCCGAATCAGTTTGCGATGTTTTTTCAGGGCAAATATAAAACTTCAGTCATTTACGCCCAATTTTATGCTCAATTATGCCCAGACAATAGATATCTGACAGAAGATGGGTCATAATTTAAACCAATTCTTTGTTATCACAAGGTGCTGCTCTGTCAAAACATCGCAATTTTAACGGCTTATATTTTTGCGACATGTTGTTAGTGATTTCTTTAAGTGTCTGCGAATAGTGAACTTTCAAATAATAAACGAACGTTATCTCCTTATCTCCATTTCTGCGACTTTTAATTGGAGTTAAGGACTCTTTATGTTTAATAGGAGGAAACAAACGGCCGAAACCGACGTTTTTAAGGGTGACTATGGGTAAGGCAGTAGATTTAATTTTTCCGCACAACACTGAAGACTGAAGTTTAAATGCGAACTGTTGTAGTTGCGATGTTTTGTTGGGGTGGAATTATGCGTGAATAGCAAACTTTTACAAATTATGAATCATATGCTGTATTAAAGCGATAATCAGACAAATGATGAAAAATGAATGTCCAAAGCTGCTCTGAAGTAACATCGCAAAAGAACTTAACATGCGATGTTTTTTTAAAGGTTACGTTCAACATTTATACTAAAACTTCTTGAATTCTGATTCATGTATTATTCGATTAAGCCATAATTTTAGAATTTGCCAATGGCGCACGATTCTGTTATTACAAAACATCGCATCAGCAGTCATGCTTTTTAAATTCTGGATCGAGTCTTCTGCCGCGTCAAAAAATCGTTTACCTACGCTAAACCAGTCCTCGAACTGGGTTTTTAATAGAATGAAGTTCATTATTCGCTTACTAAAATTCTATGTTTTTTTAGAAGTAAAGTTTTTGTAAAATAAATAACATAATATTTTGTTTCCAGTTGATAAATTAAGTTTGTGCTTTACCGTATGATCCAGTCGGTGGTCTGTATAGTTGTGGTAATGCTAGCACTTGTGGCAAATTAAATGCATACTTACTTATGCCAATGTTTTTAACGGTATTATCACATCGTGTGCCTTTGCTGAAAGTGCGAAGTCAAAATATTAGCGAGATATTTACAGTGATCTAAAGAATTAATGCCTCCAAAGGAAAGCTTTGAATGTACCTCCGTCGCCGCCGGGGAGAGAATGGTACAGTTTGGGTGCAAAAGGCTTTTCTACGTCGTGTGTCTCAATCTAGGCTGTCAGAGCGAATTTGGCGAAATATGAAGATAAATTTCTTGAGGAGACGGTTCGGAAAATGACCGCAACAAACTTAACATAATCTTTCGAAGGTGACATCCAAATTTACTCCGCAATTGTTCAGCGCTGACGCGACCCTTACTTTTACACATCATTAGAGATTTCTAGCAAGAAAAGCATCAACATTCGAAACCCTTTATGCTCCGACCTTTTTACAATTTTATATTATCACGATAAAAGAAAGATGCGTGGGTCGAACGGAAAGCAGGTAATTAGAAATCCCATCCAAATCAAGAACAAAATTATGTGAAAAACACAATAGACTGAAGACGAACAGGCCTAAAAAACACAAATTCTATTTACCTTCTCATTGTGTCCAACACATTTTGTAAATTGCTTGCAGGTAAGTGGAATTCTTTTTGTAAAATTCGACATTGTTCTAACGTAACAGCCATACCAGTGCGATCTTTGGCACTTTTACATGAAGTCAAACGTAAGCCTTGAATGGCTCTACAAATATCTTCGGCTAAGTGTAGAATTTTTATATTCTTCGAAGCATTCGATCGCAATGATTCCTCCATTTCGAACAAAAGGTCAGTTACTGTTTGCACTGGTACAGTTATTTCGGTTTTGCTTGGCGTATCCGGAACCGATAAATTCAATTTCTTGTATCGAATGTGATACTGTTTTATTCTATCGAAATTGTCCCAGTTGGATCTACGAAACAGTCAAAAAATGAAATAGTTTCGAGACATTTGATGCACCTTCCACAAACCTATGTTGTTCTCTCGTATATCCAAGAGTTTCGGAAATGGTTGCCTTCTCATTAATTCCAATATTGAAAAATACAGGAGTCACTTTGAATGACGTCGATTCTTTTGTTGGCAGTATCAAATGCACCGACTCTGGCACAGGAAGAAGTACCTTTATCGATTGTCTCGAACCAATGACACGTGGAATTGGAAGTGATTTTGTGTCTCTGTCATGAGATTGAAAATTCAATTGTGAATTGTTTGCACGCATGTGGCGACAAACCTGTGTATGTTGCTTCGAACTAGAGTGAATTGAACCGATGACAAATCTTCTATTGCTACACACATGTCACCCCACATATCTGTTTCCGAGCTATAAAGCGACAATAAACCTTCAAAGTAAACCAGTGGCCCAAGGTTGCCAAGTATGTGAATGTAATTCGCAGTAATCTGATTTCCCCATAACTTGGCCATTAAAACGGCGACGAGAGACGTTAGCTAGAGAATGATTGCTGTAAACTTTCCATTGAGTTAACTTCAAACAGAACTTACAGCTTGCGAAAAACAGACATCCCGTCGATACATTGTGGTTAACGTTGCGGATGTCTTCTTCATATCTTGTTGAACTCGTTGAACAGAATGCATTAGACGAGCGGTTTTCAAGAGACCATCCATTGCCTGGCGTAGTTTTCGCATTGACGGTCTTAACTCGGATGCCCAATCGGTAGTCAGAGATAAGTCCAATCCGTCGGTGAATTTATTTCCTTTTTTCACCTTGCGAGCCACTTCGCCAACAGCTTGAGTTAACGCAAGGTTCAAGTCTTTGCTGCTTAAATTTCCAGCCTTCGTTGAAGGAATTTCATTTGAATTGTCCGTCGTTGATAGATGCGAAATGGGAATAGAGTTTTCTGCATCGTTTGTACACAGAGGATTTGCTATTGGTTGACTGGTCACTACGTCCTGCATGAAAACATTTATTTTTGCCTTTTTTTTCTACAAGCTGCTCGTGCTTTGAGATTATTTACTTACCGGTGGAAGATTGCTAAAACCTCGTTTAATTGATTGTTTTGGTTGACGTAAACGAACTGCAGGACTGCCACATCTACCACATAAAAATTTTACTTTACTAACCAAGCACATAACACTCGCCTCGATATTCAATTGGGTCAAATCCAAAGGTTCAGGCTCCTCAGTCGGTCGATAAAAGTTTGCTGATGGTGACGAGCTCATTACCTAATCGAATTAGGAAATTCGTCACACATTTCTTTTTTCATTGTAGCATCTTACCTTAGCGTCGAGAAAAGCTCCATTATGTCCTAAAACGATGGAACAATTTTGCGTGAGTCCGTTCTCGTCAAATTCCGTCGAATTGTGTAAAATTTCGTTTCGACTTTCCGCAAATTGTTGCGCAAACGAATTTTCCATTGACTCATTGTCCCTTTTATCACAAATTGCAGTCGGTTTACTCACATTCGATTGTAGCTCTTCGGTGGCAACTATGTCTCCGTTCACATCGAAGTGAGTTTCGTTGAATTTGATTCCACTGCCCTCTGTTGAACTAACCGGTTCAACTGGCAACGAATACGACATCCTTTCGCTGGGTGATGGTGCCATATCACTCATTCGCCGATATGATGATTGGCTTTGATACGTTTTCACTGTATTTTGAATCGTTGCAATTGCATTAATGTCTGTCGATGACGGGCTTTTCGTTTTTAAATTGTGTGACCGCGTCTTGTTTGCATTCATCGACGGCCATAAATCCGGTGGTGCCGAGCCCATTGGCGTGGCAAAATCTTCTAAATCTGGTGACTTCAAGTCCAAAGCTCCAAGTTGTTGAGTAATCTTCTTAAACGGGGACATTGGCTGAAAACCGACAGAAAGTTAAAAGGACAATCATTTTACTGGCATGTGAAAGACTTTACGGTTGCAAAATTGTCTGGTTCTTCTACAGTTCGATGATTTTCAATGAATTCGAAAGCTTCCTCAACAAGACTTGGTTCCCATATGTTCAATAGGACTCGAGTTTTGGTGACCATTTCATTGCAGAGAGGTAACATTCCTTTAGAATTTTTCGATTTTGCAAGACATAAAAGCTGTGACATAATCGCAACAATTTCTTTGCGAAGTTGTTTGATTGCCTGAACTGCGTCATTGGCTGCTTGTACCTTAACGCCGTTCTGATCCATTTTCGATGGTGAGTCTTTCATTTGTTGCAGCAACCTAAAGCAAAACACCATTGTAATCGGCTCTGGCTCTCTCGTATCTAATTTCGTTTACTTTATTAATCCTCCAGTCTTTGATTTTCCCGCATGTTTCGTAAAAGCTCCAACCGTAATAACATCAAACACCCCAGATCGCTTCAATGTGTCATTGTGTGCCCACATCCGTTGCAAATGCAAATTGACTGGAGCAAATTCGTATGCTTCGTCGGTTTTGTTAGCGGATGACTTAAAGAATTTTTGAGAATTGTACTGCTGCAGATTCTGTTTGGCTTGTGAGTAATCTTTCAGCAGTTTGAGATGCTTGTCCAGCAAATCCATCTGTTTATTTCGCCATTCCCCACCCAATTCACCAATGCCAGATATCTCTTGTAGAAGTTCCTTTTCTCGAAGTATCCAAATCGATCTGTAGGAATGGAATGAATGAAGAATCCTTGACAGAATGGCAAAAAAATGTAATAAAATTACAGAAGCTGCTGAGGAATAATAAAACAAAGTTGACATTCCATCATAATTTCATGGACGCTGATATCACCACCCAGCCCTGAATGTAAACGATATGTGTGTAGCTAAAATAAATAAAAAAATCAGCGTGGCGATCTACATTTTTCGTCATTCTCTTTCATTACATTTGGATTAGTGAAGACGAGAGACAATTTCTCTTGTGGAGGTATAAATAATTTAACACCAAGTTTCGGCGGAAGAGATTGTGATCGTCGATGTCCTTCAATAATAAAAGAAGAGATAAAATTTCGTCGGAACAAAAAAGTGGATCTTCACCCACCTAAATGCTGTTGTTCAACAATTTTTGCTGGAGACCTTGGCGCCCTTCGATCTTGCTCGGGAGCCCAAGATGCGATTGTGATAAAGCCTGCATTGTTGCCAGCTGCAGACCTCAAAGGAATTCTTAAGCGTGTAGTATCTTGAATGACACCGAGTTCGATTTCTGCGTAACCAATGGGCACAGCAGTTTGGGAAACCTTTTCACGAACGTCGTACACACTAAACCGTATCATCGATTTTGAATGCAGACCGTCGGACGATCGAAATGGTATAGTGCATAGGAATTGTGGATTAGACGAACGCTAAGTGGACAATGAGAAAATGAAATGGATTTGTTTTTTACGCCGACTAAATACTCACTTCGATGACCTCGGTGTGACTATATTTGATCCAACCATTTCTATTTTGTGGAATTACCTGAATAACAACAATGGGATTTGGTGCTCGACCATGGCCATCGCACAACAGATTGTCACAAGAAATGGCCGATTCACATATTGGAATTTCTCCAATGTCTAATCGAGAAATAAAATTATTTGTGGTTAAATAAAACGTTAGCTGAGCCTCAACAAAGGAACCAAATAAAATTAATAAAACAAATAAGTTAAAACTTTTATTAGAGATGTTTATTTGCGAGCAATTTATAAACAAATAACCTAAGCTAGTCACGTTAATATTAACAAAATTTCGTATGTACAATTAAATTTAGCTACCGACACCATGCATTAAAAGGTATTTTTTAAAATTAAAAGAAAACATAAACTACGCAGAGCCCGTTAGATTCCCTAAAGTCTAAGCCTACGTCCATCGCAAGGAATGTAATGAATTCACTGGTTACGTCCTTACTAAATCGCGTAGGAAATTGCCCAAAAGGTTAAATTAAAACATTTTTTTTTTGGCTAAGGCTGACCTGTAGGGCCAACCTGGGGTCCTTGGACCCATAATACTTCCGCTCAAAAAAGTTTGTAGGCTACAGCCGACCCTAGGAACTTAGATGCTGTTAGGCCTTCGATTACCTCTCAAGTAGAAAAAGTCGGTAGAAAATCAGCTCTAGATGATGCTCAAAGTTCTTGGCTTTTATTGACCACTCAAATAAATCGTGATTTAGGAAAAAAAAACATGTCATTGTGGCAGGGCAGAACTTGGCCATCTTCGAAGTTTTCTTTGAATTACTTTTTCGACAACCTTTCAGGGAAAAAAAATTTGATAATTGAGTTATCATGTTGACTGACCAACAGGCATGTAAAAAAGTACGAAAAATGCAATGAAAAGAATCGTTTCCTTGAGAATGAAATATATTTTGCAATACGAGCCGAACTCAATTTATTTTTCGTAGCGTCACGATTGGCACAATGTTAATTCAAACAAATCGCGACAGGAATCGAAAAGCAGAGGACAAAATAAATCCAAAAGCAATATTGCAAAGAGGCTTTCCATGAATGACGTCTGCTGTTAGGTGGGGGGAGGGGGGGGGTTCTTAAAAAAGCAGACAAAGGAGGGGAGGTATCAGGCATTAGCAGACGTCTGAGTCACACAAGTAAAGCATTGATGTAGGTACAGGTATCATAGCAGCGGTACAGTTGACTTAATTTCCCCTTTGTGACGAATCATTGATGGAAAATAAATAAATAAATCATCATTATCCAGCCATCATAATTTAACTGTTAGTCTGGTTTCAAACGCTAAATAAGAAAGACGATTCATTGAATTAAAATCCACTTTGGTTTGAATAATTCTCTTGGATCCTAATCCTACATGGGGGCTCAACCGATTGGACAAAGACGATTGAGCGAAAAGTGCAAAGTAAAGTTGTTAATTTTGTGTGAAAAGACCAGACTCAAATAAATTGTGTTACGTATTCAGGTAAAACCGTTACCTTACGCTGAATTCCAGTTTTTCAAGAGTTCAGGTTAAGAGACGATTGTTCATGCTGAATAACGAAAAGTAGTGAAGTTAAGATTTGGAAAGGATAAGTTGTTGATACGATTGAAAAGATTAAAAGCTGAACATTTGGGAAATTGTTCAACAAGTGAGAAGGAGTCGTTGAAATATTTTCTATTCACGTTACGAAGACAAAACATCAACAATGGCGGACGGTTTGGAAACGGCTCCAGTGGACAAAAGTGATGTCGAACGAATTCGATGTAAAAATTGTGGTGGCAAGAATCATCAAGTCGAGCTGTGCCCACACCAAGAGCAGGGAACGCGTTGCTCCAAATGCAACGAGTTTGGTCACATGATTCTACCCCAAAAAAGTGGAAAGTGGCGCTAAGCAATCAGTCAACGTCGAATCAAGCGACGAAATGGAAACCGGCATTCATATTTCATCCTGGCGATGAAAGTTGTAGCACGGTGAAATTCAAGTCACAGTAGTTGTGTGTATGGGATCGGCAGAATCGTTCATCAGAGGTGCGTGCATCAGAAAATTCGATTGTCTGGTGAAACAAAGAAAAATGAAAATGGTTTTTCAATTGTACAATCGATCAATAACAACAAAGGGACCGTATGACCGACGGACATGAAGGAACGGACTACATTCAGCACCATCTAGAGCGAGACGAAGACATATTAGAAGACATGTTGCTTGGTATGAATTTTATACGCGAAGTCGAAATAGTAATACGAATGGGAAAGGTAACAGTGCGACGAGTGACGAACGAATTTGATGATAAAGCACCGGGAGACGAAATCATCAACAATAAGAGTTGGTATCGGGATGAAATAAACGATGACATTTGAGGGGTAAATGTAACGTAGCAGTGGTACAGTTGACTTAATTTCCTCTTTGTGACGATTCATCATTATTCCGCTATCATAATTTATTTGTTAGTCTGGTTTCAAACACTAAATAAGAAAGAACATTTTATCTTTAATTAGAATTCACTTTGGTTTGATAAATTCACTTGATAAATTTATCAATAATCGCCATTGTCTAATATCTACTATCTCAAACTAACAATCGGTGTATTAACAAGTTCTTTTTTTGCGCCAACAAAAGTTATTGTTCCTCGAAAAAGGATTCGCGTATCATGGAAGAAAATTACCTAACTTATGTTTTTTACATGAAAAAGTACTAATTTGGAGACGTCTGTTTTGGAGGGAAGGGGGTGTTGAGAAAACAGATGACAGGTTAGAAGAGGGAAGGGATATCTGGAAAACCGCAAAAGTAAGAGACGTCATTTATGGACAGTCCTAAAATAGATAGGACTCACTTTGCAGAAAGTATAATGTGAAGTCTGGTCTAATTGCTGTGGAAGATATTACCCGCCCAGAACTGTATTGTAGAGAAAAGGAGCTTTCAGATCACCTTCAAGATTCATGTTGTAGCCATCAAAAGTATTTCAGGAAGGATCTGTTGTTTGTCTGATTTACTTTTTCTAGTTAATATACCAATAGAGTTGTCTCAATGAAAGGAATCGAAAAAGGATCAGGAGGACTGTGTTTCCAGGTGATAAGTTAAAGTGTTAAGTGATAAGTTGAAACACAAAACGAACTAATTTATAATTCGCACATTTATCTCTTTTTCAGTTTTTTTTTGCTGTTGTTGTAACAGTGACAAAACAGTTGAAAGTGATGAAACATGTGTATGTGTAGAATGTGTGTGTTATAAATTCCTTCGTTGTAGGGATCATTTTTAAGTGATTGACAAAAAAGATCTGAACATTCTACCAAAAGAGATCTGTCAGACACATTCCACATAGTTTTATTGCCTAACCCTCACGAAAAATGGCCACTGATTGTAAGTCCTGTTCGAGATGACCACAATGAATAGCGAAGCCACACTTCGATACGAAATTTAACCACATAGTACGCACACAAAACGAGTTGCACATCACAAAATAAGAGATGAAAACAAAAAAAGCCGCGAAAAAATTCAACACATTCGTTGATATTGATTATTGGTCTTTATGCAAAGTAATTTGTGTTAAAGATATAGTACTACAAAGACGTTTATTTTCAATAAAAAAGTATTCCGTTCTGACACTTGTTTAAACTGAAGTTTGCTATTGTTTGATGATTGACAGTTACAGGAGTCTCCGTAAGCATAAGGTAGATAGTTTTGCGCACAGCGTGTAAAAAGCTAAGCTGGTAGATTAGTTCACAAGTGTGTCCTCTTTTAAATTGTCGAAACCATTGCTTTGCTTTAAAAATAGCGAGTCGAATTAAGGTTTTCACATAACGGAAGCTTGGGTATGGAACCCTACTCCGTGGCAAAAAAAATCAACACCAAAATATTAGTTGAGGCAACATTCAAATAGTGCGCTCACAATTTTTTGGAAGTTTCTCGACCATTTTCCCCTCTGCACGCTTTCCAAGAACCCTTCTCATAGAAAATACGCTCGTTTTTGCACATTTCTATACTGCCTTTAGCATGTTGTGTTAAAAGAGTCAAAAAAAATTAAGAAATCATGTAAAATAAGTGTCTTGGCCGAATTATCGAAAAGTTGGTTCTAGCAAATTGAGGAATACTTTTGCTTTTTTGCCCTACCATTACCAGTACAATTCCCTGCATTCTATCTCAAACATGCTATTTATATTTGTTCCTCTCGATCCCTTTTCAAGTCATTTATTTTTTCTGACTACGCTCCTAAAGATGAATGGTCAAACCATAAACAAAAACCAACTTAGTGGAGTACAGAGGTACTGATACGCTAAAAGATTCTCTTTCATTCACAATTCTGATATCTGTGGGGGTGTCACTCTAAGCTTCGATAAGCAAACAATTTTTTTTAAACAAAATTACGTTGCCTTCAAAAAGCTGCGTCACAAATGCCAGACCTTCGATTTCAGCTGGTCGTTTGAAGTACCCTTAGAATGTAGCAATCTTATGAAATTTGAAGCATCGCATTGGGTGTTTTTTATTTACTTTTTTTAATTTGACATTTAAAAACAAATTATTCACCACTGCATTGTACGAAAAGAATTCAATTTCGAGACGATAAAACTTTTCCATCGTCTAAACTAACCGCAATTCAGTGAACCTGTGGAATTTTTTCACAGCAAGTCACGCAAAGTTGAATTTTGTCAATGTGCCAAATTTATCTCTTCAGATGAACTTTCATTTCATTGGCGCCTAGTTATAATAGCCCATAAGTACGATAGAATATTTAACTGCAGACGTCATTGATCTCTGTGTGCCACTCGCCTTAAGTTGATGTCTCAAATATTTTGTGATGTCACAAAAGTTTGTCGATAAGTTTTTTGTGATGAATAGTTTGTGATATCACAAATTTTTACCTTTTAAGTGCGTGCATTTTTTTGTGATGTGATGTCACAAATTTTTTGTGATGTGATGTCACAAAATATTTGAGATGCAAATTTTTGAGTGTATTCACTTCCCGATTC
Source organism: Pseudolycoriella hygida (assembly GCA_029228625.1). Taxonomy (NCBI): domain Eukaryota; kingdom Metazoa; phylum Arthropoda; class Insecta; order Diptera; family Sciaridae; genus Pseudolycoriella; species Pseudolycoriella hygida. The sequence goes on along the minus strand of CM055406.1, from coordinate 40,343,048 downwards.
ATTTTATAAAAGAAAGATGTAATTTTGAACAATGAAATTTGTTCATCACAATTTTTTGTACCATCACAAAAATTTGCGACATCGCAAAAAATTTAGATCACTTAAAAGGGGTGCAAATCTGTGACATCACAAATTTTTCATCACAAAAAACTTAGAGACAAACTGTTATGACATAACGAAATATTTGTGACATTACAAAATATTTGTGACATCACAAAAAACTTACCTATCGATAAATTTTTTTGTCGATATATTTTTATCGATAGATAAGTTTTTTGTGATGTCACAAAAATTTATGTCTCAAAAAATTTGACGATCTTAAGATTGGTACTTTCAAGAAATGTTCGCGAAATTTTTTTGCAAGAAATTCGTGACTTTTTAACACAGTTTTCTATATTTTCTCGATAATTTCGGAATTTAATCGATTTTCCTGAATAAAATAATTCGAAAATTCGAGAAAACTCATTAAAATTTCAAGAAAAGTGATGCATAGCTCTTCGTGAGCTGACAGTTTGAATCACCGTCTTTTATATGTAAAACCCACAGGTAAAATGAAGACTAACCCAGATACCACATATCACATTTTTCGATGTGATGTTGTACATTAAATGTGTATCGAAAAGCACATAGACCGTTACATCGTTTATTGTACATTTAACGTACATTTAATGGGGTGAATGGCAAAAAGTGTACACTAAATGCACACCTAATCTAGTGTAACGATTCACAAGTTTTTTGTCGATTCTACGTTTTTGTTGATGTACATAAAATGCACATTTTTTGTGCAACAAGAATTTTTTAATTTTTGACTAGATGTTCACAATATTAGGTGTACATTTAGTGTACACTTTTTGCCATTCATCCCATTAAGTGTACATTTCTTGTACATTAAATGCACAATATTCACAAAAGAAAAGATGTAACGGTCTATGTGCTTTTTGATAAATGTGTATCAAATGTGCTGCAACACACTTTTCGATGGCATCAAACGTACATTTCGTGGGGTAAATTATTTTCTGGGTAAATTACAGTCTACGACCGTGAATGGCATTCGGATCATCACCCCACGCAATGGAAATTTACAACCCACTGCATTGAGAAGAGAAGAACATTGTCATCGAGTATTTGAGATAAGTAAAAAATAGATTTTTGCGAAGTATGCGAGAAAGAGAACTTCTTCGCAGATTCTCCACTGTGCAATCTACGCCCAACACCATCAAATGTTTGTTTTTTTTGGTGGGAAGCGCTTAATGAAGGATCTAATTAATAGAAATTAAACTTCCTAAAAATTCAAAATATTAGTAAAACGTTGGAAAAGTGTAAGTTTTTCAATAAATTAGAATGCCGAATAATAAGCCCTGGAGTCATCTCTTAAGCCAAAAATTACCTTACGAATAATAGAACCAAGAAAATTAATTAATTACAATTCACATATGGCCAAAAATGCAAAATTACTAAATTATTATTAATTGTTAACGCGATAATACATTCACAAAACTGAATAGTAACATGTCGGAACACATTGTGGTTATGACAAAAAAAAAAATTTGTTTTTTTTTTTCTTTCGGTCTATCAAATATCCCAAACAAAATTCAAAACTAAAGTAGAAAAATGATTAAAATGAAATAAGATCACCTATTTCCTTGCCAGCTTGTAATCGAACCATTTCTACGTCAACATCATGTGTGGCGTCTTTACGTTTTTCAATCTTTTCGCGCAACAATTGTAATTGCTTGCGCAATTCACCGTAACTAGCCGATTGTATTGATTTGATCCAATCATGTCTTTCAGCTTCCGTATAAGCAGCTAAACGTTGCCGTAAACCATCCTGAAATTCTTTAACGAAAAGGAAAATCAATTTTCCAATCAATTTTCATTTAAAGCAAAGCTACCTATAAAAAATACGAAGCCGTCGTGTTCACGATTGTTGTTTCGAATATTCGCTTCACATTTTTCTAAGACAATGACCCCTTGTGGTTCTGAGAACTGATCGCTCGTTTTAAAGTAGAAAAGTAAATTTCCACGTAATCGACACCATCTTTCTAGACTCACTGTAACAGAATGGCAAAGTTTCACATCAAAATTATGATTGCATTGAAGTTTTAGAAAACTGGCTTAGATTGTGTCTGCAGCAACTAAGTTGAAGTAACAGTGACCTGTTATTGCAGAATAGTTCACACATCAGTAATGTCTAATTTTACGCTACCGAAACCGAATAACTCATCACCTAGGGAGGAACAATTCTATACATCAAAAAATCTTTCAACATCTCGCAGCGTAGACTTGAGGAAAATATTTGTTTAGTTCGCATTCGCCTCGAGCTACGAACCAAACATTTAAACAATTTGTACTCCCTAGTTGCGTGAATAATTAAGTTTTGTTATTTTTTTAAATTAAATGTTGCAAAAACCCAAAACCACACAGACAGTACACTCAATGGGAATTAGTTTTTAGTTTCGAGTTAGTTTTTTTTACGACTAAATAATGAAAATGTGGAATCACTCGATGCCGCAAAAGCAAACATATTTTTTGTTAAATTTATCCAATGGCCATTACTAAGTGCAATATACTCTTTGGTAATCATTCGTCAAGACAATGAAGTGCGCACGAGTTGCATACTTCGTTGTTTTGAAGGTTGTTTTACTGTAGCAGGCGAGAATTTGCAAGTGCTGGTCTTACATATCTAGTTGTAATCATTACTTACTATGTGATTATTGCTGCTTGATGTGTAATACACATTGTGTATACACCAACACAACGTCACATACAGTAATAGCAGATTACAACATGGTTTGCATATTTTTATTTTGTAGAGCTTGGTATGCAAACTCGCTGATGTTTTTTTTACAAAAGTTTTTTGTCAGTAACTGAGTTGATGGGTCACAGTGTGCACAAATGAGGTTAAGATGGAAGGTTTCTACTTCTTGCTGGTGTGGTTCGACCGAGTAAAGCGAGGTCTACATGCAAAAATGCCTAAGGTCAGTCCTCCAAAACAGATACACAAAAAATTTTTCATGCAGGGATTCAAAATCGAGAGAAATTTTACAAAATTGCCCTCGATTTTGGACCCGAAGCATGAAATAGTAGTTTTTGATACAAAAGTTACATATGAAGGTAGTTTAACACACTAGATGTGGGATTGCCGACACGAGCTAAAGGCGAGTTCGGCAGCACATCATGTGCGAACTACCAGCATACGTAACGTGTAACAAACAAAGTTTTTTACAATTCACCGACAGAAAACGAGCTTTTCCCTGCGTGTTTGCACTTGCGAAAATTTGTCGAAATTTCAATTATTTTTTTGCACTAATGCAAAAAGTGACCTCATGCGACACCGAAATGACGCACGAAGAAGCGAGTTTTTTGTCGGTAAATTACGAAAAAAATTATTTTGTTGTGTGGTTGCTCCTGCGAGTAATTTACATGTAATGGTCAATTTGTGTTATGCATTAGCATACATTGGATAAATTGGAAAAAGCCAATAATTGCAAACTATTAGACATTAATGATTTACATTACATAAAACAAAACAACCAAAAATAAAACAGTCCAAAAACTCAGTTTTTCGAAAATTATTGAACTTTGCTACTGTCAAAAAAATTGCATGGGAGAGCTACCCAAAAACGCATCCAATTTCATTGGACTCATAGAAACTTTTCATCAAGAGGCTACCATTTTCCGATTTAATCCGCAAACTTAGGAGTCGTGCACATATGACGTCACTCTTGCTATAAAAAATTAGTATCCATAAAAGGGTCATAGCTCAGTCATGACAGCAAATTTTGTTTATAGAACTCTGGCTACCCACCAAATAGGGTGTGTTTTTGAGGGAAGTACTAAGCCCAAAATCTTTTACCAGTTTGCAGTTATGGACTTTCTGGATTTTATAGCAAGTGTGACGTCATATGTGCACGACCCCTTAATGTATTGGAAAAGTTCCGGTGACAATCAGAAAGCGTTTGTCGCAAAATATTAGTCGACAAAGGAAATTGCATTTTAGACTTTTGACGTCAAAGAATGAAAATCTGTATTCGTTCCAATCGATCCAATGTATTTTGTTTGTTTGTAGTAAAAGCTAAAAGCAAAATCAAAAACCTTAATCTCGTAACAAGACGACGTATCTCCTTATGCTTTTTGAATTACAGGGGTGGGCTCCCGCAACAAGCACCGTGTTCAATAACAAATTTGTTACTCTTTATAACTTGATTATCGGCATCCACATTCTATAGCTACATGAATAAAGCTCGTAACATATTGGGAACCCCGGAAACCTGAGGTCACTTCTCGACCTGAAATAAACCTACATTTTACATGAATTTAGCTGACCTGATCTCATTATTTCAACAAATTCTATTGTAATTTTCTAACAAGTAAGTCGGTCAAGCAAATAAGGTCAGTCAGGTAGCGTCCATTAGGATCAGTCCGGACAGTCAAGTAGAATCAAAAATGAAAAATAGGTTTCCGATTGGTTTCGAGCTTTATCCAGAAAATCGTATTTCTCGGAGACTCGTCATGTTGTCAGGAGGTCAACGAAGTATTTGTGTGAAGTAGCAAAATATTGATACGTTTCGTAGAGGATATGAAAATTAATTAAAACAATTGTGTCAGTAAAGGTACGTGTGTGCCACATAGAGTGAAAAGGAAAGATAAACAAAACAAAAAATAATTAAAAATATTTAATTTCGAACCTTTTGCTGTTCCACCAATACAACTTAATGAGTGCCGTCTTTGTGGTATTTTTGATCGACTGTGCGCTCCAGTCTCATCTAATTTATTTTCATTTCGGTATAAAAATAAGAATAAAGTTTTTGCTTCGCTTATGTAAAATGTAAAATACCAAAAAAAAAAAGTAAAAAAAATAGAAAACTGTAAATAAAAGTTAATATTGAAGGGCATTGCGGTGTCGTACTGATTTGTGTACTGAATTGAATCCTCTGTCTGTGAGCATTTCATGTTAAATTACTTATTTTCTCTGTGTTAAGCATCTTGTAAAAGAACTTAGATTTTTACTGACTAGAGTTAACTTTACACTGAAACACTTGATTGGAATTAAATAAAAGAATTCTGAAAAGTCGTTAAAATTAACTACGTTACAGCAATAAAAATGATGAACACCTAAAATATTCGTGCCTTAAATGGAAAGTTGAGATAAAAAATACGGTACCTTCGGCTCGCCTAAAGAATCCTTCCTGTCTCTCTGTTATAAACAATACACCTTCTTTGTCAAATTTATTGCTCGGCTGAGTAGCTAGTGTAGCCAGCTCTTGTTTGTTGAATCGCATGTCGAGATTCACTGAAATGTGAGACGATGTTAGAACGTTGTAATGTTGTCGGTAAGTTGAAGGCAATCGAAATTGAAGTCAATGAAGATTATGATCGGAATTTGACACAATTTTTTATTGATTTTCATCTCAAATCTCAGAGTAAGCCTGGATCAGAGCTATAAACAACAGTCTCACTTCACTTCGCATACATGGCCACTGGTCATTGACCAATAAACCGAATTTCTGTTGACGTCGGTGTTAGTTTGCTTTGCACTGTACAAATAATTTTGTTAAAACAATTATTTAGGTTATTTTTCTGCAGCAACAGCGTTCTATGCACAAATACGTAAAGTATTTCTTTTTTGCGTTCATTACAAGTTACATTATGGACATGGACTTGGACACCCTTGGGAAACATTTGTTTACACTCATGGAATTTTAATTTTGGGCAACTTTAATTCAGACAAAAGATTTTCATGAATTTGTTTTTGACTTTTTCGACACGAAAGTTTTGCGAAAAAATTTTTAACAGAAAATCAACTTTTCCCGTTTCGACAACATTTTTGAAACAAAAAGCGCTTTTAGTGAAAGAAAATTTGTGAAAGTTCAGGTTCACATTACAAATATGATAGTATGGTTGGTCATGGAAAAGTAGGAGTGCCTCATAAATATGCACAGAAACTAGTTGAGATTGTTTGACGTCACTGACAAACGAACCTTTTGAAACAAATAGTTGAGGCAAATCAATGGAATGTTTTATTAGGACTATTGAAGAAAAATTGATTTTTCTCTTACATTTTTTGAAAATTGTTTATCAACATCTGCAGTGTTATGTTATGGTATGTCACCAATCGAGCACAATTACAAAATAAAGAAAAAAAATGGGGTTTTAGTTCATCCTATTAGCAGCTACCAATAACTGAATTCCAAACACAAGTTTTATACATCCTAATACATAATTTTGTCTCGCAATTTTGCACAATTTTGAATTTAAACAATTGGAAATGACTAAGGGATTAGATGATGTAGACAATTTTCTTTTCTTTCCTTATTTTTGTTTGACATTTCACTATCTACACACACGCAGTGTTGTTAGATTTGTTCAAAACTACAAAAATATTGTTGTCCGTAAAGAGCAGTAAGACAGTTCACATAGTAAGCTCCATTTTAATGTTTTTATCCGCGGTTTAGTTGACACTTTATGAGTTTTTTACGACATTTACGATTCACTTCTCAAAATGATCAAAATTTTGTCTATTTCTCACCTCGCTAGTGTGTCTGTTTCATATATTACAATATATTAATATTTCCGAATGTATACACCGTCACATGCGTGCGTATAAGCTCCCACCGCTGTTCATAGTTCCACCGGTTCTAACGTCGTCACAAAGCACAATAGCAAAATTCTTATGAATAGATTACCGTTTTTGTGTTTCAATGCATTTAGAATGTTGAACAAATTCTATCTCAATGGCACTGAAATAAATGTTTTGTAATATGAACGTAAAGTCATAAAGCGTCACCGTTGACCAAGCCGTCTTCCTTCGCATAAAGATTTTTTCTACCTAAGATTTACGTTTAGGCCAATTATATCGAAAGTCATAATATCCCCAAATCATCGCACTCGTGGGATCAAAACTGCAGAGCTCCCAGCATAAACAATGATTTTTGGATGATTGGATTGGATAGAAGCGTTGCAGGTCTACACCCACTGAGAGCAGTAAACCATTCGCAAAGCTTGGCACATCTTGTTTCAGACACAGTTCTGTTGAAATAAAACTATCATGATTTTTATTTTTTTACTTTTTATTAATTACTCCGCTACGAATTTGTCTCTAAAGCGATACCTTTGGCAAATTTACATAAATGTCAAAACACATTAGCATCTAGTGTCATCAACAGAATACAATTTTCATACCAAGTTTTCAATAGTAAAGCGTTTATTTCCGTGCAGTTCTCATCAGAATTATAATACAGGAAAGGAATCGTAAGCTCATGCAACTTTTTAATTTCTCTTTTATCGCTCTTTTCACGTATTCGCTTGTATTTTTCTCAAGTAAAACCGGTTTTTCGGTTGAAAGAGTTAAAACGAAGCGTTGCACAATCTT
>CM055406.1:40307882-40335176 GCA_029228625.1 Pseudolycoriella hygida | reverse complement strand
TAAATATTGCCTTAACTCTTAAGTATATGGAATGCTTTCACATTAAATTGGAAATTGAGAATTTCCATGCCGTAAGGAAAATATTGACCTGTCCGAAACAACGGTGCAAAAACCTCTCCAAATCCCTGAAATAGCCTAAAATTTAAATAGAAAAAAAGTTTGAAGAAAAATTTAAAAGCAAAAATTTTTTGTAGGTCTAGGGCCGATCCTAGAACTGACCTAGAGCACTTAGGAGAGACTTCCATAGACAAAAAGGTTCGCCTCTTTTTTCTCAACAACACTGCACAAAAAACCTCATCATTAAAGAAATATTAACGGAAAACGACCAAATATCGTGTAGGGTCGCATGGAGAGAGTTTGGCCCACACTAACTAATCGAAAGGGTTCGACTGATTTTGCATAAATTCTATCCTGTAATCAATTTTTTGATTTACTTTCAGAAAAAAAGTTTTTGAAAATTTGACAGGATTCACCCGATTTATTGCAGAAAAAACACGTTGGGCAATAGTAGAAAGTCAGTTTTGGGGCCCTGGCTGAGCCCAAAAGCTCAACTAAAAAAATTTTCTTCCAAAAATTGTCAGGCATGCTTAGATCTTTCAAACAAAAAAAAATTATGAAAATTGGAAAAGATTTACTCGAGTTATGTACAAAAAACACGTAGGGCCCTAGCAGACATTCGTTTCTAGTGCCCTAGCTAAGTCCAAGGATCAAATCCAAAAAAGTTTCTTCCATAAATTGTTGACCATGCCCAAATGTTTCAAAAAAAACTATGAAAATCGACAGTGCTAAGATTCAATCCCAAAAAATATTTTTCAATTACCTTTCAGGGAAACAAAGTTTTTGAAAATCGTTTCATTTTTACTCGAGACGGACGGACGGACATTTTTTTTATTGCTGATTGTCACCTAAGGACTATGATCGATGCTCCCCCATACGTTCGGGTCGAAATTGTCGTAGTAAACGTATAACACCCCTTTTCGAAAAACTTCGTACTTCGTAAGGGTCTAAAAAGGCCAAAAACCATTTTTTGGCTATACGGTCGATATTCGGACTGATGTAAGGCCCTAGAGAGAGCCCTCTGACTCATACTTCCATAGGCAAAAATATTCCCCTTAATTTTCTCCACAACATAACAAAACATTTTTCTACCTTTGGCTCCACCAAGGGCCCTAATGACAGATTTGACACTTGCGGCCCTTACCGAAACTCGGTTTTAGTGCCCTAGCTAAATCCAAGGTCCAAAACTCAAAAAAATTTCTTCCATAAATTGTGAAACTTTCATGGACCTGTCGATTTAAAAATAAAATGAAAATCGAAAGAGATTTACTCGAGTCATGGGCAAGGGGAGAGGGATAGTTAAAAATTTCGATTTATGAAAAATCCCTTGGTCTGTTGCTACGTCTGTTGAAACTTGCTACGATATAATTACGGATGAGAAATAATTAACCAAATTCCAGATGTGGTTCGGACATTATCGAAATATTGAAGATCTTGCGGATATTGTCATATTCGAAAATTTGCGGCGCCAATAGACAACAATGACCTTTGCAAATAACACGTAACCAAAAATTAACTAGACCTTTCCTCGAAAAGATTTACAGAGAACTCAAGACCCTCTAGTTTAATATTTAACTTTCTTAAAAATATGAAAAATGACTAAGCAAAAAATGATTAACTTTCACAAGTCACATACATACACAAAGCTCTCATTCTTTCGCTGCAATGAAAAATCACTAAGACTCCATTTTGATATGCCCTCATAAACGAGAAAATGTTGGAGTTTATTACTCTTTTAGTACTGTAAAATGAAAAGATGGCTTTGTTGTTATGTAAATCTATTTTCGTTGTCACTATTTAATAAAACTTAGAGGTTCGTTGTAAGCATTTTCTTCATGTAAAATAAAAATCTTTTGACGATGTATATGTACAAAATTTGCATAGAATTCGAAAAGTCGAAAAATCATAAACATCCTCCAAAATCAGTGGTTAATTCTAAGTTATGTCTGTCGAGGCGTTCGGGTGATCTTTGTTCATGGACAATTGCATAAAACGACAGGGGGAACAGAAATCTTGATAAATTCTGAAGTGTTCTGAATTTCTGTTGCTATAGTGCAACATTCCATTAAGGGCAAAGTGGCTTTCCACGTTTAACAGATTTTATCCAAAAAGCCATGTCTTGTAAAAAGTACAGGGTCGAAAACTGCGATACTTTATTTGTGTATCGACGACCGGCAAAAGGATAACGGCGTTTTGTTTTCGTCCAATAATCAGATCAGCTACGATATAAACAGACTTATCTACAGAAAGGCAGAATTGAAAACGTGTTATCGAAAATGGAAATTAACGAGACCACGAGACGTGAAGAAAAAATAACTTTCGTCTATATACCCTCATAGAAAGGAAGAGTAGTGGAATGTTCAGACAATGAAAAGCTCGTGTAGACCTACAGAGTCAATTCGCAAATCGATTAAAAAAGGCGAGACGGTGATGTTGAGGAGAGATGTTAAAAAAAAAAGTTGTAGGGTCGTTAATTGTGGACCTCAGTGATTCCATACATTCTGGCTCCATGTTCAGGCGTTTCTTTCTTACACCTAATAAAAATTGGGGGAAATGGTATATCATAGTAGTTAATTCACTACCGAGAACTGTGTGCGGAACCAATGAGTTGCGAAACAAAGAGTGCCGACGTCCAAGAGTCCTAAAACGATGTAAATCCTAAAGTTGTTCTGAAATATAATAAAATCACATAATAAATTATAAGAAGATGCAAGTCATTGTTAAAGTGTATACAGTTTTCCTAAATTAATTTATTTCAGAAAGTTACAAAATTAACCAAACGAAACGAAAAACTTGAATGGGATATAAACTTAACTTGATGAAAGTGAAACATTCAATGCTGAAATATCGACCAAATCGATATGACCTTCATTGTTGGAGTCGAGCTGGCCATTCAAAGTTGCAGTCTCATCTTTATTTGTGTTGTAGTACATGTTGCAGGTTATTTTGTCGATCACGTTTGGAAGAGGATTCGATTCCATCAATTCCGGACTAGGTTCTGTATCAATGCTCGATACATTCGTCTGTCAAAACAAGAGATTTAATGAACAAGTGGATTAAAAAATGTTGTTTGTGTATGCATACTTGGATTACCATATCGGGACTGCCGGTTGTTTCAACTGGGACTGCGTCACCATTCATTTCAAGTGAGTCTGAGCACTCAGTTGAAGAAGATACTGCCATATTGTAATTTGTTTCAGCTATCTCTTTTGTTTCAGCTATCTCTTTTGTTTCAGCTATCTCTTTTGTTTCAGCTATCTCTTTCGTTTCAGCTATCTCTTTCGTTTCAACTATCTCTTTTATTTCAGATTTCTCTTTTGTTTCAGATTTCTCTTTTGTTTCAGCTTTCTCTTTTATTTGAGCTTTCTCTTTTGTTTCAGCTTCCTCATTTGTTTCAACTGTTTTTTTCGTTTCAGCTGTCTCTTTTGTTTCAGCTGTCTCTTTTGTTTCAGTTTTCTCTTTTGTTTCAGCTGTCTCTTTTGTTTCAGCTTTCTCTTTTGTTTCAGCTGTCTCTTTCGTTTCGGCTTTCTCTTTTGTTTCAGCTGTCTGTTTTGTTTCAGCTGCCTCTTTTGTTTCAGACGTCTCTTTTGTTTCAGCTATCTGTTTTGTTTCAGATGTTTCGTTTGTTTCAGCTATTTCTTTCGTTTCTTCTCTATCTATCGCATTATCACTTTGAACGCCATTTTTTGAAGTAAGTGTCTTCCGAGGTGTACTCAATAAATTGGATTCATTTAAGTTACTTAGTATAGTCTCTGAACCATTTGTTCTCGATTCTATGGTATCACCTGTATTCATTTGCACTGGAGTTAACGATATTTTGAATTTCTTCGTCATTTGACCAACAAGAAAATCTTGAATTGATGGACAAGTTTTTACAGGTGTTGAGGATTGAAATGTCTTTAAAGTTATTTTTTCCAACGGAACTGACACCCGGTCAGGTAAATCTGACAGATTAAAGCTTCGTTTGACTTGGACGAATGATCTGAACATTCGTTTGCCAAACTTCTTTTGCAGATGCTTCAATTTCTTTCCTTTCGATCGACCACATTTCCGGACTGGCTTGGTAATCTTAAATTTAAACAATTCCTTGGGAGGAGCTTTTGATTTCTGTCCGTTTTTATTTGGTTTGCTTTTCGTTTTCTTTTTATGATTTTTGCTGGACGGTTGACCGTTGCTTCCTGCTGCCGTTTTAGGTTTGTTTTCCGATTTTGCTACTTTCTTCGCCTTTCCTTCTGCCTTCGATTTTTCAATACTTTCATCCATTTCAACATCTGTCCAATCACTACTGCCCGCATCGAGATCGATTGCATCGATGTACATAATTTTCGATAAAAATGATACGGACTTGCGTGTGCCACTGTTTTCTGTATTTTTCTCTTTTGGGCTTTGAGCCGTAGCTAAAATACTTTTTCGTTTAACGACTGGTTCATTGTATACCACCTTTATGTTGCAATCGTAATCCACATCGAATCGACTAGATGTGCGGTCCCCATTCAGTCGACGACGTTTATACACTCTGGGATCATTCAAAATGTTTACGTATGAGGATAGAAACTTACGATCTTTCAATGCACATTCAGGAATTTGTAAGTTATCCGGAAAAGTGGATACATTTTTTTCCCGAGGTCTCTTCGCAGCAATTCGATTTTTTTCTTTTTCTTCCGACATTATGCAATTATTTCTTTAGGTGTTTAGTAGTAGAAAGCGAACTGGATGTTAAATCTGAAAATCAGATCATTTCACGTAAATTAATCAAGTTAATGAAGATTGTCGCTTTGAAAGATAAAACAATTTCTATCTGTACGCACTACTCTTAATGAGCGAACTTTTGAAACTGAAGCCTTGTAATCTTTAGTCTGGGAGTCTGTTTTTCCCATGGACGAACATGGACGAACTAGCGCAGAAATCTCCAACCCATGTACTAAATACCCGTAATCTACTCATCTCGCACTATCATACAAAATCGTTGGTCTATTAAATTTAGAAATCTATTACAATTGCTCCCTATTCAAGCTGTAAGTTACCTTCTTCCTATATTTGCTGACATGCAGAACATATCTTGCCTACACTTATCTTCTAACTGATCTAGAATTCATCGCATGTCTCTTATTCGGCAGACAAATTTCTCATTTCACCCGATCAACTTCCCGTTCGCTTCTGGACAGCCACTCAATTCGGGAAGACAAAAATTGTGCACCCAAAGACACCGTGCCCCTCAACCAACATAAAGTCTAATGAAGCTACTCTCGTGGTTCAGGGATCCCAGGGCAGCTCAAAAAACCGCATTATGGGATCTAGTTAGATCCTTCCTCCATAGTCGATTTTTAAAAAACGATTTTCTTTATACATTTTCAAGGTTTTTCTGAAAGTGATGAAATAAATTTGTCGCCTTCAGGCGGTTTGATATTTTTTATCGGCCCACAAAATATTATTCTAAGCAAAAAATTGTCTTACGGCATGCTCATAAATATTTAAGTTTTTTTCATAAAGCTAATTTGATGTACAATTAAGAAATTTACAATTTGCTCATTTGTCCTTCATCTCATTTTCTCTTTTTTAGATGTTTTGCTATAACAACAATGACAAATGAATGTGTAGAATGTGCAAATTATAAATTTCTTCATTGTACCAAATTGTGATAAAAAAAGCACTGCCGTAGAACAATTTTTGATTGATGTATGCAGAAAATCGTTTTTTTAACAGTCAACTATGGGGGAGGATCTAGCTATATCCCATAATGCGGTTTTTTGAGCTCCTCTCAAGTCTATGAACACGAGAAAAGCTTCTTTAATGAGTTTATTTTCATTAGACTTTATCTTGATTGAGGGACACCGTGAAGAATGGAAAATGTGAAGTCGGCTGAATGTCAAAATAACAAAAATTTCTGGTGGATCTTTAACAAGCATCCAGGATAAATGTCCTCAAGTGTTTTTTTGAGTCCGTCACACTTTTAGATTTTGTCCCGTCACGGTTCATGAGATATAAGCGTGTACTAAAAATTTATTTTTAAATCTTCCACCAGAAGGTACGAAAGTATCTCCGAGTGGTGTATTATATTTTTCATGCTTCATATGCGGTACGAAAGTTAAAAAAATTTCATCCCACGGGGCGAAAATAAAACTTTCGTCACATGGGATGAAATTTTTACTTTCGTACCGCATATGAAGCATGAAATAGTTATTTGTGTGTCTGTTTTTGACGACTGATTTTAGGCAATTTCGCGTGTTGTAGACCGAGAACAAATTTTTGATTTCATCAATTGTTGAATAGAAAAAATTGACTGCCAGAAACACATTTCTCTTAATAACTGCCGAAGGAAATATTTGTTTCAACCGTAATGAACTGATTAAAGTAGGACAAATTGAGGACATTTCTTTTTGCCTTCAAAGAATTTGAAACGAATAAAAAGAAAATTGTAATTGTAAGAATTTAGAGAATTACCAATTTGTTTTTTCTGAAACAAACAACGTTTAGGACATATTAAGAGCGTGTCAGATATTTTGACATTTCTATATTTTGCGATGTTTTTTCATCGCATATTTCTAAGGCAATGTTTATTGATTTTAAATTCCAAAACATCTACTGTTTGCATAACACATCCCTTTATAGATTCTCTGAATCAGAATGCATAATTCTTGTTAAAATTTTGACACTTAGACTCAATACAATTATCGGACTTATAGTTTAGACATTTTTTTCTTTTCGCTCTTTCAGCTGTTTTGCTATTGTTATAGCAATAGCAAAACAGCTGAGAGTGACGAAACGTGTGAATGTGTAAAATGTAAATCCGGTATTTGTAATTAAATATTCTGATTCACAGAATCTATAAAGGGATGTGTTCTGCAAACAGTAGATGTTTTGGAATTTAAAATTAATAATCATTGCCTTAGAAATATGCGATGAAAAAACATCGCAAAATATAGAACTGTCAAAATATCTGACACGCTCTTAAGGACAAATTTTTAGCATTAGCAGTTTGATCAAAAAGGGGCTTCTGGTGGAGGATTTAAAAATAAATTTTTAGTACACGCTTATATCTCATGAGCCGTGAAGGGACAAAATCTAAAAGTATGACGGATGCAAAAGGACATTTGAGGACATTTATCCTGGACGCTTCTTAAAGATCCACCAGAAATTTTTGTTATTTTGTAACTACACTCCGGCTGAAAACAAAAGAAATTTAGTAATGGGAATCAGAAAATATAAGGATACGGAGTGTCGTTACAAAATAACAAAAATTTCTGCGGGATATTTACTGAAGGGCCAGGAGGCATATCCCCAAATGTCCTTTTGCTTCCGTCATATTTTCAGAATTTGTCCTATCAGGGTTCATGAGATAAAAGTGTGTACCAAAAACGAATTTTTAAATCTTTTACAAGAAGCCACTTTTTAATCTTATGCTTATGCCAAAAATTTGTCCTAGTTTGTTTTCTAGAATTCATGGACTCAGCTGTAAAAAAAGTGCTGGACGGTTCGCACGGCATGCTGAGCTGAATGAGATCATCAAACGAACATTGTTCACGGCAGACATACCAGCCAACCTGGAACCAGCTGGTCTAGTGCGCAAAGACGGCAAGCGAGTAAACGGAATGACGTTAATACAATGGACGCGGGGACACACATTGATTTGGGATGCAACGTGCACGGACACTCTGGCGCCTAGTAACATTAGATTCAGTTCGAAAGAGTCAGACAAAGCAGCTGAGGAAAAAGCAAAACGGAAAGTGAATAAATATGAATCATTGATAGAGCAAAATTACATTTTCATTCCTTTCGCTGTGGAAACGTTGAAGCAATCAACGTTGAGGACATATTAAGGACAAATTTTTGGATTAAGAAATTTGATTAAATATGTTGCACCTATAGTTTTAGTACTGAAAAATTGACTCCAAACACATTTCTGCCGAAGGAAGCATTTTTTTCGATCATATCAAAGTGAATAAATTAGGAAAAATTGAGGACATTTGGGCCATTCTAAGCAAAAGTCGGAGATGCCTATACATTATTTGTACTAAGTTTTGAACGACTTTGTATATTTAATTCAAATTTTAATGGCAGTCAATTGAGATAGTATCTCAGGCTTCTGGTAATTGAAATACAATTACTTCCATTTATTTTTATAGGTTTATAGAATATCCGGATATTTTTTAGAATTCCATTGTTGGAACAATGGAATTTTATCACCTGCAAATAAACCTACAAAACTAAATGATAAAGATTGTAAGTCGAAAAGGCTCATTGACTCAATAAAAAACAGTTTTTTGGCGTCGTTCCTAATTTGACAAAGAATGAAAAACAATAAAATTAGGAACGACGCTAAAGTACTGGTTTTTATTAAATCCACATGTATTTCTTAATTGTTTGAGTTACCAGAATCCCTAATTAATACTTCGTTTGCCTGCCATTAAAGTTTGAAGTGATTGCACAAAGACGTTTCAAACTTATTGCAGATAATGTAAAGACCACCTCCGACTTTCGCTTATAGAATGGCCCATTTGTTTTTGCCCCTCAAGAATTTGGAAGCAAGAAGAATAAAATTGAGATTTTGTATGAAATTATCTAATTTGAAATATTTCACGGTGCGCTTGAAACAGGTTTAACTAAAAAAGTCGTGCCCATGGGATTTCTCTTCGAAAAATTGTTTTTATATTATGTATGTATATGTATGTATGTATGTATGTATGTATGTATGTATGTATGTATGTATGTTATATATATGTTTATCTATTATATTGCCGCACTTTGTTCAATTTTCAACAAATTTTTCGACACAATTTTTATAAAAAACACTTTACCATCACCGGTATAAGATGCCGGTTTAATTTTCTGTCCTTGGTATGTCAATTTATCTTGTACAATCATAAAAAAGCTACCTAGTGCAGGAGTCTCATAAAAGGTTCGATTGTCAGAAACAAACTTCTTTTTGTCATTAATTTGTGAAAATTCTAAAACAGGATATGGTTCAAACTGGTAAATTCCTTCACTGTAACGTTCCCTTTAAGGAACTACAGCAGCGAAGGTGATAAGCGAAGTGAAAGTAATAAAAAATTGTAAAATGTTGTAGTAGTGAGAGTAGTTTTCAAAGTATTTATATTTTTTTTTTTTTTTTCAAAAAAAAAGCTCCCTGATTTATAATTCCTTTTATTTATAGACATAACCTAACCGAAAAATACTTTTTCGAAAAAGGTCAATAACTTCACAACTGTGATCCATATTGTGATTTGTTCACTCGAAAAACATTGTGAACGTTGTTTTCTTGTTTCCACATTGCAATAACTACCTATTTGTAAGTACTAACATCAAAAATATAAGACATGGGAAATGTACAGTTATCGCAACATAGCGTCAACAAATTAGGCAAAACTCACCTATACTTACTTGTTTCTTTCATTTTATTCAGCGCCAGTGGACGCTGCAAATATCCGTCATTACTGGGTCCAGATTGAATAATGAAATTGGACAATGTAGATTACGGCTTCAGTATTTCACATTAGTATAAATCTGCAAAATTGGGACTTTGTCGTCACTCAAACAGAAAACGACAACAAATTATTTCGTATTTATACTCAGGCAAAAGTATTTTTAATGAAAGAAAATTTTGATAAGTTGTTCTGTAATGGAAAGCACAATGTTTTGCGGACGTACTTTTCGGGCGATTCAAATTGAGTTTCACTTCATTAACTTTACAATCCACAAATTCTAAAGCTTTTTAACAATTTCTTTTAATAATGGTGGTTTAGCTCGTTGAAGAATCCAAAAAGTGTCAGAATTTAACGCGCCAACAGATCCGCGTCAAGTTTATGCGTTACGATACGTTTTTAGTACAATTTTTGTAATTAATTTTTATGAGTATTATAAAAAAGAAGATCATCGGAAGTTTATGAGTTAGACCTAGACCGACCTATGTGTCCCTATTTTTGGATGGTATGTGGCTGGGCCAGTGAAAACGCGGGTAGGGCAAAGGTTTTTGTAATTTCCTTTTCACGTGGAAATTTGTTTCGCGTGAAGAGCAGCTGAGACAACTGGTAAGAAAACATCGTATACGACTTCTCGCTTATTGAAAATCTACCTTAACACTGACCTTGCAACAAACGAGCTGGTCCTTGTAGACCTCCCAGAGAGCTCGAACGTGCACACACTTACAGTGGATTACCCACTTGGTGGACCCTTAGAGGCCATTCCACCGCATGCGTTCCATGAGCACAGCTGTGGAATGACCTGTATATGCTCCCTAGTTAAATTTATCAAACATCACATGGGAGCAGGGGCGCCGACTCCATGGGGCTTTGGGGCTAGGGCCCCTATTGACGAGAAATAATGGGGACTTAGCCCCCATTGGAAATTTGGCTAGAGAAATAAAACAGCAATGAAATAATTCTAAAAAAAGCACTTAAATGACTTGACTTGACTTGTCACACTTCCGAGTAAAACAGAGAGAAGATCAATCAATTACTTTTCCAACGACTCCCCACTTGTCAAGATTGAGTAAAAATGAATTCCAAATTTTCAAAATTTACTCACATGAAAACACCCCAAAGCACCATTTTGTGGCCGGGAAAACAAAAAACGAAACAAAAATCCTGAAAATGAGTTTTTCCCTATTTTCATATCGTAACAATTTTCTGTGAACCATAAGAACAGGAATTTAGAAGAAAATTCAAAAAGTGAATACGCACACCTTGCAGATTATACATGAAGTGGCATCCGTGACACTTTTATACAAAAATGTTGTTGCAATCTACATGCCGTTGGATTGCATCATCTAAATAAAAGGAATAAAACTAATGTATATAACCAAACTGAGCACTCGCTGGTTAGATTTCCAGTCTCCGTGGACTTAAAAGTTTAAAATTACATAATTATGACATTCAATTGATTACGGTGACTTTCAAATTTCTACAAAGAGCTTTTGCGAGTATGTTTTTGAATTTTCACAAGGCTAGGGTTCCGTTTTGAATTTGCTGAAAGAAATCAAGGTGTTGAGCGCCCCCATTGACTTGAACCAAAGTCGGCGCCCCTGAATGGGAGTGATGCATGAACAGTAGAACCGCGCTGGGGCGTCGCTCGTCATGTAGTGAACTTATATACTAACAACAATCACCGTCGGTCGTGTAACAAAATGATCGGACTAGCTACTGGTTTGTCAAATTTGTCAGTATTACAATTACCTGCTCACAGCCTGCATGCTGCTGTCGTGCATACTTACAATTTATCGTCTATGACTCCATCTATTTTTTCACAGCTGAATAGGATTCGACAAACAACCAAATCCTTACTCTATTTGTCCGTTGGACAAGATCAAAGAATTTTCGATTTGGAGTGATTTATGGACCATTACAGCGCTACCCACATTTTACGTTTGACTTTCTTTCATGGATATCGTGAAAATTATAGGCGTCCAATAAAAATGCTAGCGAACTATTCGAAGAAGGCGTCCAACGCGTCCAATAAAAATGTAAGAGAACTATTCGAAGGATACCATGGTATAAAAACTTTTTATGATGAAGTCTATGAGATACAGCTAGAGTGTAATGTGGATAACGTTGGCGTTTAGTACACACATTTCGAAAACCAGGTGGCATTACCAACAACCAGTAAGTAGTCAAGAGAATTTTTTTAAATAATGACTGCATAAAAGAAAATGAAGAGATAGAATTGTCTCGCCTTAATAACGATATTCGAAGATATATTCTTCAATAATTAATGAATGCATTCAGACACGTTCTTGTAAAAAATATTTCGCCTCACTGCTTTTACTGTCATATCTGCCAATAGATTGTGTCGTCAGTTTTATGTTTTTCCGTGTTCAGCTATGGATGACGCCACTTGAGAAAAGGAAGTAGTTCTATGTTCATACGTAGCCTATGAAAAAAACATAGATGTCACCACTTGAGGTTCGGTGACAAGACACGGACAATTGTTTCGTCTCCCTCCTTTGGATATAAGACAATCTGCCTCACTTGTTATAAAAATCACGAATGAGGCCTTTGTCGCATTGCTTTATTAACAGCTAAAGTGAAATAAACTATTGACATATGTGTAGAAAGTAAGGACATTGCTGAAGAGAAGAGGTAAACGAACAATTGTGTGAATGTGATCGATGATCAGTGCAATGAAGATGGACAGACATGAAGAGAAGGAACTTTTGCACTTTTTAATTACGAATTTAATAATGAAAAATTAAATTTTCATAAAAAATCACCAACGTAAGGCATTAGGTTTGAATGACCCCATACATCAAATGCATTACGTTGCACACATAAAAAAGTAATAAAAAGCAACAAGTGCAACAACGTAACAAACGCAATTGTTACCGACGTTACCGACACCGCCCATCCTTTTTATTCACTTTCAGAAATCACAGAAAGATTAAATTACAAAGCCAAACATTTTTATTGGAAGGCATATGAGGTCATGCGAAGATATACAAAATATTTTTGTGCTCAAAATCGCAAAATAATACACGGAAACATGGTATCAGCAGATGTGTGTATAGGAATTTTTTTGCAATTTTTTGACGCGTTTCTCTTGGAAATGTACTAGGATCTGTTAGCCTTACGCAATGCAAAAATTACAGAATGAAACGAATGCGAGACTAATAGCACTGTACGGTTGACGTTTCTAGGTTATGTAATTTTTCTGTTGTCAATTTTTAATGTTTTTCTGTTTTGTTTGTTAATAGGAAAATTGAATTGAACATTTTCGTAAAAGTGAGAAAAGCAGGGATTACCTTTGAAGAACAGAAGCAGGTGGTTGTAAAGATCACTTAACCGAAAGTGAGTACCGACATATTCATATTTATGTTTTTTCTTCAAATGAAAACTCAGTTCAATGTTTCTCTCAGATGGGAAGAAATTAACAAGACAACGTTTTTATTAAACATACGAAAAAAAATTTATATTCAAATCCAAAACATAACATCAACATAAACCAATAAATTTTCCGCTAATTTTAGGTCTTGTCAGTCTTGGACGATTTCTTAATTTTCGTGCGAACTTTTTTAACAAAATCTTTAACGTTAGACACGTCCATTTCGGTATCCGATTTCGATTTTCTTATATTGGGCATTATGAGTTTCGGATGTTTGTCCCTTTCCCTTTTCGATTTCTTGTTCGGTTGTACAACAGCCGTAGCAACGATTCCGCCGGTTTTAAATTTGTTCGCCTGTTTTGTGGTAGACACTTGCTCCGGAATATTTGTAGTTTTGCGTAGATTCGAACTTTTTGTACCTCTTCCAAGACTAGCGATCAGTTGCGTTGTCACTGCAATTTTAGAAATTTGACTTCTAGAAAAAAAAGAGGCGTTAAGTGATAATCGACAACTGAAATATCGTTCCACAAACTTCTTCTTCTTCTGTCGAATTCGATCGAAACAAGACTCGGTTGGATCGATCTTCTCGAGCTTCTCCGGTTTGGTAGCCGTTTTTGTCATCTTTTTCGTTTTTAAACAATTGGACAGACTTTTCGCTTTCTCAATTCCATTTTTTTCGCATTTCAGCTGCCACTCCAACAGCTTCTCCGAACAAGATCTATGGAAAAGTTTTACGAAATTAACGAAAAAATGTTCGAATTTGAAATTTACATCAACAAATCCTGTTGTGCGTCAACATAATGTGATTTCTTTCTAATCATCGGAACAGCTCCCCATGACAATGGTTTCAGTCTTTCCGAATGATTGTTTTCGATGCCTGTCCATATTTGCTTTTTCAACGATAATTTCAACTGTAAATTTTCAGCTGTTTCAAAGTAGCTCGGACTGTTCACATTAGATATTCTGAAAGAGATTTGACAATCAACGAGTACATGTGTTACTCTGTCACCATCGTATCTGATTTATGTCCATCGCATATCATAACAACAACAAAACAAAAAGATAGACTAAACAGAGCTGATAGACGTGAAATTAGATTCGATGGCTGTAACAAATTTACTTCATTGTAGGAACACATTTTTTGAAATTGTGCCAAGAGTGACTTTGCTGAATCCGTCCGATTGGTGGCAACTCAGAAATGATGACTTGAGACTTTTCATCTTTATATTCTCTTACTGTTTCATCGCCATTCTTCTGGGCTGGGGTTATGATCAGCTCCGGTGGCATAACTTTCGGTGTTAGAATATGTAAGGAACGTTTGTGTTCAGTTCGATGTTGTTGACGTTGTGGCCGTGACGCCGTTTCAGTGCCGTCCAAATTATCTTCATCCATTGAGTAGTAGCTTAAAATCTCATAATCCAGTGCGGCTTTTGCCAGGTCTATTGTAGAACGCAAGCATCTACGACTTTTCTTTGTCAAATCATCTTTCTTGTTCTGTTTAGTTTTCGTTTTCTTCAACTGAAAATTCGATTTTTAATTCAATAAATTTCTGAGGCTTCATATAAAAAACTTTTTGCATGTGTTTTGAATCCAACTTAGCAGAAGTAGAGCCCCTGAACACGATGTTTACTAGCCCTGAGGATTTTCTGTCTTAATCTATAGATTTGGTTAATACGATCCTCAGAAACACATAAGTTGGAAGGAATCTAAATCGACAGGGATTCAGAAGACGAATTAACAAAAATTGGCTTACATTGTTGGTTCATCACCGCCAACGATTACTCAATTAATAAGAATTTCATGAAGTTCATGGAATGCAAGAAATTCTTTACCTTAGTTTTACGTGACGATAACGAAAAGTAACGTCATTTATTTATCATTACCCTACTTACACGCATGAATAACGCCGATAAACCAATTTGTATGCACGTATGCACGAGCAATGAAAGTGTAAGCGTAAGATAATTTTAGAATTTGTGCATTATGTTTTCTGTGAAACAAATCGGAATGCAGACGGAACATACTGCTTTGACTTGCACATGGTCATGACCACTGCATTTTTGACTTCATTTGCCTTGTTATTGAAAAAAAATTGGTTGGGAAATTTGTAATCACATTATATGAAGGTGATGCCGCTGTTCGTTGTTTCATAATTGTTCGTTGGTGCAATTGAACGTATATATTAAGAATGATGATATGACATTTAAGGAATGTAAAAATTATGCGAACAAGAATTTTGTCCTGTTCTAAATCGGTTTTACAGAATTTGGCAGTTTCTACTTTTCGTTAGTTGTTTCAGAAAATCCAAAAATAATAAAAAGCTTATCTCATTGTGTTGACTGATAGACAGAATGACAAATAAACCTAATTACCAAAAACAATTTTTCGTTTGTCCATATGAGTTTCTAAAGAAGTAATTTCGGGTGTTGTGACACGTCAATCAAAAACATCTTTCAGCTTGGCAATTTTCGCTTTGTTGTTACAATCAAACTATGCTTGAAGCAAGCTTGATGTGACCATTCAAATTATAAGCACTCATGTATGCAGTTAATCGATAAAGAAATTAGTTTAGTGATGGCGTACTTTGCTAAAATTGAAAATCTCCGAAATATCCAGCAATTACATACCTTTCATACACTACATTGATCTAGGTCATGAAATTACTGGATATTCAATCTGAAGTACGCAGCCTTAAGGAAGTTGCAAAAATTGGAGGATTGTTTTTTCGGCTGGGGAGCATATGGGATCGAAAACTGACGTTATGGAATAATTTAGCCAATAGCGAGTACTTAATGGAAAATGAGAATTTCACATCGGGATGCGTACTTTGTCATGCTTCAACTGTACAAAGTACGCAGTTTTTGTTGAAAATCGAAAAGTTTTAACATGACAGCATGGATCAAGCGTCTGTTTCACATATTGGCCATAAAAAAGCTGAGGGCGTCCCGAGTTTCAACTGTTCCGTCGGTTACAAACATTATATTTGTATGGAAGAATTCGTTTTTTGTGAATTATTCATTTTGTGTTTTGTATAAAGCGGACCAAGTGAGTAAAAAAAAATGAACTTAAATTGTCATTCATTTGGTCCGCTTAACCCAGGCGGGTTTTGGCTGACTCCACAACAGCGCGCCGCCATTGCTGGCGATCCTCAGCTACCAATTTCCAATTCCGAAAGCCCAACTCTCTCAGATCACTTTCCACAAAATCGATCCATTTTTCTTCGGTCTACCTCTAGGGGGTAACCCCTCGATCTAGTTCGTGAAGACTTTTTTGGCTACTCTATCATCTGCCATTCGGATCACATGACCCACCCATCTTAGCCGTGCTGATTTAATCATCCCGATAATCGTTTCTGATCCAAAAATTTGCACGAGTTCTCTATTCGTCCTAATCCTCCACGTATCGTTTACATTGATTGGTCCACAGATTAAGCGTTGAATGAAAACGATGTTTCCTCATACAAATTTAATGTTTTGTCCCCGGCGAAACAGTTGAAACTCTTGTAGTATTGCCTGATCAGACGTGAGACAAGACTTGATCTATTGCCGCATGCTTTACAACGCACTAATTTTCATGTTGACACCAGGCTGCGTTCTTGAGCAACAACTGTGGAAATGAAGATGACAGCTGACAAGTTGAAAATTAGTGCGTTGGAAAGGATTCGTCAATTGATCAGGCGCCTTAGTTGATTTTCATTTTATTTCGATTAAATAAGTGATTTTTGAAAATGTTTATTGGACCCGTACGAAGTACAAAGGTCCTACACGTTTACAACAAACAATTTTATTGTAACATGGGGTAGATCGGGGCTAGAGTGCGGGGGATGCATTTAATATCGTCTAGAGATAACGAATCAACGAAAAAAAATGTCCGCCTGTCCGTCCTGTCATCTTTTTCTAAATGACTGCACCGATCACTCTAAGCTTTTTTTCCCAAGAAGGTACATATGTCCCATGAAAGATGAGTAAAATCGGTCAAGTAGTTCCGGAGATATGGTCGAATAAATGACCAAAAATGTCAGTGAAACTTTTTCGCAAATATCTTTCTCTCATAAGTATAGCACGGAAATTGTTCATTTTGGTGTCAAATGAAAGCATTTGATCTCACCAATTGGGTCAGTGGTCTGGGCACTGGGACCAATCGAATGGACGAAATTGAGTTTCTAGGCCTTTTTCGTCTATATTCGCTCAACCGCACAATATGGAGATTTACTGTCAAAAACAAAGTTGTAGAGAATAAAATTTAAGAGAACACGTGTGTCAGGTTTTTAGGGAAAAATGGCACAATCCTGGAATATTAGCACTTCTACAATTGGGCGGGATGACCCATATCTCTAGAACTATGGCAGTAAGAAAGTTGCTTCCAAAGGTAAAATTATAGAGAATAAAATTTTAGAGAACATGTGTTTCAGTGTTTTAGGGAAAAATTATCAAATCTCGGGATAAACTAACTTCTAGAATTTGGAAGGACGACATATATCTATAAAATAACGCCATTTTGAAGCTTGCTTCTTTAGAAAAATTTGGTGAGAATTACATTTTACAATAGTTTCAGGTCAGGGTTTCTTGAAAAAACTAAGTCGTCAGCCTATTAAAATTGTAGATTGAACAATGGGTTCCTGATCACTTCTAATGGTCCTTGGGAGTACCAAAATCAGATTCGTGGCTCTACTGTCTAACAAGTTGGATTTTTAAAATGTAACGAAAACTTACTTTTTTATCATTAAATTGATTCTTTGGAAGACAGACAGGAGATGATGGTGGAACCTTTAACGGTTGGCAGCAGGGTCCCTCACGATCGCTAATTTTTCCTTCATTTTCTGAACTGCTACTTGTATCACCCTCGTCACTGTTGTATTTTGTTGTAATTTTAAATAAGTTTGGACTGTCCATAAAAAACGTATCAGCTTCATTACGAAATCCGAACGAAGGAGTCCGGAAATTAGGAGGGGGAACGGAATTGTACGGAACGTATCTAAAAACTTCGCTTTGAACGTGAAACGTCGACGTCGCCCCCGCCCTTGCCCTCCTTCGCCAAAACTAATCAGCGAAAATCGTGATTCTGAATTTTTGATTTACGATTTCTTTGAGTTTGATGCTGAAGACGGTATGGCGAGGAAGAGGCGACCCTTTCTTACTATATATAATGGTGTCTTAACGACGTTGGACAAGATTAGATAGATTGTGTCCAGATTTTGTATAGGAGCCTAGTTATTCAGTTCCGTCGTACACATTTTAAATCATTACCTCGAAAAGTGCCAACTTTTGAGTCGTCTAATTTACACTAAGCGCATAAACTAATTTTTTAGCAATTTATAGTCAGTACGACGCGTACGACGTAACTCCACGTAATTTTGGACAGTCGCTATACGAATACCTTGAATAATCTGATAATGGAATGTTCGTTGGCTCTTCTGCATTCGATCCTTCTTGATTAAGCCTGTTAATGATCTTTGCTCGCAATTTTTCCTGTTATTTGACGCAAACAGTGTTTAGTTAAGTAAACTCAGCAATGAAATGATAAAAACAATGAAGATATAAATTTTGCTAAATAAAAGTATATTTAAAGTGCAACTTTGAGCTTACAAATTTGTGATTGCAAAATATACAGAATTAAAATATTAAAGGAAATAAAAAAATATATAACATACTCTAAGCAACGAATTAACAAAATAACAACTCAAGTAACTAAATCAAAAGTCTAACTTAATGAAGAGAATGAGCAAAGGACTGAAAAACTATAATTCTAAAATTGTCTAATGATATATATGATCCCCGTATCGAAGCTGCAACATTACATTGATTTCTATATAACCCTGTGATATAATATATATAGATATATATATATATAGATATGATTATATATATATATTATATATATATATATATGATATATAGATATATATATATAGATATATATAGATATAGTATATAGATACTGATATATGCAGTTAAAAAAGTAAAAATATCGAGATTTTGACCTCTTCGCCGTTACATATGAAGCTTAAATGATTTGATGGCTAATGTCAAATGATGACGGAATTTGACACCCGGCTTCAGGGGCGTGACAGTCTCTCGTTTTGATCTTTGCAAATAATACTCAACATGAAGTCAGCAGCATACACCAAAATCAGCTGAATTTATTGAAAAGTTCAAAAATCAGCTGATTTTTTCGCAATGAAGTTGGCCAAGTTCGCAGCTAACATCACGTTGAATGTCACTTGCAAAGATCAACTTAGAACAAATCAAGGATCGAATGCAATCAATACACGAGGCCTTTCACTTGCTTGTTCAGAAATTGTCATAATGTCAAAACGGTCAAAGATTGTACTCAGAGTGAAGTTTGTTGCAATTTCAATTTCCATTCATAATATCGTTTACGTTTGCTCTACATGAACGATATTTTGCGATTGCAACCAACTTTACAAGAAACGTAAACGATTTTATGTATGAAAATGGAAATTGCAATCAACCTCACTCTGAGTTAGAGGTGTGCGCCGATCGGTTTTCAGTGGATCGGCATGACCCTCGGCGTTAAGTCTAAATAACATCCTTGACTATTTCACTCTTCAGAAGACTTTTAGATATAAAACAAGAGAATCATTTTTTTTGGATCAAGTAGATCGGCGTGAGGCAAAGTCAAAAGATATACCGTTTACACAGACAGTTTTTTGGCTTTTTGTCGAAATCGTCGAAAATTGTCGGTGTAAACGCTGTAACTTTTAACTTCGGCTCACGCCGATTAATTTAAACCAAAAAAAAATTATTCTCATTTAGACATCCTTCTCTCTCATTTAGACCCAACGCCGATGGTCATGCCGATTTACTAAAAATGGATCGGCACACACCCACTCTGAGTTCAAGTTTTCATCGTTTTGACATTTCTCAACAAGCAAGTGAGAGCTTGTGAACCAATGTGTCAAAAATATATGTAACATTGAGAGAATTTTCGCTCTTTCAAAACTCTTATTTCACATGCGCATTCTATATCTGCCACAGTAGTGCCAGCTCATCATTTCTCTGCAGCATTTGCATTTCGAATAGACGCCAACTTCGAGCTAAACGAATTTAATTTTTTTTCAGTTTTATAACAAGAGAAATGTGTAGAACTGCAAATCGCGGCTAGCTTCACGCTTGACATTACTGCCCAAAATGTATAAAAAACTGAACGACATTAACCGAGGAGAGATTTTCTTATATAAAACTTAGAGAGTAGAATTAGTGAGAGAAAATATCTGAAAATCTCTCATCTGATGTTTCTTATGCTTTGTCGGGCAGATACATTTTCTCTGACAAATTCTCCTCTCTAAGTTTCTTATGCATTATATGGCAGATTAGCATTCATTTCTTCTTTTTTGAACATTTGAAAATCTTCTTTTTTGAACATTTGAAAACACTGACATTTGTTTTTGCCAATTCGAAAATTGAATGCTGACATTTGAAGAATGAATTATTTACCAGGGCGAAATTTTCTCATATTTCTTCTCTACAATGCAAAAAAAAACTTAGCGATTTTCGGTGACGGGGAATAACCCCAGACTGAAAAAAAAGGGAATTATCGCCCATGAATTATCCCCCAGACAAATGGGAATTATCACCCAGGGAATTATCGCCCAGACAAATGGGAATTATCACCCAGGGAATTATCGCCCAGGAATTATCACCCGGGGGGGGGGCATTTTCCTTATACAAATCTTGTGTTTTAGATACAATTCAAGAGGTATTTTCCTTGTACAAATTACCCGCTTCCCATTTGTTCCCATTTGTCTGGGGGATAATTCCCTGGGCGATAATTCCCTGGGTGAAAATTCCCATTTGTCTGGGCGATAATTCCTGGGCGATAATTCCCTGGGTGATAATTCCCATTTGTCTGGGGGATAATTCCTAGGCGATAATTTCCATTTTTTTCAGTCACAAATTCTCCTCGCTGAATTTTTTATGCTTTATATGGCCGAATTATAGCCTTTGAGAACCCATCCCCTACGTCTCTGAATGCTTTCATGCAATTTCGCAGAGGAATAACGTAACGACTTGTGAAAAGAAGGTGTTTTTGTAACAAGATAAGGCAAGCGAGCCACACACCGATTTCTCAACTCGTTACATAAATTACTTTTATATTTCTCAACTTTTTAACTCAATCGTTAACTGCGTACGGTTTTCTCTGTCTCTCTCTCTTTGTAAATGGCTAAATGATGGCAAATAAATATAAATGCCTGAATCGGGTTTTCCTGGTTGGAGGTTAACGTTATGATTCAAAAAACTTTTGCCTACCGTCACAAATCATTTATAATTAAGCAACAATATAAACACATCAACCACACCAGTACATTATGCGTAACAAGCTAAAACTTCCGTTTGTGAGAATATCAGAGATTATTTGTTCGAAAAATCATTTGCTTCACTTCTCTTGTGTGTTATCCCTCGAAACCAATGTTCAAATATTGAACGATAAATCAAATTTTCGGTTGACTAACTACTTTGAGGGTATAATGGCACAGAACCCTTTAACGCAAGCACGAATTCTTGAAAACAAACTTCTAATTTACTAATTAATTTGATCACATGAAGAAAATGTCATGTCTTTGTAAATTGTGACTTGAGGTGAGTCCCAAGGTTGTGATTTTCTTCCTCTTCTCAATTTAAAGATGTCATTCAAAAAAATCTAAATTTTCAAAACGATATTCGGACATTTAACATCGGGATTCGAAAAAGGGAACGTTTTGACCGAAGCAGAAAGATATTTTAAATTATGAAAGGACAGTGAATTTCCTTTCCTTTTGTTAAAACATGGGAAAATTGCTTCAAATATCTATTACATCTTAAAAACCAGCCCTTCTTGATTTGGGGCAATTCCGTGTAAGAACGTTTGTACGTAGCGTTGGAACGAGACGTAGAGGCGGAGCCATACAGTTTTGCGACGTATACAACGTATGCAGGAGTTGTAAACAATACTTTGATGTAGACTTTGTTCTTGAAACATAAGTCTGTAAACTGAATTGTTTAGTCTGTAGGCTCCGTTCCAACTTAACTAACAAACGTTCTTTCGCTGAATTGCCCTTTGACATCTTTTATAATTGACCTTTAAATGCAGGAGGCAATAATAACACACAATTATGCGACTGCGACGGCATCAAGTTTCCTCTAAAAAGTTTGTTGAACCATCAACGATAAGCTCCATAGCCTGTCTTTCCTTTGCTAATTTCTTTTCTAACTTTGCAGCCTTTCTAATTTTTCTTTCCTTCTTTCTCATTCTCTTCAAAATTTTCTTGATTCTTTCACGTTTCTTTACTTTTATCGGATTTTCATCCGAGTAATCCATTAGGGTCTCACAAAAGGCACGACCAATATGCTCGTAATCCTGGAATATCATTGATTGTCTTACCATTGCGTCACAAAAAAATATAGTCGAAAGAAAGCACTTACTGCTGTTGAAAAATGGGTCATGTTTCGGCTTCCGATTGTAGATCCTCCGAAAGAAGCCTCCATTGTATAACTATTTGTTACACCCAGCATCCAGACAACTATACGGCCGGTACCTTCCTTGTTCCTCTGTACTTTAAATTTACAGTTTTCAAATGAAAACTGAAAGTTAAAGGAAATAAATTACCGAACCGACAACATAACTACACAACGAAAATGTTACCTTATCCGCAACGTTTTTGTGTAACATCAACGGAAACACTTGTTCAGTCAACTTCTTCTCCGGTGTACGTCGATTTTCACAGCCATATATAAAAATGTTATGATTTCGGGAATGAGCATGCATGTCGCAATACATCATAACACCACAATCGTCTGTCAGTCTTTTTATCATGGTTTTGGTGTACCAAATTGATGGATATGTTTCCCGAATAACCGTACGATATTGTCGATTCAAATCTTTTCCAGTTAATGAACTTCGCGTGTTGCCAACAATAACGCCATCCGGATTGAGCATTGGTATCAATTTGAAGATAAATTTATGGCGAAGTTTTTTCGCCTAAATTGCATGGGATTATCTTTTTGATCGGAGCAAGTTATTCGACAAGCTTACCACAAACGAATCGCTGGTAATAAAATCCATTAAACCTTTCATCATCCAAGACGACGGAGTTTCGCCGGGGTGAACGCGGGAACTTACAACAATTGCCCGTTTTTTCTGTTGATGAATTAATAACATTGAAACTACAACACAACGTACAATGTGAGTTGAGGGAAACGATCATTTTCTAGAACAGTTTTTTCTAGGCTTAGTTAGACTGACAGGGGGGAGGAAGCTGCTATCTTTGTGTGCATGAATCTAGTACTGTTGAAACTTTTTTGACATATGTTCTAAAATTCGATAAAATTACTTTATACTATCCAAAGATTATAGGAAATCACATCTTTCTGTAGTCATTGTCAGGGGATGGAGGAATGTATGAAGAGTTGAGTCACAAATTTTTTGAATTTTCCTATAGGCAGTTCTCAGAGGCATTAGATGGCAGCACATTCTATACACTTGACATTTGAAACAGACTAACTTTTTTGAGAATTTTGACATATGGAGCAGACTATCTTTAGTTCATGATATCGACGTTACGAGGATAATAGATGTCAAACTTTTCGTTGAGAATGACCTATAATCTTTGGTTAGTATAAAGTAATTTTAGAACTTATTCCAAAAAAGTTTCCCCCACTTGGCGAAGGAAGCAGAAAATTTGGAAAAGATCGTTTTACACACACTATGTGCTATGTATTTCTTATGAGTTATGGGTTGGAAAGCATTGGCTTAAGACTAAATATTTCGCCATTATATAGAATAAATGTCAATTTTTGAAAGAAATGAACGTTTCCCGCAGCCCTTTCTTTAGAGAATAATTTTACTTTGGCAGTTTCTTCATCGGTCGGAGCTGTAACGGTCAAATAGTAAACGTTGTTGCCAGCAAGTGATCTACAGAGCAGCCTTAGTTTACAAAATTTGGATTTTTCTGGATTTCGCTGTATCTCCATCAAATAGTCCTGGAACATTTATTAAGATTTAACAAAGTTTGAATAAAATTTCGCTAAAAAAAACCATCGAAAGAATATTGAAAGCAAAAAAAAAATTGAAAAGTTCACACCGAGTAGACCTGCCAATTCTGTATGAGAGTTCAATTCATATTTCTCAAAGATTTCCATTTACTAAACTGGGAAATTGGTGCTAAGCATGCGAATATTAACTACAGCACGAACACACAATATGTTATTTCATATTTTGTATACGATATTTCCCAGCCGCAGAAATGATTGATTGAAATTTCCCATGAACAGTTTCGCTAATTTCTTTTTTTAAAGGATATTTACCAACCTGTAAATCGCTGTACGTATAGGGGTAACTGTGTGCAAAATAAACAGTATCGTTGTCATGAGGAAATTCAATATTAAATGTGAGAGTATAGAATCCATCGTATTCATCATCGTCATCGTGCGTAACACTAGCATCTTCATTCTTAAAATACGATATATTTTCACCACATCGTCGCCAGCCAATTGATGAATTTTTTGCATCAATAGTTGAATACAACAACGGTTTCATTCCTTCGTTGTAAAGACTTCCGCATTTTACTAAATTAACTATGGATAATCTTTAAGTAAATGAAATTTGATTATTTGAACAGGAAATGTTGCTAGGGCGAAGCACTACCCACCTATACGGTGCTCCCTTTCGCGTGTTTGTAACACGAAAATAGAACCATTGACTGTGTCTGTTTGTATACATGTCATAGCGTAGATATAATTCATAATAAACCGGCGTAATTTTTACAGCTTTGGCTAGATTTCCAGACTCGAATCTTGATTCAAATACCAAATCATTTATTTCCAATGGATTTGGATGAACGTTCATCAAATACTTGGAGCCACCAACACTAGATCGACTAAACTGATTGTTTAAAAAATCGTCATTATCATCAATCTTCAGATCAGAGAAGTCCAAATATTGTGCTGGTATTGGATGTTGGGATAGGATATCATGGACAAATGGAATCGAGACATCTTCACATTTGATAGTTTCGCTTGGATTTGAGTCTTCTTCATCTTCCGAATCCGAATTGAAATATTCAAAAGTCGTAGATTTTTCGCGTTCAGGTGTAGGAGATGGACTATCTGATGACACACTCTCGTTATCATCATCATTTGAATCGGAGTCGTTAATAATTGTCTGAAATGTAAATTACTTTCGTATGTAGATGTCATTTTCAATATTGCATTGCGTCACACTTAATGTTTATCCTCAGACACCGTTGCTTGTGCGGTTGAATAGAAGGAAAACTCTCACTTAATCGATCCCGGTAATCTTCTTTAAAACAGAGTACGTTCTTAAGAGTTGGCGAGTTTAAAAAAAAAGGAAACTCATTTTGAGCAACAAAAAACAGAATTTTTGTTTCGAAAGCGCAAAAAAAGTTTCTCTATATTGAAAGGTTAGCTGAGCTTTTATAATCTTTTACTCTTCACAACGTGTACGTGTGAGGGAGAAACACAAGTACCGTAAACGAACAATTTAACGCAAAAACCCTACAAATTATTTTTAGAATGAAATAAAGAAAGAAATGTAAAATACACTGCAAATTAAATTACTGTGATATAAACGGGAAGAAAGGACGTCAAAAGATTAGGAAATGCAAATGAGATTATTCCAATTTCTTCATCAAAATTGAATTTACTAAAATTCTGCGCAGTAACGTAGAACTGGGCGGGGGTAAGTTGAAGTTTTAAGTCTTGCAACGTTTAGTGCGTTGCATTATCTGTGTAGCAGTCTTTATTGGACTTTTTTTCTATTTTTGATATGCAACTTAAAAAATCTTTCTTTTTCTTCCGATATCCCTTCCGCCTGCGAACGTTCTACCACCCAATATTGATTGAAGGTGTTAAACTACTACACCATCGTTAAAAGAAGCTATTGCCAAAAGAATGAAAACGAGTTATATCTACCAAATTACACCAACGAGACCTAATGGTCGAGCGCCAACTTTAAAATTTTATTTTTGAAAGAGTTCTCCCATCCAATAATGGTACCGACACACCCAACTGAGCCTGCGATCGAAACTAGACTCTTGTTAATTGTTAATGAAAAGCATTACTCATTAAAAGAAATGGGTGAGCTGAATAGTATGCTTTAATGTATACAGAAGAAATGTTAATTTGTGTGAGCTCTACTCTTGAAATGAAACTGCCTTTTGTCATGGTAAATCATAAAATAACTCTTCGTCACACAACTGCCGTTCGATTCGTGCTTCGTAACTTTTCCTATAAAACTCTATAATTGCTTCATTTAAAATACCCCAACAGCGTGATTAATTAAAGTCAATTCACCAATAAAGTACTTACGAACAAACTCAAAAGCTTTCAATTCTCGTTTAACCTTGACAGAAGAATATTTTTTTTTGCCATAAACCTCAAAAACATTTTTTATTTCGAAAAATATTAAATGTTTCATAGCCGGATTCTCGGTGAAATATTTCGTTGCACATATGCTCGGAATGGATGAAACTTAATTTCGTTGAAAAGCTACGCAAGAACCGTACGTCTTTTTTAAAGTAAAAATTAGAATTGGAAACCTTTCGTAAAGGCCAACAGAATATAAACTAAACATTTTTATGTGATTTCGTCCTTGCCAATCTTGCCTCAAGCAAATCCAAATTACATGTGGAATTAATTGGAAGGAATTGGTGTATTAATGTTGAACTTGTTGACTAAATAGAACTTTGTGCTTCTGCGCAAGTATTCGCGCAGCTAAAAACTTTCGCAGAAGAACAAAGTTCTTAATTAACAGTAAATGTAATAACGCAAAGGAGGGTAAACGATATGGTCAAATTTTGGGCCACGAGTCTTAAAAAGTGTAATAGCTCGTCAGTCCAAGCTGTCACCTTTCTGAAACATTGTCACAATGTTTCTCAATAGTCTAGGTGTCTTCAAAAAAAATTTGGCAGAGGTGACAGCTAGGAATATCTTAGACGTAAAAAATCCCATATGGCCCATACGATTTCTTTTCCATTTTTGTGCATTTTCACAACAACTTGTTTTCATTGCCCAGACTTCATACAAAATCGGTTACCCTCCTTCAACTCAGTCTCTCTCTATTCGGAAGCCCGTACAGAATTTAGTGGATATTTGTGGACTAAGAACAAAACTTTTAGAATTGTATACGTTTAGAAAGAAACGAAGAAAAAAGATTAGAATTTTTGAAAATAGTGGAATGAAGGGCTCATTATATTGGACGCGGTGCGATTCGCATCGTCGTTATGGGCACCAAACACACCACAACTACCCAACTTTTTTTAAGCTTGAGTGCACTTTAGGACGCTATTACGAGGGGCACCCTAAAAGTTTCGGGAATCGGCTATATCGGCTCGTGTAAACTTTTCGCCAATTTACACAAAAATTAAATTGGTCTTTCCTGATTTAAAAATGATGATCAAAATGAAAATCG
>CM055406.1:40294173-40307382 GCA_029228625.1 Pseudolycoriella hygida | reverse complement strand
CGTATTCGCCAGACATTGCTCCTTCTGGTTACTACTGATGAGGAATTCTTTCGACACGGAATCCGTAAATTACCTGAAAGATGGGAAAAACTAGTAGCTAGCGATGGACAATATTTCCGTTAATGTGTACATTCATTTTGTTATTGAAATAAACGCTTTAAAACAGCGAGAACTCATTCACAGGCCCAATACATCACTAGGAATAAAACAGTGGATTTAGACCCAGGTGGGAAAGACGTCAGAGCAAAGTGTCCTCTGATGTTTTCACCACCGTGATCTGTGAATACAAGGGACATTCTGAGGTATTCGGTTTTTGGGTACAGTGAAGAAAAACATTTTTTCTGAAATCTTTCTCATCGCGAAACATAAGAGGCCTTGGATTGTACGAGACTAAAAAAAAAGAATTATTTTGCAACGAAAAAACGAATAAAGAATCTTAATGAATACTGAAAATCCTGTAAATTGTTTTTTCTCTCGCATAAAGCTGACACAACAATGTGATTCTTAAAAATGAAATGATGACAAGAGTTTCTGAAACAGCTGATATTTAAGCTACAGTTTTCCGAGAAAAAAAAAGACAACAAAAAACATCTATTTTTATTTTCATTAGGAAAGCGAAAAAAAGACATACTCAGATTAAATCAACATTGGCAATTTTTTGGCAACGATTTCAGACGATAACTGACTGTAGTGTGGTCCAAATGAGCGCAACAATAAAACATTATTTTGTGCCTTTTTTTCCTCATCTGCGATGAATGATGTTCAAAATTTTCCTTTATGAAGAAAAAGTAAATAATAAAAAAAACTGCCTATTTTCACTCATTCCTACATTTGAAGCTTAAATACTTTGGACCATTTTGTAGAAGCGTTTGTTTGTTAAACTTGGCAGTTAATGACATTAACTTATTATTTAATAGACATAAACACATATCACTTGTATCCTAATATTTGAAATTAATTAATTACATGTTCAATGTGTGTCTCTGAATATTTAGCAGTTAGTACAATGTACGTATACGGAAAGGATTAGAACAGAACAAAAATTGCAACAACTAATTAATTTTAATTAGGAAAATTGTGCAGATTTCAATTAGTTAAATAATTTAATTTACAAGACTTACATAATTAACAGCGCTTATTGGATTGTACGTATAAACAACTACACCATTCTCTTCGCCAACTGGCCGAGGTTGTAGTTCTCGACCGGTTGGTTGATAATATGGTTCTGGTGCATTCGGTACGTATTCTATGTGATAAATCCGATCCTCCAATACCTACATTTATTTAAAAAAAAAAGAGAAAATTTATTTATTTTATTTCTGGTGAAATTGTAATGAAAATTTTATTTATTGATCGTTCATCTAGCTTCAATTGTGGGATGTTCTTCAGCTTTTTTTTTTAAATTATGTTTCCGTCGAACTTTTCCACTGAAATGTAAAACACAATTCAGTGGGTGTTTATCAATGGGACCAATTAATGGATATATGAATTTTGGTAGAAAAATAATGTGTTTTTTCGTTCACATTTGTATTAAAGATATAAAGATGTTTCCCACTTCAGCGCATAAAAACACCTATTATTCGCTCTAGTGATAGCAACACGAGTTGGAATATCAAATACACGCCATTATTGCGTCAACGGCTTATGTCAAAGTATGGTGATTTTCATGATGCGATGCATAAGCTGTCAAACTTATAATATTGTTTGCTTCACATCTTGAGCATCACGTCATGAAAATCACGATAATTTGACGTTGACGCACTAAAGGCGTGGATTAGGAAAATTTTCGCAAATGTAAGAATGAAATGTGTGTGTGAATCCAGGCTTTTTGTGCGGCTTCGGCTTATGTCAAAGTGCACAATGTTTCATGATGAAATTCATCATATGTCAAGCGACGAAAAATGCTGTGTAATGCATTTCCTCAAGAAACGTATAAACATAAGCTGACGTCAAACTAAATACTTAAACTGCTAATATCGAAATTGTGTACAGGAAATTAATTTCCAATGATTCTTTCATGAAAAATTAATCTTCTTTTCATAGATTGAACGTATTATTTAGTCGCACAAAAGTCCTTTGAATTTCCTAGTGTATTATTATTTTATTTTGGTCTTTATTTTCGTTCAACGTTATGTGGCTCCTCACTGAGGAAAGAATTATGAGAAGACAGCAACCAAAAATAGTATTTTCGCATTAAGTTTTACGGCATGCAACCTAAGGAATGAATTTGCGAAGATTAGGTTCAACAATGTACTTTTCATATGACACACTGTCTCGTTCCTGTTCCTTACAAATGTGAGTTTCAATGTGGGACTTGTACTTCACGTGCGAGCTTCAAACGTGGACGTCACAATTTCTATTTGACACATTCACGCAACCACACATTATTTCTAATTGAGCGACAATAAATAATACTCCATGTTAATGAGTTTAGAGAGTAAGAAAGGATGTATAGTCAAATAGTATTTTAAACCAGACGTAAGTATAATATACAACGTGTAAGTATATTAGGAAACCCTTAAGCATAATTATGCATTACGGACGCATTTAATAAAAGAGTTGATATGACAGTACAGATATACTTACGTATGGTATAACATAACATTTGCTATCATAATCAATAGTTTCCGAACTTTGTAACAGATGCACTGTATGTGAATTTCAGAAATATTGTAATAGCTCTGGTTAAGAAACCACTAAAAACTTTCTCCATATCTTCGTTATTGCAATGGAAAACTCTCCAACCATCTCATCTTCATTAATCAAATTTATTATTTATCAATTCCCCAATCGATTTTGATATGAAGTATATAATATTTTTCTGCTTTACCAAACTCTGTGCCAAACACATCAAATAAATTTTATGATCTAAAACGAAACCAAGTTATAATACACCTAGAAAAATGTTTATTTCTTTGATTTTTGTCGTAAATAAAAATACGAGTAAAAATGTTCCACACACCATTTTGAAATTCTTCCAATTTTATTGGGTGTAGGTGGAATGAAACATGAATTTTCATTTTGTGTCAGAAATAACGTAACATGCACAAAGAAATATGTTGAAAGAGGGAAAAAATTATTTTCTTACTTTCTTTTGTTTATTTGGATAAAAATATTTTGTTGATAGATAACGTGGAAAAACCACCATCTGATAGCACATTTATTTCGATATATTTACCATTTTTATAGACAATAAACGTTACCACAATACTAGGAATGAGTAGTGGATGTTGAAGTGTGTATAGTGACTTTATGATTATGATGAGTTCAGTCTGATTTTTTGTATTATATTTTTTGTTCAAACAATGCACGAATATGGGTCAACAATGTACTTTGTAGGGAGATTTTCCATTGTATTTTTGAGGAAAATATACAAGGGCTGCCCTCTGCATTCTTACTACTAGTTCTCTAAAAGAAAGACAGAGCGGATGTTATAGTAGTAGGTCTTGCCTAATGTTTTAGGTCATGCACTGCACGAACTATTAATTCCTTAAATTCATGCACTCATTGACTTATTATTGAGTCATTTTACACAGCACGGTGGTTAAAATTGGAAACGATTCTGAAAAGTAATGAATCTGTATAATGTTCCAATCGTTAATAGAAATGAAAAATTTAATAACGCAACGTGTGCTACATTCGAACAAGAAAAAAAATGAAATTGTGTTTGAATAACAATTTGAAATTCACAAAAGATTTATAGATTTCTGGTGGAAATACTGAGTCGCATCTATTTAAACGAACTGTTCACTTTAACGACTTAATTAAAAGTTTTAAATGGTTCATTGGCAAGTAAAGTCATAAACGAATGGCTTAGACGGAAAATGTTTATCTATTGAAGCCAAATATTAATATTATGAGTCTGGACAGTCGACGAATATCTTGTTTCATTTGGCAAGAAAATCAAGGATGTATTTTCTACCTATCCGAGTGGCTTTTAATTACGTTGTGTTGAAACTTTACAAAGTCATTGGATGGCAAACTGAAAATTTACAAGTGTAGAGAACGTACTTTATGTTTATCATTTTTAATTTTTCTTACATTCGTGAAGGCTTGAAACAGAAAAACAATAAAGTCCTTACAGATTGTTGCATCGACAGAAAACTTATATAATGATAAATGATAACGACAGCTCCACGCATTCTTTCTTGCTGAGCCTTCGTTATTATTTTTCATTGCGCGTAAGCTAATAGACTTTGCTATTGCAAGCTTGACTATCTTGCGGACACAAAATTACTTGCGGACTTGACTATCTTGTGGCCACGCTTTTTTACGGACACAAAATTACTTGAAAACCTGTAACGTGACAATAATGTTCAACTTCAACCATGAAACTAACTAAATGCTATTCAAGCTCAAATGTTTCGCCGGGTTGCAGCGATAAAAAAGTAAAAGTACTATTCGTGCCTGATGCCGATTGAAAAAAGATTGCTTTCAGAAACTAAATTTCGGCAACTTTTGGACTGAAAAAAATTGTACCCTGAGCGCCGACAGAAAAAACAGACAGGTCACCTTTGTAAACATATGCAATAGACCCGGATGCATCAGAATAGATGTGGCAAACAGAAAATATGTTGCAAAAAGACTCGAACGTATCCAAGTAAATATTGCTTCAACTCTTAATTATACATTAAATTGGACTGGAAATTGCTGAAAGGACAATATTGAAAACACCTTACGAAGCAACGGCGCTAAAAACCTCATCAAATTCTTAGAGCACTCAGGTGAGGCATGGACAAAAAAGTTTGCCTTTTTTTTCTTTACAATACTTCACAAAAACCTTATCATTAAAGTGAGTTTGGCCCACACTAAGGACACTAGAACCCGAATCACTAAACATATTTTCACTAATTTAATTTTCGTGATTTTCTGATGTACACATCTTTCATTCAAATACTTTAAGATCGATTTCCGTCCGAGTTTCCCAGAGATATAAGTGAAAAAGTTCCACCAACCTTCAAAAAACCACGTTTTTGACCACTTTTTCGACCGTAATTTCGAAAATTTTTGACTGATTTTGCCCAAATTCAATCCCGTGATCAAATGTTTAATTATGTTTCAGGAAAAAAAAAGTTTTTGAAAATCGGATAAGATTTACCCGGTTTATGTAGAAAAAACACGTGGGGCCCTAGTAGAGATTCAGTTTGGGTGAGTCCAAAAGCTCGAAACTAAAAAATAGTTTCTTCCATAAATTGTGAGGCATGCCCAGACCTTTCAAACAAAAAAAATTATGAAAATCGGAAAAGATTTGCTCGGGTTATGTGCAAAAAATACGTAGGGCCCTAGCAATGACTCGTTTCTAGCGCCCTAGCTAAGTCCAAGGACTCAGATCCAAAAATTTCGGCCATGCCCAGATCTTTCAAATAAAAAAAATTATGAAAATCGGAATAGATTTACTCGAGTTATGTACAAAAAACACGGAAGGCCCTAGCAGAGACTCGTTTTTAGTGCCCTAGCTAAGTCCGAGGACTCAAATTAAAAAAAGTTTCTTCCATAAATTTACTCGAGTTATGCACAGAAGGTCAAAAATCACTTAAATGGCCCTAGCTCATTGGCCCTTTAACCGACAGTGCCCAGATTCAATCCCAAAAAAGATTTTTTGGAGAAAGCCACTTTTCCGCCATTTTAGCGATCTTTCTCCTTTCATAAAACACGTAATTAAGGGCAGGTCTCCGAAACTATTTTTTATTATAGTCCAATTCATTATCTTTCAAATGATGCCAAACTCAATGCTTGACAACCAAAATTCCTTTTTTGGCGACTCTTAGAGTGAGTATGTGATGAGGCACAAAAGAGGTGATAAGTTTGTTAAATTGAAAAACTAAGTAAACTTTGATCAAAATATAGCCAAACGTCACCTCACTGTAAGAGTCTCCAAAATAGTAATTTTTGTCGCAAAAAATTAAGTTTGACATCATTTGAAAGATAATGAATTGGCCTATAATAAAAAAATAGTTTCGGAGATTTACCCCTGATTGGGTGTCTTATGGAAGGAGAACATTAAAAAAAATTTTTCACATTTGTTAGGCGAAAATTCATATTTTCTCACCTCAAATGAAGAGCGAAAATTGATTTTTTCATGAGTAGTTCGAAGCGGGATGAAAAGTATATTTTCGCCCCTCTTTTGGAGGTGAGAAAATCAATTCACATGAAGTTGGTTATGCTTCATATTCAGTCATTGAAGTATAACGGCCAACCTGATCATACGAATTTTTTATTGATGAAGAAAGTAAACAATAGTTATTTGTGTATCTGCTTTGGCTGCTCGGGCTACAACTCGCGAAAATAGCTTCAATACATCGTCCGAAGCAGACACACACATAATTTTTCATACGAGGGGACGAAATCACAAGAAAAATTCTAAAACTCCCGCACTTTCGTCCCCGAAGTATGAAAAAAAATAATTAATTTTCGACTCGACGGATTCCAGTCAAACAAAATGCCAACACATAGCTCATGAACACAGGATTACTCTTAAGTA
Organism: Pseudolycoriella hygida; assembly: GCA_029228625.1. NCBI lineage: Eukaryota > Metazoa > Arthropoda > Insecta > Diptera > Sciaridae > Pseudolycoriella > Pseudolycoriella hygida. The sequence goes on along the minus strand of CM055406.1, from coordinate 40,300,901 downwards.
GTTCATTTGCTAATCTGGCAAATATTTCTCGAGATATAAGAGTTTGGAAAACCACGCAGTCGAATGTGTTTTTGAGTTACTTTACACAGAGTTATACAGAGTTAGTTACACAGAAAACATAGCTACGAAATTCGTCTTAAATGTGTTAAGTTATCTACAATAATTGTAATAGTGATAAAAATTGTGAATCTTTTTCGGGAGAAACTATGAATTTTCGCCATACAAATGTGAAAAGTTTAATTCATAACTCGGGGAAAAATAGAAAATTCTTAACTCGGTTGAAGTCTGTGGCCCTCGCAGAGAAAATTGCAACGAGAGTAAAGTTTGTGGCCCTCGCGGAGAAAATTGCAACACTTCTCTCTTGTTGCAATTTTTTCTGCTTGTGCCACAAACTTTACTCTCGTTGCAATTTTCTCTGCTTTGGCCACTGACATCAACCTTGTTAAGCAATTTGCTATTTTCTCCCCTTAATAACTATTTTTGGTGTTTTTGCATCAATACAATATTTTGTGTGAAAGAAGAAGCAATTTCATGATATTTTTTGAAAAAATAAGTTACCTCATCCACCTCTAAGTCCGTACTTTCCTCTCTGAAACTATACCTTTTTTCCTCTGTGAATCTACTTAACAAATGCAAGGCAACACTAGAAAAATATAACTAAAATTTACCTGACACTCCGTTGGCCATCTGGCGGTCTGCTGTGAACATTCATTATCCCTGTCTTTAGGCAATGCGAAAAGGTCACGAGGTTCCTTTAATCGAGCAATCGAACGTGACGTTTGTGCATCGGTATTGACTTCTAATTGATTAGTTTTTAGATTGTTCGATAAGAAACTGCCAAGAAAACCTGTGGAATAAAAACTAATTGAGCAAAAAGGGCTGTTATACACGTCTCATTTTCAGAACACATTCTAAGCAAAAAAAGCTTTATATATTTGTCCAGGGACTTGCACGATACATTCTTCCTTTTTGTCGCATTGAAACAACAATATTAAAATTGCATTTCCAAGGTATTTATGAATGTTCGTTACAGACACACAAAGTTTCACTGAAATATCGGAATGGGATTTTGCTTCTGCTTTGCCAACAAAGTATAATCAATTTGAGACGATACTTAACATTGTTATTTGCTCACATGTTGGGTCAACATTTATCTTCTACCATATTTATATTAAATTACTATGTATATCGAGTGAACATTGTGAAAGCATTGGCCGATCATGCAATGCTTGTTCGGAGTGTAATGATGAGTTCATTTTATGCAAAAAAATATGCAAAGCTTTTATAATATACGACCATTCAGTGTTTGTGGGGTGTATTTACTGAAGCATGTTGTAGAACTATAGCTATTTCTTTGTTTGTTTGTTTCGGACTTAACTTTGTGTGTTGGTGTAACAATTTCAATCTTGTTGCATGGAATCACAACATAAATAGTTTTCCAAAATAAATTATACAAAGATTGTGAAATGAATAATTTATAAGTTTTTGTCAATTGCTACCCAAACAGTGTTTGTGTCCTTTTTCACGTTAATCAAAAATCGATAGACATTGTCGCATTATTATTATTGCGATCTTTTGCACTTAGATTTACGATATAATTATTTGTTCCGTAAACGGAAAACTTCAGGGTTAAAATCTCTGCAGTACCTTGCCCTTAATTTAACATGAACGAACGTCCCATCAAAAGATGGAAGGAAGTTAAGACTTCTACTTTGTAGGCCTGCAATCAGTAACTACAGCCGAAAAGCAAAATGTCCTTTATGGTTTTTTGCGTTGCAATCAGTTTTCGAGCGAATTGTGAATTCAAACTTTAACTCATTGTAGACGTCAGTGATTTTATAGTTGAATTTAGCTGTATATCGATTTCCATATCCACGTAAGCGAGAGTGACTTTTCATTTTTCTACTTAAGGTAGAACTGAAGAATAAAATGAAAATAAATTGTGATTCAGACACAGAGAAATGTCTTGCATTAAAACATAAAAGAAAGTATACCTTCGCAATGTACGGTAACTTATGTAAGGAAACTATTTTGTGGAGAAACTATTCTGTTCGTTCAAGTAAGCTTAAGTGTCTCCACCCAGTTTTAAACTCACATAACGAGCATCATTGTCAAGACACAAGCTTATTAATATTCATTTGCCACATAAGTTTACTTAAACTTTCCCTTTTGGTACATAGAGGCACACTGAAAAAAAATACCACGAAAATTCTCTTTATGCAGAAAGAATCGCTTTTCCAACCTGAACAAAAGCTATTTGTTCGGTGCTCACTAACAATTCTACAGATAAATTATATACACCATTTTTATGCACGACTACATTGCATGCTATTGTTCTGAATCACAAAAGGCAATGAAATATAAAGCTAAGCTCATTATCTTTGTTTTCCTCTCTACTTTAATTTTTCTGAGCTTTTATATATGAAATTTTGCTATGTTTGCTTTTGAAATTCGAACGGAAAGATATATGTGAAGATAATTTCTTTTTCGCGCAGACGGACAAAAAACGTCAGATTTCCTCACAATATTGAGACCGTAAAGTAGGCTTGTTCGGTACACTTTTGAACAATAACTTTTTTTGCCACCTGTCGTTTTCGACCCAGGACCGAAAAGTCTTTTTTGCCCAGTTGAATTTACTGAATTCAATCAAATATCGTAACTGAATGAAAACATCACATCAATTGCAATAATAATGCCTGAAACTAAGTTCTCACATAATTATTTCCGAATTCACTTCACTTTTGATACAATTTCGGTCATCGTATCAATTATTTTTCACATCGAAAACAACTTTTATGAAAAATAGGATGAAGAATAAGGAACAAACTGTCGCAGTGTCCTATGATGAAAATGCAAATTCTGTATTAAAGCTTGTTGAGTGTTTTGTTCGGAATCTGACTTTTTGTCCGTCTGCGCGAAAAATAGTATACATCACTCGGAGCTAAAACGGTACTGATTTAGACCACGGTGTTGAAAAGGTCTTTCCTCGGGCTCCGCTGCGCTCCGCCCTCGGATTACACCGGAAATACACCGTTTTAGCTCCTTGTGATGTAATGTACTATTTCTTACGTTACTTCCAGCTCTTCATAAAATGTTCCCCAATCACCCATCGCTGATATTTCATACCAACGTATATCTCACATGCATAGCGCAAAGCTACAAATTAATTTTATGCTTTCGCGTAAAATCGTTTTGTATTTGCACGATAAACGTCAGATTAAAATGTTCAATTTTCCGTTTTTCATTTTGCATTAACTTCTAGTGAAAAACAATTTCAGCTTACAAGTGACATCAATTTCATGTTTATATACATGAACGAAGTCAGAGGGTATATGTTTAGGCTCGCAAATGTCGGATGTTTGGGATGTATGTATGTAGTATTTATTTTACTTCACGTCGTGCTATGATACGCAGACGAGCTTAAAACGTTCCAGATAATTTAAATTTGAAATGAGTGGAAATCGGGAATTATGTATGAAATGCTTGCAACAAGAAACATAATCAGTGTGAGATGTTTTATTTACGGCTTAGAACTCTGTCCCAAAATTTTTTTTAGAAATTATATTCACAGCTTCTCATCACAGGGGCTGCCAGCCTTTAACCCTGATTTTTTAAATTGCTCATATTTTTCGGTTTTTATTTTTATTCTTATTCAATAAGGGGCCATCCATAAATGAGGTCGGTTAATTTTATGGCAAACATTCACGTGCAGGACGATTGCTGATTAATTGCTGAGAAGTATTTTCCGAATTTGCTACAGATTCGTTTATCCAAACAAGTCTTAACTGACGGACAACACAAATCGTATGGTATCGATTTGTATGTTTTGAAATCGGTTGGTAAGATTTGTTCAACGTCCAACGAATTCAACAACAAAAGCGACGCGAAGTGTTGATTATCCGGAAACCAACAGAGCTGTGCGTGATATGATAGAAACTGATTGCAAACCTCAGGCATTGAAATGACAATCATGCAAACAAAATTTGGATATGAAATTAGATTCGTTCTTGTTGGGTACCGCTTAATGTGGGGCATAGGTCAGTGAGAGGCCTGCGTCGATCGGTACCAAGAAACACTGGAGAAATGTTACAATAGTGCTTCAAAGCGTGTGAATGATATCTACACTAGTGACGTTTCATGAATCTATGCTTATAAGCATGAAACAATGCAGCAACTTCATGTGCTCCGACAAAAGTTGAACGCAGCTGAAGTTGTTAACAATAGAATCGCAATTTTCATCAATACCCGGACGGAATATGTTAACGCTTTTTCTTTCGTCATACAAATTTTCCATGGCATAAGACATTCCAACACGATTCTTAAGGGAATACGTTCACTTATCCCTGACGGGTATTAAAGGACAATTGGCCTGAATAGCTTTTGAGTGTAGTAAAGTCGTCAATTCTGATTAGTACACAACAATTTGATGGTCAAAAGTGTTCACCAAAATAAGGGAAATCGGGTTAAAACCATCCTTTCTTCCTGTACCGCGAAAATGCTAGCTACCACACCTGCGAAAAGCAACAGATGACCGGTTTTCTGAACAAAATTCTTTCTAAGTTTTAAATGACAAGTGAAAGTGAGCTTTTTTTAAAGATTTGAAATGGGAATCCGTCAAAAACAAATTTTTACTTCATCTCAATCTAGGAAACAGCCCATTTGGCGTCCCTATGTTTAAGACAAAAATTATGAACCTATTTTTTCATGAAAATGAAAGAATCGCATCGCGTAAGGTTTGTGTGAAAGCTCAACTTGACAAAAAAAAGTTTGCTCTGTCAAGTTGAGCTTTCACACAGACCTTACGCGATGCGATTCGCATCACGTCCAATATAATGAGCCCTTTACTCTCCAAATTATAGAGCGAGTTAAATCAAACGCTTTAGTTTTACATTGTACCAAATAATCGCTTTATGAAGTAAGTTCAATTTTTAAAATTGGGAGAATTCATTTATTTGTGTGAAATTCGTTGTCTTCAATGCATATAAATGTTTTTTGTTATCCCGAAGTGTCTGGTTGATTATTATTGCGTCAGATTGAAGAAAGATGCTAATGTAACAGCCAATTAATTTGCAATACATTTCACACTTCCTGCTTTTTTTACACTGACTAAACAGACTCAGCTGTGGCAGGTAATTTGTCTCCAGGTAATTTTATTTTTCCAAAATTACCCGTGGCAGCTGTAATTTTTGTATGAGGAACTACAGCTTGGAAAAATAATATTACCTGGAGACAAATTGCCTGTTACAGCTGATATTTTTAGATCTTCTTGGAAATTGTATTTCACCATTATGAAAGCTTCAAAAAGCTTAGCAGGCCCTTCAACAAATACAGAGAAACTTCACTACACAAAACATTGCATTTTATTTTGCTTTTACTGTATTTCTTTAGTATAATAAAAAGTTAAGATTTCGTTAAATAAAGGAATGAAACTTTTCTTGGTGTGAAAAATGTAATAACTTAATCGTAAAAAAATTTTTCTTAAGACTCATTTATTCGTACCATGTCTTCGTCCTGATTTATAAACATTATTCGCAGATGCTTTTCTAACGACTATTTCAATTATCGTTACTGAACGTTTAACGTTTTTTTAAACGTTTTTCCTTGAAGAATGTTTTGCAGCAAATATTAGTTTCAAATACGGTAAGGTAACACCCAGCAGGTGAAATTATAATATAATTTCAAAAACACGAATAACTGAAAACCTGGCTCCTGAATGTTTTTTTATTTGAATTATTGCAATTAAAATGTAGAATTGGTAAACTGTAAACATGAACAGCGTGACAGTTTCAACGATAATAATGAAAAGTAGCTAAGAAAAGCATATAATAAAATAGAAGAAAACCGAATTCAATTCAGTAGAAACCGCAAAGTTTTGGGTATTACCGAAAACGAAAGAAAAAACTTTGTAACAAATTTCATTTCATTGTTAAGTAAAGGAGCGAAATTTATCACGCTTAACAATCAAACACCATAATGCATACCTTTTTCCCTTACAAATTTGTCACGAACAAGAGACTGATAAGGCTAACGGTTTGACCCTACGTCAAAATATCACAATTATTAAAATCACTTAAATCGTTCAACAACAACAAAACCATTTCCCGACCAAAGGAAACATAATTTGGAACTCACAATAACAATTGAGAAAGGACTTGTTACACCCACACACAAAAAACGAAAAGAAAAGAAAAATATGATTTTTTTTTATCTATTTTATAAAACCAAAATTTATGTGATACCGAATACGATAATAATTTTCGATGTTGAAATAATAAGCCAACACGCAAACGGTTACTTCCGATGGGTGTCGAATTGTAAACTGAACTGAATGGTTGCATACGCTGAGAACACAATTTTCTCACGTTTAGTTTTGCGAATGTCTTACTGTTTTACTACTTGCGACTTGCGAGATATTGTTATTTATTTTCCGAGCGACTTATACCTATCGGATATATTGCGAATCACCGGGTGTCACTCCTCATCCACAATCTCCTCACTCGATTCGTTCATGTAGCACAATTTTATTGAATTCAACGTTCTGTGAATTATCAAACAACGAATTCCACAAAATAAACAAAAACTAAAAATAGATGAAAATAATTGTGCGGCCGATTTTTATAAAAAGTGCACCCGTTAATGCAATGACTTCTAAACATGTGTGCGCGTGTGCAGAAAAAAATTCTATTTCATCTATTTTTAGTTTTTGTTTATTTTGTGGAATTCGTTGT
>CM055406.1:40276436-40293673 GCA_029228625.1 Pseudolycoriella hygida | reverse complement strand
TTCAAAAAAAAAAATTGTCGGTCAAATGTAAAGTGGATTGGTAATCCTGTAGGATGGAATATGCTACGAATGTACCATTTCTCTTCAGAAAGTGATTAAATTCACCTTCCGTTTCATTTGTTATGTTTATTCCTCTCGTTCAGGGGGACGTTGCCCCCATGGATCATTTCATGGAGGGCACTTGCCCCCCTGCTCCCCTTTACTCGGCGCTGCTGTTTCAAATTAAAAATATTCATATACAGGAAGGGAATCATAAGCTTGAGCACCTCTTCAATTTTTCTTTTATCGCTCTTTTCACGTGATTCCTTGTATTTTTGTCATGTAAAACTGGTTTTTCGGTGGAAAGAGTTAAAGCGAAACGTTGCATAATCTTATGGATTCTCTTCCTGTAATTTCATTTTTCGTTTTGGAAGTGATATTCGGTCGAAAACATATTTTAGCAGAAACAATTTCCGTCTAGCCATAAAGCCATAACTGTCACATTAATCATCCATCTTTTGTACATCATTTTAACATGATAATGGACAATTTATGGAAAAAAATAATGGAAAAATAATGTGGCAAATGTCGTTTTTACATCAATTTTCTAACTTTTGTACATCCTTTTTACATGATCTACATAAATTTTACATTAATTATCCATGATTTTTCATGAAACATACACCAAATTTACATTATTCTTACATCAAAAATATGATTTTGCCGAATGTAATTTTGAAAATATACCCGGGAGAGAAGAGAATCCTGGAGCATCTTTACGGATGCCACACATTGGTACACTTTTAAAAATCGCGCATTTGAAAGTCTGTTCAAAACATAATGAAATTTGTGGGTGTTAATTAACTTTTACAAACGACGTACCCTTTGGGAAAAAATGTAAAGAAAAAAGGGAATGATTTGACAAAACGAGAACGCATGGAACGTCGGAGAACTTTTATGGAACACAGAATGCCAGCGGGATTTCAGTAAATAAACCTCGAAAAACTTGAAAACATTGCCTTTATATGTATTTAACTGTCCGTGGTGAGAATTTGATAGCCAAGAGCTTTAGTCATGATGGTTTTGAGTTTCTGTCTGATTGCGTGGTATGTAAGTACTCGAATGATGAACATTATAGACTATAGAATATCCGAAAGTCAATAGTGTACTATAGTATGTTTGCTCTGCAAAACAAATCATCAATCAAAAGTACATGAACGAATGTAGAAAATGATAAAATGTTCCTATTGTCACACTGATTTAATATAAAACTTTCTGTTCTCCCTCCTGTAAATTAAGTATAGAAAACTCATTATGTTATTCAAACATGAAACAAATATTTAATTCAAAAAATTTCGTTCGGTTCTACTCATTTATTGCTAAAATCCTAATTAAATTAGTTCGCTCACTGAGTTAATGCACTCTGGCATCATAATTAATTCACAATCTGACTAATGTAACACACGCCTTATTCATTTTTTTATACCCTACAAAACATTTGAACACTGGACACACAAAGCTTTCATTTTCACTCTTGTGTAAACCACAAAAAATGTAGTCTTCCGCCAGTCTCGTCAATATTTTTGTTTACATCCGAAAACACAGCGTGGACACCGGTATTCAAAATTTAGTCAAATTGTCGTTAATTAGGGAGCACTTTTTGGGGACTAATGTTGACTAGATGAATTATTCAAACGACAGACGAAGCATGGGTTTGTATACACTTATCGCAACAACGGCTATTTCGTTGATATTTACATGTATAATACAGAAGGCCGTAAATGTACGTTCAATTAAGGACAGTACATTACCGGGGGAATTATAACATTTTTGTTTATGGTGTGTTTTATAGTAATTAACACATTCGAATACCTTTGGCTGCTATAGTGCATGTTGGAAATAATTTTGCTTGTAAATATTGTACTCCTTCCATTCCTCAACACCCCAACACACAATACATCTCAATGAAAAAAATCAAATTAATGAAATGCACCATTTGAACACTTGATTGCATATTACCGATTGAATGAAAATATCACGAAAATAACTGCAAAGCAGCCTTGCCGGTAAGGTACTTATTGCTACAGAAATAATCAAAAACTGACTTTCGTTTCGACTGACAGAAAGCATTTCATTCACATTTTGATTAGTCTAGTGATATGACTGTTTTCTGTATTATGTATTGGTATCAAACATATTTTCACTTGCCAACAAACAAAATCCACCCTTTGTAATTTTTGATCTATATTTTACCCTAAGATACATGCTACCCCATGTGCTTGTGCTCTATATTTCATTTATTGAGTTTTCTATATCTTATTTATATGCAATACTCAGACGTTGCTGCGTTTGATTGTTTGTTACCTCAAGGCATTGCGAAGATACATGCCAACGCTAAATATATGTAATACCTGCGGAAATGTACGAAATTTACAAAATTCCGTTTTTCATTACAATATTATCATAAATTATAATGAAATTATTTCGTATTTTTTGGATATTTTGGAATAAAAATACTAAAATATTACTCTAGTCGGTGTACTATTTTCCGATGGGAAAAAATTAGCGAACAACAAGTCAAGAAGCATTAGACATTCGTATTTCTAACTCTTGAAAGAGAAGTGAACTATGAAAAGTCATTCGACACTTTTCAAATCTCTACGGATCAAAGCCAGCAAACTTGGAATCATTGGGATACAACTCATTACGTATTACTTTTACGAACTTTTATGAACGATGACTTGTATGAGTTGTATCCGAAGATTGAAGTGAAATAATTCAGCACTTGGTTATGTCACTAATTATTATCATCTCACACACCTTCATCACTCTCATCCCTCATGTAATTATATCACAAGACATTATCCATTCTGTTATTAACGTTCTATTGCAATAAAATGTTATTACATGAATAAGTTGGAACGTAAGCCAAACACGTAAGCAAATACAAGCAAAAAGTTTTATAGTTTTTACATGCTTGTGGTATGTAACAACGCTATCTATATTACCATCTGCTTTGGAGTTTTGTTTTTTTGTTTACATTCCATAAGCATGTAAAGTAACAAGCGGGTGGACGAATGCCAAAAATACTTTTGTCACTCAAAACTAGATCCTTGAAAATTTTTCTCAAATTCGTAAACAATTTATAAGAACACATGCTAAGCGGACCTGTACGAATCTCGAAATGTTGCAAGGGATATCGGGAATGTGATGAAAATTTATTAAAGGTAGAAACTATTGTCTCTTCGTCATACTGTAGCTAATGGCACCTGGTCCAATAATCGCTTATTACAGTGTGGCTAATGGCACTTGGTGCAAATAGTCGCTTTAGTATAGCGTGGCCGATGGCACCTGGCGCCAGTAGTCTATTTATTATACTATGTCTGACATCACATGGTCCCAACAGTCTCTTTGTTACACTGAGGCTACTCGCAGAGCATGTAATGAAGAGACTTTCGGCACCCGGTGGCAATATAATTTAAGACTGTAACTGTAACTGTAAAGACTATAATAAGACTGTAGAGCTTGCACATCCGAGCCGAAGGCGAGTTATGCAGCTTCACGAGTCAAATCAGTTGTCCGAAGTAATGAGTTATGTAGCAGGGTCCACTATATATTGTTTATTGCGTATCCATCCGAAAATTGAGCATTACATGTATGTTTACCGCATGCGGCAACCATGCATTACATGTAGGGTCTTTTTTACCTCACTAGTGAAAACAAAAGTTTTACTTCACTGTGAAAACTAACGTTTTACCTTTACCAACTGAAGTTAAACTTTTGTTTTCACTAGTGAGGTAAAAAAGAACCTATATGTAATACATGGTTTTTATAGGGGGTAAATAATGTGAGTGACGTCACAACGCTTTTCTTGTGACGTCGCAACAGTTACGGTGAATGTATAATTTGAGAGTGGTGAATATAAGGTATGAGAGTGGTGAGTACAAATTACTTGTGACATCACAGCAACACAAATTTGAAATATGCCTGAAAAGCAAAGTTGTGATATCCCAACTGCGTATTGTCTTCTCAAAATATACATAAAATCTAAAGTTGTGACATCACAACGACACAAATTGATAATATACCCGAAAAGCAAAGTTGTGATATCCCAACGGCGTATTGTCTGATCAAAATATAAAAAAACACTAAAGTTGTGGCATCACAACTTTGCTTTTCAAGTATATTTTGAATTTGCGTCGTTGTGATGTCACAACTTTAGATTTTGTGTATATTTTGATTAGACAAAACTCCGTTGGGATATCACAACCATCATAACTTTGCTTTCCAAGTATATTTTGAATTTTTGCGTTATTTTGATGTCACAACTTTGCCTTTTTGATTCGACAAAATTCTGTTGGGATACCACAACTTTCCTTTTCAGGTATATATTTTGAATTTGCGTCATTGTGATGTCACAACTAAAGATTCTGTGTATATTTTGATTAGACAAAAGTCTGTTGGGATATCACAACTTTGCTTTGTAAGTATATTTTGAATTGGCAACAAACTCACAATTCTTTTACTTCCAAATTGTTCAAACGAAATGACATGCATCCAATCGTAAGATTTGGATTGTATAAAAGGCGAGTTGACATAGTCTGAGTATCATTCTATGGCCATCGCTGCTGATATACACATGGTCTTAAGACAAGATGTACTGATGAGTCGTAAACGACGAAATCAGCACTTTTAGTTTTTCGATTTTTGTTAAACAATTGGAAGTAGGATGGAGAATTGTGAGTGGCTTTTAAATGTTGATTCAAGCGGGTGGACTTTAATCTGCCGAAGGTATAGCAGCCATAGTAAAATATTACTTCTATGGGTGCAATTGTACCAAAACGAGAATTCTCTCAATTTTTACCTTGAATTGGCGTCGTTGTTATGTCACAACTTTACATTTTGTTTTATTTTTACCTCTTTCAAATGTTGTACTCACCACCTCATATTTTAAATTCACCACAACTAAATTTTCTTGGGATTTCTTGGGAACACAACTCATCACAACGCTTTTCTTGGGATATCACAACTCATCTCAACATGTTGTGTTGTTGTAAGTTATCTCACATTGTAAACATGCATGGAATGCTCAACTTTCGGATCGGATAGCCAATAAAGTATTATTACACGAATGCATTTATGAATCTAACTTTTTTGGTATGAGTTGGACTGGTATCTCACTGAGCTAAAAGTCATAAAAACTTAGCTGGGAAAAAGTTTGTACAAAAATATTTCAGACCTGGGGCCTATAAGCTACTATTCCTTTTCGTGATGATTGTAGAGAATTCTCATGTTTACGTCAACTATATCGGGCCAACTATAGGCAGTTTTCCCTTCATAGTTGGAGTAAACATAACATATTCGCAATATTCATGGTTCAGGTGGCTTACATGGTTACTGCAAATATGTCATGTTAACACCAATTATGAAAGGGAGGTAAAGATGAGTTTTCTGTGTGTGTAATGACTCTCTTCTCATAGAAAAGGAAAAAATGATGAGCGAGAGGTTTCATACTGTTTAAGTATATAAGGAGTTGTCTTTACTTTCGTACGAGTCTCTGAAACGGTTTTGTTTTTCGGATTTTCTTTCATTTCTTTTTCAAATTGAATATCTGGAGATAATAAAATTTATTTTGCGACAAACAATTGCACGCAAATACCTCAAAGCTTTCTATTCATAGTAGCTTGAAATCAAATTCAATACTTTATTAATAAAACTCTAAAAATATGTTATTTGAAATCGTTCATTCCTTGTTTTTGGGTCAAGGATAAGATATTGTTTTGTGCGCTTAATTTCATTACGAATTCGCTTTGTCATTCCTTTCATAGTTTCCAGTTGAACTCCATTTTGTGTTATCATTATGATTAACATTTTATTGTCATAGAAAACTTGCGGCATTTCAGATCACTGGAATCGGTCTATACAAAATTATATTCAAATTATTGGAACATATTGGATAAAGCAATCCATTAAATTATTTCATACACCACATTATTATATCCCGGTTTATTATCAGTAAATTAAATTTAAATTGGATTGCAATATTTTTATCAATGCGCAGCGGGAATTGTTTATGGTCTTTCAAAAAGCTATCGCTAACGCTTGCATAATTATACATAAATTTAATTGTGAATAGGGAAGCTAGGTTTAATTTCTTTTATTTCTTGTTTGTGTTTTTAAAGCGTATATCTGGAATTGAAACATTAACGAAATGAGACATTCACGTTTTATTTTATTTGGAACATGGATGTATCTAATTTTGCTAATTGATTTGACTTGAGCTTCACAACTATAACAAATGTCATTTTTAAACTTCAGGAAATAGCAGGGACGCATAATTCGTGCCAGACTTTGTGCCGTCGATCGCTGATTTCATAAATCGTCTTTTTCACACATTTCTTTACAAGTGAAAACCAATTTTAGAACATTTTTGGATTTGAGTTCGTTGGTATCAAATGTTGGACTATAAGCTACAAAGACCGCTTACAGTTAGAGCCGTGCGCCGGCGTTTCGTTGGCTGGGTCTTCAAGACGGTCTCTAGCCTTAGGACTACATCCTACAATTGTCCAATGTTCAGCAAAAATGTAGAGGAGAGTTGTAAATAATCGGCTCTCAAAGACAATTTTGCTCGTAAATGTCACTGGAATAAATTTTTTGAGTTGCGCCGAGTTAAAATCGATTGTCAGCCGAATGCGGCCGAATGTTCGATTTTAAGTCGGCGCAACTCAAATAATTTGTTCCAGTGACATTTACGAGAAAAATTAGGTACAACTCTCCCCTACATTTTTGCTGAACATTGAACAAGTCTAAGATATAGTCCAAAAGCCGGCGCACGGCTCTACGTACAGCTTTAGTTCGATAAGATTCACTGGTGACGATTTTGAAATATATTATATGAAAGAAGTGTCAAAATTTTCACCAGTGAAACTTATCGAACCAAAGCTGTACGCGCTCAAAGTAAAAGAGTTGGTAGGGAAAGGGTCCAAAATGTTTGCCCAACAAACTCATTTATTTTATCTATTTAAAAGGGAAATAAACGTTAAAAACTCTGGAATTCGGATTAACTTGATAATGTAAAACATAACCAAAGACCCGTACGTATCAGAATAGATATGACAAACAGAATAGATGTGGCAAAGTGACTCGAACGTACCTAAATATACAAATAAACAAACAATCCAAAGTTTTCTGTTCTTTTATAACTGTAAGAATTTCAAAGATCCATAGAAATTACCCAAGGTAATGTCAAAGGCCCTACCGAAGTACGTCTCAGATCATTCAAATCTAGGAAAGCTAATATCCAAGGACTAAGCCCTTTTTTCCCGAAAACCCTGAAACACGTGTTATCTAAAATTTAATTCTCTACAACTTTGCCTTTGGAAGCAACTTTCTACCTCTCATAGTTCTGGAGATTCGGGTCATTCTGCCCAATTATGGAAGTGGCCATATACCACGATTGGGCCATATTTCCCCAAAACCGTGAAACACGTGTCCACTTAAATTTAATTCTCTACAACTTCGCCTTTGGAACCATATTTCTAAATCTCATAGTTCTGGAGATTCGGGTCATCCTGCCTAATCACGGAATTGGCCATATACCAGAATTGGGCCATATTTTTCCAAAACCCCGAAAAACGTGTTCGCTTAAATCTAATTTTCTACAACTTCGCCTTTGAAACCAACTTTCTAGCTCTCATAGTTCTGGAGATTCGGATCATCCTGCCCAATTATGGAAGTGGCCATATACCAGGATTGGGCCATATTTCGCCAAAACCCCGAAACACGTGTTCGCTTAAATTTAATTTTCTACAACTTCGCCTTTTGAACCAACTTTCTAAATTGCATAGTTAAGGAAATATAGACGAAAACCTGTTTTCTTATATGGCCAAGAATCTCAATTTCGTCCATTCCATTCCATTCCATTCCAGTGCCCATAACCCTGACCAGATTCCCACAAAAAAATTTTCCCAGTTTTGTGACATCAAATGCTTTCATTTGACACCAAAATGAGGAATTTCCGTGCTATACTTGCTGAGATAATTGCGAAAAAGCTTCACCGACCCTCGAAAAACCATGTTTTTGGTCACTTCCTCGTCCATATCTCCGGAACCACTTGATTGATCCTGCTCATCTTCGAACTTGAATCATGGGAGGCATGTACCTTTTAGGGAAAAAAGTTTAGGCTGATCGGTTGAGCCGTTTGGAAAAAAAAAGTGGAGACGGTCAGACGGATATTTTTTTTATTGCTGATTCGTCATCTCTAGACGATAATAGATGCATCCCCCCTCCCGCCTCGATCTACCCCATGTTACAATAAAATTGTTTGTAGTAAATGTAAAGGACCTTTGTACTTCGTACGGGTCCAATAATTCGCCGTTACAACCCTTTCGGGTCAGAGGCTAGATCATTTTATTCACCAGTTCCGCAATTTTTTGTGAGCTTTTGCTGATATATGGATTCTTTTTAGAGATCCTTTCGTTACTAAAGTTTTTACTGCGTCAGTGCACGCAAACCTAGTACCATCTACGATGAAGTGGGTGCGGAAACTTAGGGCTTGGTGTGTTTTACCGGCAAACATTTTTTGGACCACATGCTTAACGTGAATTACGAACCTCACCTAACGGTAGCCAGCATTTTACCATTAGGATTTCTTCTGGTGCTAATTACGTCTCCGCCTATTCAGATATTTTTACACAGAATTCATCGAATATGGCTTACGTCATATTTGTCATTCTTCTAAGTACGATTCGTTACGGCACTAAATTCACAACCAACCATTTGGATTGGGTGTGCCTAGGAACGTTACTTTCATGTTAATTCGTCCCTTAATTAACTTCATCCATAAGTGTAAATTCAATAACTTCAATACATAAGTGTAAATCTGACTAAGTAATGTATGCAAACACTATGCAGTTGATGTGCAATCAAGCATTGATCGAGTACTGACCGGGTCAGTTATAATGGCGAATCCTAGCAAATATTTTGATTTTGTTGTAGGAAGTGTCAAAATTTCCCTTTGCAAAAAGAGTCTGCAAACTCTAACAGTTGTTCTAGTCAGGAAATATATTGAAACCTCCTAATTGAGAAATTGCTTCTTTGTAAGGAAACTTTTTGTTCTGCTAGATATTCCAGACTTTTCCATTGAAAAAGTGTCAAAGTCTTTACCGGGAGGTGTATTTCTCTTCGAAAGTTCAATTTTCTCAAAAAACTCCAGTCGTTTTTCGAATTTTCTCAACAGGAAGTTTTGGAATAAAAACGAGGATGAAAAGCATTCGTACTAAGCTGAAACTTGCCTTTAAAAAATGTGTAAGCTCTCTGCCGACTAGAACAGCTAAACTTTTAGTGTAGATTCAGACTTGCTCTTAAGCCAAAGGGATAACAGTTTTATGCTCACAAAATTTTAAAAAGTTTATGAGCTGACTGAAAACCCCCTACAGTATAAACCACACATTTTGTATGGAGGATTTAAGTTCTTCGCTGCGTACATGTGGAAACTTTCTTATTATGCGGAATTTTCACGTATGGAATATTTAATTTATTCCAAGACTAAATCACTTTTCACACGAGTTCAATAAGTCTTTCGGAAAAATATATGTTGTTTGAACGAAAGAATAATATTTTCCCATAATAAAGATTGAAAATCACACCCTCTTCTACTCTCCAAAACCAATATGCAATAAACAAACTTACACTGGGTGGGTCTCAAATTTTGCATAAACAAGACGTGACTGAAGTCATTCCAAAGTTGATTTTATTTTCCACATATTTTATACTAGGAAAAACCCATTCGTAAATCATTTATCCTTGAACTTATTTATGATATTGAAAGCGGAGGAGGCAGATCAACCAACATGATTAGGACATGGTTAGGATCGGACAAACAGTCTCGACACCGTCAGAAACCATCTTCTGGTCTACATCTCTTACCTCATTTACATCAGTAACATAAAACATTCAATTTCCTTTCTGCATCTTAAGAATTTCTCTTTCGTGTAGAAGTAAGAACCGAAATTTAAGGTTTTTTTGTACAAACAACTTTTGCTGACCCACTTAATTTGTTTCGATTGTCAACATAATTCGATTGAAATGATGGGTCCAGTTCACGAGATATCAACCGTTTTGTGATTTCGTGTCAATTTGGCAAAGTCAATTTTCAATTCGTCTTCGTTTATAATAAAAAAATGTTGGGAAAACTTGTTCCGTTTCGGTTTCGTTTCGGTAAAATCGATCTTACCTGCATTGACATAGTCTGTTAGTGGCACATCCATACTTCCATCAAATAATTTCACTTCCGACGTCTATACTGTCTGTATCAATCTATGAATTGTCTGCACATTATGCATACAAATTCCCATGATATATTAAATAAATTTAAATCCACTGTTTAGCACCACTTTAGTAAAGCCATTCACCATTCACTTACACGCACATATATTTCTTGTTAGGAATATTAAATTTATTAATCAAAAGCCCTGCCAAATCGCAGACAATGTTTGATCAATTTTTTATATTTTTCGCGTGTCATAAATTCTGATTATGGGAACATTCCGTAGTGGTTAATCCGCCTGTTTGATATCATTTCATATTAAAATTTCATCAAAATTTCGTTGAAAGAATAAACCGGCTTTTAAGTTTCTTAATGCTTGAGCGACACTGAAGTGAATAATAAGCCCTTCATGGTTAATCCCGTTTGTGACCCGTTATTCTGAAGTACGACAAGTAACTGGGTGAAATTCCTCAAGTGTATCTTCGTCGCCGTGTTCTGTTCAAATAGACTTGTAATATCCGATTTTTCATTTCATTTTTACCAATAAAACTTTTGTTTAACATATAACTAAAGTAATGGTTGTATGGTGAGGTTAAGCGATTGCGATATACATTGCAAAAACGGGTAAAAAGCTCAACAAATAGAAATATTATCTTGGCACGTAACATGAAGCATGTAGTCAACGAACTTAATTTATTGTTATAGGTGCACGATGGTTAGAACAATATGTGCTTAACATTAGATCACGTTTAATTTGATTCTTGGGATTATACATTTATTTTTTTCCATCATTCATGTGCAATGGGCACGAACTTTCAGAGTCTTTGCAGAGATATAAAGTTTTCCCGTAAAGCTGCCGGCTGGCTGGAACATTGCTTTTTTCCTGACTAATCAATTATTTTTTCATATTCAATTCAAAGTTTCTGTTTTGGGTAACAAAGCTAAAAACTTTTCATCAAATGAGTTCGTTGAGAGAAATTCAGCAAACGGTTGCATGTGGTTGCGGTATCCTATTGTAATCCTATTGTCTCAAACTCCTGTTTTCAAACAAATCCAATTAACATTACAGGCAATATTACCGCTTAACATACGTACCGTGTAAAGAGCCTTTACCGCACGACTTCTATGAGTAATAAATACGCCCAGTTAGCGAGAGCTTAATGTGCATAGACAAGTACATGCAATCCTTTACATTGAGAAGAGTCCGAGACTTATCGCCATCTCCACTCCTTTTGTCGACTTTTGAGGAGGTATATGCGTGGACAGCGCCTCGTTTTAGCTACGTATGCACCTCTATCTGACTTAAGATCAATACGACACATTGAGGGCTCCCAAGCTCCAATGCTTCAGTACCGAATTAGCTCTTGGAGGGAGCTCGTACCAGTCATGTTTACCGATCGAGGCTTGTTTAAAATCATTGTCGATGATAATTAGTGGTCAGTGTTACCTTGCCGTATTCATACTCTTCTTATCGTTTTCTTTTTATGAATAAGTTTTTCGACAGAAGACGACAGAACAAGCGTTTGAATAGCCACTTTGTTTAAAAAAATCCATTGCATGCGCCCAAATTACACCGGCACAGCTGTTCGGTTTCTTTTCTTGAAACAATTATAAGTTTGGCGAACCGATATGTAACATGCAAAATTGATGAAACCATTCAAAAAAACCAATTTCGAATGCGATTTATCAAATGCATTGAGCATGATGATGAAATTCAAATCGATAAAAAAATAATTGAATTATGATAAAACCAAAATTAAATTAGTTTTCTGTTGGATATGTAAACGTTTGTACATTTTATTTCTAAAGGGGCGTTGCAAGGTAAAATGGTATCATCGCTTTATTTTTGGAAATATTTAAACACGAGCCAAAATGGCAATAAATTCAAGTGGTTGGTAGACAGGTGAAGTAATGTTCGTTCCAAATTGATGTTTATTAAATTTCAATAACATTTGTGATTTATGGTGAAAAACCGTAGGAACGTTCTTTGTTCTAAAAATAAGAATGTAGACACCCGAGCACGCTATGGTTTTGGTTGCAATGCATAAAAGACACATTCTTCTAAAATTTGACGACAATGACATTTTTCAACGATACCTCGTCGGAGGGTACTGTTGAGCAGCAATTTTAATTAAACATTATTTTCTTGCCGTCGTCGTCGTGCAACCTGCAGCGCGACAAGGTTGCACATAAATTATTTGAAACTTTTGAATTACAACAATAACGATGAATTTAGAAAATATTTGAAGAAAAGTTTTCCCTAAGTTTTTTTTTCGTGATAATGTATTTGACCATGCCGACGAATAAAGGTTATTTGTTATCAGAGGAAAGAAAATAGTAAATTCCAACAAGAGCGGGTCACATAGAACTGAAAACTTCACTCTCGTTACTAATTTCTCAATCAATGCTCTAATCGGCCATCTAAATATGGTCTTGC
Organism: Pseudolycoriella hygida; assembly: GCA_029228625.1. Lineage (NCBI taxonomy): Eukaryota > Metazoa > Arthropoda > Insecta > Diptera > Sciaridae > Pseudolycoriella > Pseudolycoriella hygida. The sequence goes on along the minus strand of CM055406.1, from coordinate 40,280,990 downwards.
CGGCGACCGAATCAAAGTTCCCGGCAACCAAAACTCAACCAGAGCGATCTTCCGGTGGTACTTCGGTGTTACTGGCAGGATTTCCCGGTGCTGCGGAATCTAGAATTTTTTTGAAATTGTGTTCCTTAATTTGCAAGTCGGGTTTTCAGTATCGATCCAACTAGTAAAGAGCCGCAGGCGAAAATTTTTTAATGTAGGGTTCACATTGTAAGTAAGAATTTATTAATTGAATGATTCCGAAGGCGAAACTCTATAGAGATCAGTGGTCGGTCCTTCATGAGCCGGACACATTTTTACAAACATTATAGAATTTTATATCGACTTGTTCGTAGTCATCATCATCATCAAACTTTATAGACCGTTATTACCTTTCGTCGTGAGGTTTTTATGCCGCGACCCCAGAATGGTGAACTATCGTCCTCCATGCCCTTCTATCGCCCGCCAAGTATATGGTTTGTCTTCAACTTCTAAATCTGATTTAATTGAATCTATAAACCTTCTCCTTAGTCTACCCTCTGGCCTAACACCCGGGACCTGTGCATTCAAGATCCTTTTCGGTAGCCTGTTATTATCCATCCTTTGAACGTGCCCGAACCAGCGCAGACGACTAGTCCTTGCCGCCTCTTCTACTGGTGAAATCTCTAAATGTTGCCTAATGTCGTCGTTCTTAATATGATTATCCCACTGCTTTTTCCGATTAACTTTCGCTATGTTCCCAAGAACCCACCGGGCTATGCACGAGATATCCGCAGTCCACCCAACTTTCAATACCATATAAAATCGTTGGTCTGAAGATTGATTTGTGAATAGCTAACTTTGTGCTGCTACTTAATTCCTTTTTGTTGAACACATGTGATCTCAGCTGAACTGTCACCGCGTTGCCCATTTTCCTCCTTTTCTCAAATTCCCGAACTAACTTGCTATCCACTGAAAAAATTGTTCCTAAGTACTTGAAATCTGAAACCTGTTCCAGCTCCTCCCCGTTTAAACTGCAAGCTATCTCCTTCCGAGATTTGTCGACATGCATAACCTTAGTTTTCTCTACACTTATCTTCATCCTGTACTCCTCACATGCATCATTTAAGAAGTCAATCCCACCCCGTAGACCCCTGGTATTATCTGCTAACAGAATCACTTCATCCGCATAAGCCAGGATGTTCAATATTACCTCATCCACCTCGACATTTCCCTGCAAGTTTGCCCGCTTGATGCTTTTGTCCATGAAAATTATGAACCGAAGCGGGGAAAGACAACAACACTGACGAACGCACTCATTAACCTCGAGAGACTCGCTGATTTCACCATCTATTCTTACCGCGATCCTGCTCCCGGAGTAAATGCTCTTAATGGCACGCAGTAAACTCCCGTTGATACCGTACTCGCTAAGAACCCCGAACAGCTTCTGCCTTGGTACCTAGTCGAATGCCTTCTCCAAGTCGATGAAGCATAAGGTATAAATCCCTGATCCTTTCATAAAGCTTTTCGATAGTCTGTCTGAGGAAGAAAATCTGATCCTGATCTCAGAGGCCTGAAACCACCCTGAATCTCATCCAGTACACCAGTTCAACTATGTTCCTAACCGGTCAACAAGTACACTCGCGTACAGCTTACCTACCACGCTCAAGAGCGATAGCCCCCTGTAGTTACTGCAAACCTTACGGTTGCCTGCCTTATAAATCCTCCAGTCGGCATGTACTGTAGAAGATTTCGTTGCCAAATTGAAAATCCCACAAAGCCATTGGATCCCACCTGATCCGCTGTACTTAATAAATTCCGTCCTAGTTCCATCCACCCCTGCGAATTTTCCTGTCCTTAATCTGCCGACCTTTCGTGACGCCTCATTCAATGTAATTTCTTCCGCAACTTCCGAACTAGGACCTGCCTGCCTATCATTTTCCTCTACCTGATTGACAGATGTAAATAAATCTTGAAAATAATCCCTCCAAGTCTTCAAGACTTATCCTTTATTTGTGATTAGCCCGTCATCTTTATCTAAAAAGCTACTACATCCCTCTTTCACGCAACCGCGCCTAATATACTTTATTATCGATCTAAAGATCTTTCCCCTGCCGTTTCCAATTCCTCCCCTCCCGGTTTTTCGTTTTTATTTTTTTTTTAGGAAAATAAATATTGAGAAAACGGACACGAATGATTTTACCTCCCGATGAGCAATCTTGATTTCTACATGACAATAGTCTTTTCGAATAGCTTTCACTTTCCGGTGTGGAGTTTACTTTCTGTTTCCCGATGGCTTTGACTTCCCGCTTGCCGGTAGTTTTGAATTTCCTGTGGCATTGTCTTCCAAATAGCAATTGCTGTATGGTATGCCATCTTCGAGATTTCTCTGGAACTATTTTTTTTTTTTTTTTTCAAAAACTTCCCGCGATATCGAATAATTTCCATGTACGACTTTGATCACGAATGCTTATTCTCGTCATAATTTTTTCCTTCTGTTTTATTTTCTCCTCTACTACTGCCCCCTTTGGACGGTTGGTTCGCTTAATTTGTTATTCGCTTGTTGTAGCACGAGCATAGCGACTTCAATTGTATGTCTAAAGTATAAAGTCGATTTCCGTAAGTTTTTTTTGAGCATGAATAGTAACGTCTGGCACTAACGATACCATCACCACAACCACGTGTGCTGAAAATATTGTACTTTCATTGCGTTCAAGAGTATTCAGTACATCGTACTCGGAATTCCATTATGCAAAAACCAAAAATCTTTATTTTCTCATCTTTTTCAACTAAAGCGGTTACCCATCCAAGTGCTAACCGCAACCTTTATGATGCTTAACTTCATCGTATGACTCTCTCCGACGTTACCACATTTCTGGAGCGTTGTTACATTTACATTTACATACATTTCCGATATTAGATGCCACATGTTATCTATTCTATATGTACTGCCGTACAAAGCATAAAAGCCTTGGTGACGTCATCTCAAAATCTACCCTCCAAGGTATGTTTTGCACGGCAGTGTAAGCGGCTAACACAACATGCTAGACGTAGGATGAAAATTTCAAAAGTTTGGAATGTTGGATTACGTATCAAATATGTACACTAAGATATGAATTTCAAATGTTAGTTTCAAATGAAACGTTAAGTATACATACCGTGTGGCTAACTTACATACCCGACGTTTAGTAAAATTTCCCCTTTTCAGTGTGAGTCCGCATTTCGAGCAAACAGATTCTTACAATGAGTCGTAAGTAAAAACAAAGTAACACACATAGTGCATTAGAAAACAACGCATATTTTTGTTTTTTTATTGCTTGTGGTAACAAAATTAAAATTTTCTCCATTCCACTTTATCCAATTGATGAAAAAATAAGAAAAGGAGAAAAGAGAAAATGCAAGCGAGCGAATTGCATGGATTCAATCCCGATTTTTTGAAGGAACCATCAGAAACATTCGGATCAGATGGACCGAACAATAAGTGGAACAAAAGGAATGGCGTCTACAACAGAAAGCGATTAGATGTAGGAGAAGGCGACATCCAGAGACATCAATTTGAATGCACGAGTGATGAGGATGTCGCTAGTAGCATTCTTTCAGTGAATGAGAATTCGCCATCGAGACGAACGAGTATCAAATCGAAAAATCGCCGAGCAAGCATTACTTTAAGCGAATTGATGAAGAAAGAAAAAGTCCACAGTACGAACGTCAATAGTTACAAGAGTAAAATTGACCAAGTCCTTAATTTGATCAATTCGCATTCGAATCAAGGCGTATCACAAGACGTTCGTGGAATAATTATGCTGCCGAATTTTGCTTTAATATTTCTGATTGTTACCTTTATCATATCGATCTGTCTCAAGAATTTAAATCAAATAATTCGCAACATCAACTCAAAACTTTTCGATTTCATTCGCAACAAGAGACAGTTACCTCTCACATGCTTGGCTCTCATTTTATACATATTTTTGATGACTCTTAGTACGATTATTTCATTTTTTTTGAATCCTTTGCCTAGAAAAATTTATGAATGGCTTGCGAAGTCGTAAGTATTAAAATTTGTATCTACGCTACATGCTGTGTTTTTCTTTCTACGTAAAATGAAAATGAAATTTCCACACTACTTCAGCGGGAATCAACCCAGTCGGCTGCGCTGTGCCCTCTCGCAGACGATTCAACATTTAAAGCATTCACAGTTTGTCTATTCCTTGTAAATCCAAATTGTAAAGTTGTAAACCTCAAGCTCGTCGATTTGCTTCACTTACATAACTTCAACTTGAGTTGAAGTTCCAAATCCCTCGCACTGCTCGATCTCTACAACGAATTCAATTAATATTTAAAAATTCTGTTTTTTATTGCTCTTGATGCCCTTGACCCACACCTGACACCCACTCTTGGACACTATTACCAGGCGCCACTTAATAGTGTATAACGAAGAACGTTGGTTGGCTTGTCATTAGTGTCCAATGGAGACCAGGGCCTATTCTCAGGAATTTTAATTCCCGAAAATCAACAAAAATTTCCGAAATTAATTTTTTTGGAATTTTCTGGTGTTTTAGGGTATTTTAGGGTTAATGTGAATTACTGAAAATTTCAAAA
>CM055406.1:40256106-40266304 GCA_029228625.1 Pseudolycoriella hygida | reverse complement strand
TTTGTGTGTGTAGTGTGTTTGATAGCACATTTTGTACGAGGCAATGGTTGTGTGTTCGAGATAGAGGTTTGGTGTCAAAGGGAAAGTTGTTGGGTTGGGTGTGTGACCGCCAAAATGGCGGAAAATAGGCGGCGACCCAAAAGAAAAACTTTTGATATGTTGTAGAGGAAGTTGAGGGGATCATTTTCGCCCATGGAAGTAGTAGCCGCAACGCTTCGGTTTGGCGGCGGCGGCGGCTCAAAAAAAAAGTTTTGGTATGTTGTAGAAGAAGTTGAGGGGATCATTTTCGCCCATGGAAATGGTAGCCGCCGCGCTTCGGCTTGGCGGCGGTGGCAACTCAAAAAAAAATTTTTGATATGTTGTAAAGGAAGTTTTGGGGATAATTTTCGCCCATGGAAGGCGAAGCGCGGCGGCTCAAAATAATGCAAAACATTACAATCACAACGAAAACCCTTTTTAAAAGGGAAACTTGACACAAGTCCTCGTCTCTTCTTCCAAAACAACTGATATCACAACAAAAACCCTTTTTAAAAGCGAGAAACGTAACGCAAGTCCTCGTCCCTTCTTCCAAAACAACTGATATCAAGTTGGGTGACGCTTGCAGCTTCGGAACGCACAAAATTCTTTTGAAATATTTTCATTTCTGAGTAAAAAAATGCGTCACAAATGCCGGACCCCCCAGTGTTATAGTTTTTCTGTTCTTTCAGCTTTCACAATGCAAAAATTTTATTTTATGGGATGTATGGCGTATTTTTGTACAGGAAATCAAATTTTTGCGTATGAAAGCTGAAAGCGTAGAAAAATTATTATATTTGCGACGCATTTTTTTACTCAGAAGTGAAAATATTTCACCCAATTTGATATCAGTTGTTTTGGAAGAAGGGACGAGAACTTGCGTCACGTTTCCCTTTTAAAAAGGGGTTTTGTTGTGATAACAATGCCTTTGTTTTTGTTTTTCAGATGTACGTGTGCGAGGAATGCGGTCACACAACCAGTGAACCAGAATTTCATTATCTTCATTTGAAGGAACTTCATCCATACTCTCCAGCATTAATAAAATTCTACGATAAGCGACATTTTAAGTTCACAAATGCTACGTTTGCCAATAATCTACTGAGCGCAAATCCAATGACAGTTCACAACTGAAATGATCTTTCAAACCACTAAAATCAGCTTCCGAGATAGATCTAATCATTCACCTTATTATGAAAGAGAAACAAATTTCCGTCAACTCAACGTCTTCATGTTTTGCTCAATTGAATTAAACAATAAATTTTCCCTATCTTCCGTTCTTTTAAGTTAATATTTTTTTTAAATTCTATTACTTTTCCCCTTTTGTTGAATTTTAAATGTTTAAAATTATTTGTACGTGGACGTTACACGGAGTTAAAAAAACTGAATGTTCCATTCGAAGGTAGAAAAGGTAAGGTTTTTTAGACAAAGACAGTTTGTTCACACTAGAGGTGAGTGGGGGTGAAATTTATTGGGCAACTTCCTACATTAGTTAGTTAGTTAGCTCCAGGGCCATTTGTATGAAAAACCGTGAAAAACCACCTTTTTGGCTCGTGCTGGAAAACGGCTCGATAACTTTTCTTGAAATTTTGCAGGGACCTTCAGGTGGGCATTCTACGTCATATTATAGATTATAGATTTTAAAAAAGGGGGGTACCGGCCTCGTTTGGGCGCCAGGGCTCTTAGAAGGCGCCATATAAAGCCCATATGTATGTGTTTGTGTGTGTAGTGTGTATGATAGCACATTTTGTATGAGGCAATGGTTGTGTGTTCGAGATAGAGGTTTGGTGTCAAAGAAAAAGTTGTTGGGTTGGGTGTGTAGTGTATCAGGGTGACCGCCAAAATGGCGGAAAATAGGCGGGGACACAAAAAAAACTTTTGATATGTGGTAGAGGAAGTTGAGGGGATCATTTTCGCCCATGGAAGTAGTAGCCGCAACGCTTCGGTTTGGCGGCGGCGGCGGCTCAAAAAAAAACTTTTGATATGTTGTAGAGGAAGTTGAGGGGATCATTTTCGTCCATGGAAGTAGTAGCCGCCACGCTTCGGTTTGGCGGCGGCGGCGGCTCAAAAAAAAACTTTTGATATGTTGTAGAGGAAGTTAAGGGGATCATTTTCGCCCATGGAATTAGTAGCCGCCGCGCTTCGGTTTGGCGGCGGCGTCGGCTAAAAAAAAACTTTCGATATGTTGTAGAGGAAGTTGAGGGTATCATTTTCTCCAATGGGAGAAGTAGCCGCCGCGCTTCAGTTCGGCGACGGCGGCGGCTCAAAAGAAAACATTTGATATGTTGTGAAAGAGGTTGAGGGGATCATTTTCGCCTACGTAAATAGTAGCCGCCGCGCTTCGGTTTGGCGGCGGCGGCTCAAAAAATACTTTTGATATGTTGTAGAGGAGGTTGAAGGGATCATTTTCGCCAATGGAAGTAGTAGCCGCCGCGCTTCGGTTCGGTGGCAGCGGCGGCTCAAAATAATGCAAAACATTACAATCACAACGAAAAGCCTTTTTAAAAGGGAAACGTGACGCAAGTCCTCGTCCCTTCTTCCAAAACAACTGATATCAATTTGGGTGACGCTTTTAGCTTCGGAACGCACAAAATTCTTTTGAATATTTCACTTTTGATTAAAATGCGTCACAAATGCCTGACCTCCCCCGCAGGAGCTGAAAGCGTGAAAATTATTACATTAGGCGGTCCGGCATTTGTGACGCATCTTTTTAATCAAAAGTGAAAATATTTCAAAAGAATTTTGTGCGTTCCGAAGCTGCAAGCGTCACCCAAATTGATATCAGTTGTTTTGGAAGAAAGGACGAGGACTTGCGTCACGTTTCCCTTTTAAAAAGGGTTTTTGTTGTGATATCGATTAGAAGACTTTTAGAAAAACGACGCCCAGGTCCCCTTAAAATTTTCAGTGCAGAGGTAGCGACCGCTCAACCGATTTCAGTAACTGGCTCAAATGAAAAACGAAGGCTCTAAGTTTTTTTTTATATTAAAATTTTCCATTTTCCTGACGGTTAATTTTTAAAAATTAATTTTTTCCTGACTTTAAATAATAGCTTTTAAATTGGATTTTTTAGTAGAAACTTTTGTTCTAGGGGTTTGTTCTCCATTCAATTCTGTGGAAAATAACTGAACACGGGTATTTTCTATCTTGAAAAGTGAAGGAGCTATGAAGTCCTAAGTGACAAAATGAATTATTAATGCAAAGTTGCGAGATCAGTATCTTCTTCCAATAAAAAAACTGTTTACAATTGTCTGTAGTACAAAAAAATGTTCCCAGCTCATCATCCAGAGGCTCAACCTCTCAGAACGGCGCGAAATTCCTATATTAGATGTGGAACTTCGCGCCAGCGTCATTCACAATATTACATTTCGTAAAAGAAAAATGTTCTATTGCGAATCGCGCTGGCGCGAACTTCCCCGTTACCTTCAGAACATCGAGGCATGAGCGTTTTTCTTTAGATTTTTTAGGTTTTATCCTGTACTCAGACCATAATTGGGATATTCCCGATCTAAAAATTAAGAGCTTTTCCTGGAGATTCACCTTGTTCCCATCTATCCAACTCTGTAATGTTATGAACTTTAATTAAGATGTTTTATGTTGTTCTGTATTTACGAGTTATAAGAGCCTAAGCACCACAAGACTCTGGAAAAATGGGTTTCTTGTCCCTTATACCTTTTTCAGCACTCCACCTGTCTCAACCTCACCCAATGTTTTAGCGATTTCGCACATTCAGATACAGTTTGGAAGGCGTTTTACCTGCTTTGGTTTTTGAAATTAAATGGAGAACGAAAATTTTCTCCTAAAAATTTAATTTAAAAGTTATTTGGGTTTAAAGTCAAGAAAAAAGTGAATAGGAAAAACCGACAGGAAAATGAAAATTTTGGAAAATTAATAATAAAAAAGTTACTAAAATCCGTTGAACGGTAAATCGTCAAAATTACCTCTGCACTTTAAGAGGGGCTGGTAGTCGAAAGAGGTCTAAAGGTTTTCTAATCGTTTTGGACTTCACTCATTAGCATTTATTCATGATCTGAAATTGGCGCTTTTGTGACAAATTGCTCGAAAATTCGCTAGCGAGTTCTAATATGCCTTATTTTTTAAGTTTGAAGCGCACTGGTGGTGTGAACTATCGCTGCTGTCTTATGGCAATTCGAAATCCACGGTTGTGACCGTTGTGACTGGATCCGACCATTACATTTAATACATTTTTACTAAAGACAATGTTTTTTCAAACCCGCAATTTCGCACCGTTTGTAAGGGGCGAGGTAAAAAGCCTCCAGCAAAAATTTGACTAGATTTTCAATCAGATCATCAACTTGTAAGTTAATGAAGAGACAATACATATCGGATTTTTGTTACCGACCGGTGTGGTGTTGACGTTTACGAATAGAACGAAGATGTCGAAGACAAATTTGGAGACAGTAAAAGGCAACTTTTGCAAGCACAATAACTTCTATCTACACCCATCGTCGAACGAACTCATGGCACCCTTGAAATAGACTAATTCGAAGAAGGCAAAGACTATTTTCTAGAAAGAAGTATGAAACTCACTGTTTCTTTACGAGATAAAGACTTAAGTGTTGTAAAATACATAATTAAATTGTAAACGTTGGGCTTAAGAAAACAAAATTTGAATTTGATAAATAAAATATTTTTTTATTATTTTCAATTTTCTTTTTTAATCGAACATTTTCAATACGTTTTTAACAAAATAGTTCGTTGTAACTTGCGATATAAATTTAATTTTCGATATTTTTTAGGATAACATTTTAATGTTGTAGTAAACTAATATTTTTATCAACACCAAGTAAATCATTTTTCTTGTCTTTCTCATCAGCGCAAAATTGACACCCTGAACCTGCACACAATTAATAATTTTGAAAAATAATTGAACGAGTAAAACTGCAGAGCTTTGGATGTTCAATCGACAAAATTGCTCTCCAAAATTGTTAATTATTTTCAAAATCCAGAGCAATTTTGCATTGCGAGATCAACATTCTAGTTGGGAAAATTAACTAAATCATCTGCTCAGTGTTGACTTGTGTTAATTAAATCTTTTCTCTATTCGGATACAAAGTATTAAAAAACACTAACATGAAACATTACCTTTATGAGATTCTAGATTTTTAATTTTTCTTTCTCACACTCCATTCAATTTAATTTATTTCTGGGAAAAATATTCGCATGGATAGAATTTACATAAGGTGGTCGAGACCGAAAATGATAGTTTTTTTGACTCTGTAGACCGTCTGATCCTTTGAAAGAGCCCTCGTCGGCAACACTGATTACGTGCATAGAACAAATCAGTGATACCAACGGGGACTCACGACACTACGGACAAGTTACTATTGTCGCGCAGGCAGTGGAAGCTTAAAACAATTCTTATGATTCCCTGATGCGATATCTACCGGTGATTTTTTAAGAAATGTGATTTTCCACAACAAATGGAACTTGTGTGGAGTGCAGTTAATTTAAAATCGCTAACACTGTACTGGTTTTTAATAGAGAAGAGTATTTGACAACAACACAATTCGTTGATTTGCAATAGGTTATGATTTTAGTTCACAGATTTGCTCGTTTGTATTAGGTGGCGCTGGCAGTAGCTATATGATAGATTTGAATATTTGTGTGAAGAATGTTACAGTTTTCCGAATAAATCGAAAATGTGTACTTTGAATATTTTTTCCGTTTATCTTCCACCTAGTTTTGCGTAGCTAATTATTTTGCAAAAAAAATTTCTTTTGAATAATTGGAATTATTTGAAAACGTTCGCAACGATTTCGTCATTAATTTAAAGTTACAAGAATTGCGACTTTCCATTCCAATATTGGCTAAATCGTAATTTAAATACCAAATTACCATACAGATATTCAAATCTATCATATAGTCACTTTTAGTGCCACCTGTTGAGATGTGCATGTACATGCAATTTTAAAATGTCGAACATCTCGGCCTATAGTCAAGGAAAAAAACATCGAATCGTTACGGCCACTCTTCGACCGTTAAGAGCACGTAGCAAAAATGTGAACTGTCAGATTTGCAATGTCTTTTTAGAACAAAATCCTGCGTAAATAACAAATTATTCAAGATTATAGCTCGTGAAAGAATAATAGATGAATCGGAATTCAAAAAGTTTAAATATGAAGGTAAAATTTCCTCTGAAATAACATCGCAAACAAACTTGGAATGCGATGATTTTTCAGAGCAACTTTCAACCTTCATACTAAAACTTTTTGAATTCTGATTCAATTATGATTCGTGTAAGAGTCATCCTCTCACAATGAGTCAGCTAAAATTTTGAATAATTGATTATTTACGCAGGATTCTCCTCTAAAAAAACATCGCAAATTTGACACTTTAGATTTTTGCAACGTCTTAAGTTCTACAAAGAAAACCGGTCACGGAAATGTTAAAAACTGGCGAGCTGTATTGAGTCGTACCGCTTGTTTCAATCCGTTTTTTACCGGTTACAGTCCCTACTTTTTACGTGTTCGCTAATAAACCGTTTTTTTTTTTTTGGTAAAAAGACGATTCTATTCCTGTAACTATGTCTCTATCCGTTTGCGCGTCTCTACAATTCCCCAAAACAGATTTCATTAATCATTTTCGATTAGTCTTCCTAATCGAGGTGATTGAACTAGTCAGTGACTCAACTGAGGTGACTTGGTTAACTGATAGCTCCCTCTATAATGGGACCTCCGGAACATGATTTCACTCCCTGAAAATTTTACGTAACCGAATATTTACCTCTAGGTAAATTCGTAACAGTTTTCCAGAAGAGATCCAACCGAATTTTATGGTATCGAAGAAACATCTGGGTGTTATTAGCGCCCTTCGGTTAAGAAATTAGACTCGACCAAAAATTCTGCACTCTGGGTCTTTTTAGCTCAAAGCCATGCGCCGAATGAATTTTTCAATTTTCGGTGGCGCAAAAATTTGCATTAAAATTAGTCGATTATCGAATCGGAAGCGAAAACATTCAAAAAAGTTACAAGAATACGCTGGCACCGATGTGACGCACGGTTCTATATTAACTGAGTGTTATTAGTCACCAGAGTTTTTATTGCTTTATGTGGGCGTTAATAAAACCCAGAGGCCGCTAACAACCTCAACCGGGTGATACTAAAAGTCAGGGCAATAATACGAGGAACGGTCACCCTACTAATGTTCCAAGAACGTTACCCTGAAAGAAAGTTTAAATATATTTTCGAATTCCCTGATGTTCCAAGGTATCACAATTGGATTTCTAGTACAAAAACAATTAGCAATCGACTCTGTTTTAAATTAAATCGAAAGAAGTGCGAAGATAGTGCGATTGATAATGTTATCACGATAATAGGACATGAAAATGTGACGTTGTTTTACGTAGTTGTAAATAATGAAAATTAAAAATATGATTTTATTACTGAAAGATGAGCATAATAAATTGAAATAAATAATTCTTAAAAGCATAATTTCATTAACTTAACACCCATATTTCGTTAGTAATATGGAAACGTTTTCTTGCGTATCTTTTTTTTTAATTTTTTCACTGATATTTGCTTGCCTGTCGTTTTTTCTCTACAAACTATAACTTCTTACACACTAATAAAAAGGTACTTAAAAGCATTTTGTGTAAAAAAATCATTTTCTTTTTTTTTTTTGAAATAAAAATGCATTGAATTGTTTAACTATCTTCGATTTAGTTACAAAAAACACCATATTTCACTGCTATAATGGAAGAGTATCTTTAATTCAGTTGAAATGATTGAACGAAAACAAAATTAATTTTTCTTTTGAGATTTTGAGCCCTTCTCTGACATCTTTTTTTTTCAATAAATAAATGTTATTTGAAAATTAACGCTCAATAATATAAAACTCTTCATCTAATCCTTTAATGTCTTCCACGAGTCACACTGTTAAATTGAACCTATTACATGTATCGTCATTTATAAAAAACATGAAAAAAAAATTTCTTACAAACTAAATTAATTATTTTAACCCAAACCCATCACCTTCATTGCACAGAAAACCCGATACTTTGTTTTAGTTTCGTTTGGCTGAGCCAATGACAAAAAATATCAAAATTTTCTGATTGAATTGTTCCCTGTGGTTACAATGTTCAATCTAAAAATTTTGAAAACTTTTTTCATTGATCCAACCATGCAGTCGTTTTTTTGTAAATTGTTTTTTTAATTGTTTTTCTCTTTTTTTACGATTTCATTTCGAGAAAAATTAAAAACTTTTCATATACTGCGACGAGGAATCGCTGCAAAAAAAATTAATAATTTTTACTGTTTTTCATACGTGGACATTAGATATAAAAAACTTTTCATGCGCACAACTTTTCAGCATTTTTCAATGTATGATGCCATTTGCACCCGAAGATAAAACGCTTCGACTTTTGCATATCACTGTGTTATATGAACTAGAGGTGAGTGGACATGACTTTTCGGCAGAATGAGCCCAAACTGTCATCTTCTAAAGTTAAAAAAATGCGCGTCGATGAATTTGTACCCGCTAGTTCCATGTCGAAATGAAAAAAAAGACCTCCGTTCGGTAATTGCCCGGCCAAATAGTGCCCGTAGTAAAAATGAACGGTCAGCCCGATGCATGAAAAGCTGCCATCTAGTTTCAGCTATCGGAATCGTAGGAACGAAAAAATTGTTTCCTATTTTTCAAATGTTTCAAAAATGAACTTTGTAACTCAAATCTATCACATACAGATCAATCATTATACTCCAAAACATTCCTGATAGAATCATACTTGTTCCTGCGCGTTCACTATCCATAATAAAGAAATGTCCGACCCGAAAGTTGCCCAATAAATTTCACCCCCACTCACCTCTAGTGTGAACAAACTGTCTTTGTCTAAAAAACCTTACCTTTTCTACCTTCGAATGGAACATTCAGTTTTTTTAACTCCGTGTTAGCCCTTGTAACGTCCACGTACAAATAATTTTAAACATTTAAAATTCAACAAAAGGGGAAAAGTAATAGAATTTAAAAAAAATATTAACTTAAAAGAACGGAAGATAGGGAAAATTTATTGTTTAATTCAATTGAGCAAAACATGAAGACGTTGAGTTGACGGAAATTTGTTTCTCTTTCATAATAAGGTGAATGATTAGATCTATCTCGGAAGCTGATTTTAGTGGTTTGAAAGATCATTTCAGTTGTGAACTGTCATTGGATTTGCGCTCAGTAGATTATTCGCAAACGTAGCATTTGTGAACTTAAAATGTCGCTTATCGTAGAATTTTAATAATGCTGGAGAGTATGGATGAAGTTCCTTCAAATGAAGATAATGAACTTCTGGTTCACTGGTTGTGTGACCGCATTCCTCGCACACGTACATCTGAAAAACAAAAACAAAGGCATTGTTATCACAACAAAACCCCTTTTTAAAAGGGAAACGTGACGCAAGTCCTCGTCCCTTCTTCCAAAACAACTGATATCAAATTGGGTGAAATATGGGGGTGAAATATTTTCACTTCTGAGTAAAAAAATGCTTCACAAATGCCGGACCCGCCAATGTAATAATTTTTCTACGCTTTCAGCTTTCATACGCAAAAATTTGATTTCCTGTACAAAAATACGCCATACATCCCATAAAGTCAAATTGTTGCATTGTGAAAGCTGAAAGAACAGAAACACTATAACCGGGGGGTCCGGCATTTGTGACGCATTTTTTTACTCAGAAGTGAAAATATTTCAAAAGAATTTTGTGCGTTCCGAAGCTGCAAGCGTCACCCAATTTGATATCAGTTGTTTTGGAAGAAGGGACGAGGACTTGCGTCACGTTTCTCCCTTTTAAAAAGGGTTTTGGTTGTGATTATTTTGCATTATTTTGAGCCGCCGCTACTACTTCCATGGGCGAAAATGATTCTCAAAACTTCCTCGACAACATATCAAAAAATATTTTTTGAGTCGCCGCCGCCGCCAAACCGAAGCGCGGCGGCTGCCATTTCCATGGGCGAAAATGATCCCCTCAACTTCTTCTACAACATACCAAAACTATTTTTTTGGGTCGCCGCCTATTTTCCGCCATTTTGGCGGTCACCCTGATACACTACACACCCAACTCCACAACTTTCCCTTTGACACCAAACCTCTATCTCGAACACACAACCATTGCCTCATACAAAATGTGCTATCATACACACTACACACACAAACACATACATATGGGCTTTATATGGCGCCTTCT
>CM055406.1:40231279-40255606 GCA_029228625.1 Pseudolycoriella hygida | reverse complement strand
TTTTTAAAATCTCATATGACGTAGAATGCCCACCCGAAGGTCCCTGCAGAATTTCAAGAAAAGTTATCGACCCGTTTTCGAGCACGAGCCAAAAAGGTGGTTTTTGACGGTTTTTCATACAAATGGCCTTGGAACTAACTAACTAACTAACGTAGGATGTTTGCATTAACTTTGGCTTCTATGAAACAGCACTTTTTGTACAGGAAATGATCATTTTCTAAAGGTCGTATCTTCGGATCCACCGAACCGATTTTAATGAGTGAAAAGACATTTCGCCTTAGAATTTTCCGTAGAATCCAGGAAAAATATTTTCCGGGAGGTACGTCGCAAGGGGGGGGGGAGTCAAAACTTAGCTGTATATATGGTTCCGAAGTCTACGAAAAAAATTTTTCCGAATTTTTTGTTAGTATGGGGACTTGCGTCACGGGCGCATCGCTACCGCGCTCCCATGATACGTCAAACGTTCAATAGAATACGTATCCCTGCGAATTATTGACCAATTAATAAAAATTTACTCTGTCACTCTGATAGAATTGTTGTCTTTGTATATTGGTTTTATGCGGCATCAACCAATATACAAAGACAACAATTTAGTACCCCACGGCAAATAAACAAAAACAACAACTCTGATAGAATTGACATAAATTTGTCTCTTTTACTCTCTTTACTTCTAAATCCCATTGAATTAGGAGGTGAGGAATGCCGATGAACGATTTGTGTGTGTCCCAACATAGAAAGTTCAGTGTATGACAACCGTTCACTTTAAAATGAATTTTGAATTGAAATTCCGTGTTTAATATTTTTGCGCCAAAATGTTGTCAAACCACTGAACTGAATGTAATATTTTCATACTGTGATGACAGTTTATGTTGGAACACATTTTGAAAATGAAATTCAGTACAAAAGTACATCGGCATTCGTCACCTCAATGCTAAATCCATTTTTAGTTCATTTTATTTTTACTGGGATGTTGGCCACACTAAAATGTTATCACATGTCATTGCTGTGACCGCGGAGAGATATATTGCCCTTTGTATACATTTGCGGAGGCTGGTAAAAATTTTCCCCTCAATTTTCTCTACCAAGTAAGCCCTAACGAGATGAATCATCATTTTCTTGAATGTTATTAGGTCGTCCCCACACCTAATCCTCCTCGGATGGTTCAGTGGTGACGAGGAGCAGATAATCGTATATTTTGAGTGCAAAAGTATTTTCTCAAAGAAAATCCTCAGAGGATTTTTTTTTCATTTCCAATATATTATTTTCTGTCGTTTTCTTTCAAGGATTTTCTTTGTCAATTTTTAGCGATTTTCTTTTGATTTTCAAGGATTTTCTTTGATTTTCAAGGATTTTCAAGTATTTTCTTGCAATTCAAATGACTTTTTTGAAGATTTTCAGAGAATTTGAGGATTTTCTTAACAATTGATTTTCTTTTGAGTGCAAAAGGATTTTCTACGTTTTTCTGCCCTTCGAGTGGTGAACGTACTGTACTGTCACTGAGAAGACCTGGGTTCGATCCCCGGAATTTTTTTCCACAAAAATCGAACATTGTAGACTATGTCCACCCTTCGAAAGTGGCCGAGCTAGGGCCTATCATATTAGACAGGTTCCTGGTCGGCACGCAAAGGTTTTCATGATTTTTTAAATGATGAGCGGGAAAAAGGGTCAAGCTTCATAAATTGGGTAGCATCAGAAAAATGTTTATATGTGACGTCACAGGCGTATGACTCCACTGCGTACACAAAGGGCAGACAATGCATGTCAACGGCACACAAATAGATTGTGATTTTAGTTCACAGATTTGCTCGTTTGTTCTAGGTGGCGCTGGCAGTAGCTGTATTATAGATTTGAACATTTGTATGAATCGAAAATTTGTACTCTGAATATTTTTTGCGTTTATACGTCTAAGTTTAGGATATTCTTACGTAAAATTAGCGAAATTTTTTTTGTTTAGTTATTTGAAAACGTTTGCAACAATTTCCTTATTCATTAAAAATTACAAAAATTGCCACTTTCCATTCCAACATTGGCTCAATCGTTATTTACCATACAGATATTCAAATCTATCATCTAGTCACTTCTATAGTGGCAACTGTTGATATATGTATCACGACCTATTGATTGGGAAAAACGTTAGCACATCCCAACCCATCCCCCATAGATGGCGCTGTACTCGACATACAACACTGGAAAAGTGGCGGGACAAACAACACTATGTGAACGATGATGGTCATTCAACAAAATGGATCGCACAAAATGCACAACATCATCACTACGGTTGTTGGACTTGTAAACGTGTTGACCTCCCAACAATAATGTATCGTAACAGCAGATCGGTAACAACGAAATACACTTAGACATAAGATTTTAATTTAAATTTGCGATGTTTTTTTAGAACAGAATCCCGCGTAAGTAACAAATTATTCAAAATTATAGCTCATGTACCAGTACCTACTGTGAGAGGATGCCTCTTACCCAAATAATAGATGAATCAGAATCAAAAAGTTTAAGTATGAAGGTACAAATTTGCTCTGAAATAACATCGCAAACGTACCTGAAATGCGATGATTTTTCAGAGCAACTTTCGACCTTCGTACTCAAACTTTTTGAATTCTGATTCATCTATTATTCGTGTAAGCGTCATTCTCTCACAGTAAATGAGCTATAATTTTGAAATTTTTGTTATTTACAAGGATTCTGCTAGCGATGTTTGCTAATCGCGACGTGCTCTTCTGCAAAATTATTCTACCGTGCAAAGCATGAAAACCTTATAGAGTAGATATTGAGAGAGGCAATGTATGAAATTCTTTGATCATTTAACGTCACCAAGGTTTTTATGCTTTTCACGGCTATGAGAGCACGACTCTTACCCAAATAATAGAATGAGAATCGGAATTCGAAAAGTTAAAATATGAACGTACAAAGCTCTGAGATAACATCGCAAGCGAACTTGGAATGCGATAATTTTTTAGAGCAACTTTCAACCTTCATACTCAAACTTTTTGAGTTCTGATTCATCTGTTATTCGTGTACGAGTCACCCTCTCACAGTACATGAGCTATAATTTTGAATATTTCGTTATTTACGCAACATTCTGTCCTAAAAAAAACATCGCAAATGTCTTTCATTTGTATCGTGGAATAAACAGCCGGACAGACATACTAAAAACGAAGGCCCACCAAATCATGGGTCAAAATTCAACTAGTTACAAGGATTGTGGTAAAGGCAGAAGCCCCGTTTATTTCGTAGCGATTTGAAAATGAATTAAAACGTGATACAGGGGAAAGTAGAAAATCAAACATTTGCATACCTTTGTACGTCGTTCCTTGTAAGCATACTGATGCTGTACACCGTGGACTTTCAGACAATGTGATTCCAGCGAACATCTCTGGGTAAACGATTTTTCGCATAAATTACATTTGTATGGTCGGACGCCGGTATGTGTTCGCGTGTGACGTTTCAGGTCGAACGTATCGTTGAATCCTTTACCGCAAAATGTACACAAGTATCGTTTAACGTCCGAGTGACATTTCATGTGACGGTTTAGCAATCGTTGTAATGTGAACGCTTTCGAACATATGTGGCATGCAAATTTATTTGGATCATCTTCGGCAATTGGAGCTGGTGATTTTTTCCCATCGTCTCGGATCCGATGCCCATGTGCATTTTCAACAGCCAACGGATTTTTTATGCCATGACCGCCGTTCACATATTCGATTTGAACATCGGCCGACAGACCCAACTAGAAGAGTTGCAAATTTTATTGAAAATGATTGGGGCATTTTTCAGCCGGTGAAAAAAACAAAATAAAAAAAAACATTTTGTGTGACAGACGAACACTCAAGTCGGCATTTTAAATTTGATTTGGCGTTGTAAAGAAAGAGAAGTCAATTCGGAAATATTATTAGATTGTTAATTGAACTAGAAAGGAAACGGAAAGAAAATTAGAAATGTTAAATGTGAGCAGTCCATTCACCTATGTATGGTCCCAACATCATCAAATCAATTTCCTTCTTTAAAATGCTTACCCGTTGCCACACCTGTTTCGTTTCACTAGCAACGTTTCCGGCCGATGGCTCCCTTTTAACACTTACACTATGAATGAGTGGCTTGGCATCTGGTGACGCGTCCATGGAACCAGAACTAGGTGATGGTAACGAAATGTTACTTTGCGAATCCAAATCGTAATTCATGTTGAGCGTCAAGTGCTCGTTGTGCAGTTGATGCTGCTGGTTTTGTTGCTGCATCATTTGATGCATTTCACGAGTTTGTTGATAGGTTGGAGGATTTTCGTGGTACATTTTGTTGTTTGCATGCATTGGATATGATCGTTCGTAGGATGATTGTCGCGACATCATTAAATGATCAGAAAATGAGTCCAAGCAATTGTTGTCAGGAGGTGTTAAGGAAACTGAGTCGGGTGTTAGAGATGGATTCGATGACAATTCCAAATCATTACCAGAACTCGTATCATCACCAGTTACCCGTTGCAAAAATGACGTTAAATCTACGGCATCACCTATGGTGTCCAACATCGCAGAGTCCGGTGGAAATGACAGCGTTGCACTGAATTGCAATGGATCATTCACTCCAGCTGATATGTCCATCATTGAGTCATTTACATCATACCCTGAGAAATTATGCAACATATTGTTGCCGTGCATATTTAATGAGTCGATTTTAGAGTCGTACTCTAAGTCTTGCTCATCTTTAAGCACAATGCCATATGCATTGTGATGCAGCATCGAAAAATGCTTTAAGGAATTGTTGTTCGTTGCGTCCGAGTAGTTAGCTAAATTGGTTAGCTCCTGAGCATTTTCTCCCTCGAGATTGATATTTGAAGTAATGGAATAGCCATTTTGAGCCATGAAATTGATGCCGCCATTGGCGTTGTATGCATTTAGTGCTCCATTACCACCCTTCAAGCTTTCGTAGAAGGGTGGTAACGATCCAGTTGGTGGACTATTTGGTCCATAATTTGAGCGACCATCGCGTCCGCCCATTCCGCCACCAGCTCCACTTCCTCCACTCATACCAGCATTAGAACTTCCACTAGAACCGCCTCCGTTAAAATTTATATTACCACCGCAACTGCTACCTGCACTCTGTTGTGATGAATTTTGTGAACCGCCATTTGACGATCTACCGTGTCCAGCGGCCGCATTCATAATGCCACTAACCCTTCCAGCTAAATTGTCTCTTGTATTACTTTGAAACATAAACATACGACGTATCGCTGTGTTGCGTTTTACTTCACGCTGTTTCTTTTCTTGTTCCTCGCTGAATTCACTCTCTCTCTTTGGAATATGATAATCAATGGGCTGATCTTGTTCAGGCTGTGGCGTAGGTACTTTATCGTTAACTTCTTTGTCTTTTTTGTTTGATTGATGAATTTTCGTCGCTGGCGTTCTCTGAATAACCGAACACCGAACGACTGATTGATGAACTGTTGACGGACTGGGTCTTGTTTCTATTGCTGGCGGTCCAGGTGTTGAAACATTTAACGGTTTCGGTTTAGGTATAATCTCTTTTTCCTTTTCTATAATCGTACGACTGCTGTTTGGCTCCTTTTTTGGAATTTTCTGTCGAATTGTATTCGGTACAGGATATTCCTTACGCTGCGCCTGTGTTAGTACGTGACCGCGACTACCGTATGGAATATCTCCCCCAAGTATCGATGATGTGAAACGGCGAACTGGAGTGCTTGTCTTCAATGATGACTTACTGGTACATGGTGTTTTTTCAGGTGTAGTAGCAGGGGATTTGCAATCACTGGAAAATATGTCTCCAACTGAAAAGACAAAAAGAAGACAATTGTAAGCGGGCATTCTTCGCGGCAAATTATCCATTTTTTAAATTACGAAACTACGCACTTTTTGATTCAATGTAAGAACTAAAATTCATAATTTGTTAAAAGAGCCACCGCATCATGATTAAGGTCTCCTTAGATACAAGTTATATTTTTTTCTAAATTTTTATTGTAAACAATAGTTACCCGCGCTGGTCTACAGTCGTGCCTAAAATGCTTCATTTCGATATTGTGCTCCGAAAAAATTCATCTCGAAATAACCGAAGTGAAGCCGTCGTGCGCAAGTAGCCTTGTTGAAAATTACGTTACTGCATTACGTTGCGCATTTCGACAACGTTGTCTGGTTTGAGATTCGCTCTTAGAAGACCATTTTTCCGAATTTGATAATTTCTTCTAACACCCCCATTTTCACAACATGCCTCATTTCTTCCCTGCTAAATGAAGGGTTGAGCACATGAGCACCTAGTTTTGATGATTTTTGTTCAATTATTGATGTAAATTGTTGCGTAAATGGACCATTTCCAAGTAACGTCGATTGCGTGTCACTATCAAATTTTACATCCACTTATTCTTCCAATATTCATTATTGCCGAAGAAGGAACAATCGATTTGTAACTCGATTCGGCCAAATATCGTTTTTCAATTCTGCTGAGCAAATCATAAAAACCTTGAGATCGCAAGGTTTTTATGATTTGCACGTCAGAATTTTCAGCTTGTTATAAATCGGCAACAGCGACAAATTTTATATTGCGTGGCCGAATCGAGTATTTTCTTTTCCGGCAATCCACGCTTTTAGTGCGGAATCAGCTTACGTCAAAGTATACGAAATTTTATAACGAGATTCATGAGGCGAAGAAAAATGGCATACTTGTCAACTTATGCACTTCACCATAAATTGAGTATACTTTGACATAAGCCGATGTCGTACTGAACGTATGGATAATGAATTATGAATCAATATTAGAGGAATAAAGTGTTGTGCGACCAAATGTTAGATTATTCTGATACGACAATCCGAAATTTCATTCAACAACATCATCGAAAACAAGTAGTGTCTCGGCAAAATTGAATGTTTTTAATTCCTCGGCATCTTTGCAATTCAGCACACCAAAAATGTCAACAGGTTTTTGGTTTGTTTATCATGTTGTTGAAAAATTTTGTTTTATCGTAAATGTAGTGCTATTCGTAGTGCGAAAATTACTCAAATTTTTTAAAAAGTTTTTAATCAAAAAAGTTGAATTAATGTTAGTGACAATTAGATCCCAAATTCTATGAATCAACAAATTGTATCAAAAATTGAAAAGTCATTTGTTGTGTTTGATGATTGCTCATTATTGTACTTTAAATTTTAAAATAGTATTGTGTGGCTATCAGATGTTAATATCTAAAAATAATTTTTAAACAGTTTTTGTAATAAAGAAATAGACCTAACATCGAAGCAACCCGACAGGAATAAGTGAACACATTCCTTAAGGGTTGTACAGGAATCGCATGGGAAATGTCTTTTGTTGTCTACCCTGTCTACCCCCTGCGAAAGTTGATCATATCATGTCAATATGCTCCCTACGAAAGTGATTCATTTCATGAGGGTTCTTTTGGGTTATTTTAATTTGACAGTATTGCTGTGAAAAGTACATTTTGCGAAAATTTCCGTTTACATTCCACTCTTCTTTGATTTAAAACTTTTACATTTTTCATAAAATCTTGGATTTTATTTTCTGCTGAAGAAGTAACTTGTCATATCACATTAGAAAATTTTGAAATTTGGAATGTAAAAATGATGGCCGAATAATGTTACAAAAGCAATAACTGTAACATTAATCATCCATCATCATTTAAACATGATTTTTGCATAAATTTTACATGATTTCTCCAAAAATTTTCCATTGATGTAAAATTTATTTAAATGATGAAAAAATTACGTAAATCATGTTAAAATGATGTAAATGCTTTTTAATTTGAAATGCAAAAATTATGGAAAAGTAATGTAGAAAAATCTATCTTTGTTGCATTAATTATCCATCTTTTTATACATTATCCACAATACATAAATTTTACATGATTCATCGATAATTCCTACATCATTTTTACATTATTTATACATCATTCTTCCATCATTTGTGGCATTTTGCATTTTGAATGTCACTCTGATTTAAAATTTTGTTAAGAGGCACCAGCTCGGACACCAAATGTAAATTCAATGCAAATTGCGCTTCAACACTTCCAAAAATATCCATAAATACGAAGATTCCAGACACGATTAAGCACCAAAAAAAAACTTTGAACTTTACTTCATTAAGTGTTGGTCGCAATTTTTCCATTAATTAACATTTTTAACTGTAAAAAAATATTTTCTATAACCCTTGCAAACATTTCCAGATTTACAAACGCTTCCACTTTTCTATTACTATTAAGCTACTATTTGTGAAAATTTTTTGCAAAAATTCCCTTCCAAAACTTGGTTCTGGTTTTTCGATTCACTGTCTACACACTTTTTATTTATTAAAATTAATTTGGAATCGATATGAAAACAAAGTAAAACCATTTTTTTCTTCTTCTGCTTTGAATAAAACGTTCGAAAATATTGACTGCTAAGTTCGAAATTAGCGCTATGTCAGCTTCCGCTACAGGACAGAATTTATTAAGAATAGCGGGTCTGGTGGGATCCAATGGCTTTGTAGGATTTTTAATTTAGCCATGAAGTCCTCAGTAGTACCCGCTGACTGGAGCTTCGGTGTTATTGCTCCGATCTTTAAGAAGGGCAACCGTAAAGTTTGTAGCAACTACAGAGGGATTTCACTTTTGAGCGTGGTCGGAAAGGTTTATGCTAGTGTGCTAGTAGATCGGGTTAGGGTTATAGTGGAAGAGGTTCTGGGCGAGGCTCAGAGTGGTTTCAGACCTCTGAGAGGGTGTCAGGATCAGATCTTTTGTCTTAGGCAGGCTATAGAAAAGCTCTTTGAGAGGAATATTGATCTGTACTTATGCATCATCGACTTGGAAAAGGCATTTGATCGGGTACCGAGGCAAAAGCTGTTCGAGGTGCTTAGCGAATACGGGATTAATGGAGGTTTATTGGGCGCCATTAAAAGCATCTGGGTCTCAAATGGTGTGGTATGCGTAATATAGTACTCCTTATGTACCTTAGCCTCTATCCACCTACTCCTACATCCTATCCTACCCGTGGTGACACCTGTCATAGTGAGCAACCCACATGAACGATCAGGTAACCAACCCTGGTGTATTAGGTGTATTTGGTGGGTCACTTAGCAGAAGGATGAGGGGGCTGTCTTCGGGTAGTACCTCAACGTCACGTAGAGCGAGGGCCGAAGGCAGTTAGGCGCTATCAAGATGGGATAGTACCTCAGCATGGTGGCGGATGATCTCAACAGCAAGGGACAACGGCAGCATGCAAAGTCCGAGTCAGCAGGACTACCATCACTCACCAACCCGCACCGGCCAGCGTGGTGTTTTAACGGCTAAAACACCCCCGAAGATGAAGAGCACAACCAGGAATAATCGGCCCTCAGTTCCCAGCCGCTCGTTGATCCCTGACTCCGACAACGGTCAGACCAGACGACGAGCAGAGGGTGCTAAGAATCCCTGGGTTACAATAGGTTGTCACACCGGACTATACATTGCCACGTATAACACTCGAACGCTATCATCGAACGAAAAACTTCTCGAAGTGGAGTCGGCACTGGAAAAGATCAAATGGGACATTGTCGGATTGAGCGAAGTCAGGCGACGTGGTGAAGAATGCTTGAAGTTGAAATCAGGAAGCACTTTGTACTACCGTGGAAGCGATAGCCAAACAGCGATGCATGGTGTAGGACTGCTCATCAGCAAACGCTGGTCGAACCGTATAATCCAAAGCAACAGCATCTCCGACAGAGTCATCTATGTGCGGCTGAAGATAAATGCGATGTACAGTTTGAAAGTCATCCAAGCGTACGCACCGACGACGGATCACGACGACGAAGAAATTGAAAGCTTCTATGAAGATGTCTCCAAAGCGATTGAAGAAAACAGAGCTCAATATCAGTTGCTAGTCGGCGATTTCAATGCCAAATTGGGAAAAAGAGAAGACGTTGCAGAAACTTCGATTGGAACGTTTGGTTACTATCAGAGGAACGAACGAGGAGATACTTTGCTGAATTTTCTCCAACAACAAGGAATTTTCGCAATGAACTCATTTTTCTCCGGTAAGGTTCAGAGGAAGTGGACTTGGGCCAGTGCAGACGGCAGAACAAAGAACGAGATCGATTACATCATATCGAACCGCCAATCGATTGTCAAGGATGTTACTGTGCTTAACCGTTTCACAACAGGCAGCGATCATCGAATGGTGCGAGCCAAAGTCGTCTTGAACACACGGACAGAGAGAGAAAAGTTGGTCAAGAAAAAAGTCGTTTTAGACATGGAACGCCTGAAAGAACAAAGCGACGCATTTAAGGAAGCTATGGACAACGAACTGAACGGAACGAATTCACAAACTGCAACGATTGATGAGCTGACAGAAAGAATAGTGACATCAGTGAGAAGCTTCCTGGAAACCAGATGCCGATCTACATGCACTAAAGAGTCGAAGCTCAGCAAGGAAACGCTAGACCTAATAGCAGAAAGACTGGATTTGGTGAAAGGTGGAAAGCGAGACACTGTTGAATACAGAGACAA
Source organism: Pseudolycoriella hygida (assembly GCA_029228625.1). Taxonomy (NCBI): domain Eukaryota; kingdom Metazoa; phylum Arthropoda; class Insecta; order Diptera; family Sciaridae; genus Pseudolycoriella; species Pseudolycoriella hygida. Next base: position 40,245,123 of record CM055406.1, on the reverse strand, counting down.
AACGAAAGCCATCAACAAGAAAATGAAAACCGATCTGCGACAATACAACGTGAAACTGGCCATGAACGCTATCGAAGCAAATGGGAATATGAAAGTATTACGAGCGAAACGGGCGAACGGGTACAGACAAATTTTTAAATTTCGCGATAAGGCGGGCGTCATACAAACAGATCAGGACAAGGTATTGGACATCGCGCGAGAGTTCTATGAGGACCTTTTTACGTCGGTTCGAGCCAAACTACCGGCAGAAAGAGCAAAAGCGAGACCGGTGATAATGAACGGTGGTTCCGAAGATTTGCCGGACATAACGATTAACGAAGTACAGGCTTCGTTAGACGAAATGAAGAACAGAAAAGCTCCAGGTGACGACGACATTCCGATCGAAGCAATCAAAGAAGGCGGACCCACACTGCTCAAAATGACCACGGATCTGTTCAACAAGTGTCTCGAACAAGAGAAAATACCAGAATCATGGGAAAACGCAGTCATCACTTTGCTGCACAAGAAAGGAGACATCACGAAACTGGAAAACTACAGGCCCATCAGTTTGATCTCGCACCTCTACAAACTGTTTAGGAAGGTGATAACGAAACGGATCACAAAGAAGCTAGACTTCTACCAGCCGATCGAACAAGCAGGGTTTCGTTCCGGATTCAGCACAAATGACCACTTGCAAGTGATGAGAAGTCTAATAGAAAAAGGCAACGAATACAAAATCATCATCGCGATATGCTTCATAGACTTCGAAAAAGCGTTCGATTCGGTCGAATTATGGTCGATTTTAGACTCCTTGGACGATTGTCGGATTGACTCGAGATATACCCGGATGATAAAACATAGCTACGAGCACGCAACGTCGTGCGTCAAACTGCATAAAACCACCGATAAATTTCGAATTGGAAGAGGAGTCCGTCAAGGAGATACCATTTCACCGAAATTGTTCACGTCAGCTCTGGAAACGGTTTTTAAAAAGCTTGATTGGAGTGAACTGGGAATCAACATAAATGGGAAGTTTCTGAACAACCTGCGATTCGCCGACGACATTGCCCTGACATCAACGACTCTGGAACAGATTGAAGCGATGCTGTTGCAGCTCAACGAGGAAGCCCAAAAAATCGGTTTGAAGATGAACATGTCGAAAACGAAAGTGATGACAAACATCGATGGTGCTACACCAATCAAGATCGGAGACGAGGAAATTGAAATCGTGAATTCGTACAAGTATCTCGGCCACGTCATGAAGCTCGGTCTCGACAACCAAACGGCGGAAATAAAGAGAAGGATCGGTCTCGGTTGGGCGGCGTTCGGCAAGTTACGGTACATCTTCAAGAGCAACATGAGCAACAGTCTGAAGAGGAAAGTGTTCGATATGTGTGTGCTGCCGGTCCTGACATACGGAGCCGAGACGCTCACGATCACCAAAGCATCAGCGAACAAATTGAGAGTTGCACAGAGGGCAATGGAAAGGGCAATGCTAGGAATCACACTCAGGGACAAAATGACAAATGAGTGGATCCGGCGACAAACAAGAGTCATCGATGTCATGACACGAATAGCGTCGCTCAAGTGGAATTGGGCTGGTCATATTGCCAGAATGACCGACGATCGATGGATATAAAAGGCTAAGGAAGAAGAAGAAGAAGAATTAAAAGCATCTACTCAGGGAGCAAGGCTGCGGTAAGGATAGATGGTGAAATTAGTGAGGCTTTCGAGGTTAATGAGGGCGTTCGTCAGGGTTGTTGTCTCTCTCCTCTTCTATTCACAATTTTCATGGACAAAATCATCAAGCAGGCCAATTTGCAGGGGAATGTGGAAATTGGGGATGTAATTATGAAAATCCTGGCCTATGCGGATGATTTAACCCTATTAGCAGATAATGCCGATGATTTGCAGAGGGGGATTGACTGCCTGAATGTAGCATGTGAGGAGTACGGGATGAAGATAAGCGTCGGCAAAACAAAGGTTATGCACGTTGGCAAATTTAGGAAAGACGTAGTGTGCAGTTTAAATGGGGAGCAGTTGGAACAGGTTTCTGAGTTTAAATATTTAGGAGCCATGTTTTCAGAGGATGGCAAGTTAGTTAGGGAATTTGAGGAAAAGAGGAGAATGGGAAATGCGGTGGCCAGTCAGTTGAGGTCTCATGTGTTTAACAGGAAGGAATTAAGTAGTGGCACAAAGTTAGCTATTCACAGATCAATCTTCAGGCCAACAATTTTATATGGTAGTGAAAGTTGGGTGGACTGCGGATACCTTGTGCATGACTTGGAGGTTTCAGATATGAGGGTTCTTAGGAGAATAGCAAAAGTGAATCGGAGGGAACAGTGGGACAATCATATCAGGAACGACGACATCAGAGAAAATTTAGGGGTTAGGTCAGTGGAGGAGGCGGCAAGGGTTAGTCGTCTGAGATGGTACGGGCACGTTCAAAGGAGGGGTAATAGTAGGCTCCCAAAGAGGATATTGAATGCACAGGTCCCGGGTGTACGTCCTAGGGGTAGGCCAAGGAGAAGGTTCATAGACTCAATTAAATCAGATTTAGAAGTTAGGGGGCTTTCACTGGGCGAGCAAACCATCTCCTTGGCAGAGGATAGAAGGGTATGGAGGGGGGTGGTCAATGACCACCGGGTTGCGGCTTAAAGACCCCACACCGGAAGGTATAAGCGGTCTATAAAGTTTGATGATGATGATGATGATGATGATGATGTCAGCTTCCGCAAATGACAGCGCGGGTAGCATGCCTTTCAAAATTTGAATCAATTTCGAGTATAAGACGGTTACAGTCTCAGATATCTTCGAAAATTTCGCTAAACAGTATAGATGGCAACAGTCATGGTGTTGTGTCTAAACTAAATGGTATGGTGTCCGAGCTTTTAGGTAATTCGCTCTTAAGGTGTTGCGGAAAGAGCTTCATGGAAAAATTAATCGGACAATACATCCAAATAAGACCTACGTTCATTTTCAGATTTTAAATTTTACTTATTTTGGCTGGAGTTAACAATACCCGTTCCCGTATCACATTTCTACATGATTTTACAGCCATCAGAAAAACATTTTAATGCGATGATTTGATTTCAATCCTATTCATTCTACATGAGATAAAATCAAGGCTGCTCTTAAATGACAACACTCTGTAGGGTAAGGGAGTTCTCTAGCAACTTCTAACGTGAGTGTATTTGATTCAGATTTAGCCCAAAATGCGTGAAGAGGGAGACTGTTTTGGTGTTTCTTAAACTGGCTTTTCCTGACGAGGAGAGGACGTTAGCATACATTTACGTAGACTATTAAATACACATTATGGGTGGCCACTGCAAGGATTGCTCACACAAAATCTTTTACACTCATTTCCTCATATCCATATCTTTAGATCCGTATGAAGAACGAAGTGCTTCGAAAAGTAGTCTATATCCCTGTGACAATGGTGATCACTTTTTGATGACTTTTAAAGGAATCAGTTTGATGCTCTCGAAAAATTGTATGAAAATGGTCACTTTTTGATGACTTTTAAAGTAATCAATTTGATGAGTATCGTAAACTGACGCAACGGGATAGCGTTTATTATGACGTTTGTAATTTCGACCCGGTAGTTGGTTTCTTTTTTGTTTCGAGGTGTAAGCCAAAAATAATATGCAATATGTCCGTCTGTCTGTTCGTGTCTGAAAAATCGAGTAAAACTTGCAGATTTTCAAACAACTTAATCGAAAATTAGGATTTAATCCGGGCATTGCTTTTTTCAAATGTTTTTTGACAAATTTGAAATTTTGTTTCTTAATTTGTTTTCAAATTGTGGGTGTTCAAAACACCCTGTTTTACTCAATTGCTTCGAGTTTTTCAATATTGCCCTTTTGGCAATTCCCAAATTCTCAATACAAAGCAATATTCCAAACATCTGTTCTGTTTGCCACATCTATTCTGATGCGTACGGGTCACCTGCATATATTTGATTTAAGAAAACGTTTAGCCTGGAAAAAGCCTCAGAAATTATTAGACAGGGTGATAACTGCGAAAGTGTCTGTATGACACCGTCCTGACCCTTTGCTCAAATTTTCACAGCATACTAGTGCTGCTTCTACTACTAGTGCTTCTACACAGCCTTCAACTACAGGCGTGTATACCGAAGGACACGAACTTTTTTAAATGTCAATGTATTATCACATAGCCCATAGTTTAGTTACACACTCTCTAATAGACCCATGAGAGCCATTTGTGTACGTACAAGCTTTAATTGGCTTACGTACGTGCATGAGTGCTTTTCCGTCATTTCGTCGAATCAGTTAATCGATTTAATGATTGCAGTCTATTGGAGACCCCAAAATAAAATTTGCATTACATTTTTATTAAAAATTATGCATGAATTTGACTCTCGTGCAGTTGATAAAAATCGAATTTTAAACTGTTTTGACTGTTCTAACACAACACAGGACTAATTAAAATATCAGAGATAGTTCTAAAGCACCACAATTTTTTGTATGAATTTACACCTGTTAAGTGGAGTTCTTCCATTCACTACGCTCTCAAAAAGCCATTTTAAAAAATTTGTTATTCTATCGTCTGCATTTCATAATACGAATGCATAACTCTTTACTTAGTCACCTGCCTCTACTATCAATATTCAATCCTTTTCTTAATGAACACGTAATACGTGTCAGTAATGCAGGATAGAAAAACATTTTTTTATCTATCTATATCTCTTCATGTTTGAGGGTCTCGAAGCCGTGTAGTGGTTTCAGTTTGTTAGAATTTTTTATTAATTTCAGCAACTATCATGCACATTTCATTGCGGCGGGAAAGGTAAAAGTTACTGCTTTACGAGAGCTTTTGAAAAATTGACTTATAAAAGTTGCCGTGACGACAAACGTCGAATTATAATCTTCAATTTGTCGCTCTCATGATAAAGTGGCACTGCGATATTCGTGATATTCGCTTTTATTGGGATGCGTCACTTTGTCATGAGGGCGACGAATTGTAATAAACCTTGCAGACACTAACACAGTTAAAGATTCTTACGTTATTAGGTTGTAAGCCACATACATTTGCTCAGAGACTTATTATGGCGCCTTGGCCAATAAAAATGTGAGCAAATGTCATCATCAAAAAAAATTTCTCCATATGACAGTTTCTTTCATCAGAGATATTATGTGGGGAACCCAGCCACCATATCATGTCTCTGCATTTGCTATTTCAGTTTTCAATTTGACATTTGCGCGAAAAAAACGTGACAGCAAATTATGTGGCTTTAACAAACCTTACGACGTAAGTCTCTTCAATAATAAGCGAAACGGTAGAAGTTTCGAAATTCAAACCCTTTGTGCTAACTTGTAGATCGATTCATTTGTGTCCTTTGTGTCTCTACCGACTGTACGGGTTTTACGCGGCATGATGATCAAAAATGTCGGAAACTGTTCGAAGCTCTCTCTTTGAATTTGTCCGTTCATTCGATGTTTACCGCAACGTAAACAGTCTGCAAAACTTTCATTGCTGTGAACTAGAGAAAAAGTGCTACTGTGTCAGTGAACGTCATCTAACAAATTTGAGAAAATGTTACAAATTTCTAGATTGGCGGGGTGAATATACAACACCGCATTAGAAACACAATAATTTAAAGAGAACATGGCCATCACATCAAGAATTTGCATAATGATTTCAAAGCCAGTTGACATTTTTTTCGAAAAGTAAGAAGGTTAGAAGAGAACTGAGACTTTAGAGTGCGTCAGACAGACAGACTACATTCTTTTAAAGACCTACTGATCTAAAAATCAATCGAGAGGTTCTACAGAAAAAATGGACCTCCTTTCCAGCCCATTTTTTATTTTATTTATTTTTTCTATATATAACCCACGCAGGAGTTGCCTTGTAGTCTTCAAGCAAGTCATTTCATCGTCGATCTTTCACTTTGCTCCTCTTGAATTCTTCCGACTTTAATTGTAAACCAACGATAACACAATTTTCTCAATCGAACCCATGGTCTTAACTTACGGCATTTTAGGAATCATTTCCAGTTCGTCACGAACTGTAGATAAATCGTGTTTTTACATTTCCACACATTCAAATGTTAATTAAGGATTATAAGAAAAAAAAATTCCATCGGAGGATGATAAAGAAACGAAAGTGCATATGATGCATGTATCTACACTCCTAGCACAGAAACCGCTTATCGATGTGTATAACATAATGAAGATTTTTTTTGTATTGTGATGTTGTGTATATAAATTCGATGACCACAATTCTGTGTATAAATCGTGAATCTTAATATTCCTCATCCATAGCGAACCGGTTTCTCGTTAACTTAAACTTGCAATGCAACTCTTCTGCAGGGATTGTTTTTTTTTTCTTTGGTTTTAAATGCATAGCTTTGTTTGGCTGTTCGTTTTTATTTTCTATTTATTTTTGTGAGGCGCAACTCAAGTTTTTATATTCTTTTTATTTTATTTTTTTCTTTTAATTTTTTTTTCCTTCGAAAGCTGATGGTCTCGAATAGCTGTATAGATCGTAATAAAAGGTACGTACATTAAAACAGAAGAAATTTATGAGCTAAGTCCAATGGAATTTTGAAGTGAAAAAAACGGGTTTGCTTGATGATCCCGTTGATTCGACGAGCTTTTTTAAAGCAATGGAGCATTTAGCGAAGACAGACACATAATATTTTCTTATAACACACGAGTTCATTAAGACGAGCCCTAGACAATTTTGATAACATTCTAGTACGTTAAGCATAGTAGCTAAATTTCAAAATTCCTTAGATATTTCATAAACGGTTAATTAAGGGGTAATTGTAGAATCTGCGACTGAGATTTTCAATCACGCAGAATTTCGTACATACGAAAAAATATTATTGGCTGATGTCCCGTAGTATGAAACAATGACAATGAATCCACATCGCCTGTGTATTACACACTTTTGCGAGGTGAATCAGTTGGAATTGTTTGATTTCGGAATTCGTACAGGTGGTATTTGTGAAAATGCTATGGCCAGCTCGTCGGTAATCACCTCAGACATAAGGATGGGTGGGCCAGTTTGCTTCAGTTAATGGATCTTTTATCTGAATGAATTAAGGTGGTGTGGAGGTCTTAACAATTATTTGCATGTGGATGAATTGATTCAACATCAATCGTAGATTGAATAAATAAATCTTGAGGCAAAAACTAGTGTGAAAGGTCTGGGCATGCCTGAGTCTCTGCTTTGGCATAACGTTTTTTTCTAGATATATCGGATAAATCTTATCCGATTTTCAAAACCATTTTTTTCCTGAAAGATAATTGAATAAATGACGAGTTTGAATTCGGGCAAAGTCGGTTAAGAACTTTCGAAGTTATGGTCGAAAAAGTGGTCAAAAACGGGGTTTTTCGCGTTTTTCGGAGGTTGTTGAAACTTTTCGCCGTATATCTCTGCGAAATTAGAACGGAAATCGCTCTTGAAGGTTTTAAATAAAAGATTTGAACGACAGAAAATCACGGAAATTAAATTAGTGAATATCTGTAGAGTGGTTCGGGCTGTTGAGTCCTTAGTGCTGGTCCTGCTCAGGTTACGTGACCATAAACGATATTTGGTGGTTTTTTGTGAATATTTCTTTATTCTGTTCAGTGTGGTAGAGAAAAAAGTAGCGAACGTTTCTGTCCATGGAAGTATTGGTCGGAGGCCTCTCCTAGGTCGATTCGAAATGAAAAAAATTGTTTTCAGACTTAGGGCTTTTTTATGGATATGGAGAGCTTTATCGCCGTTGCTTCAGACGGGTTTTCCCATATTGCCCTTTCGGCAATTTCCAATCAAATTTAATGTGGACGTAATTGCATATACTTAAGAGTTAAGGCAACATTTACTAAAGAACGTACGAGTCTTTTTTCAACATCTATTCTGTCTGCCATATCTATTCGTATGCGTACGGATCCCTTGCATATGTTTTTTATTCAAATTTCCCCTGAATTGATTCAAACTGTTCGTAAGTTTTCTATCTCCAAAGGTAATTCAAGTTAATGCGATAGCAAGAGTCTGTCTGTTATATTGCTATATTTTCTATTTTGCTAGACCCGTACGAAGATCGTAGTAAGTCACGACCTTTGTAACCCGTGTGTTTGGTGTTTTTTTCGTTTTGGGAAGAAAGCTGCAAAAAAGAGTGACCGAAGAAATGTTCAAAATTTTTCCTGTTTCGTCACCCATGAAACTACGGCTTGAACTAATTTTATGTGAAAGTGGATAGTAGGGCCGAGCTGGTAATGAATTCTTAAGTTGATCCTCGTGCTACTTCCCCCACTCCTCCTTCCAGAAGTTTCCGGTGCAGGCATTACTTTGAATATTTATTGAGCGGAAACCCTTTAACCGATTTCTGAGATGTGGTGCTCTAATGAAAGGCGAAAGTCCGAAGTTTTTTTAACAGTACTATGATTTTCCATTTTCCTAACAGTTTTTCTTGTTTTTCCGAAATAAGTATTTGTTTTACCTTCTTTAAACTCAAAAAACTTTTAAAGTTTTATTTTTAGAAGAAAGTTTTCTTCTAGAGATTGTTCTACATTCAATTCTCCACAAAGTTGCAGAAGACGCGGATTTTTGTCTTGTGAAGAGAGTGCTTTTACTCGCACTTACTTTTAAGAACTGACTTGTGCATATCTCAAACGCGCCACAAATCCAGAACAACATAAAAAAAACTTGATGAAAGAAGCTACCGTTCCAGAGTTCTGCTTCAGGAAACTTTTCTCGAAATTAGCACGGAAAACGCTCCTCAAGGTTTTTCCGAGATATCACAAAAAGAAAATTAGTGAGAATCAGTTGAGCGGTTCGGGCTTAGTGTAGGCCCAACTCACGCTACGCGACCCTACCCTACACGATATTTGGTGGTTCTTATCAATCTTCACTTAATGATGAGGCTTTTTGTGCATTGTTGTGAACGAAAAAAGAGGCAAACTACTTTGTCCATGCAAGTAGGGGTCCTAGATAGGTCCTAAGGTCGGCCCCAGCACAAAAAAATATTTTTTGCTTTTTTGTTATAGATGTATGGGTCGGAGGCATTTTTTCAGAGCTCTTAAATCGGCCCTAATACGAAACATTTATTTGAAATTGTTTGCTTAGATTTTGGTGGTTTTGAAGAGGTTTTCACAACGTGTCTACGGACGTGTTTTTCAATATTGCTCTTTCGACAATTTCCAATACAACTTAATGTGGACGTAATTTCATATAACTCAAGAGAGCGGCGGTTTCGGCTGAACAATTTTTTCGGCGGAGGCTTCGGCTTGGCCGGCCGGCGCAGGGGTCTAAGTGCGTCTTAGACATGCTATTTGTTTTGCATTCAAAACGCACTTGTAACTAAGATGTTTTTAGTTATATTGCAGCATAATGCAATTTACAAAAAAATAGACAAAGTCCCTTTTACAACTCGCAGGTAAAGGTGGTTGTCTTATGCATTTAATTTATATATGGGGTTGTAAACCAGAGTTTAGGGGATTTTTAATTTTATGAAAGTTGTGTAACAACTGATAAAAATACAATTGAAGATTATATTAAAGGGAGAGAACCATAAGAAAAGGTGCACATCCTATTGACCTTTTACCTCTCTTTTCACATAATCACTTGTATTTTGTTCTTGTAAAACTTGCACTTTTGGTTCAAATAGCAAGCTAAAACGGAACATTTCACAATCTAATGACTCTCTTCCTGCAATAAATTTTTAGGATTTTTTTTTTTTGTATTTTTTTACCAGAGACTGCTTCGAGAAGAATTATGGGACAATGAGGTTATTTGATTATCAAGTTCAAACAAGTGTGCCTGGACAAATTTAAGAAGAGTTGGCACACTTTCAGATAGAAGACACATCTTGATCTTTCGTTCAAAAGTTCCAGTCGATGTTATGGGGCCCGTCGCCCGCGGCAAGCACGCTGTCGAATACAAATGAAGTCGCGTTACGCTTTCATTTCTTTGCAGATTACTAACGTTACATTGAGAACTGTTAACAAAAAAATCTATAGATCCCATAGATCGATACCAGTGAGAGGATTCAGCGATGGCTAGCGAAAAAAAAAACGCATTTTCGCTGTAAATTTTGACGTGTGACATTTCCCCTTTTGGAATATGTGTTTTCTTTTGTTCTTTTGACATTTTTACAAATGTAAAGGGATGTTGCAGTATTTTTGTCTACTGGATGTTAGGAGCAGCAGCTGTCAAATAATATTCACTCTCTCTTTATTGATCTATTGCCAAAATTATAATATTCAAACTGTTCAATGTGTGTTACGCGAAAAACAATAGACTTCAAATCAACTGAAGTAACAGTATCAATACAGTACCGCAATACAGAATTTTTTTATTAGAATTACTACAATGTTTCCAGCTGCAGCGTGAACTGTGTCTGTAACATTCGATTATTGATTTAGCTTGGTTGCCGAATTTCATTAATTTTAAGAATATTTTATGTAAACGAATTTTTTGACTGCTAAAACTAATAAAAGAAAAAAAAATAAAAGTTCCAAGGAAGATCAATCTTTTGACTTTTACGTTTCGCTGTGTCAGAACGTTCATTATTAGTCTGAGTAATAAGCCATAAAATGAAACTGAAAAGGTAAGTGCGTTTCCTCAACCTGTTTTTTCGTACAGAAGGTAGCCAAGTTACAAACCCTAGTTGCCTCAACTGGAGACTATAGGTCTCACTATTGAATTTTAATTTTATTAATTATTACAGAGGAGCTTTGTTTGTTTGTTGTTTGTAGGATTTGTTTTGTTTACATACGGTATACCTATGCCAGTTTTCTATCCAAAAATGCCAAAAAACGATTTAAATAAAGGGCGTGCCATAAAAATCCTAGATAATGACGATCAAGATAATGGCGCCAGTGAATGCGACGAGGATTTTGATGAAAGAAGTGATTCGGAAGAAGAACATATCTCTGAAGCTTCCGTAGACGACGACGAATTGTCTTTCAAATCTGACGTTGGCCGTCTAAAACGTAAAATTGTTGTTAAACGTCGAAATGTGAAAAATCAGAAATGTAAAGTTTTAAACAATCGCAAAAGAAACATCTAGCGAAAGAAACTTTTAGATAAAGTTCAAAGACGTCCGAAACCTAAAACTGCTGTTCCAAATACAGCGAGTAATTTTTTCACCAGCAAAGATGGCACAAAGTGGTACAAACTACCCATTCAAGAAAGTTCAAAAGCGTTTTCTGACACTTCAAGTGAGAACTCGTAAGACAAACTTACAATTCCAGAGAACATTGAAGCCGACACCCCGATGGATTTTTTTTCACCTATATTTATCTGATTGCCGATATAGTGAAATGGACCAATATGACAGCTTTGAGATTCTACGAGTCGCATCAAGATTGGAAATTGGTTGATAACGTTGAGTTACAAGCATTTCTCGGACTTCTCATTACAGCTGGCCACATAAAGTCTTGCAATGTAAGCTACAGAACCTTTTGACATCCCTTTTATGGATCTACAATTTTCAAAGCGACTATGGGAATGACACGATTTAAGCTATTGCTTCGATTTATACGATTTAATGACAAATATAGCCAATAATTAAAATAATCCAATCATTTCTCACTGGCAGGCAGTTCTATGTTAGCGTCTTTGGTGCAAATTCAGAGAAATTCCCTATCCCAGCAGGGCTTCCTCAGGGGAGTGTCCTGAGCCCGGGCTTGTTCAGTTTGTTCACAGCCATCTTGAATACCCCACGAAATTGTGAAGTAGCTCAATTTGCGGATGACACCGGTATTCTGAGTAGTGGGAAAAAACCCGAGAGGATAATCAGAACCCTTGAGCGCTCGTTCAAAAATATAGCAAAGTTTTTAGTCCAAATGGAGAATTAAGATTAACGAGCAGAAAACCAGTGCGATATTTTTCTCCAAATGGCATGGCTCAAGATTTTTACCGAATCGTGGAGTCTTTTTAATGGGAGCGCTTATTCTTGGTCTAGCTTCGTCAAGTATCTGGGTGTATTGCTCGACTAACATTTGGAGAGCATGCGAAATTTCCTCGAAACAGGGCGTTAAAGTGTTTGAGGTCGTCATATCCGCTGATTAAGAAAAAATCGATGTTAAGTCTTGGTAACAAGATGCTGGTTTTTAAAAGCGTATTCCGTCCGGTACTATTGTATGCGGCACCTGTAAGTTGGGATGTGCAATCAGTCACATAAGAGGACTACAGATTACTCAAAACAAGTGTTTGAAAATGGTATCGAGCAGGCCATTCTATTACAACACAAAAAAGATACACAATGAGACACGCGTGTCTTATGTTAAGGATTTGATCCAAGTCGAAACTGAAAAGTTTATTAACGGTTGTCTCTTTTTCTCCAACCCTCTCATCTCCAGTCTGCCTAACTAAAATTTTGCTCCCTCTCCTTTCCGCTTTCCTAGTCTCACTTAGTGACAAAATAATATTATTATACTCTTTTGTCTTATACTCCTTCTAATAAACGTCGTAATCTAATCATTCATAATGAATTATTGCCGGAGAAAGAAGGGTGGATTTGTAACTCGATTCGGCCACGCAACATAAACTTGTCGATGATGTTGTCGAATGCTAGTGAAACTTAAAAAACGATAGGATAAATGCACAAGTTATCGGCCATGTAGTAGTCTCCGACCAAACCAAAGTTTCACTAAAAATCGGCCACTTTTTGCATTGAAATATGGCCGTAGGGCCGGTTATTGTTGCTGGCCGGAGACTACTACATGGCCGATGACAGGTGCTTTTACCCTATCTATAAAATGTAGACAAAATTACAAAACAGCAACAAAATCGATTATATGATAGTAAGTGATCCCGGTTCGTAGCTATAAATCAAGAGTTACAAAATGTGAACTACCTAAACAACAAAATATTTATTTAACTTTACACTTGTCTAGTTTAGAAATGCCGACTCCAGACTGCCTAATAGGTCTGAAGAACTCAGGGAGATAATCCGATACGTTTCAGATTAGTGACACATTGAGTTCCTCAGAGTAAGTGTCCATTCTCCTGCAACACTTTTTTCTCAAGAGTTGAAATGGATAAGAGAATATTGTGTATTAGTCATTCAATTTAATTAGCAGACAAACACTAACAATACCAACAACAGAGTATCTGTGCGTATGAATACATTATCAACAGCAAATATAATTAAATTGTTTTTCATTTTATTTGAAGTTTTTTTTTGACACGGTTGAAAATGAACGGTTCGAATAGAACAAAAAAATTGTTATATTTCCATTGGAGTGCTATTTGAAATGAAAATCAAATAATTGCGGAGATGTATGCATGGTTGAGTAAATCCTAAACACAACTTGCTATAAGAATGTGAAATATCTATCCAGACACGGCGATACCGTTTATTTTATTAATGTATTGTATATTTACAATAAAATAATGACACATCGATTGCTGCTAAAGGTAAATAATAGCAGATTATTCAGATATAATGTGTGTATATGTATGTACCAGCCATTAGTCAATGTGTTAGTTGACATTGATATGGCAGGTAATATTAAAATCACGTAGCTGACTTGAATAAAAAAAACTTCATTTTACGCACAACACATCCATTGCGCAATCTGATTAGCAGAAGTTGATATTTACCGGGTGTCACTTCATAAAAAGTTGAGTACTGATGCGTCTCTTTCGGACAGTGGTTTTAAACAATTTCACTTGTTGCGAAATTAAATTGTCTCAAAATAGTCGCACCGTTGATTTGAGCCAATTTGCTAATTACTCGTACGGACAACATGTCTCACCTATCTCGGTAAAAAAATAGTTCAACATTCTCCCATGTATACTCAATATGTAGTATTCCAAATCCACTGATAAGTACAATACTTATAAAATTCACATTGGGGCCGTTCACAAATGTCGTCACGCTTGCTATAAAAAATGGTATCCAT
>CM055406.1:40100089-40230779 GCA_029228625.1 Pseudolycoriella hygida | reverse complement strand
TATGGAAGAAACTTTTTTGGATTTGAGTTCTTGGACTTGGCTAGGGCACTACAAACGAATGTCTGCTAGGGCCGTACGATGTTTTTGTACATACCTCAAGTAAATCTTTTCTGATTTTCATTTTTTTTTGTTTGAAAGAAGAAGACAATATATGGAAGATTTTTTTTGAATTTGAGTGTTTTTTGTACGCAACTCGAGCCAATCTTTTCTCATTTTCATAAATTTTTTTTTGTTTGGAAGATCTGAGCACGGCCGAGAATTTATGGAAGAACTTCTTTTGAATTTGAGTCCTTGGACTTAGCTAGGGCACTAAAAACGAGTTTCTGCTAGGGCCCTACGTGTTTTTCGTACATAACTCGAGCAAATCTTTTCTGGTTTTCATAATTTTTTTTTTGTTGAAAGATCTGAGCATGCCTGACGATTTATGGAAGAATTTTTTTTTAATTGAGCTTTTGGACTCAGCCAGGGCCCAAAACTGAATCTCTACTATTGTCCAACGTGTTTTTTTTTTGCGTAAATTGGTTAGATAACTAAACTGAAAGAAAAACAAAAAATTGATTAAGGGATTGAATTTGAAAAAATCGGTTGAAAACTTTCGAAATTATGGTCGAAAAAGTTGTCATAAACCTGGCTTTTTGAAGTTTTGTGGAAGTTTTTCACTCATATCTCTGCGAAATTAGAACGGAAATCACTATCTAATTCTTCTTTCTTTTTAAATTTTAGGCTTGATTTGGAGAGGTTTTTGCCCCGTTGCTTCGGAAGGGTATTCCAATATTGCCCTTTCGGCCATTTCCAGTCCAATTTAATAAGAACGTAATTGAGTTATGCCATTATTTACTTAGATACGTTCGAGCCTTTTTGTAATATATATTCTGTTTGCCACATCCGTTCTGATACGTACGGGTCCCTTCCATATGTTTTGACTTGCATCGACATTGATTTTCATAGCTTCTTCCCTTGAATAATAAAAGTTATTTTGGGTAAAGTGAGCTTTCCCTAAATTTTGTAACAATGCAGGGGGACTGAGTCCGTGTTACGAAAGTGATTTTCATACACTAAATACATTGATACTGAGCTATGCTTGCGTTACCCTTGGGAAGATAGGAGGAGGGAGTAAAAGGGCAAAAATTGTGTAACATAATTTAGGGATAGCCCCTAGGACCGCCTGGTTTTGGATTTTGTATCAAGTTACGGAAAACAAAAAACCAGTAATCATGCGCTGTTCGTCCCACAATTTTCACATACATAGACATAAAAGGAACTATCAATAATAATGTATAGAGTGGGTTTACGTAACCATCAGCTGAAGCAAAAATGAAAATACGTAATTTGTGTATAATTTACACATCGCACACGAACACATACACAATTCACGCTGTTTTGTTCTGCTCAAAATACGTAATCCACCTAAATTTTACGTACGTAATTACGTAATCCACATACATTTTACGTTATTTACCAACACTATGAAACATTTCGCATTTCATTTTTGCTTCAATTTGTGTTAGTTTTTTGTCCATAAATTACGTAACGTAAAAATTGACATTTTTTCTGATTTTTGGACCCGTACGAGTCCCATGTGTTTACCACTACGTTTGTAACCAGTCGAATCGAGGGAAGAAGAGGGGGGAGCATCGATCTTGGTCCTTATGCAAAATCAGCAATAAAAGAAATGTCTGTTCGTCCGTCCGCAAACACGATAACTCGAGTAAAACTTAACCGATTTTCATTTTTTTCCCCGAAAGATAATTTAATAAATGATAACGAATTTGAATTTGGGCAAAACCGGTCAAAAACTTTGGAAGTTATAATCGAGAAAGTGGTCAAAAACGGGGTTTTTTGAAGGTTGGTGAAACGTTTCGGCTTATATCTTTGCGAAATTAGAGTAAAAATCGCTGTTGAAGGTTTTAAATAAAAGATTTGAATATTTGGTGGTTTTTCGTGAATATTTCTTAAATGATAAGATAATTTGTTCAGTGTTGTTGAGAAAAAAACTGCGAACACTTTAGTCCATGGAAGTATGAGTCAGAGGCCTCTACTAAGTGCTCTAGGTCGATTCGAAGATCGGCTCTAGTAACATACAAAAAAAATTTGTTTTGTGAAGAACATTTTTTTGTTTTTTTTTTCGAACTTTGTGCAATTTCCAATCCAATTTGTGCATTTTATTTCATACACTTAAGAGTCACCTCTTTCCCTAATGAATCAGAGAAATGATAATTTGGTACACCAGTGGCGAGATAGAACGCTTATGTGAATGACAGCTGGGTCCCATGGGAGAGAATTATGTAAAAAATTGGGCTGGTTCTCTCCTTTCACATAAGCGTTCTACCTCGCCGCTGGTGTATAACCTTATCATTTCTCTGTAATGAGTTAATTTTTGTGTTCCGACATTGTATGATAACATAGATTTGAGGTAAAACAGTGTGTAGGTCGATATGATAGTTTTTGGTGTTGTCAATCAGAAATTCGCATCTGGTACTCTTACAAATTGTTTAGAACAAGGTGTGAACACTTATTAAGAAAATTTAAAGTTCAGTCTCTTTCTCGGTATGTAGATGGACACACCTGTCGACAAATCAGCTCAAAAAAATGAAAGTGATAGAATCAATTTTTTTCTTTCACTGTTCTTTTGCTATTGTTTTATTTAATTATTTGGCAATCGTTTTTCACAAAATAATCGGTGATAATAATATAACTATCTTGTGTGGAATTTTTAAAAATATTTTTTATTGCAAATGGACGCCTGTCAAAAGTGCACGTAGACGCGTTCGCTGTTCTGTTTTATCTTTGTCGCTACAAAGTGTACACCGCCGACGAGAAGGACCTTTTATTGGGAAATATGTACACAAACGTTGACCAAACGGACCTCATATGGCACTGCATATCCTTTGAAATTGTATGGCCGTCCGAGAATCTTGTTAGCTGCCGTGCTAGTCTCATATGAAAAGGTAAGCTGATTACATTTTTTTATCGGGTTGCATCAAACAAAAGATAAATCTTTTTTCTTCGGTATCAAAATGAACCTAAACTATTTTTGTCCCCAATCCGACCGATGTTGCCGAAGATATAAACGTTTGAAATTCGTTCGAAAAATTCTCAAACTTTAAACGGTGATATTGTCAAAATACTGATCTGATCGGCAAAAAATATTTAAACTTTATTTGACTCAAATCCGTCTCAGTCGAAAATAATTATTTTTCTCGAAATGACGATTTTGAGGTTAAGTATCGATTTGACGTGTTGTATAC
The DNA here is from genome assembly GCA_029228625.1 of Pseudolycoriella hygida. NCBI lineage: Eukaryota > Metazoa > Arthropoda > Insecta > Diptera > Sciaridae > Pseudolycoriella > Pseudolycoriella hygida. The sequence continues at coordinate 40,227,531 of CM055406.1, read as the reverse complement.
ACATGGCATTCAAATTGTTAAATATTCTACCTGTAGAGTCAGCGCAGCGCCACCTCTTATCATTTCTCTGATTTTTTCATGAAGTTCGGTAAGTTTTTTTGAATAAGAGCGCACAGTACCGCAAGCGTAGATTTCTTTTCTCAGTAAGTTCTCGGTGGCAGAAACGCTTGTGAAAAAGTTATCCAAAATTAGAATTGATCCGGGTCGAATTCTATCAGCAAATTTCAAGACGACTCGTTCTCCTAATGTTGGATTTCGAACGATTTCTTCCTTTCCGGTAGAAACACTGGATCCAATAATAAATCCTGTCGTGGAGTCGGCTAAGCACAATACCCTGTAGCCTCTTTTTATTGACTTTTTCGGCATGTATAGGTTGTGATTTTAACCTAAAAGATTGTCGAATCCAAAGCTCAAAAAGCTCAAAGGGACTGTCCATAAATGACGTCCAGTATTCAGTGTTGCCCTACAAATTTCAATCGTCTATTGCTCGAAAAGTATATACTTTTGATATGTCAAATGTATGTCCGACCCCTCTTATGTCGGCCATACATGTGACATATGAAAAGTGCACACTTTTCGAGCAATCGATGATTGAAATTTGTATGGCAACACTGAAAATTGGACGTCATTTATGGACAGTCCCAAAACTCATTTCTTTACCTGCTAAATTGCAGATTACTATATGATAAAATACAGATTTAATATGGAGAATTTACTGACAGTGTTTATTTTCCACTAATGTGTTGTCTAAATACTATTACTATACTTTTTTTTACACAAAGTACTTAAAACGTTTAGTTTTATTCCAAAATAAATTAGTTTTGTTGAAGAGGATGCAGTGAGTTATTTGCATTGTTGATAATTTCTCCGAACAAAATCTGCAGTTTATCATATCACTTATCACTTAAGGCGCGTGGCGCGTACTCTTTCGATACTGTTAAAGACTTTAGAAATGAAACACAAGGCTCTATTCAAGTAAGTTTTCTATTAAGCATATAAGTTGTACAAACTAAAAGTAAGATGTGTACACTTTGTCGTTCGAAAGCCGAGTGAATTGGCTGAAGTTCTACTACGCCTTGTATAGCAGAACAAAATTGACAGAATGGCGCTGTTCAAAATTTGATTGACAAACGTCACTAACTTCACTGCTAACAAACAAATGTCAAACGGGTTGCGAAATTTGAGGTTATGGTTTCAATAAGTATGATATGGAAGTGTCATACCCCCTCAATGTGGTGTTGTGAAATGTTTGCTATACGCTGGTAGATGTCGTTGTGTTGTTGATGTGTTTATTTGCAGTGCAGTGGTGTAGTTGAATGTTTTTGTATAATTTGATGTGATGCTACAGTGTAGTGAAGTATGTGTCCGAGCCTCCCCTTATTTGTGAAATTTATTGAACTGCTTTTTCAATATTGGCTTTTGAGTTTTCAATACCTTTTTAGTGAGGAAGTTATCACTAATTCAGAGAAATTTCATTGCATTCATCTTCACCCCTTGCAACGAACGTAGGCTTTAGAGAAAAAAGTATCTACGACTATGTTTTGGTTAGATTTTTGAGGATCTTCCAGGTTCGAAATACTACAAATGAGATGGATTCAGAGCAGAGATGCGGTCTGGTAACCGTTGGACATTCAATGTCCAATTTTTCTTATCATCAAATCATTTTTCTTGTTCAAATTCTCATTCTTTTCACCGAATTATTATTACCTAAGCACTGAATGCTTATTTTATGAATAGAATTTGTTACCTGTAAAGTGTCACAGGGTACACATTTACATAGAACAAAGGGCCTTTTTACTGTCAATAGGTCCAAAACATATGTGTAATAATTGTAATAATATAATGTAGAGCAAACAAACCAAATCTAAATACACAGGTGGTTATGAAAGAAAAAAACTAATTTGTATGTTAGGTGTACGAACTCTTTTCATGATAACGCCGATCGTAATTTCTCAAATTTATTATAATAACAAAAAAATGTGTGATTGTTGTCACCATTCATTGATATTGTTGCCATTATGTGTTAATACAAAAAAGTGTTTCCGACTGTATTATGGTAAAGGTATGCGAAAAAAAGGCCCAACTCTATGGATCTTTGCAAACAATGGAAAACTACGCATCGTTGCCGAAAACAAAAAAAACTCATCTGCATTACACTGAACATTGTGCTGTTCCCGTCGTCATACATTCAAATGTTTTATGTTAATTTTTTTTAGAAATGTATGTAATTCAATTACTTGGTGTTACGAAATGAATGGAGGACGGTTGTGTTAGTGATTTTTTAATTAAATGTCAAGTTGTCAAGTGAATAAATTGTTATGTGATGTCTTCATCAACTTGTTCAGATGAATGTCAGTCCTGCGTCCTTGGGTGTCCTAAGAGGCGCTATAAACCCTTACGGTTTCTGGTACAACGTTTTAGCTGCAGTAGTTTATGAAACATTTAGAGTGTGATGTGGGTTCCCTCGTTATACCTGATGACTTGCCTACGGGTCATCGGGGAAACGGAAGTAGGTTGGGCGTTTACTTAACCTCCAAACACCGGAAAAAAATGGCCGGTTATGAACTCAACAACACAGCCTCGGATCGGACAGGATAAACGGCAACGACTCAAGCAACGAAAAAAGGACAATGATTTAAAACTAGGAACATGGAATGTAAGATCTTTGTTGTGGCCAGGAGGATTGACATCTCTCACAAGTGCGCTAAGAGCGGCAAAAATTGACATCACGGCAGTGCAAGAAACGAGATGGCCTGGAAAGGACACCATGATCAGTGGAGACTATAAGTTCTACTACAGCGGGAAAAGTAATGACGGTCCAGGAGAGTATGGAACAGGTTTCATGGTTTTGGGCACAGCTAGAAACGCGGTGATTGGTTTCAATCCTGTTGACGAGCGATTGTGCTCTCTACGGATAAGAGGAAAATTTTTCAACTATACTCTTATTAACGCCTACGCATCCACGGAGGAAAAAGACAACGAAGCGAAGGAGCTATTTTACGAGAAACTGGTGGAGATATAGATGGAGCGCCTAAACGTGACATTAAGATTTTGCTTGGAGATCTGAATGTCAAGATAGGTCGCGAAGTCTTCTATCGTCCCATAATTGGTAAATACAGTCTCCATGAAAACTCTAACGACAACGGTACGCGGGTAGTTCATTTCGCAGCATTAACAAACATGGTTGTGAGCAGTACGTATTTCGAACATAAAAACATCCACAAAGCGACATGGGTATCACCTGATGCACAAACCAAAAACCAGATTGATCACGTTTTGATAGATGGGCGCCACTGTTCAAATGTATTGGATGTCAGGAGCTGTAGAGGACCAAATGTTGATTCTGACCACTACTTGGTCAAAGTGGTTGTTAGGTCTCGCATATCGGTCCAACACAACCGACAACAGGCATTGAAAAAGTGGGACATTGAAAAACTGCAGAACGAAGACATCAAACACAAATACGTGGATAGTTTGGAGAGAAAAATTGTCGAAGAAATGGTCAGCGAGCAACACAGTATAGACGATGCGTGGAATCAAATCAGGCGGAATGTAGAGAGCGTCGCAGAAGAGACTTTGGGAACGAGAACGGGAAATAAAAGAAATAACTGGTTCGACGATGTACCAGCGAGTTCTGGAGAACAAAAATGCAGCTCGACTAAAAACTCTGAGTCGATACACTCGAGCAGGCCAGACAGAGTACCGTTCGAAGAGAAATTTCGCTCGGAAACTGTTCCGAAACAAAAAATGGCTGCAGGATAGGAACATTTTGATCGAAATTGAAAAGTTTGGCAATAGGAAGGAAACTCGGAACTTCTATCGGAAAGTAAACGAATCCAAAAATGGTTACAGTCAACTACCTTTGCTGTGTAAGGACAAGAATGGATTGGTCTTAGCAGATGAGGAAAAGTGCATTGTGAGATGGGCTGAGTACTTCAAAGAACTGCTTAATCCGAACACACCGCTCAACCGAAACGAAGAAAACAACGAATTGCCATTTCATACTGCGCAACCATATATAGAAGAACCAACGATGCAAGAAGTTGAAGCTGAAATTTCGAGGCTCAGAAATTTCAGAGCCCCGGGGACAGACAATCTACCCGGCGAACTTTTCAAGAACGGCGGCAACGCGCTATATATGGAGATGCACGAGCTCATCACGCGTATATGGAATGTCGAGGAGTTACCGGAAGAGTGGAAGACCAGCATACTTTGTCCCATATACAAAAAAGGTGATAAAATGGAGTGTGGCAATTTTCGAGGAATTGCTCTACTGAATATTGCTTACAATATATTTGCAAATATTCTTTACCAGCGCCTTCATCCATACATGGAAAACTCTGTAGGTGAATACCAAGGTGGTTTTCGTGTAGGTCGTTCAACATCGGACCAGCTGTTTAATATCAGACAGATCTTGGAGAAGTGCAAAGAGTACAACATCGAAACACACCATCTGTTCGTTGATTTTAGGGTAGCCTATGACAGTGTTAGAAGAAGTAAGCTATGGAGAGTAATGGAGGAATTTGGAATCCTCAACAAACTTATCTCGCTAACCAAGTAAACACTGAACGGAGCTAATAGCCGAGTAAGGATACGTAATCAACTGTCAGAGATATTCGACATAGAGGAAGGCCTACGTCAGGGAGATCCTCTCGCGACGCTGCTTTTTAACCTGAACCTTGAAGCAGCTGTGCGCACCATGGACATAGATTCCAGCGGCATCATTTTCACCAAGTCTAGTCAGTTGCTAGGTTTCGCAGACGACCTGGACATACTTGGACGAAAAATGGATGTTGTTAAAGACAAGCTTATGGCCTTGGAGAGGAAAGGTACCTTGAGTTGAAAGTTAATGACGAAAAAACGAAATATATGATCATCCCGCCTTCGAATCAACACCAGGAGGAAACCGTAACGATCGAACACACATTCAAAATGGTCAACAAATTCGTATACCTTGGATCGGAGCTGAACACTAATAACGACATCGCGGACGAAATTAAGAGACGAGTAATTCTGGGCAATAGGAGTTATTACGGCCTTCTGAAAATCTAAAAGTCCAAGTCAGTAAGCCGAAATTCAAAATGCGCAATATACAAATCTGTGATCAAACCAGTGGTTACGTATGGTTCGGAGTCGTGGTGCTTGACACAAAGATACAAACAATCGCTGCACACGTTCGAAAGAAAAGTACTGCGGACAATATTTGGACCAGTATTCGATCAAAGGCAGAACCGATGGCGCAGACGATTCAATCATGAGCTTAGTCAGCTTTATAGAGAGCCGGACATAGTCAGAACTACAAAAATAAACCGTCTATGTTGGCTCGGTATGGAAGATCATCGTATTCCGAAAAAAATCCTTAAAACCAGACCGGAGGGCAAGAGAGGTGCAGGGCGTCCAAAACCCAGATGGTACGACGCAGCTCTTGCCGACTTAAAAACTGTGCGAGACATGGACATTAACAAACAGACACGAAAATGTACTCCATGTATTTGAGAGAACAATACTCAAAATCTGTGACACCATCAAAAAAAAAACGTCTGGAGAGCAAGAAACAACATTGAGTTGAGCGAGCTTTTTGGCTGTGAAACTATCGTAGGCGCGATCAAATCATCCAGACTTAGATGGGCTGGATAAGAATAATAAGAATGGACAACGATAGAGCAGTAAAAAGAACGCTAACAACAAACTGGAAATGATTGGAAATAGAACTAGAGGAAGGCCACGCAAATGATGCATCGGAAACTTTGATGAAGATGTCAAAAAGCTACAGGTCAATAATTGGAAGAGAGTAGCTGAGGACTGTCAGCAATAGCGAAGGTGCACACAGCCAAAACCCAAGTGGGTTAAATCGGCTGATAAGTAAGTGAAGTAAAAGTAAATTTACATTGACAAAAGTCAAAGTGTAACATTTAGAAATAAAGTCCACTGTATTCTGCTAGCTTCTGGTGATCCACATCGTTAGTTACCAAAATAAACGGGAGTGGGGCTCCTTCTTCCTCGTAATCATATTGTCTTTCTTAGGTTGAGACGTGAGAGATTCCTTAGGTATACTAACCTCTGTTTTTTATTTTTATTTATGCGTATGGTAACATCGATATGTTCATTATTTTTTTTTTTTTAGAATTACATTTCTTATACACACTATCTGAACTCTAACGATGTGATGTAGTAGTTACTCGGTGCTTGATATTGCCGTGAGGATAGTCGAACTAACAGGTTCGGCAGCCATGGTGATGATATTATACGATTTTTCTGTGCGAGCCAACAGGCTATCATCGTTCACACTTGTTCGGTGCCGGTCATATGTGTGTGGTACTGCATTTCCAGTGTCAGCGCCATCTATGAGGGGCTAGTCGGGTTTTTTACTTGTCAACGAATTTTCCCATCTATTTCTTCGTTCGTCTCCAAGATGACGCTAATGTGTCATGGTGGTACATGTGTGAGTGACGTCACACTTTTTGTACACTAATTTTTTCGTTTCGGGCGTCGAATACCGAAACTACCCAGATTCTGAAGCTTGGGTCACCTTAGGGACGCTATACACTATTAGTTAATCACAGAAAAAATCCTATACATCCCGGGGATTGAACCCTGGTTTTCTGCGTGGAAGGCCAGTGGGTTCACCACTACGCCATCCCACTTCTGTGATCAATGTGTAAACATTCTCAAGAGGCCTTTCATAAAGTATATACGCCCTTAGGGGAAAGGGGAGTTCGACGATAGCGTCCATTCATTTTTGAGTACGAGGGGGAGGGTGGTCTAAAAATAGTCATTTTTTGAGTATGACCTCAGTAGAGGTAAAAATTGAGAAAATTCTCGTTTTGGTACAATTACACCCATAGAAGTAATATTTTACTGTGGCTGCTGTACCTTCGGCAGATTAAAGTCCACCCACTCGCGAGTTGACATAGTCTGAGTATCATTCTATGGCCATCTTTCATACCCTATTTTTTAAAAATATGTTAAGAAACCTACGAAATTTGTAGAAACTTTTGAGAAACTTTAGAAATTTTTGAGAAACTTAAGAAATACTTGAGAAACTATAGAAATATTTGAGAAATTTAAGAAATATTTGGGAAATTTTAGAGATATTTGAGTAGCTTTAGAAATTTGAGAAATGCAGTTTTCAAAAAATAGGGTATGCCATCGTTGCTGATATACACATGGTCTTAAGACAAGGTGTACTGATGAGTCGTAAACGACGAAATCAGCACTTTTAGTTTTTCGATTTTTGTTTAACAATTGGAAGTAGGATGAAGAATTGTGAGTGGCTTTTAAATGTTGACGTCAGTAGCTTGGCGCCGGCATTTTCTAATTCTAGGAACCGCCAAAAAACCGTACAACACGTAGTGGCACCGCAGAAAAAAACCCAAAATTGTTTTATTTATTTGCAAGGAATAATTTTAGTCAATTTTGAATTAGCACATCGCCAAAACAACAATCAATACATTAGAAAATGTAGGTCAAATTCGTGTATCAGTTGTTGAAGTCATCAATTTCGATTAGAACCATCTGTTACGAAAAAAAAACAAAATACAAATGTAACGAAAATGCAAACTATTTTCAATTATTATGAAGTCAGGAGTTTACTTTTATGCGTCAACCTTGTCCAAATATCTAATTAAGAATACGATTCAAATTTAACACACTTTAAAATGTGGAATTCGGTTCAGTTATCGCCATCAAAGTCATAAAAAATGTATGAACAATATTCATTTTCTAAATGTGGCTATGGTTTCTTAGTTTTATCCGAAAATTTTTATAAAAAAAATGTGAATTTTTGTTAATACATCCAATAATATCCACCAAAACTGAACATTTCATATTATAATCATGTTAACCCTGACCCAAAAAGCAATTTTATTTGTTTTTAACGTATATACATATATACATCGCATGGTATGTCGGTTTGTGCGCGACTTTAAATTACACATTTTGTTAAAAAAAAAAGAAGTTTATTTAAATATAAATAATAAAATATTACATTTCGTACGCGATGATCGAAACATTTGTTTTGAAGTATAAAATAAATATTGAAGTAATGGAATTGAATGGAAAAATCGTGCCAAGACCAAGGTGAAAATTGAAAACCGCGCGCGTCTGATCTGGTTTCTGTGTGACATATCCAATCGGTTTATTTATTATGAGAAACTGAACATTTTTATACGTGTGTGTTGGCCATTAATGGGTATGTTACATAATCGTAATGAAACCGCAATTTTATAAAAATTATCTCAGAAGATAAAAAAAGTGCATTCAGTTCGAATGCAGTGTGAATAGTCCGTCCATGTTGTTCTTAGGTAACTGTAACTTTAATTTAACAGGTTCATAAGATGCGACTGCTACAGATGGATATTGAAACTATCTGAAATTGTTTATATACCAACAAAATTGTTGAATGAAAATGTTATGAATATTTTGATGAGTTCGGCAATGTGAGTAGAATGCATTTTGCATTTTGTGTACTAATTCCATATTTTTATTGTCTTATCTGATGCAACCGACCGTAACACGTTTCTTAGTGAAAAGAAAATGATAAACCAGTAAAGCCGCGTGATTTGCTCAATATGAAACACGTTGCGAAATTGATTGTTTTTGTCACACGATGTGGTTATCCAACTCGCTTCGCTCGTTTGATAACTTCACGTCTGGTGACAAAAACAGCTAGTTGCATAAATAACTATTATTTCGTCAATCTTAAGGTATTTTTGTTGCACAGATTTCTTCATTAAAAGTCGAAATGGCGGTTACAAATTTTAAAAGTGCATATGCATTTTAAATGTGCAATATAATTGATAAATCCTGCATTACTGGAAATGACCCGAAACCTACCAACGTTACAATAGCTACAATATACTTTTCACTTTTTTTAAAGCGGGAAAAGTTGTACTAATGTAACGTTTCATACATGCAACGTTACATAAGTACCACTATTTTAGGAAGATAGTTCTACTTTTCTCGCTTTACAAAACTAAAAAAGTGATACTATTGTAACGTAGGTCTGAAACCTGATCTCAGTTACGATCAAAAATGACCTATTTCGTTTCGTTTTCCGACCTATGATCACATCAGGCGGGTCAGGTCCGCTAGTGTAAAGTTAGAACGACATAACCCAACCTGCATTTTCTGTGATCGATGAAGATGAGCAAAATCGGTCAAGAACTACCGGAAATGTTCTTTGGCATTGTCTTCCACAGTCATAAAATGCCAACTGCAGATTTCAGATATTCAGTTTTCACATCCAGTCTCAAAAACGAGAGGCAAATAAACGTAGAAAATCCTTTGCACTCAAAATCCTCAAAAAAATCCTTTGGATTGCATCCTTGAAAATCAAAAGAAAATTCCTAAAAATCGTGTAAAAATGCAAGAAAATCCTTCAAAATCAAGGAAAACGATAGAAAATCAATCCTTTAGATACTCATGTTCAATATGTTAGACAAAATGAATTTCATTGAATTAGGGTTTGTTAGTTGCCTATGATTGCTGAATCGCCTAAAGTCAAACTAAAACGCTTTTGTTTATTAGTTACCGAGGGGTGACGCACTTCTGCCCCTTATGGAATAAATGGAATAAATGATAATTTTTTCAAATTCGTCAAAACCTCAAATAGACTTGATTTTGATGGCAACGCACAAAACAAACCATACTAATTTGTCAAAAGTGAAAAAACCCACTTTTGAAACTTAAAAGAATTTTTATTGAAAAATGGAATAAATGGAATAAATAAATTTATTCCATTTATTCCAAAAAAATTAAATTTATTCTCAAGATGGTTTAAATGCTTTATAATTTGTGCAAACCTTTTTTTGAACTTATTTGTCTAACTTGTGATATTTCGCAAAAACAAAAAAAAATAAATATTGGGAATAAATGGAATAAATGAAGTGCGCCACCCCTCGTTAGTTACGTAACATCTCCCCACAAATATAATGTAAGGTGACATGTCCGTTCGAAAAAGTGACATTGAGTTGTCCGTGCAAATTTGTATGAAGTGCACAACTCACCATCATATGAACCGTGATTTGTCCTATGACTATTAGTAAATGGGACAACTCACGATTTATGAATCTATATGAAATAGGGCAATTCACGGTACCACTAGCACAACTCTACTTTTTCAATAAATCGTTCGAGTCTATGGTGAATTTCGAATGAACTTGACCAGGTCGAACTTTTCGACGATATTGATCCGTTTGTTATTGAAGCATTGAGAAACCTGGAAAACCCAAATGAAAAGAAATGCCCCGGGGCGATATTGAACCGGGCGACATTGCACTTTCGTTCAATATGGGTCATGCGTCTGTTTCACATATTTACCACAAAACAGCTGAGGGCGCCCCGAGTTTCAACTGTTTCACCATTCGCATTAAAATTTTACAAGAAAAATTTGTATGCAAGTTGTATTGTGCACTAGAGATCCGAATTAATTCGAGTTTTTTTTGTGGGTTCCAGCTACGAAACAATTTGAACATTGACAACAATGATCAGAAACCCGATGCATGTACCGATAAGTTTTACAAAGTCAGGCCGGTACTTGATGCAGTTCGCGAACGACTTTTAAAACTCGACGAACAAATTATCCGTGCTAGACCCCTTCACTGGGAAATCTGATTCAAGAAATAAAACCGTTCACTTTCTCTATTGATTTAATAATCGCCCGAATTTGTGGGAATCCTAGCTCAAAAAGAAATTCCTTCAAAATCGCACAATTGTCGAAATTCCGTTGGCTCGTTCACAATTTCTATTTAAGTTTCTAACTATTCACTTTTAGCAACAAAATTCGAAAAACTTTGCTGCTTACTCTTTTTAATGATTCGAAAAAAATTGAACGTTAGCGGGGCTACTCTTATCCTGATACTTTTTTTGCTACTCCACAGTAACTACCCAATTTATGAAGCTTGGGTGAACTTAGGGCAGGGGGTGGCAGTCCTTTGTTTTTATTTGTGGCAGTAACACTCAACGTGAAGTTAGCTGCAGTTGCGACCGAAGCTAACTTCATTGCAAACAAAATCAGCTGATTTCATTAATAAATTTACCTTAATCAGCTGACTTCATTGAAAGTTTCAGTAATCAGCTGATTTTGTTTGCAATGAAGTTAGCTTCGGTAGCAATTGCAGCTAACTTCACGTTGAGTGTTACTTGTACAAATAAAAACAAAAGACTGCCGCCGCAGGCAAAATTTTTGGAGTTCCTTCATTTGTTCTTTAAGTAAATTGAAGCACAACAGACGTAAACTTTTGGGTTTTTAAGTAGGTAAATAAGTGCCGGAACTGACTTTTTTAGGGCTGTTTATTTGCTTTCTAAGAAAATTAAAGCATGAACTTTAGCGTAGGGAATTAGAAAACGGTTGACAATTTTGTTGGTTATATGGACATTGTTCCCTTCAGCTTGTTAACAATTTATAAAGAAGAGGAAACTTCAATCGTTGGGACTTATTATTTAACAAAAAAAAAAGCGATTGTGCCACATGTATTAGATGCGGTGCTGTAATTCAATGTAAAGGTGGATCGACGTCAGCGCTGCGAAATCACGTAAAAACAAAACACCAAATTGTTTTCCCCAAGAAACCGTATAACGGATGCAACGAACCAATAGGTATTCTTGTGACGAAAAATGGCAATTTGTCGGTCAACCTGTTTGTCTTCATTTAAATGTGTCTTACAAAACATCGTTACGAAAAGGTAAATCCAAAATTTTTTTCGTACAGACAGTCATTTCAAAGCAACAAAAATCAATTTCTTCGGAACAAAACCAAAACAACTTGATGAAACAATTGCACGAATGGTTGCAAAAGATGGATTGACGTTTCGAGTATTTAGCACCAGTACAGATCTACGTCGTTGTTTGGTGGCAGATGGGTTCTCAGATTTGTCTACGTCGTCTGATGCATTTAAACGCATGGTCGTCGACTATTCAAAAAAAAAAAAAAAAAACGAGAAAAATTAAAAGGAAAATATCAAACAGGAACTGCTCACGGGCACACGATTTTGTGTCATATTCGATAAGTGGACCTCATCTAGGAATCGGCGATTTATAATTCTAATTCTGCATGGAAAGGATTCTAAAATCTGGAATTTAGGCTAAATTCGAATTAATGGTAAAGCGACTTCTGAACAGAGCCTGGCCTTAGTAGACAAACAATTAAAAGTTTTCATTATAACTGTGGAGACTGACATCGTTAGCATAATGACTTAATGACAAATGGTTAAAGTTGGAAAGATATCGCCAGTTAATCAGCAACTCTGTTTCGATCATGCAATCCAAATGGCTGTGGTTGACGTCCTCTAAAAAAAGAAAAAAGGAACGGAAGACAGCTTAGTTTTTGAAAATAGTGAAGTCGAAATGGACAAAGAAGAAGAAGCTACAGACGATCGCCTTGATGTTGAATGTGATGGAGATGAACATGAAAATGAATTGCAACCACGTTTTCAAATCATTATTGACAAAGTGCGTAGAATCGTGGGGCTCTTTAGGCGTTCTCCTTTAAAAAATGAAGTTCTTCAACCATATGTAATGACCGACCATTCAAGCGAACTATTGAAACTATTGAAACAACTCAATAGCGGACTGTCGTCACACTTATTTAACGCTTTGTACAAACGCATCAGTGAAAGAAGAAATGACGTCCAAGAAAAAAATCGAAAACGTCATTTTCGATCTCATCAAACGTTTTTACTCGGGCACTACTTCACAGGTAACGTTTCAATTTTAACATTATTTTCAACTTTCAACCTTCCTGCAAATAATTCCATGCGTGCGAGCTGGACTCGGATAAGGTAGTTGACGAAGAAGAGGTAATTATTGAATCAGATCTCGACGAACCCACAAAAACCGAAAAAGAAGAAAATGACAGAATTACACAAGGAACTGGACTGGATACAGCTATCAAAAAAGCCTTATCATCGAAACCAACTGCCATCGACAGTTTCCAGTAGTTCTGACAAAAATTTATTGAAGTTGATAAGACAAGAGTTAAATTTGTTTGAGAACAATGGCAGTCGGGGATGTTTATTAACCAAAGCTTATCAATGTTTGTTGGAAATAAGACCGACTAGTATAGAATGCGAAAGGGCATTCTCTTCTGCGGGCTGCATTTGTAGTAAAACACGTTCACGAATGAACGAGGACACGCTCGATCATTTGTGTTTTCCGAGAACGTATTTGCAACATGAAAAATAACATTTTCGAATGTAATTAACCTTTAGTTTAGTACTAATTATCATGAATACAGTCAGAAAATTTATAATTTAGACATGAAATTCTCAACCAGCTGATGGACAGATAATATGGACGATATTATTGTATCAGTAGACAATATTACTGTCTCATAGACTATATTATTGTATCAGTGGACGATATTATTGTCTCATAAACGATATTATTGTATCAGTAGACGATATTTGAGTGATGGGATGAACACACAAACAATAACGATTTTAAGCCGAAAACACTTTAATTTTTAAATATTTTTAAAATTTTTCGAAGCAGAGTCCGTCATATTTGTCCACCTACTTCGTGAATCACTATGTCTCCAAACACGATTTTTAAGAACTTCCAACACGATGTAAACAAATCCAAGACTTACTTTCGGTGCAAGTTCACCTTTGCATTTCACGCATTTCCAAATTTCACGCGGCCTTACAGACCTCTCCATTTTTGTAAACATTTTAGTTTAAGTATAAGTATAAGTATAAGTATAAATGACAATGAGCCTAGTTAACGACCGATTCCGACGCACAGTGGATTTTTTGTAAGGGTTTGCTGCTTGGGCTTCAACTCGTACAGATTTCAAAATTTTGATGATGTTCTATTTTATTTGAATCAAGAAAAGAATATAGGACAGCTGTAATTCCTTTCGATCAATAAATTTTCAGGACTCCCACGTCCAGTGACGAAAACGTTTGTATGGTCAAAAACCAATTTTTTTGTTGAGAGTATTGCCACTTTGGCTATATATTGCAGGGAATTTGCTTGAAATGGATCAATATTTTTTTTTTTAGACCAAGGAAAACGTTCTTCTTCGAACCATTTATAGTAAGGCAGCCTGGTGCCAAAATTCTGTTTACGCCCGCATCTCGGAACCGAGAAATATTAGTTACAAAAAGTTTCAACTTGGCACCAGCCTGCTTCCCTGAGTTCTAGAACAAAGAATACCGAATTCGTATGACAGCTATAGGAAGGCAGTCTGGTGCCAAAATTCTTTTTACGCCAGACTCTCGACACCAACAAGGATATTGTTCCCAAAAAGTTTCAACTTGGCACCAGCCGGCTTTCTTGAGTTCTTGACCAAAGAGTGAAATCTTGAAAATATTTTTAATTTTTTTGAAATTTTGTTTCTAAACACTCAACACGTCTCCAGTCACACTGATATATTGTTTTTAATTTTCAGAAGTTTGGTTCTCCTCAACTCATTTGTTCCCACGGGAGTCAGAAGATTTTTCGAACCGAAAAGGAAAACAGTTTGTCCTTTAATCTTTCCGATTAAAACGAAAAAAAAGAAACGTGATTTTCATGATTTTCCTTAAAAACCGTTGGAAAGTAGAAGCTAGATGATTACTTTAAGTGATTTCACACTTTACGGTTCTTAATTTGTAAGATCCTTTCACTTCCGGCATGCTCTTAGTGGTGCTTTGCGACAAACTTAGTGCCATCTATACATACTAGGAACGAGTAGTGAGTGCCTCATAACAATTCTTTTTAAACCATTACCACATGCATAAGGAGAATTCCGAACCACGCTTGATGAAGGATAAATTCAAATATCTGTGCGTAAAGTAAGTACGTCACACATGTTATTCCTTTGTCTTTTTCAAAAATTGGGGTTATTTCACCCAATTGTTGTTTTTGTTGGAGTCATTCAATGTTCAGCTGATCATATGGACTTTTATAGTATGGACCCGACTCTAATGTTATATGAAATAAATGTTACTGTAGTTTCAAGCGTTGAATAGAAGAGTTGTGTTTGGTGTATACTCTGAAGAATATTATCAATTTCCTACAGGTTATGGGCGTTTATCACGTTAAATAAATATTGTAAAGTGATTATCAAAGTTCCATATTTTTTCCGGTTCGTTTTTTCTACGCCTCGCATGTTCAGTTTATGTTGCAGTATCTCGGAGGACGCTTTCCAAGAATACTTTCAAAACACCACGAGTTTCTTCGTAAACCAAACCCGAAATACGCTTCACACCACCACGACGAGCCAATCGACAAATGGCTGGCTTTGTTATGCCTCAGATGTTATCACGTAAAACTTTACGATGACGCTTGGCACCTCCTTTACCCAAACCTTTGCCACCTTTACCAAGTCCAGGCATTTTTAGAATAAACTTTTAAAATAAACTTTTAGATACGTCTAACACAACGAACAAATCTGTACTTGTGACACATGTGAATCCGTTGGAGCATACGTCAAGATGGTCACCACATCGCCGGTTTAGCAATAGATAAAGAATTGTTAGCTTCGCTAATGTGAGCTGGATTGTCGGATCAATACAAGTCATTGGTAATGGCCATCGAAAATTCAACTGTAAAGTAACAAATGATGCCGTTAAGACTATTTTGTTGCAAGAAACCCGCCTTCGTATACATCCTCAAAGTAGTGGTTCATTTTCCGTGCGACAAAATCCAGGCGTCTTCAAATTTCGCTGTCATATATGTGGAAAACTGGGACACATGGCAAAGAATTGCAAGAAGGTTGAATCGCAATCCACAACGCATAATGACGAGAATTGCAAAGCGAATTAGCTGAATAGTCTTTTTCGTACTGGGTTATGAAAAGAACAGTAAATAAGTTGTTCTATGTAAAATTTATAGTTAAATTGAAAGTGAATTAGTTGTTCAATTGAGAAAAGGGTAAATTGAAAATCTTAATCCATCTTAATCCAATGTTAACATATCCCCTATGTTCTTTCTTTGTTTTTTGAAGTGAAATTGAAATGTGAACGAAGTTGTTAGTTTAAGGAATTGAATTCCGTGTAAGAAATTTTAGAAGAACTTTTTCGTTGAAAATTAATGTTGATTAGATGACCAGATTTCTCATTATGTGGGCGTGTTGGAATTATTTAATGTTCAACTGGTCATATGGTCTTTTAAAGTATGGACCCGACTCTTATGTTATATGAAATAAATGTTACTGTAGTTTCAAGCGTTGAATAGAAGTTTTTCAGAGAGAGAGAGAGAGAGAATTTATAATCGCATGTAAATTCACCACCACTCACCACTCTCTCACGTATGACAAACAATAATATGTCAAACAAAAACATGAAAAAAATATTTTTTCTTCCGATCTTACGCGTTTTTTTGTGTTTGAACTTTAATCAAAGTTTTTAATTTATTAAAGTATTGTGCTAAACGTCACGTCATACATAAACGAGAGAAGCTTCAGTTTTTAATCGCCCGTTTCTTAAAGTAACTTTTTTGTGTATAAATTCGTTTGACAAAATTTGTGTTTACTGATTGTGCCTGTGTTTTCAAAAAATGAATCAAGATGATGTACACGTCAGATATACTGGCTTTATCAATTCGTTTTTTTTTTTTTTCAAAATTCCAATTAAAACAAAACACTACGCACAACCAGAATTTTATCTTTTTAATTATACTTTCATGTATGTACAATAATTATTGTCAGAACGAATAAAACAAATTGCATATCCCGCCAAAATTCGAACTGTTTGTCAGACGTGGTGGGTTTGAGGTGAAATACATTACAATGGGACCTGCTCTCTGAAAAGTTCCTATCCCAAACAACAAAGGTGTAAAGTATGTGTTGTGTTGAAAATTTGTATGGAGAGGTGAATTTCTTTCCTTGTAAAATTTCGACATCACACAATTGTGTTGTACTGTACAGCACAACGTTTTATGGGTAGAAGAGTTGTGTTTGGTGTATTCTCTGAAGAATATTATCAATTTCCTACAGTTTTGTCCGGGACTATTCCGAGGCTTTAAAGCACCCGTTCAACGATCATCTCTGCCAACCTCACGCCGGATACAGCAGCAATCGAACTTGCGTTACGTGTCGCTATGTAATACTATACGTCTTCGAAGTTTCTAAATGTGCAATCGACAAGACATTCATTACGGTCAAGACTTGTCGTATTCTCAAACCTGTCATATTTTATAAACACAAACCATTAAATTGCATGTGTATCAATTGTTTGATCGCAAGTTTAAAAAGTATGTACCTACCAAACGATTTCTCCCACGATTTCAACTTCCCGATAACACATGTTGCAAAGAAAAGTAAACCATAAAATTTAACAAATAAACTTGTACAATATAATTTCGATTTCAACCTTCATTCTTCTATTCAAGACTTAATTGCATAAGCGTATCAGTACAAATATATATATATATATATATATATATATATAAAAGTAACATAAAACCGAAATCATATATTCATATCGTACACAAGAAATCTCGAATGTCTGGTGAATCTCAAAAAGGAAAAAAAATCCATCCAGACAATAGAAATCTACCTGCACTCGTTAATTTTGACGATTTTAAATTTTCGAAAAAAAAAATGTTTAACAAACACAAAACAGACCATGTGAAAGATCCTTTGCTCCGTTCATCATTGTAAATACTTTTATTTGTATTTTATATATCAAAGATTTTAAATTTCTTTTTCACATCAGAGATTCGAATAACCAATATTGTTGTTGGAATTTCTTAGTGCGATGTTACGTTCTATATATTCACGTATATTTTCATTCTTGTTCATTCGATATAAAGTCCTTTTTCCTAGCCAACCTCATTCGTACAACCTTTTGATTGTGGATGTGTGAACACCGAGTAAAAAAAAATTATTCATACGAGGAAGATGTTACACATACATGCAGTCGAATACTGAAACTAGGGTGGCTTTCAAGGTGACCAAGATTATTTTTTTATTATTGTTAAAAAAACGAAGTGAATGTAGGTCTGATGTCTTCGTCTTGTGAAATAATTTTATGACGAAATAGGACACATATCAAATAGTGGAAATGCTAAAAATAACGGTTATATCCCAAGCAACATTCAGGACTTTCTTTTTCTTAAGTAAAGATTGTCAGTTACGGCAGACCTTCCAAAATCATAATTTTTTTTGATAACCAATTTGATAATATTCTTCAGATTTTCAGTCTAAAATCTTTAAAATTCCTCCATCAAAATTACGAAAAATACGATAAATTTTCAAGTTTGAAATCGGGAAATTCTGGTGTCACATGCGGCAAGGGGATTTCCTTCCTACCCCTAATTCATTATCTCATACGTATTTTTAAGATTTTGTGTTGCGATAGTTTGGCAAAGGGATGGGTGATAACAGGATCCGTGTGTGAGAAGATTATATCAGGTCAGTCAGGTGTCTTTCACTGGGCAAGCCAAAAATCTAACAAGAGGGTGATTCATCACTCAGGTATAAAAACCTCACACGAGAAGGCACTAATAATTGTCTTTTAAGCACGATGACATTTATTGTTCAAAGTCATGGACGTTTATTATGATGCCTCTGTGTAAAATCCAATATTTTCGGTTTTTTTTTGCATGCGAACAATAACTCTCAATTTTTCGGTCCGGAACCAGCAATGGCGGTACCCTTCTCATCTCTCCAACGAATAACCACGTGTTGGAAATCACAAAAGTTTAATAAACACTGGAACAGCTATAAAAATAAACAAGAAAAACGCAAAATACTGTTTATCGTTCAGCAGATCTAATCTTAAGCGACTTTCTGGTATTCTCACCGGTCATAACCCCTTAAAAAACCATCTTCACACGATTGGCGTGTCAACAGATCCGTACTGCGATCAGTGCGGAGACATAGAGAGCACGGAGCACTTTCTTTGCCATTGTCCGGCGTACATTAGGCAAAGATCAAGATATCTAGGCTCGTACACAATCAATTATAAGTTAATTTGGAGCAAAACTCCTTCGGACAACCTTAAGTTCATAAACAAGTCAAAAAGAATTTAAACACGCACGCACAACAGGCCCATTTGAGGCTTAGGTGCAGGATAAATCCACACACTTATTCTATCTATCTATAACTCTCAAATAGCTCTGTTCCCATCAGTGATGAATTTAATCTGCGGTTATGTCAGAGAATGTAAATAGAAAAATTTGAGGAATGCGTTAAGAATTTAAACATTTTCTTCGTTGTTGTTTGACAAGAAAATAATTGATTCCTACATCATTTAACGTTATAAATTTATCAAAATATACTAGCCCGGGGCTAAATAATTTTATCGATAGGTGTATTCCGATCAGAGTTTAACGAAGCTAGGAGAAAAAGAGAATTAAGATTCACTATATTAAAACTTACACGAAAGCGAAAATAGGAAATTTTGTGGTAACACCAATTTTATCTACAAATAAATTAAAAATTGATCATTAAAAACTTCCTAAAATCACAGGGAACAGATCTAGGTTCCTATCAGGTGTGATAAATCAACGCCTTTATTCACTAACCAACTTTTAAGGAGAAAACAAATGAGCAATTTGAATTGTCGATCTCAGCAATTCTGTGACATAAGAATCATCGAAATACGGCGAATTTGCAATTTTGGAGCGCGTACAGCTTTGGTTCGATAAGTTTCACCGGTGAAAATTTTGACACTTTTTTCATATAAAATCTGTCTAAATCGTCACCAGTGAATCTTATGGAACTAAAGCTGTACGCGCTCTTGATGAAAATACTTGTGTGTGCTTTGACAGGAGAATCGCAATTAATTGACGCGAAATAAAAAACTTTCTAATTTTCCGAAATCGGTGTTGACAGTTGTCGATTCTGAACATTGATCGAAATACAACGAAATTGTTCATCGAAATATTTCTGAAAGGTTGAATATGAAAAAATGGTGTTAGATTTTCATCTTCGATCTTTACTTTTTGATTTGACTAATTTACGCAAAAATGTAACATCTAAATCTAAACAAAAGCCATCTCAGTAACATCAAACCATTAATTTATTTCGAATTGACAACTTCATTTCATTGCCGAAAAATATGTTAAATTTTCAAACTATTTATCGGGTTAAATTTATCAATATTCTACCCACGAGGTTAGAATATATTGATCACATTTATCACGATAAATTTAATCATTAGTGCGTTCGATACACTTTGTTAAATTTATCTCAGAATTACATTTACCACACCTACAGATTTTTGATGCGACAGAAATTTCAAACTTCGTTACGTTGTTTATTTCAAAAAACATGACAAAACTAGCCCCAATGCTGCAATTAATATTATCAGCAATAATATTATACTATTGAATTTACTGATGGGTGCGTTTGAGGCTCAAATGTCAAGTTTATCAGACCCGCTGTGAGTAACACTGTGATGTGTATACATTTTTAACTCTTCTCTCTGGGTCAAATGACAGAAGTGTGTCTCGTTCCCTCACCCAGCACATCAAACTGATTCATTTCATTGATGGCTTTTAAGAGCGTGTCAGATATTTTGACAGTTCTATGTTTTGCGATGTTTTTTCATTGCATATTTCTAAGACAATGTTCATTAATTTTAAATTCCAAAACATCTACTGTTTGCATAATACATCCCTTTACAGACTCTATGAATCAGAATATATAATTATTGAGTCTTAGTGTCAAAATTTGATCTGAAAAAACATCACATTCGCCGAGTCTTTGCGACGTTTTTTCAGATCAAATTTTGACACTAAGACTCAATAATTATTGATTCAGAGAATATATAAAAGGATGTGTTATGCAAACAGTAGATGTTTCGGAATTTAAAATTGATGATCAATGCCTTAGAAATATGCAATGAAAAAACATCGTAAAACATAGAACTGTCAAAATATCTGACACGCTCTTAAGAGTATGTCGCAAAAATGTGAAATGTCAAATTTGCGATGTTTTTTTTTAAAACAGAATCCTGCGTAAATAGCAAGTTATCCAAAATAGTGGTTCATGTACTGTGAGAGGATGACTATTACACGAAGTAGTAAGATTTATGTTAAGTAAGAGTTATTCTCTTGCAGTTCATGAGCTATAATTTTGAAGAATTTGTTATCTGTACGCATGATTCTGTAATGATTCTGAAAAAACATCGCAAATTCAGTTCACATTATGCTTTAAAGTAGTAAGTCACATAATTTGCTGTCACGTTTCTTCGCAAAAATGTCAAGCTTAAAAATGAGATATAGCAAATGTATGTGGCATATTGTCTTTAAAGGTGAAATGTATCTTCTCTGAAAGGAAAGCATCTGATAACAACGGGTGCGTTCAATGCATTCTACCACCAGGGTTCAAAAAGAGTTGATCTGATTTTGAAAAATCGTGGTTTTTGTAAAAATTCCGTTTTAGTTTCGGCACTTTTTGATTTTTCGTGTGTATTCTACATCGCTTAAGACAAAACTCGTTGAAATTTGAAGTTTTAGGAAAAAATCAATTTTTGAAAAATCATGACTTTTCAACCAAAATATAAATTTGATTATCAAACGCTTTTTTCTCGATAATCGAGTTAATTTGGTTTACCGTAATTTGATTTGATTTTCGAACCCTGTCTGCCACTTAATCATCGATTAAATTTACCCTGTGTCAAATAAGATCCCTCAATAGAGCGTGATTTGCATCACTATTCATCAGGCAATAGTAGCCGCCTGTCGGTGGCGTCCTTCGCTTATTTTCAAAGCTGAAAACGGATCAGTATAAAGTACCCCTGTCGGCTGCCAAATCCATTTTTGTTGTAGCTGAATAGGATTCGACAAACAACTAAATTCTCACTCTATGATGGCTTTAAACAGATACATGATATTGCGGCTGAGTTTTCTCACATAGACCATAAATCAGATGAAACAAACTGTCACATGTCACTGTCACATTTTATATGATGACGAAATATCAAGTGATGATGACATTTGCTCTCATTAGAAGTCTATAAAAAATGTATAGAATTTGACATTATTTCACATAGAACACAGCGCCACTTTTTTACACATCACAATCAGGTTAATTCTACTGATGAGTGCATTTGAGGCGTAAATGTCAATTTGATCCAGCGGTTAAATATATCAGTACTCCATGAATGAACCTCAAATAATGGCTTCAGAATCCATCACTCAGCGGGCTCAAGTGATGCGTCATCTGTCACTGAAATGGAATCAATCAAAAGTGAAAATATGTTCTAAATAAATTATTTTTTAAATTTAAACATTTATTGCCAACTGATCTCGTGTAGTCAGCATATTTTCTTAATATTCATTGAAAAGTAAAAACAAAATAGCAACGTGAAGTTCTGAATTCTGATAATGTTTTACGGGGACTGTAAATTGAAAAATGTTCATTTGCATTTGGCATATTGCAAATCGAATTTACAATATTGTCGGTTACTGTTTTATCAAGATAAAACTCATCAAGTTGACAACGCAATTCAAATTATGTCAACACGTGACACGTTTTTGTACCCAATGCCATAATTTCGATGTTCAATTTTTGCCATTATATTTCTCTTAAATATTCAAAATGAATTTTCATGTCATATGAAATGATTTCCATTATTTTATTTCTTCTTCTTGAAAATTGCCAGTACATCGGCGAATATCCCTTTATTTCAAGTTCCACACATTTGTTTCGTTGTAAATACGAACGTTGTTTTTCTGCGCAATTTTGTCACATCGTGAACACCTGCGCAGAAGAACAAAGCCCTTATTTAAGTTGCGGTCAATGTAAAAGTGTAAAAATATTTCGGAGAATTCATCGCCGAAACGAATGCACTCTTGTCTCTAAAAAGTTAGCATCGCTAGGATTAAGTTCGAACTGTGCTTGAGAACAAGACAACATGACATCTAGTTTGAATCTCCAACTAGTGCAATAGTACTAAAAAACCTTTTGACCTTCAGCCGTTTATTTGAGTGGAAATTTATGAGCTGTCAGTGCTTCAAATTTAGTTGTTAAGCTGAAGATGTTGAAGTTTTAGACTTCCACAATTTTGCGGGATGTGTAAATAATAGGTGAGTTCCTTCAGAGTTTAACGAGTTGGTTAAATTTAATTTTTCGATAAACTGCTAAATCGCATCAAACGTACTCAGAATTAAATTTAACCGGATAAATGCTGATAAATTTATTGTAGCCTCGGAGCTAGTTTTTTGGTAAGTTTATCGAGATAAACAACGCACGAAGTTTGAAATTTGCTTCTCAGTGTGATTTTAGGAAGTTTGTGATATGATAATTTGATGCTTTATTTGTAAATAAAATTGATTTTATGACTAAAATTTCACGTTTTGCTTTTGTGTAAGTTTGAATATACAGAAGTAAGTTCGGTTTTTCTCCCGTCAAATAAGAAAATTAAATTTAATTTTGCTGTCAATTTAGCTAGACGTCAAGTTTATTGATGAGTTAAATTTATCAGCATCGATAAACTCTGAAAGGAACTCACCTAATATTTTTTGGGATCGCAAAATATCTAAAACGCATCTTCTGGAATCCAAGATTTTTTGAGGGGATGATCTCATCATTAACTTTTCTTGCCCATTACATGGGACTTAAAATACCAATTCACTTCTAAATTTGAGAAACACCCTAATGCGCATTGTAAATAGTATACTAACAATCTAATTTAGTACAAAAATGTTCCAACGTGAATAACAAAAGGAATTAGAAAGAATTAAGAGTTTGAAGTTAGGCTGCAGTTTCCTTCAAAACTAAAAACTAAATTTCCAAGAACACTCACAATGCGAAAATTTTTAAATTCTTTTTTCGCTGTCCGTCACGGATAATAGCAGATTTTTACAGAATTTAAGCTGACTAGTGCACCATTCTTCGTCGCTTCGCATATTATGAATTTCATCATGCAATTTTTTATGCTTTGACATAAGCCGACGTCTCACTAAAAGCATGGATTAGTATAGGTTAGAACCATCAATGTTTTTTTTATTATTTTGATATAATTCTACGTGTTCAATACGCATGTCAACGGTGACTTGGCGTCAATCGTCATGACGTAGAATGATGTAGAATGAATCGATTGCAAATGGCTTTGAAATACCTGAGAGTAATGACTTTTGAAAAACCCACTGAAGTAAGTGCTTTCGAATAGCTTCAAAAGTCATTACTCGGTACTAAAAAAGTAATTGATTACTAAACGTTCGCAGGGAAGCAATGAAATTGATGAAAAAAAACTTTGGCACATCCCAACTAGTCAACCATAGATATCGCTGTACTGGACATGTGTTGTCTACACATTAAAAATATGGTGGACAAAGAACATGATGTGAATGATGATGGCTATTCAATGGATCGCACAAAATGCACAATATCATCACTTTGGCTCGTCGAGGGCAGAATTTACGATAATATTCTACAACAAATTTACGTTTTTATTGCAATATAGTTTTTCAGCAAAATTTGTGATTTTATTGGAGAATTTTTCCGTTTATCTTAAAATTCAGCGATAATATTTCATTACCAACTTCATACTGTGGAATGTGGAACTTGTTTGAAAAAAGAGCGCGAATTACGATTTTCGGGATTTTGTAACAAAATGCGAAATGTTTTCAACTTCAAATTGCTTGGACAAACTAAATGATAGGACGCTCTTTATTTTCGACTATTAACGAATTAATTCAAAAAAATCGAAGAAAAAATTTTAATCGGATCTACATGAGACAGATATGCGTTAGAAACTAAGCAAAATGTAACGCATGCCTTCGTAGATCCGAAAAACTTTGAAAGTATAATACTAAAGCTCTGATCTTGATACGTAAAAGTGAGGGTGTAAAGTTTCGATGTTTATCTTATATTCTGTAAAATCTTACAATAGGAACAATTACCGATTCACGATTTCTTTAAATGCCACATGAAATAAAAAATAAACTCGACTACATAGTTGCGTGTTCGAATTCTTATTTAAAAATTATAATTATTTTATAGTAAAGGTGGGTATAAATTCAAATGTCAATCGACACGCATATGTTTAAGCGTTTTGTTTCCTACATTAATTTCAATTAAATTTTTTTCGAACCAAATTCTTTGTGTTCAACTTAAATATTTCGCGCATTAGTTTAAAAATCTACTAATTAACTTCTGTAACTGTTTTTGTGTTAACGTGTTTTGTAGTTTACCCGAGTCGACAAATGAAATGCGGCAGAACAAGATGATTACCAACATTTCTTAATTGTTTATCGTATCGAAAAGTGAGATGATAAAATATTTTAAACAGTAAACGGCACAGCGGTTAGAATCATTTAACGACTTTGTTGATATGTAATTTGTCATAGACTCGTTTCTGAATCTTGCGAATTGCTGTGTTGGAGGATTTTGTCTCGTTATTCACGCAGGTACTTTGTTGACTTTGATCAATTCAATTAAGAACAGTTTAACGTAATCTATCCACAATTCATTAAAATTGAAATAACGCGCAATTCATGATCTCTTGTGTGTTATCAATTTGTACTTAAATTTGTGTAAACGATGAGCAATTTCACATTTTGAATTCATTTGATTTGAAGGCTAAAATTTAGTTTCGACAAGTTGAATTACAGCCGGTTCATTCCTATTTTACTCAGAATATGAAGAAAATTAACTTCGTTCGACACAGAGCAGTAAAGAGCAGTGAAACGTCAAATTTAACAGAGGAAAAAGACATTAAAGAAATTCACCACTTCGCACCTCTGCACAGATTTGACACGGTTGTGAGATTTTAAAGACTGTTATTAAGCTACATATAAGGTGCTAGGCCATATACATTTGCTATCTCAGTTTTAAATTTGACATTTGTGCGTAGAAACGTGACAGCAAATTATGTGACTTACTACAGATTCTACAGATTCTGCTGTTATTTTGTTATTCACACCTCATAAAATGTGGAAGACCTGTACCTTACCCTGCAAACGTTTAGTAATCAATTACTTTTTTAGTACCGAGTAATGACTTTTGAAGCTATTCGAAAGCACTTACTTCAGTGGGTTTTTCAAAAGTCATTACTGTCAGGTATATTTCAAAGCCATTTGCAATCGATTCATTTTCGACTGGGATAGCATAATAATGCGGGTTATACTTTTTTACCGTACCCAGCCAATAATTAGCAAAATTTGAAAATTCTATCGCGCATTCAAAATTTGCGCAAAAAAATAAGTATTTGCGAATAACTTTATCGGCTGAGTACGTTAAAAATTGAACTCTTGTCATCTATTTTTTCATTCTACGGAATGAACCGGCTGTAAGCAAAAGATTATTAATTGCAACCGGGTATGTCACTCCATATAAAAATGAATAGATATTCATCCAAAAGTTTATTATTAAAAAAACGATCGATTTGTCACTCGATTGCCATGCAACGTAAATTGTCGATGTTGCCGAATCCTAAACAAGTTGAAAATTAAAAAAAGATATCTATAAAATATAGCAGAAATTCAAAGACACGAAAAAACCGGCGTAGACAGTATGAAGATTTTTATAGTCAAGTGATTTGGTCATATTGATAATTCACAATGAGCCGTTAGTATTTCAAAGTTTTTTTTTTTTGTAGTTATTGCGAACAAAGAATTACAATAACCGTAATTTAAATAAGAACTTTATGGACAGTCCTTAACGAAAATAGATGGCAGCACACTTGAAATTTGAAACAGACTAACTTTTAGAGTATTCTGACATTAGGAGCAGATTATCTTTAGTTCATGACAACGGACGTTTCGTTGAAAATTGCCTATACTTCTGCGCAGGTTTTTAACACCGCGAAAAGCTGCGCAGAAGTACAAAGTTCTTATTTAAATCTTTAAATAAATTGTATGAAGTTTTTCATTTTTTTTTATTTCAAGTATTTGTCTCCTATGAAAATGGCTATAATTGTCATTCTCCCTTTTCTTATGCATATTCAATGATTCTTTCAAGAAAAGGAATTTGTTCAATTTGTTCAATGTTAGTAAATTGGAAAATGTACCGGAAACATAAACCTTAAACTGTAAAATTCCTATTTTGCATCGTTTGAAAATGCCTTTCCAAAATGCATTTTACTCATTGTTGAAGAGTCTTTGTTGTCTCATGAATTTTGTTATGTGGTAGCCTAACGTTCATCTTTTAAGATTTATGGTACATTTGAAGATAAGAAATTGTTGTAGATGAATATTTGCAATATACCTACATACCCATTTGAGTTGAGTAAATTCAAAATAAGTTAACTTTTTTCGTACCCTTTATCTTCAAATAAAGCATCGAACAATGGGCTAATTTTGGTTTAAAGTGTAACATTTTTCAAACATGATGGAAACTATCCTCATCCTCATCCTCATCATATTTGTTTTTTTTTTACAAAAACATTAAACTTGCTTTTTAGGAATACATTGATTCACTTGATCTTTCGATGATATCTGAGCATATTGTACCATTTAAAAATGTAAAATGACCGTAATAACGTTTTTAACACCGCGAAAACCTGCGCAGAAGTACAAATTTCTTATTTAAATTTCGGTCATTGTACTACATCAATTATTACCAGAAAAATAACAAACCCTAAGCCAGGGACGTGACAATCTTTTGTTATGATCTTTGCAAGTAACAATCAATGAAGCTATAACTTCATTGCAAAAAAAATCAACTGATTTTTAAACTTTGCAATGAAGTCAGCTGATTTTGGTAAATTTTGAATGCAATTAGCTAACTTTTTTGCAATGAAGTTAGATTCGGTCTGCAGCTAACGTCACGCTTCACGCTGAGTATTACTTGCAAAGATCAAAAGACTGTCACGCCCCTGCCCTAAACTCAACCAACTCAGTGCGGGAAAATATCCCAAAAATCAATTCTTCGAAAATCGTGAAAACCCACTGTCACTGTCAGATTTAGAGTACGAAAATTGGAGCAAAGTTTGTGAGTCACGACGAGTGAGTCATAAGTGATCCGTGAGAGAACAAAACAAAAATGTTGAATCGAATGAAGGCATGGAAATAATTATACCATGGAGTAATTTGTACCCTGTAATCGACCGCATAGATTATAATGTACCGCGTATCTCGCGAACATGTCATTAAAATTTTTTTTATTAAATTTTAATTATTATTTTATGTATTTTCAATATTAACGGATGTGAAGTAAACTGTTCGAAGTTAGTGGTATTAATGTATTTTACATCAGCACAAAGATATTAAAATAATTAACAAAAGATAATGCGTTAATTTGTTACAAAAGTCAATTTGCTGGGAGAGCTTTTGGTCATTTGGGAATAGATTTTAAGTGTAACAATAATTCATGTAAATAACAATATTTTATTCTGTACACAATAAATTCATCATTTAATTGATTCCTAAATGGCTAAGTCTATGGGAATGATTGGTTGATTTTTACACACGTCAGTTAAAAAAATTAGTTACGATGACTTTTAAATAATGGATCAAAATGCAGATCCATATTTCTTGATAAAATCACAAAAAAATACTTATACACAAAAGTTGTAACATTATGGAAATAAAACCTGTCGATATTGAGTTTCGTTGTCTTATAAAAACAGACAGGCTATTGAACTTTTTGTTTAAAATCTATATATTGAATTATTGTTAAAATTGTTACGCATACTGATGATAGCGAATTTGTTCTCAAGAATATTTTCATTTTCTGTTAAAAAAAACTGTTACGTTGACAGACCGACATTTAAAAACCAAATAAGTTGTCGAATTGCTGAGTGGTGAGGTGCTTCGCTAAAGTATTTGAATAATTTAATTCTTTAAGTCTTTTGCCTTTTATAGAGGAAACGAAAATCTGTGTGAAGCTTGAAGAGCTCGCAAGGATCTGCCAAACTTGTCTCTTTCCCTTTCTTTTTCATTTTACAACATAAGGGTTTTCCATTCACTTGTTTCTTCAATTCATGAGTTAATATTTCGGAGAACTCAGAGACATGATAATGATGGCTGGGGTTATCATTTCCTGGGAGCAACATATGATGTGTAACTTCTTAACTCTGCCTTATACGACATAAGTTTGTCATCGAAGGATTTCCTCAACGTTTTTAGTCTAACTGAGGAACCAAGCCGTCATCCCATTGACATAAGTTCCAAGGTTTCGCTACTTTATGCTACGTAAAGATTATAGGAACATTTAAGAAAAAGTTTGACTTTTTGAAAAGTCAGGAATCCCACTACAGTTTTGACGTCAAAATGTGAAGATTCAATAATGTACTAAATTCCTCCTCCTGTTCTTTGGGTTACGAAGTAGCACCATTATCTAGGCGGACAAGGTTACAGAAAAAGGTAAAAAGGCGATTTAGTACAATTTAGTACAGAGAGAGAATCATAAGCTTTTGTAACTTTTTCATTTCTCTTTTACCTCTCTTTTTACGTATTTCCTTGTTTTTATGCATGAAAAGCTCGGGTTTTCGGTGAAACGTATTAAAACAAAACGTTTCACAATAACCTATAACCGTTCACGGTGTGTCAAATTATAACACACTCCCAGGTGCTATAAGGAATAAATCGTTAACTGCAGGGATTATTACGGTTTACGTGACAACTTATCGCCTGCTCACTACTACTATTACTACCTTTACTATTTTGCTTTCTCATGCAATTGGTGACAAGCTCTTATGCGGCTGCGTTGCGATTAAGTCCCATCTTCACAGTCATATATTCGTTTTCCACGCATCATGCTTTATATAACTGGACTCGGCAAGAGCTACAGTCCTTGCAACACTATCGCCCCCAGTGCAACTTCCTGCTATGCAGTTTGTCTACGGAGAGCAAGTTTGTAAGTAGAAGGGTTTGTTTTGTCTTCTTTTATTTTGTTATCTGCATGATCTCTTTCTTGTATTATTTACTTTTCAAACCGCTAGAAATATTGTATCGCGTTGCTTTTTGTCGCATCATTATGTAATAAAAAAGGTCTTACGGCCTTATGCATAATTGAGTCAATAAAATCATCATCATCATCATCATCCTTTAGATAATGAGGTAAATCATCCTTTAGATAATGAGGTAAAATTTTGGTAAGACCTTAGAACTTACGTGAAAAATGTTTCGACAGTACTAGATTTATGCATACAAAAATAGCAGTTTTCCCTACAGATACATGATATGACGCGTCTCACGGTTTAATATTTCTGAAAATCAAAAAGTTCGCTGTAAGACAAATTCACACGGATCTGAAATCCCAACAAAAATAACTGTGAAACATATCTACATCTGAAGGGATCTGAGTCATTTGATTAGGATTTATTTTAACTGGGTTCGGAGATCGGGTGTTACTTCATATTCGAAGTAATAGATTCGAGTTAAGAATACTTACAAATTGCGCTTAATTTGTCTTCGTAGGTTAACTAGGTAACAGTGTTAGAAACTTACCTTGATCTAGGATATCCTTCTTTTTAGATACAAGTGCCAGTGGTTCGTTGGATCCACATGGACTTGGGCTACGTATTGGTCCAAGCCTATCTTCATTTTTATGGACTATTAGATTTTGTTGCTCTAATAAACGTAATTGTTGCTGATGTAAGCGGTCTTTGATTAAAAATATTTTGGGCATTTTTGTTTTAGGTTAATCCTTCTTGTTTGTTTTGAAACACAGTCACTAAGTTCAAATTCTGTTCGTCCTTTTCCTTCAAAAAAACTTTTGTTTTATTTATTTATTTATTTTAATCACATAAAAAATTGTTATACTTGTTCACTTGAATTCACTTTAAATTTGAAATTCTTATACTCCACGAAAAACATTTTCACTTATTACAGAAATTGTTGAAAATTTTCCTTGTCTCTGAAAGCTTTAAAAGAAAAATCCCGTTAAAAACGAAGACCGCACGGAAAATAGTCGGTTACTCTGATCGACGTTCAAAAACTTACTGTATAGAATTTTTCTCCTCGAATACGTTACTGCTTTAAGTTTGAAAGGTAACGTTACAATGTTAAAAACTCAATAACACTAACGTAGTTCCCCTTCTCTTGAATTTTAGTGTACTAAAGTTACCAGACTTAAATATGCAGATCCAATACACAATCATATCACATCATATACTTATAACCACAAAAAATGAAGACGTTGTAACTGTATAGTCACTGTATTTGTATTTAGACAAAATTTTTTTATTCTTATACCTTGGGCTTTATTCTAATCTGAGTGCTGTTACCTGCGTCTTCGTAGCATACTTAACACCAATACACAAGTAAGAATCATTGATCAGTCTGAATGTATTTATTTTGCTGTAAACATATTTACGATCTTGTGGTAGGATTCTTAACGAATTATATTTTATTACAATGTATGTGCAACGAAGATAAAATAGATGAACAAAATCCGAATCACGATAAAAAAAACGTCGATAATGGAAGAGTACTTTCGCTACTTTTATTTTATATCGATAAATTATCACGGCATATATATTAAATTCACTGTAAAGTTGGATTTCTATTGAAATAATTTTCGTGAAAAACATTTGCGTGAGCCAATGACAGACAAAAGTTTTTCGATGAACTAATTTAACGAATCGATAAAAAAAATTAACGAAAAATCCCCGTCTCTCATTGGCTGACACCATTATTTTTCGCGAAAATAATTTCCATAGAAGTCCAACCTTTCAGTGAATGTACAATACAAGTAATTTATCTATTTTTTTTAAACGCAAATGAAAATCTCGATTCAAAAATAACGCGCCAAATGTTCAGTTATAGCATTTTTATCAGTGCCGATAGTACCAACAATAAAAAATGACAACGTTGGAAATGCCAAAGTGGGTGCACGCACGTGCTTATATTGATAAACAAACGCACGTGAACGAGTGAGAGAACAAAAGAAATTTTGACACAACCACGTGCGTTGGCTTAGAGTCTGGTGTAAACATAAGCACTTGTATGAGCGAAAATTGCCAACATAATAAAATTTTATTCAACAAACTGACGACAAGCACACAGCATGCATTTCAGTTTTCGAGAGCTCAAAAAAAATCAAATTTTGAATTTTTGAAACTGAGGAATGATTTAAAAAAAGAAAATTGTGTTTCTCGTTCCATTGATCATACGATTGACATAGCCAGAGACTTGATATGGTGGCTGACTTCTCCATAATAGACTTCAAATGTGAGCAAATGTCATCATCACTTGACATTTCGTCACCATATGCAAAGAAAAATTTCTGCATATTATGACAGTTTGTTTCATGTCAAACTTAAAACTGAGATAGCAAATGTATGTGGCTTACCACCTTAGAGCATAATAATACTGTTTTATGGTCTATGTGTGGTCTATATGGGAGACCCAGCCGCCATATCACGTCTCCGCACAAAGTTCAAGCTAGGCAAATGTGGTAAACGTAGAAATAGCGGTGTTTTTCCTATTACAGGGGCCGAATCCTTAGATTGTACAACTTATCATTTTACCAGCTGGTCTACAAATACACTGAAAATGAGCAGCTTCATAAGCATAAAGCATATTCTAAAAAAAACGCCGTTAACGTCATCTAGCGTCAATTCTTGTCGTAAAATCAATTTTAGTTTTGGCGGGTCTTTTAAAAACGAATGAATAACAGTTGTTACGAATCAATTATTTTGTACGTAAAATATGCAGCGCAGAAACCCTTTTCTTTTTGCAAGCGGAATAATTTTGCTGTTGAAGAAACGATGTAAAGTTTTACACTGACACGTACTAAATGTATTCATTCGTTTTGAAAAGCCCCGCTAAAACTGAAAGTTGATTTCATGACAAGAATCGAACGTAGATGACGTTAACGGTGTTTTTTTGTTAAGAAAATATTTTTTATACTCTTATGACGTTGCTCATTTTCAATGTATTTGTAGACCAGCTGGTAAAATAAAAAGCTGCACAATCTAAGGATTCGGCCCCTGTAATGGGAAGTGAAGAGTGATTTAATAAAATTATGTCACTTGATAAAATATATTGCAAATATTGATTTAAATAACAAATTTTGTGTTTTAATGTGTCGATAATTGCGAAAAAGATAAATTCCTTTTTGTGCAGTGCTCTGTGTAGTTTAACTTTTAAAGACATTTTTCACGAAATAGAACACTTATTTCCCGAATCCGTTCCCGCAATGTTGTAGTTTCAGGTTCAACGATTATTTTTATTCATTATTTGAAAGAGACCCGTTCGCAACACTGACAAAAACGTAACTGTGCTGCCAAACCGGGCTATTTGAAATGATCAAATGTACTAAGTGAAATACACTTAGAGAAAAGTGAAAACCGACACATTTTTGTGTTTTGTGGTTTACTGACTTTATTGATTTCTCCATATAACAATACATGCAAAAATTCACAAATTCAAGTAAACACGAAACCAAACATGTGTTGGTTTTCAATTTTCCGTGAGTGTATGTATATGAAAAAATGCTTACACATTATTTTGATTTTTCTCATACAAAGGTAAGTAATTTCCTCAAGCATACAACTGATGGCTCTTTAGTACGTAGTTGGCTCTGTTAAGTGGAAACCAGTACTAAAACTTTATTCATCAAACTGACGACAAGCCCACATCAAACATTTCAGTTTTCGAGAGCTCAAGAAAAAATCTGTGAAACTGATTTATTGATACGCTGAGACAAGCCTGAAGATTGTGCAACTTTTCATAATTTTTGTTTCAGCTGGCAATTTATGAATACAAATTATACATAGTTTGCAGAAAACTTGACACATCAAATCGAGGGGAAGTCACGTCGATTTAACTTCATATAAAGAATCGAAAATGGCGTGATTACCCCTTCACATCTAGCTATTGCATACCAGGTGGGTAAGTCTACCGACTCCGCTCTGCATAGTCTGGTGGCTAAAGTGGAGAGATCCTTCGAAGGGGGGGAGATAGCGCTTGGATGTTTCATGGACATTCAAGGCGCTTTCGACAATACCAACTTTGGAGTCATCCGCCAGGCCCTGGAGAGCAGGGGAGTAGGGTCAATGGTGACGAGGTGGATCTCTGGTATGCTCAGGAACAGGGCAGTTGAGGCAACTGTGTGTGGCCACAAGTCCAGTTTTTGGGTAGCCAGAGGCTGCCCTCAGGGGGGAATATTATCTCCTCTGTTGTGGTGCATGGTCGTGGACTCCCTTATCAGGAGGCTGAACGAAGAGGGAACCTTCGCCCAAGGTTACTCGGATGATTTGACAATTCTGATCAGAGGTAAATTCGAGAGTACGTTGGGTGACAGGATGAGGTACGCGCTGAAGGTTGTGGAGAGGTGGTGCCAAGACAACGGCCTAAAGGTTAACCCGGGTAAGACGGACATAGTTCTCTTTAGCAGGAGAGTGTTTGGTCAAGAGCTTGTGGGAAAGCTTAGGCTGTTTGGTAAGGACATAGTGCCCGGGGCAAAGGTTAAGTATCTGGGAGTTATTCTGGATCGTAAGCTGAGTTGGATCGAGCATGTCCAGCACAAGGTACAGAAGGCTATAGCAGCGTTTTGGATCTGCAGGAAGTCGTTCGGAAGGAACTGGGGCCTGCCGTCCAAAGCCGTGCTGTGGATTTATGAGGCGGTTATAAGGCCCATGTTGAGTCACGGCTGTGTGGTATGGTGGCCGAGACTCGACGTCGGGATTGGAAGGAGAGGGCTGAACGACGTTCAGAGGCTGGTATGCATTTGTGTTACCGGAGCCATGAAGTCGACGGCGACGGCGGCTATTGAGGTGCTGATCGACCTGCCACCGGTCCACGTGGAACTGAAGGCGAAAGCCTTTGCCGCGGCGGATAGGCTGTCGCAGAATGGTCTGTGGACTCCGAACTTCACTTCGGGCCATGGGAAAATCAAGGAGGCTATCATTGATGAAGTCTTTGCGATGCCCAGAGACCGAATGAGGCCGGAGACGGACTTCGTGAAGCATTTCGTAACCGTTGTGCCCAGCAGGTCGGAGTGGTTGGAAGGCTGGCCGATCCGGGAGTCGAATGAGGGAGCGGTGATATTCACTGATGGCTCTGAGGCTTCAGGAGGCGCGGGGGCCGGGGTGTTTTCCCCGGGGCATGGTGTGGAGGCGTGGTATCACCTGGGTAGGTTTGTCGATGTCGCACAGGCTGAAGCATACGCTGCACTGATGGGAGTGCAGGAGGCAGTCCCCACTGAGGCCTGTGGGATAGATGTGACAATCTATACAGACAGCGAGGCTTTGATCAGGGCGCTTGAGTCGTCTGTAGTGGCGTCCAGGTTGGTGAAGGAGTTGAGGGAGGCCCTGAACCGGGTGGGGCGGAGGAACCAGGTGAGAATGATCTGGGTCCCCGGCCACTCGGGCGTGGAGGGTAACGAGAAGGCGGACGAACTGGCGAGGAAGGGCTCGGCAACTCAGAGTTGCGGCCCAGAGCCACTCATACCCATCCCACACTCAGCGTGTGTGAAAGCGATAAAGTGTTGGGTGCGGTCGGAGTTCGTCGATCACTGGAGCGCCTATGAGGGAGGAGTGCACACAAAGCGCTTCTTCCCGGTGCCCAATGGTAGGTGGGCCAGAGAGCTGTTAGACATGGACAGGTGCCGCATCAGGCGGGTGGTGGGTGCGATCACCGGGCACTGTGGGCTGGGCAAGCATCTGGCTAGAATGGGGCTCTCCAATGATCCCAATTGCTCCTGTGGCCTAGGTGAGGAGACGGGGGTACACATAATATGTGAATGCCCGAAGTTCTCCTCACTGAGGCTTAGGACCTTGGGAGGTCATGTGGTTCAACCCGCAACGGTATCGAGCGTGGGACCTGCGGCTCTGGACAGGTTTCTGGTTGGGACCGGGCGGTTTCCGAGATTTATATGATGAGAGGGTGACGAAACAAAGGATCACCGGATCTGTGTTTCATGGACCAGCAATGGACCCGCCCAAACTGATGAATCTATCACATCTAGCTATCAGCTAAACATCAAACCGAGGGGTAGTCACGTCCATTTAATTTCATATAAAGAGTCGCAGATCTTATGTAGTGATTACCCCTTCACATCGAGCTATGTGTTTGTCTGTCAATGTAAACATTAATTACATGACATGACCGTAGTTGTTTTGATTGTAGAAAGCAAAGTGTATTTTAAAAGTTCTTCCCTCAAGTAATAATAACAACTATACTTCGATGAAGAACTTATAATTTCGGTAAAACAGTGAAGTGCGTAAAGAAATATTTCGATGACGTGTGTAATTTATATGAACCTAACGTGACGTTTAAACTCATTTCGTTGAAAGCTTTCGCTTTAGTGTATTTTTAATGTTACGTGGACGTTTTGAACTCATGTCATGTAGTTTACTGTTTTTGATTTACAGACACACACGTAGCTAGATGTGAAGGGGTAATCACATCAAGCCATTTTCGATTCTTTAGACGAAGTTAAATCGACGTGACTTCCCCTCGATTTGATGTCTCAAGTATTCTGCAAACTATGTATAACTTGTATTCATAAATTGTCAGATGAAACAAAAATTATGAAAAGTTCCACAATGTTAGGCTTGCCTCACTGTAGGTTCTGAATTTTTTTCTTCGCTCTATAATCGATGGTTACAACCTAAGAAATGATTTAAAAATAGAAAAAAAAATCTTGTATCTCGTTCCATTCTCTGTTCGCTTTCATATGGCAGTCCTTTGATGAATGAAAACATTTTTCCAAGTTCGGAGCTTCTAACATAATTTGGTAGCGCATTAGATGAGGCACATCCTTCCATAGCTGAATTGAATCTTGGACTTCCCGAGTAAGTACGAATCGCTGGTATCATAACGGTTGATATTATCCGAGAATATAAATTATTGCAACAGTAAACGAATTTACCTACTGCTAGCTTGTAGAATTTGGGAACGGAGAGAACTGAAGTAAATTTAGAGCTGATTAAGAGCTTGACTGAGTAGCATTCTGACACTCCTGTGTGACTTGGAGCTCACCAATGGCCCCAAATATCAACGCAGTAGGTCCGATGACAGTGCACAGTTGAATAGGAAATTAATCTCAAAATTTTTTTGGAAGAAAGCGAAGTCTCGTGCTGACCTTTATCCGTCTTCTCCAAGGTGACAAACTCGTCAAGAGTCAAGCCCAAACATCTAACTGAAGAGTAGATTGCGATCGTAATGCCATCAAAGGAGAAAATGGGCAAGACGTCAGTTTCTACGTGGAATTTGTGGAAATAGCAGTTTATTCTTAGTTGTGTTCAAGGTCATTCCACATGTACAGAAATGTCATCCCAAAAATGCCAAAACTTAATTAAATCAACTTAATCAACGGTAAACCATTACAACGAACGGTATAAAAATAAAAGTTGTGAAGAATCCCGAGCATGACATAGTGAATCAAGCCGATATAGTGAGTTAGTAGTTTATTTTGAACATTGCGTAGTCGGCACATATAATAGCATTGTTATGTTAGTTGTGATCATGTTCACTCTGAAAACCGTTTTATTGTTCGACTATATTTTTGTGTATATAAAATAGCAACAACCTAGAGTTTCACACATGTAAAAGGTAAATTAATGAAGGCGCTGCTGGAGTAATCCATACAGTTATACGCATCTATGTGTGATCATAGTTTTTTTTTCTCTTTTGATAGCTGAGCCCCTTTGTCTTGTCCGCTTTTCTGATTTGGACTCCAAAAAAATAATTGGGCTGAATTTTCATATACTTTTACTACGGCATTTTCGTAGATTCGGTTTTTCTTTGCGTGAAATGTGTCTGCAAGTGTTTCGGTTGAATTAACAAGAAAAAGCTCGATTTTAGATTGATTTTTTTTAAATTAAATCTAATAGAAACATTCGCTAGCGACAAAATTGATTACAAAACTGAACTGAAAGTGTATTGGACACTTACTTTCAGTCTCTTCAGCTGATCAAAAATGTTTAGAAGAGAATACGACAATCGCAACTTTTCCGCAATCAAACAAATCGAAATGTCGAAACAGTGTTGTTTAAATTTTACATTAAGCCAACAATGCACTTAGTTTTCTGTTCTTTTAAAATGTGTTGGATAATTTTCTTGTTTGGATATTGTTTGTTTTTCTAGATTCTGTTCTGAAATAATTTCATATTTTTTTGTTGAACGTACAATTATAATTTAATTATACGTGTAGCAGTAGCTAGTTGGCTCTACGGTTCTGTCTGTCTGTTTGATAGTTATTATTAATTAAGTTATCGCTCATAAGTATGGAAGAAAACCGACTTTAAATTGAATAATCATGGGAACAGACAACAACGAGAAATGCTTCTGTTTCAGATCAATTCTATTTGGCGTTTTTCACACTTAAAGAAAGCTCAATGTAGCGTAAGCGTATTTCCCTGCAAAAACAAAATGTTATGAAACAGGTAAGTATTCGCGAATGGGCGGGATCGTTGTTTTTCGCTGCTCACCTGCTTGGGGCATTATGGAAAACCAATCCGTGAGCAAAAGATGTTTGTAGTTCGAATTTACGAGACTAACCGATTTGTGTTTGAAATATTTTGTCTGCAAATTCCGTTAAAGACGAGGGTTGTAACAATGTCCTTGTATAGTGTACCTGTTTTATTACAAGTGTTGTATCGGATGTATGGTCTGGTCGTGTAGGCACTACTCAGACGAATTTTTACCGTAATGATTTTGAAGAATTTTTTCATCTTCTATTATCACCTTATTTTTACTGCATATCCTTTTTTCTGCATTTA
The DNA here is from genome assembly GCA_029228625.1 of Pseudolycoriella hygida. Classification (NCBI taxonomy): domain Eukaryota; kingdom Metazoa; phylum Arthropoda; class Insecta; order Diptera; family Sciaridae; genus Pseudolycoriella; species Pseudolycoriella hygida. Next base: position 40,189,033 of record CM055406.1, on the reverse strand, counting down.
ATTTAGACATTCCGATATTCAACCACTCAAAATAATCTTAAAATTTATTATTTATTATTATATTTACGTGCTGTTCTGATTTCAAGATTATCGCTTTTATCTCTTTTTTTTATGTATAGGTAAAACTGCAAAAGCTTAACGACATCACAGTAGGCTAATCCGTTATATTCATGTTCAAAAATCTATATCTCGTGAAATATTCACAATTTAAATGTAAGAATTCTTAAAACGTGATTTAGCAATGTTCAAAAATGTCGGGAAAAATATTTGTGCGTGTAGGCCGCAGGTTAATAGTCGTAAAGTTGTTAGACAAAGTGACAGGTTTGATTTCTCCCCATTTATAACCTCAAAAAAATATATTTTCCATATTTTCGTCAGAAACTTGTCGAAATCAGTTGTAAACGTTAAAGTAATTCATAATAAGTCGAAACGAGCCTATTCCGACGAAAAAGGGATGAATTTCCTAGTGGTTTTGAAGCGAAGTGTTGTTCAGCGCTCTGAGACTCAATGACAGTCGGTATCAAAATCAAAGAATCAACCAAGAAATTCATCTTGTCGCGACAGTAAGTAAATTCAAGAGCACACGATTTTATTATATCCAAATTTTTATGTTTTTTCTACTTTCGCAAAATGTTGCGAGACTGACTGAACCCCCATTTAGCTTTGAATATTTGAAGCTTTTAAGTTTTGTTAAGGACCTTTCGACTTAGTATGAAAATTCACCGAACGTGTTCTCCATATGATCGTGACCATTCTACAATATGGTTGCCGATTCGCCGAAGAGACTTCCATTAAATAGGTTTGTGTTCGTGTGTTTTTTCCAGGAAAGATAGCATTACGAAAAGGCCCTAGGTTCAAAATCAAAAAGTCGTCCGTAAATGGCGCTCAACGGCTCAACTCACAAAAATATACCCCAGTCAGGCTTGAACCATATGAACGTCATTGCACCAGACGAATGTTAAAGGGCCATTCCAGCGTTCCTTACATTACGTTTGACTTTCTTTCGCAGATATCTTGAAAATTATGTAGGTGTCCAAAAAATATTGTCTGGTTCATTCCTTCCACCGATATTGTAGAGCATAAAAATTTTGTAGCTGCTGTAGTTTATGACAGCTACAGTGTAATATAGGAAACGCTGGAATGACCCAAAAGTCATCAACAGATGCGCCATGCATAGAAACGATGAACTTTTTGTGTCCATAATAATAATCCCAATGGCACTGATTAGTCGGGAGCAGCACTATAAAGTGTCTGGTTCGACTGCCGGGGTGTTACACTGAGTAATTGCCAGCTAGAATGGATTAACCACACTAGGGACCACATGCTCAACGTGTATTCCGAACCACGCCTTCGATTGAAGGATTATTTCTATTTCCGATTTTGTCGCGCGCTAGTACATCTGGCATTACCTAAGCGCGCATCGAACAAATTCGAATGACAACCCTACCGGTATGGAATTTGTCATTATTTTTTTTTTTTGACGTTTTCACACACCTTAACGTAGCAGCTGGATAAAAACCTGCTTGTTTCGTACACAGTGCATCGAATATGGGTGACGTCATACTTCGTTGTGTACAAATCGTTGCGATATTGCTACCCCAACTACCCATTTATGAAGCTTAGGTGAGCTTAGGAACGTTACTTTCATGATAAGCGTTGAAGAAAAATCCTATGCGGAATTTTTCCAAACCGGGGTTTGAACCCGGGTATTCTTGGTGGAAAGCCAGCACGTAACCACTGAGCTAACCCGTTCCATGAGGGATCGTTATTAGAATAAAATTGGTAATCACATTGTTGGGTTGGCATGGTCATTATGGACATATTGCGATCACAGCGAATGCCGGAACCTTTTGACAAGATATATACTGTTGCAAAAATTGTCATGAAATATTTGAATGCGTGAAATTATTATCGAATATTAAATAATATTATGAAAAGCCATCTGTACATGTTAAATAGGAATTAATATCCATACGTAATGACATAATAATGTATGGACTGGGTTTACGTAACCGTCAGTTGAAGCAAACTAAAAGATATAATACGCTATTTGTGTGTAGTAAGAACATCGCACACCAACACATACACACTTAACGCTGATTAGTTCTCCACATAAATTTACCAACACCACCAAACATTTCGTATTTCATGATTGCTTCAATTTGTGTCAACTTTTTATTAAAGACTGCCAATCTAATCTTAATATATATCAATGTCCATAAACAAAATGAGTACATAATTACAGGCGCATTCAAAATTCAGGCAATAAGGAATGCCAAACATTTTTTTCTAACGATGGCGTTTAGAAAAATAAATTTATGACATCATTTTGTTCGACCGGAAACGCACACATATTCGAATAGTTTCGTTTCCGCTGTAAACAATACTTTCAAATTACCACTCAAAATTTTTCAAGATTTTCGCATTTTTTCACATTTAGTACTCACGATTTACTATGGAATTTTAAAGTTTATTGCACGAATGTATTGTCGCAAACTTCATAGCCTGTGTGGAATTTGTGTATTTTACAGATTTTAGAAGTCCAAAATATCTTCATTTAGACCTTATTTCTCCGAACTAAATGATGGCGTCATCTTATTTTGCGATATAATAATAACGAAAAACAACAATAAAATCGGAATGGGCATTCGTTATTTTGTGAACAAATATTTCCAGACCCGTAGCCAGACTGATACGACTAATACTTTAGAGTGGGCGCGCACCCCCATGGTAGTAGCCAGAAAATCAGTGTCCAGGGGTGGGTTTCAGAGCCTATTTTAAGGAATTTAAAATTACCAAAATTACTAAAGTTTACTGAAATTTAAACTCGTTTCAACATTTTTATGAACTTTTTATTTCTGCACAGGTTATTAACACCGCAAAAACCTGCGCAGAAGTAAAAAGATCATAAAAATATTGAAACGAGTTTACCAAAAATTACTTAAAATTTCCAAGAAGTTATTTGGTAAACTTTAGTAAGTGTTGGTAATTTAAATTCCCTAAAATAGGCCCTGGTGTGGTGGGGATCGTGGATGAAAATATTGGAAGAGAAAGAACTTGCCGGGTCCATTTCAAAATACTGATTCCCTTGAAAATCCCAGGCCCGCAGTTTTTATCTCCGTTCAGCGGGCCTGCGCGCCCTTAAAATTAATAATTACAAAAACAAACACTTTATCACCTCACTTATTTATATGTCTGTCTATTGTCAGTAAGATTAAGAAATCACATTTTACATAGAGGGGGCGAAAGGATTTGTAGAAGGAGTTCCGCCCCCTCTGCGTCCTACCTAGTTACGAGTCTAATTATTTAATTTTGTTGAAAATACATAACTTAATGAAGGAACAAGACGCAGTTTGATAATTGATTGTGGTTCCGGGTAAAATTGTATAGTAAACGAAGCCATTTGAACTAAGAGGAGTAAAAGTAATTTAAGATGCTACAGCGGATGATAGAAAAGTTCATTGTTCCATTGTTTTGTATATGACTTAAGCCATTGTTGCCCACGCTACCTTTTCGATTTTGCATCTTTTTCACTCACACACAACAATCATAATGCAATGAGACAAAAACTATACATTCAACTGGTAAAATGCGTGTGTGTGAGTGATACAAACATATGCAATAAAGAGACTCTTTTAAACCCCTGAACATTTGCATTTGAATTGAAATTTAAATAATTTGAAGCATTTGACGTAATAACGAATTATATCGTAACGAACTGTAACACAGGGAAAAATTAAAAATTGAGCCGCACTTAAAGTGTTTAATTGCTCGTTGGCTAGGATGTTATTCCTATGAAAATAGTGAAAACCAAACGCAAATAAACATCATCATGGTAGAATCCAGCTTCCCGAATCGATAAAACGATGAACCACTCCCAGTTGTTAACGCAGCATAAAAATTCACACTCTAGCGCACAGTGGTTCATAAACGTTAATTTTCGAATATGGACCACTGTGTGGTGGGACGTTTTTAAATTTTTTTTTATTGAAAAAGCGAATGCGTGTACATTTTGTGTATGAAATCGAACAAATAAATCTGAACTTACACTTCTTGCTGTTATACTGCGAGTAATCAAATTCAAAGAAAAATAAGCGACAGACAAAAAAAATGTCTATTTCCTTATTGAGTAACGTATTTTTGTTGAAATTTCATTTTTAATCGCGATCGAAGCAAAAAAAAACGCAAATTGGTGTGCAAAAAACACAAAATTAGTGTGAGGAGATCTAATAATTTAATGAACTGAATTATCTGAATACATTAACTACCAGTATTGTGAACTTGACTTGCAATTTTACCGTACCGTTGTCATTGCAATTAAAGCTTCCAATCGATTTCAATGTATTCATTTTATTGCAAATATTACATTCAATTTGTATTTTCGGTGCCGTAAATTTAGTATGAAAAACGTGAAATAAGAAAGCAAAAACATAAAACTGCATGGAAAAAAAAGAATGTTGCTAAGATTATGATAAACGAAAGAATATTTGAGTGAAATAATTTAATGATTTTCTCATATGTGAATCGGTATTTAAACAATTAGTGAAGAGAAGTTGTTAATTTTTACAGAATTGAAAACATCACTACACAAGACTTTACCGGAATGGCAATAAAATCCTATTTTATTATCATTTGGAATGATCGTTTTTTGTTCATTATGTTTACCATTTTATTGTTGATAAATGTGTCGTTAAAATTGTTGATTTAATAATGATAACTACATATGACCATTTCAATGAAATTAAAATGGTTTTGTAAGAGATTTTCATTTGAAAAAGAAGTATAATGGAACCTCGTTTTAAACCAGCCATAATATCGTTTTGATTGATGAAATTTGCATGCTAATGCATTGATACACCATAAATTGAAGCATTATTATTGTGTCATTGTTTGTAATTTGTACTCGATTTAAACGAAAGACATCAATGCAATTGTTTAAGCATTCAGCGACGAACCTTTGCGGACGCGGAAGGTGTGATCGACGTATGTAGAATTAGTTATAACAATAAAGAAATCGATAATCCATATGGCTTCAAGTTATGGAATTTTGAAGTCAATCTAAAATTGAATTCTTTCGTTCAAATGTGCATTTAGGTGGGAAATGTTAAGAAGAAAGAAAATAATTCTATTGATAAAAAAAAAAAAACCTCGAGAAGGTGTATACGATTTACGAATGCTACCGTTTTATTTAGTATTCTTTAAATGTTTTCCAATTGTTATATGGCTTTCGGATATATTTTTATTCAGCTTAAACTCAGTATCAACAAATTACTGTAGAAATAGACGAAATTATTCTAGCCATGTATGTAGGTCGAATGGTAATATAATTCACAATATCAAATCAAGCACACATTATTTCCCTAAACTAAATAAATAATACGAGAATGTTATATATTGCATCTTCGAGAGTCAAAACCAATTCATTTGAAAAATGTCCATTTATAAAGCAATTTAACAACAAGCCCATAGATGTTATCAATAGAATTGTATTTCATCAATACGTAACTGTGTACCAAAATCCTTCAAAATTTACAATGCTCTCTTGTAACTTAGTATTTTCATGCAAAGTAATAACATAACGTATTCAGTAAACGTACTTACCATTATTGTCCGTTTGCAATTATATATGCGAAACAAAAAGTTTGTTTTTATTTATTTTTTCTTTAACAATCATTATATTATTTACTTATTCATTTTTTGTGTTAAAATTGCATAATTTTTGAAGAAACAAATCGAAGTGTTTTCGTTGTTTTTATTCTCAAATATTTACTTAAGTGGTTTACGTTGGTTGCATTAAGACATTCTGTCAATATTTAATTTAACAATTAAAATGAAACAGACATTTTTGAAGGTGTATCCTTCAATATGGGCCTTGTGATGTGCCAAAGATTCGTTATCGCAGACACAACCAAGTCTATCTCCTAAAAAAATATTTAAGCCAAAGTTTTCTCCGGTATCGTATCGTAGTTTTAAATTAATAGAAATAAACGTATAAATTGTCACGATGAATGTTGGGAGACGCGTAGTTTTGAACACTATACAAAATGTTGGTGGACGAGTATCCCCTGTAGAGGGCATGAGAATGCAAAAAGTTGAAATTCTTGTCCCAAAACTAGAATGATAAGCAGGCTAAGTAATCTATTAAGAGGTAGTCCGTTTGTAAGTCTTTAAAAGTCCTGTTCTAGCCGATAGAGAACTTATGACTTTTACATTGGCCTTCCATCGAAAATGTGACATTTCATCGATAAATATATAATCTAAAAACGCGATATTCACCACACTCACACATGCGTGCGATATGCATTAAGTACATAAAAAGAAAAGAGAATCTAAAGATGAAAAGGAGAAGTTGTTTCATCACTGGAGATGAAAAGTAGAGTTTAATTCTACCAAATATTTGTAAAGTTCAATGTTATTCTAGGTTTGAAGGAACGCTGTTCAGGTGAGGTCAAAATAGGTAGTTCACTACGTTATATGTGCATGGTAATTTATTTATTTAACTAATGACTTAAGACTAATAGGTACAATTTCGTTAAAAACTGTTTTTTACACACCATCTAAACATAATTTTCTTTTTTTTATCAATAAAATCTACCACAATTCAATTCTGTTCTGTGGTGATCTTCAAATCTCAATCTTTAAATTTTTGGATCCACGCTAAAGCTTCTGATGTTAAATTATGAATATCCCTCAGGTTCCCATTGAATCGATGGATATTGCACTTCTCATAAATGTGAGCCATTGTTTGAGCTTCACCACACTCGCACAATGGTGAATCCTTGAACTTCCACCTGTGTAGCAGGTACGCACAACATCCGTGTCCCGTGCGAATACGATTAACTATCCTCCACGTTCTACGAGGTAGCTTGTACCTTTCAGTTCTACATTGGGATCGGAGACCAGGTCTTTATTATGAACAGATACTTCATCCCATCACTGTTTCCATCTGCTCTTCAGATCTATTGCGTTGTTCGAGTTTCTGTAGAAAACCCAGAACGGTTTTCTAGATTTGAGTCGCAAAGTGGCTGGTGCTTCTGTTATATCGTCAAAGATCGGAAGTTCGTTATCATGCTCAATTTTCCGGCACTCCTTCAAAGCAGCTTCTTCACGTTTTAAGAATGAAGGCGTTATATTGCTTACTACGTACAGCCATGGAATCGGGGTAGAGTCCACCGCTGCGCATATTATTCTGAGTGCAACATTGATCTGCGTGTCTACCATTTTAACGTGAGCACTATTCATCCATACTGGAGCACAGTACTCAGCTACGGACATGATCATTGCCTGGGTTGTTATCCTTAAGGTTTTTGCCGAGCATCCCCATGTGATGCTTGCGAGTTTTTGCACCAGATTGACTCTCGATTTCATTTTACTTTTTGTTTTCTCCGCATGAAATCGGTTTGTCAAACTTCTGTCCAAGGTTACACCGAGGTATGTTGGAGTTTTATCGTATTTCACAGTCTCCCCTCTTAGCCTCAGTTCTAACTTGCGACTCGCATGTCGATTATTCAAATGGTAAATGGCCTATATTAATCTGAAATGCTAGAAGTATGAGTAACATTTTTTTTTCTCGTTTTAAGAAACTTTTAGTAGACTTCGCGAATTTCGATTATATATTTATCGATGAAATGTCATAGTTTCAATGAAAGGCCAATGTAAAGTCCATTAAATGACTCGAGACGAAAAAGATTATTAAAAATTCTCAGTGTATGTGTGAGCCTTGAGAGTATTGTAACTTTCAGAGGGGATTATTTAATATAATAAATATATAATAAACCCCGCCCCTTCATGTTACAATACTCTTTCAGCTCACACATACACTTCCAACATTCAGAGCTTAAAAGTTTTCAAAGGGCGGTCTCGACTTTGTATTGAAACTTTTCATCCTCGTTGATATTCTGGAACCGCCCTTTAAAAAAATTTAAAAGTAACGACCGGCTAGAGCAATTTTTTTTTAATTTTTACTTTTATGGAAAAAATGCACTAACCGGTGAAGACACTCAAACGTTTTTAACGGGCGGTTCCTGAATATCGAAGAGGGCAAAAAGCTTCCATACTAAGCCGAAACCGCCCGTTGAAGAAGTTATAAGCTTTCTATCGGCTGGAACATTTGTCAGAATTTACACACCCTTTTGCTAGAGAAAGATTTGTTAAATTTATCTGACTCGGTCTCAAGTCATAAACGTTTTTTAAACCTTCAATAATACTTTTAGTGCGACGTCGGCTTATTTTCAAGCATACACAATTTTATGGCGTGATTCATGATTGTCACTTTGACATAAGCGTGGAGTGACGCAAATGCATGTTGGAAAATTGTAAGAAAACTGTAGGAAAATCATAGTAAGAGTTTCCTACTTTTTTCTTACGCTGCGTCAATGTGGGAAAAAAGTAAGAAACTTATGGAAAAAGTATAGGAATGTGAACCTGTAGGGAAAGTATAATAAAATTATCCAACACTTTTCCTACATACTTCCTACAATTTTCTTACCTTCATTTGTTCAGCGTAGGAACAATGTGAGAAATCTGCAAGAAAAGTGTAAGAAACTTGAAGGAATAGTATATTAAAGTGGACCCTGCGAACGTAATTCATTACATGAGGACACCAAGTTGTGATAAGAGTTGACTCTCGAGTGCTTTTTGAGCAACAAGCTTTGAGAATGTTATTTTGACGAGTCAAAGTATCAGTTTTCAAAGCGTGTTGCTCAAAGTAACGAGAGTGAGTTTACGAGTTCTCAAAATTGTGTCCGAATTAATGGTCCACTGTATAATGTTTATTGCGTATCCATCCGAAAATTGAACATTATATGTATGTTTAACGCTTACGAGAATCATGCATTAATTGTAGAGTATTTTTTACCTAACTAGTGACAACAAAAGTTTTACCTCACTATAGTGAAAACAAACGTTTTACCTCACTAGTGTGTGAGGTAAAAAATACACTACATGGTTTTCATAGGGGGTAAACATACATGTGGTGCTCAAGTTTTGGATGGGATCGCCAATAAAATAATAACTGCAATAATTGCAACTACGAGTATGTGAGTAACAAGCCCAACAAGCCCAAGTCAGTGATGAAATTCGTGATGCGCGAACGACGACTTTTGGACGATGACGCTATCAAAATTGCTTACAAAGTACTCGTATTTAAATTAATATAAGTATTTTTAAATGGCCTCAATAATTCCAAACGATGGGTGAATAAACAAGGGTTTATTTTTAATGGGCTATAGGCCGTATTTCAAAATCTTTATTACTAAATTATAGTTGTCGACGTTTCGGGTACATTGTGTACGCCATTATCCAGACTAGTATTTCGATCGTGTTAAGCACGATAAAAAATAATGAGATCACTGTCAAGAATTATTTTGATATCAATTTGAATTGAGAACTAGGTACATAAAAATCTATACACAGCAGTAGTGTAGTGTCAAATCAAGACTGTCGAAAATTTAGTAATAAAGATTTAGAAATACGGCCTATAGCCCATTAAAAATAAACCCTTGTTTATTCACCCATCGTTCAAAGTACTCGTACGATCTAATCTGGAATTTTCAGCCTGTATCTGGTCACCAAATTACGTGACTCATCGGACAAGAATCGAAAGCACACAGAAGCAATTCGTCATGTTTTTAAACGGTGATTATCGCAACCGTTCCGACAAAGACTATGTGCTCAGTCCATACGTGGAAAGATGTGAGATATTCGATCTGCAATCTCTGGTGAGACAAGTACATTTTATTCGCCCACTCTCTGCTCATCGGCAAAATCAAGTGACCAATAGTCTAGACGGACAGGACCATGATATTTACATTCGTATGAAAATAATATTTTTTGAAAGGGTAGCCAAAAATTTACGCAGACCTTTCCCCCTCCCAGCCCCTTGAAATTAAAATGCAGATGTAACTTTAGCGAATTATTTTGAGATGATATATGAACCGATTTTAGTCATGTGAGGCTCAAATAAGAGACGAAGGTCCAAAGTCTTTTTTTGGATTCTAACATTTTTCGAATTTTTAATTTTCCTAATAGTTTTTCCTGCTTTTCCGAAAAAATTAGTTTTTTCCTGCCCTTAGACGCAAATAACTTTTAAACTATAATTTTTAGAAGAAAAGAATAGAAGAAATTTTTTCTAAATTCAATTGTCCACAAAATTGCCGAAGACCCGGATTTCCTACCTTATGGAGGGAAGGAGCTAATTTCTAAGGAGGAATTTCTACATATAGTACCAGTATACAAAATAAATTGATTTTTATAACTAACTTGCTACATCATATGAATACTGAGGTGAGGTTCCTATGAGAAAATTGTTTTGAAATGCCTGGAGATCTCTGGTGACACATAAAATGTTCAGTCCTCATCCAGTGGGTCCACCACAAAGAACATTGAGATTTAAACGCTTTCCATTTTTTTAGGTTCTGTCCTGGACTTAGACCAGAATTGGGATATTACCGATCTAGTTCCTGAAGATCCACCTTGTGCTCATCTAACGAACTCTGGAAAGGTAGGTATTTCCATCAAATTTTTCTATGTCTATCTGGGTTTGCTTAATGCAGTTTGTCGCCGAACGTTTGATAGCGCAATATTTGCCAAAGTTGGTAGCAACGTAGTGGTAGTTGGCGTAGATTGGAGTGTCCCAGTGACAATTCTTAGAGTGGTGTTGATTTGCTTTTCCACTTTGTTGACACGTGCCGTACGGAGCCAAGCGAAACTGGAATATTCTACTGTTGAATACACAAATGCAAGTGCGGCCTTGTGTAAAGTCTCTGCGTTCGAACCCCAGTTCGTACCTGCTAGTTTCCGAAGAATGTTATTTCTCGTTTCGGCAATTTTTACCAGATTGGCCATATGAGTCAAAATTCTATCCAATGTCAAGCCTAGGTAAGAATGATTCACTTCAAATTCTATAGATACACCGCAGAACTTGACGTCGAGTTTCTCACGGTCTCTTCACAAGTAAATCAGCAACAGTATTTCATATTAGACAATCAAGTTTCTCAATATTCCCATATTCCCAACCATAAATTCGCTTTGATACATATACATATATACATACACATAGATACAGCGAGCGAAAGGCAAAAATTCGAGGATAAATTCTTGTATACTCAAACTTATTATTTTCACACTTTCGTCCCGATCAATTTGTGGAAACAATAACACATACTCAAAGGTCTTATGTTCGGACCCCCCACACATTCCACTAACTAAATATTCAGTTTATTGACTATTTCGTATATCATATTGCAACTTTTGACCGAAATTATTTATATTTTCAAAAAATTTTTAACGGAGGAAGTCTTTTTCGCGTCTTTACAATTCAACACACCGCCTACTCTCCTTATTTACCTATTAGCCCCTCTGGTCTAAATCATAGTTAGGTTCCAAATTTTGTGTTGGCAATACAAGACAACATCATTTCTCTCTCGTTTACTGTTTCCTAAGGCGCAAACGGCAGTCTGGCAGTCAAGTAAAATAACTTACAACATTTTTTTCGTATGCATTCTTTTAGTTACGTAAGGTAACTTTATCGCTAAAACATGTAATGACATATCAAATTCTTAAAAATCTTTTGTTTAGAGCAAGTGTTTTAATTGACAATTGAAATTTATAGAACTGCATTTTCTAGTTGAAACAACTCGTATCCCGTTTTTCATTTGCGCTGACAACTTTACCAGCAGAAATTAATTTTACCTGACACCTATTATGGAAGTCTAATCAGAAACGAATAAATAAATAAAATAACAAAATTTTCGTGTCCACATGTGAAGTGTTTTTTGTTCAGTTAAATGGAAAATTTAATATCTGCCATTGTTGAAACAAAAAGTGCAAAATCGAATATTACCTACCTGCATACCCGCACCTATGTCGTTTCTCTAAAGAAACAATTAAAAATAAATTTTCAAAGCACGCGACAAAAAAAATAATTTTAAATTACAGAATATTTTTTTTTTGTTTTTATAATTTTGCACTCTATATGGGTCAGGTATGGTCATATTGTCTCTATTTGATTCAAATTACATGATTGATCATTGATTGATTGATTTCTTTAATTTTTATATGATTCTATATGTTATGCACATCTGAAACCTGCAAAGAAAATCAACACCAAATTATTCGACAAAAAAAATGTCTACAACAACTTGACTTTCAACCATACAGCCGCCAATACAAGCAAGATTAGGTAGTCGTCGATTGTCATTCAATCTTAATTATTTGATTTAGTAGGGGTCTATAAACGGTTATTTGTCATAACTCCTCGCACAAAAAACGAGCGGTTCGTAATATCCCTATCGTTCCGAGGGAATTTTAAGTTCAACGTCCTAGACGACCGACCGAATCGCAATTTTTTGAACAGGTAGCTCGGTTCCTTCGTAACAATAACCTTGTGCAGGAACGACGAAGTAAGGTAGTCGAAGTATGTGAAAAGATCCCGCCCAAGCAGTAGGTTGACATGAACGGAAATAGAGTCATAACGCCCAATTCCATTCACAAATCGCACACATTCTTTGAAGGATCTCTCCATTACACTTTTCGCTGAGGATGAGAGCTCACCCAGTACAGGACAACAATACGCAACAATGGGCAACAATAAAGATTTCACGAGAGGCTTGCGCGTTTCATAGGAAAAAAAACGAGATTCTTGCCACATCGACCGAAGACCAGCGAAAATTTTGGCGGAGACGGCATTAACATGGCACTCACTGTCTAACCGGGGGTCTAGCGTCAGCTTCAAGTCTTTCACAGAACATAATCATTAAACATTCATACTCAATCGATCCCCCGCGAGGGTCACTTTCGGAATGTCCTGAGCCCATGCATTTGCAGACATGACTATCGCTTTGGTCTTCCCCCCATTCAACTTAAGACTGTTAGATTACGCCCACTCTAATATGGCTGACAGATCCAACTTCAGAAGGTGCACATTGCCCTCATTAACCGATTTGTGCAACTGGAAGTCGTCTGCAAATAGATGACCTTTGCAGTAGGTGAAGCTCCGTGGGAAGTCATTAATAAACATCGAAAAGAGAATTGGACCTAAAACTGATCCTTGAGGAAGAGCACAAGTGACACCAAGCAGGCGGGACTGGAGTCCATTTAAACCAACCAGCTGGGAGGCCGAGTCAAAAGCTTTAGAGAAATCCAGCAAGAGAAGAACAGTGGCTACGTTCCTACTCATGACAGAGGATGCCCACAGGGCGGAGTCTTACCGCCAATTGTCTGGAATATGACGGTGGATAGCTTGCTCACGAAGGTGAACGAATCTGGAGTTCTAGCGGTTGGCTTTGCCGACGATATCGCTATCCTGATCTCGGGTGCTTACGAGGAAGTTTTATGTCCGCTGATGAATAAAGCGTTTCGAATTGTAGAAGAGTGGTGTAGAGCGTCAGTGTCTGTAAATCCAGATAAAACCGGACTTATCCTCTTCACTAGGAAACGGAATCTAGTTTCTCTGCAAGTGTCAGTACTTTTTGGAACTGTCCTTAAGCTGACAAACAAGGTCAAGTACCTTGGCGTCGTTTTCAACAGTAAATTGGATTGGAATGAACATGCGGAAGAAAGAGTCAGAAAGGCACTGAGAATTTTCTGGACATGTCGCACCACGTTTGGCAAAAAGTGGGGCCTCAGGCCATCCGTTCTTTATTGGATGTATAGAGCCATAGTAAGGCCTATACTGACTTACGGATGTATGGTATGGGCCGACAGCGGCGATGGAAATACTACTGTCACTGCCGCCGCTAGACCTGTTTTTAAAACAAGAAGCTGAAATGATAGTGTACAGGCTGGTACAAAGGAGGAAATTGGATTGCACAAGATCGAAATTTTGGTCATGCAAACATTCTCGTGCAACTCAGAGAGGAGTTTAGCGAAGTTGATATGCCAGAAGACTCTATGCTAGCGCGTTTCTGCTTCGAAAGAAGTTTTGAAACATACCTACCTAAGAGATCCGAATGGGAATCAGGAACGCCTCCAGTGGAAGCGGATGTCGTGATTTACACAGATGGATCAAAGACAGATGAAGGAACGGGTGCAGGTGTACACTCAGTTGACTTGGATTATAATATATCCATGGCTCTGGGTCTGGGTTCATATACCACCGTTTTTCAGTCAGAGATAGTCGCCATCTGTGAAAGTTCAGATATGATGCAACAAGATTGCATAAGAAATAAGAGAATTTTGATCTGTTCAGACAGTGGATCGTCTATCGAGGCACTGTCATCGGTCAAGATTTCGTCGAAGTTAGTTCTACAGTGCTTCACTCAGGAGTGCAAGGGAACGATAAGGCTGACCATTTGGCCAGAGAGGGAAGTAATTCCAACTTCATTGGACCAGAACCTGCTGTCAGTAGATATTCAGGTCTGATGAAATCCTTAGTGAAAGCAAGAACGAATCGGTGCCACCAGGAGAGATGGGATACGCTCTTAACCTGTAGGCAATCGAAAGAATTTTTGACAGGGTGTAATGACGGGAATACGGAATTTCTGTTGAGCCTAAACAGGAGAGAATTCAGTAAACTAGTTGGAATCTTAACGGGTCACAACAGTTTGAAATACCACCTCAGCAAGATGGGAATCATTGCAGACCCAACTTGCAAGAACTGTGGATTGGAACCAGAAACGGCTAGGCATTTCATATGCAGTTGTCCGGCTCTGAAAGGTCTCAGAACGAGGCTCCTAGGAGACTTCTATCTGACTCCTGAAGAGCAACTGGAACTAAAATTGACCGAGGAGCAAGCGGTTTAATGAACCCGAAAGGGGAATTTAAAAGATTTTCTTTTTGGAAAGGGAAGTGCAGCACAATAGGCCCAACAAGGATGGCCTCAGTACTTTATTTCAGGACGTAAATCAGACGGGTGAATACATTTAGTTTAGCTCTTAAGTATTTAGATGTATTTTGCTTGTATACAAATCGAATTATATTTCCCAAATAAACCAACCAACCAACCAACTCATGTTGATCCTAATATCATTGGTAACTTGTAGAAGAGCTGAAGTTTTACTGTAATTCGAGCGGAAACCCGACAGCAATCTGAACAAAAGGTCATGTTTTTTCAGGTGATCAGGAATCTGCCATTTCAACACTTTTTCAAGACCCTTAGATAGCGACGGTAATATACCCTTTGGCCTGTAGTCATCTAGTGAATAAGTCGTGGAGCATTTATGACGAGGCAAAACTTTCGCCGATTTTCAAATCTTGGGGAAGAAAGACTTCGTTATCATCGCATCAAAAATCAGCAAAATAGACGGCAGTACAATTGGAAGAAGCAATTTAATTAACGAGATAGGTAGCAAATCCAAACCAACCGAGTTCGATTTTAGCGCTGCTACAAGTTCAGATTCGGCGATATTGGCAAACGAAAACGCAGCATTAGTGCGCAGTGATGATCCGGATAACAGCACATTCGAGAGATTAATCACTCTAGGAAAGTCGGAATAGACAGCTCTGTTCACAAAGTGAACATTCAGTTCACTAGCCGCAAAAGTTGGGGTCACAAAGTCAGAATCTATCAAGAATCCCAAACGCCGTAGACTACCCCATAAATTTCGAGAGGGACGACCGATCCAAACTTCATCGATATGATCGAGGGGACCTTATTCCTCAACACCTTAATATAAACCGACAAAAGTTCTCGTCAGTGGGTATCCTTTTTGCGTTTTTGCTAATTTTTTCAGACAATGCCGAATACGGTGAACTTTCTAATGAACTAATGAACTTTCAACGAAAACATGATTGACGTTGTGTACCAATGTAGTGCACCGATTAGCACTCTATGACAATCCCTTTCTTGAAGAACTTAAACTTATTAACCTAACTTTAAGGATCACTTCCTTTAAGCCCTTCAAACTCCTGCCATGTCTCTATATAATCACTGAAATACCAAAGTTTGAGTCAAAGTAAATCTATAGTTGATTAAAATATGCGTGGAAAAGATTACACCTTAAAAAATAGTTCTTCTATGAAATGATCAGACTGTCATCGTGACTGACACGTCTAGGACGAAGGCATTTGCAAATAAAATAAGAATTTTCAAACGAGGCACCCTATCATTTACACGCCCATTAAATTGGTTAAAAGTCTGTTAGAGTTCAAAAAATCCGGTTTGAAAGTGTTCACCCTCGAGACAATCGGTGAAAAATGCAAATCGATATTATGCATACAAGCTCAATACTCAAACTCAATCCAGATTCTTTATGTTATATTCTATACTTCTTATGTAAAATGTGTGGTTTTCAACCTCCAAAGAATTTGATTATTTATAAAATATGCAGCAAGGAATTATTAAATAACCTATTCCTCACCGCATCATTTTAAATAAATCGTTTTGAAAAATGAAAAAAAAAAGAAATGCGTAAGAGATTTTTATTGATCGGAATTCTCTGAATAGCTTAAAAGCTGCGACGATGAAAAACTTTTAATGATAAACAAAAGAAAAATGTGTTCGTTGCGTAAATACATGTTTTACGATGTTGTTGTTATTGAATGCCCTTACAGCAACCAATAACATCTAGAAATTAAAGAGAAAACTCGTTTTTTCTTCTCAGAAATCATCTTCGAAGCAATTTTATATCAAGTGCATGAGCGAATCAATTGACTATTTTTGATGAGGAAAATGTCACTGCGACTGAATCATTATTATTACTTCACTTATACGAACAATTTGAGCTAAAGATCATATTTTTTAAACAGAATGATTGATTGATTGATTTCGGTCAAAACCTGAAAGTGACTTAGAATTCAAAGTATACAAATTCTATTATGTTTTTCATCAGTATTTTACTTATCAGTAGGGGGTTGGGGAGCGCACGATTGTATAAGTTTGAGAAAATTGTTGAGTGCATTGAAACTACTTTATTGACAATGTTGATTGTATGACAGAAGATAAACCGATTTTGTTACTCGTATCGAAAATAAATATAAAATGTCCAATGCGGAATCATTCACGATTTTGAATCAATCGATCCATAAATTTAAACTGGAGCTTAATAAGAAATTAAATTTGAATCTTCGGAGAAGCTTCAAGAGATTTATTGATTGATGTTAACGATTTCTTTTTCAGCTTGTAAATTTTGCACGGAAATTACGTCGATCAACTCCTGTATATGGGAAGTGGTTATTCTATCAGAATTGCAACCTTATCAATGGCAAGAACTGTGTAGAGAGTGTTGTGATATCAAATCAAGAATTGTCTGATTCACACAAGGTAGGTATGTGGTTAATGAATAAGTAACGGATTACGTTTTTTGCTTGAGAGAAATGCTTTAATATTCCATGTATGTTTAGTTATGCCAGATGGATGATTTTTTCTACGATTTTTATTGTAAGAAATAAGTTCTAATTGCAGACTATTTTCCTTAATTGTTTTAAATGTATGCCTGATACAGCAAATCATAACCATAAATGTACAACGAACTATGTTCATTATGTTAGTTATTTATTGGTATATGGTATTTTTTCACTCGAAACTATAATTATTTTTCTGAAAGAATAACTTGATTTAATGGCATCTATACGAGCTTTTCACATTTCTGTGGTGTTGTTTTGATTCACTGTGGTTATGTAATAAAAGTTTGTTCATTAATTAAAGAAAATTTATTAATTTTTAACTTCAGCGATGGCAAACGAATTATGATGATAATTTCTGCAACTGTTTATTTCAAATGCTCTTGTTGGTTAGATAATTAAAGTAATAAACTTGATTAGCACAATTCATTTATCGGTTAATAGTCCTGCTGAGAGACTCGTGTTCGGAACTTCATTATTTTTATTATCAACATTTCCTTATTCTTTTCACTCGATTTAAATTCTGAGTGAACCAGCAACACATGCAATACATATCTAAAGTTTCGAATCGTGCCACAATGGAAATAGATCCGATATAATTGTGAGTGTGCGAGGTATGCGATCGGGTCTGTAGTTTTTACATTGAAAATTCTAGTACATTTCTGATAAATTCTGAATTTGTGTCTTGCATAAAGTCATCCAGTCCTGTGAGTGATGTTTGTATTCTTTGGGCAATTCCATGCAATGAATTTTGTAAATGACCTGGGAACCGTGTCAATCTCCTGAAACGTACAAAGGTGCGACAGTTGTGATGTATGAAACATTTTTCAGGAAAAACTTAATCTTTAAGTCTCATACAAAAAAATATTGTCAGACGAACGGTTTAATCAGAAAACGTGGTTCCCAGGACATCCAATTTTTTATTTTCAACTTTTGAGTGGAATGGCCCCTTTACTACTAAACTACAACTAGCTAAACTCCAACGTCTAGCTCTAATAGGGGTAACTGATGTCATGCGTACCACTCCTACCGCTGCAATGGAGGCGCTACTACACAACCCGCGTCTACACATCCAAATCGAAGCAGCAGCCAGATCAGGTTTAAGCTCTCTAACTCGCTTAGAGAAACTAACACTGGCCATACAAACATCTGGAACCTAATGATAAAAAACTAGCCGGAATTCGAAATGCCTAGCGATGCAATAAAACAGACATTCAGATTCGACAAATAATTTAGAGTCAATTAGTCTCTGGGAAGATTAACAACCGTGTACCTCACGGAGATAAGAGGAATACTGGGGTGTTGCGAGGACGTTCTCGAAGACGAAACGATCTACATCTACACAGACAGCCAATCAGCGCTCAAAGCCTTAAACAACTACAGATTCACTTATTCATTAGCACTTCGGTGCAGAAATTCACTCCAGGTAATTGCTGCTAAGAATCAGGTAAATTTAGTGTAGATACCCAGTCACAGCGGATTCGATGGTAATGAGAAGACTGACGAGTTGGCTTGTGGGGCGGCAGACACCTCACTAATTGGGCCCGAACCGGCAGTGGGGGTCTCATTAGCAGTACTTCAAAGTTGGATTACCGAATGAAAGGTTGCTGCCTTCTCAAGACATTGGGAGTCGATCGGGCATGCGAGACGAGCCAAGACCTGCATACCATTAAACAAGGCCAAAGCTAAAGAGGTCTTGTCCCTCAACAGACGCGAATTAAAGCGCTTCATTGGCGTATTAACGGCGTATCGCATCCAAATTGTGACCAATGTGGCGACCGCGAAACAGCGGATCACTTCCTCTACAAATGTCCTGCTTACATAATAGCCAGAGCAAGACACTTTGGCTCCTTCATCGTCAAGTACGAATCAATAAAGGGCGTATCTCCCAAGCAACTACTAAAATACCTGAATGCTACAAAAAGGCTGTAACAGGTAATCGATCAAAGCAGCCTTCAATACTTTTGAAATGTGGGCGAGCACAACAGAACCGCTGGAGGTCTAGGTGTAGGAGGATCTAGGGTCTCCACCCACTAATTCTAATCTAATCTACTCTTTACTTACTTACTTAACCGACACTACAACCCATTAGGGTCTTGGCCTTCTGCAACATGCTTCTCCAACGGGACCTATCCGCAGTTAAGGTCTCCCAGCTGGATACTCCTACAGTTTTCAAGTCGGCAAGAGCTGCGTCATACCATCTTAATTTTGGACGCCCTGCACCTTTCTTGCCCTCCGGTCTGATTTTAAGGATTTTTTTTTCGGAATATGATGATCTTCCATTTGTATTCTTTACTCTGGCTAAAATGACATAAGAGTGTTTCGTTTACTCACACAGCAATCCAAACTGTTTCATTTAAAACACATCACCACCGAGGGAAAAACAAACATTCTGACATTTATATAAGCAGAGAATCGCTTTCAAAAGCTTTGCGCGGTAACGATGCGCCCGTGACGCAAGTCCCCATACGAACAAAAAATTCAGAAAATTTTTTTCGTACACTTCGGAACCATATATACAGGTAAGTTTTGACTTTTTTCCCTTGCGTCGCGTCGTACCCCCTTGTTCATTGGATTCCTTGTAAAATTTTGATTGGAATCGACATTTTACTCATTAAAATCGGTCCAGTGGATCCGAAGATATGACCTTTAGAAAATCGTCATTTTCCATACGAAATGTGATGCTTCATATAAGCCCAAGTTAATGGAAACATCCTACGTTAGTTCCTTAGTTAGTTAGATAGTTAGTGGGTCAGTTAGTTCCAGAGCCATTTGTATGAAAACCGACTTTTTTGGCTCGTGCTCGAAAACGGCTCGATAACTTTTCTTGAAATTTTGCAGGGACCTTCGGGTGGGCATTCTACGCCATATGAGATTTTAAAAAAGGGGGATATCGGCCTCGTTTGGGCGCCAGGGCTCGTAGAAGGCGCCATATAAAGCCCATATGTATGTGTTTGTGTGTGTGTAGTGTGTATGATAGCACATTTTGTATGAGGCAATGGTTGTGTGTTCGAGATAGAGGTTTGGTGTCAAAGGGAAAGTTGTTGGATTTAGTGTGTAGTGTATCAGAGCGACGGCCAAAATGGCGGAAAATAGGCGGTGACCTTTGATATGTTGTAGAGAAAGTTTTGAGGGGATCATTTTCGCCCATGGAAGAAGTAGCCGCCGCGCTTCGGTTCGGCGACGGCGGCGGCTCAAAAAAAATTTTGATATGTTGTAGAGGAAGTTGAGGGGATCATTTTCGCCAATGGAAGCAGTAGCCGCCGCGCTTCGGTTCGGCGGCAGCGGCGGCTCAAAATAATGCAAAGCACACAATCACAACGAAAACCCTTTTTAAAAGGGAAACGTTACGCAAGTCCTTGTCCCTTCTTCCAAAACAACTGATATCACAACAAGAACCCTTTTTAAAAGGGAAACGTGACGCAAGTCCTCGTCCCTTCTTCCAAAACAACTGATATCAACTTGGGTGACGCTTGCAGCTTCGGAAGGCACAAAATTCTTTTGAAATATTTTCACTTTTGATTAAAAAAATTCGTCACAAATGCCGGACCCCCAGTATTATAGTTTTTCTGTTCTTTCGGCTTTCCCAATGCAAAAATTTGACTTTATGGGATGTACAGGAAATCAAATTTTTGCGTATGAAAGCTGAAAGTGTAGAAAAATTATTACATTGGCGGGTCCGGCATTTGTGACGCCTTTTTTTACTCAGAAGTGAAAATATTTCAAAAGAAGCTGCAAGCGTCACCCAAATTGATATCAGTTGTTTTGGATTAGGGACGAGGACTTGCGTCACGTTTCCCTTTTAAAAAGGGTTTTTGTTGTGATTTCGATATACTTCAAAAAAAATAATAATACGTGGACGACGGCGCACTTTTTTGACGGCGTTTGCGCTGGTCCAAGGCTCTATATATAATACAAAATGTACTCTTCCATAAAAACCAATCTCAATGAAAATATTCTATGTACGTGTGTAGATTTTTAGTTCCAGAGTCATTTGTATGGAAAACGATTTTTTTGAATTTTTCTCAAAAACGGTTACTTTTTGTTCGAATTTTGAAGGGTCCTTCTAAGACAAAAAATTACCTTCACTGGCCTGGTTTGGAAGCTAGAGGGCTCCTTGAAGCTCCCCTGCAAATCTCACATAGAATCAAGTTTTGTACCAATTTTTGTGCGAGTATTGGTGTTGGTATTTGGTTTTTGTACGTTTTTCAATAAACTTGGGTTTACTCACCGAAATTCACATAAAAATATTCCAAAAAAATACTACTTCAAAGAAATTTTTGCGTTTCACAGCATGAAACGTCACAATTGTTATCAGTTTTGTATTGGAAGAAGCCAAAAGGACTTGCGTCACATTTCCATTTTAAAGGTTTTTTGATTGGAAACTTAAGGAAAAGTATCATACTTTAGCCACAAACGCAAATAATGTGGAGCTTCTACAGTCTTGAATCTTGCGATAAAACAAATCGCCTTTTCGACAATTTAAACTTAAGTGAAAATCTATAATTATGTCTTTACCAATTGCTAAAAAACCTTGACTTTACGTTTTCGTCGACGGCGATGCCAAAAGAAATTCATTTCATCAACATTTCGTAACAACTCTAGTTTCTACCTACAATCGTCTAGTTATTTGTTTATTCATTTTGCCATCTTATTTCAATATTTGCGCTTATTTACATTAGCTATTTTGCTATGTACACCTTACAATCAGCACAGGTGTGACAAAAAAAATGCAACAATTCACCTGCAACTCAGCCACATCATCTTTAACGAAAGAATGTACATAAAACATGAATGTATGCAACATTTTCAACATTCTGCTTGTGTTTGTGTTGATGCATATGAATAGAAAAATCAAAACACCTAGGCCAATGCATTCACGAAACCACTACTGCTGGCTGCATCTTATCATCCTAACAATTGTTATAGGGCTGCCAGTTGTCAATCTAAACCAATAGTATATAACCGAATGTTTTCAAATTTTTTAACAACAAATTCAAATAAGTCACGATTTTTTGATTTCATTCGAAAAAAGTCAAAGGAATGGTCTGCATACAACACGCAAAAAACAGTGTGGTGACGAAAATCTCTTTGCGCCAAAGAAATGGTGCCACCTAATTATTGTCAACTAAAAAATTTTAAAATAGTTTCCAGCTTCCCTCACCATAGAGCTCGAGGAATCGCGCTGGCACTAAGTTCCCCTCACTTTTAACAAAATCTACCTCAAGAAATGGCAACCCTAATTAATGTTATATTTATTTTTAACGTTACGTACCAAGCCTCTATGCACATAAGTATATACAACACAAATTCTTATTGCGCAACAATTTTTTTTTCATTCCATACAATGAAATGCGGAGAGCTGAGACGTAACATTAATTTTATATAAAAAAATATTTCCAGTTTGTGGCTCGATTGCCAAGATCATGGCAACAACTTTGTGAATTTATATATACGAGTTTACAAGTTAACATCTATCTCTCTAATACTGTGTGTTTCAATGTAAAGTTCATTTTCAATTTATAATTTTATAATGGAGGTTCCACACATATTCGCTGCAAGCACTTTAAGAAAAAGAAAATATTAAGAAAAGGGTTTTTATTTGATGCTTATGGTCTGCAAAGAAATTTATATTTTAGATGCCACAGTTTGTATATTGTGAATACAAAATGGTTTTATGATTTTAAATTTCAATTACAGATAAATAAATTCAAATTTTTCAATACGGAGACTATTACCAGGTTAATATCATCATTACAGCTACCACCCGTCGTCTTACGGTCATTTTATTTCATTTAAATTTCACTCACCTAAATATTGTTGTTATCGTCATACCGCAAAACGCACATAAAAACATTCGTTGATTTTTTTTGTAAGCTCACACCCACAGTCATACATTCGTAGCAATATTTATTACAAAACTACCGATAAAAATGTAATTCGAGCATGGAATACGAGTACTACATCAGAATAAAATAATCTGAAACGATCCTCGAATTCTTTTATTAAGTTGTTTGTAAGCCTACGACAAACTAGCAATTTTGGTTCCCAACGCCATTTCACTCTTCCGTTATGAGGGATTCAAATTGTTTTGTTTATCGAAGTATATATGCTAAAAAAATGTATTTTAACCCGTATGATTCGGTGCGATTATCGTCATTACAAGATGGAATAAAAAAGAACTTTCACGTGTGTATTGCAAATAGATATTTACTCACCTGTTTTGGAAAATTGATTGTAGATGATTTCGTTGACAATTAATTTAGCGGACAGATCGCCAAATAGGTATTTTCACCACTCGAAACCATATCGACTCTCCTTTTTCTAAAACAAATCTTTATTTGTCGGTATTGCTTGTAATTATTCGCGTTTGTTTCTTATACACAAAATAAGACTCTTCGCATACACTTGATTAACATTGTGTGAACCTCGGGGGAAATTAGGAAATTCCTTTCCGCGAAATAAATGGAAATCAAAAGAACTCTTAGCATTATATTGTTGTTCTTTTTTAAGACGTAAAACAACTTTTCGTACTGAAACGCTCAAATCACGAAGAAATTAATTCAAAATTACTTGAATTAGGGTCTTCTAAAAAGAAAATTAAGGGCTTTGGGTTTTGATCAAGAGCATCTTAGCAGGTTCCAGCATTGGCGCCTTTCATCTTGGAGCCACAAACAAAACGGTGTCAAAGACATCGCACATAACTAACGGCGGGGGGCAAAATTCCCCAGTGGATTATCGTCCATAATATCTACAACTGATACAATATATAGTCTAGTTATTATTAATCGTATGACTTTACATCTAATATCACTAACACTATTACATACATTCATATTATAACAATACATTCTTAGGAACTGTATTTTTGCGTTGTTATTTTGATATGTCCGATGCATTCTCAACGGGAGGTTACCATGTAACAGGTCCGAAGAGCCGAATTGATGATGTTCTTTGTTTTGTGCGATCCATTGAAATGCCATCATCATTCACACCGTGTTCAGTGCCCGCCATATTTTTCGAAAGTGATGTGTTTCCAGTACACCTCCATCTATGGTTGAATAGCGGGAGTAGCACCAAGGATGTTCTCCATCTCTACTGAAAAACTCTACTTCTACGACAATTTTTTTCGCGATAAATAATTGCGCCAGCCAATGAGAGATAAGAATTCTTCGATGAATAAATTGGACGATTCGATGAAAAAATTTAACGAAAGATTCTTGTGTCTCATTGGCTGGCGCAATTGTTTATGACGAAAATAATTGTCGTAGAAGTAGAATTTTTCAGTGCATTCACAATATTAACAAGTCTTCATTGGCCATTGTTGCGTATACAGAATCGTCAAATGCTTGTGACGTCACAAATGATTTTCTCTTATCCTGATACTTTTTTCGTTACTCCACAGTAACTACCCAATTTATGAAGCTTGGGTGAACTTAGGGACGTTGTACGGTCTATAATTTCTCAGGGAAAAATTTCCCGTTCCTGGGCCTTCTCGGTGGAAGTCCAGTGCGTTCACCACTGAACCACCCGTCTAGTGATACAATTTACCTGGCAGAGAAAAGGCCTCCTAAAGTCATTTTTTTTAAGTCTAACTACATTCGACTTGATGAGGAACTCGGAAAAATCGACTGGAATCGTGAATTAGATGGCTTAGGTATCGATAATGCGTTCAGTAGATTTTATTCTATATTGGAACCATTTATAGACTCAATTCCCAGGACTATTTTTCCGGCTAGAGAATACCCAATATTCTATTCACATGAGCTTATTTCATCAATTAAGAGGAAGGTCACCCTAAGATCGAAAATTAAATTTGAGAAACGAGCTGATGTCAAAGCCCAACTCGAGATGGAGTTCTCTGAACTTCGAAAGTCTGTAAAAATTAACATAAAAACATGTTTCGATGACTATGTGAAGGACAGTGAGACTAAGATCAAATCAAACGCAAAATGCTTTTTCGCTTTTACGAAGCCATTAAAAAAAACAAATTCATTGCCAAACATCATGAAGTATATTGATGAGGAAGCTTGTGACAGAATTTCTGTGTGTAACTTGTTCGCCAAATACTTCTACTCGGTGTATAATCCCATAGTCCACCCGGCTGAGGAGTTCATCAGCGATCCATTTGTTCACCATACCGAGTCAGTGGATATGTCGTTTACACCGGCTCAAGTTGAGGTTGCGTTGAAGGAGTTTGATAGGAACAAAGTTGCTAGTCCTGACAATATTCCGATGTTGTTCTTGATGAACTTGTCACTATTACTGAGCCTACCGTTGAGCATTCTTTTTAACAAATTTATGTCTGATCATAAATTCCCTTTTAAGTGGAGAACTAGTTTTGTCTCACCTATTTTCAAAGAGGGAGATAAGAATACAGTTTCCAACTACAGATCTGTCAGTATTTTGTGTGCCATATCTAAAATATTTGAAAGACTTGTTTTTAATGAATTCTTTGAGGAGCTAAAACGAGACATTCATCACTCTCAACATGGGTTCTTCAAAAAGAGGTCAACTCAGAAAAATCTCATGGAATATGTCTCGTTCGTTGCGGATGCCATGGTGGCCGGCGGTCAAGTAGACACAGTCTACACTGACTTTGCAAAGGCATTCGACAAAGTGGACCATGGTAAGCTACTGTTGAAATCGAGATCCTTAGGTTGCTCAAAAAACCTCGTTAGATGGTTTTCAAAGTACTTACGTCATTGATCTCAGTTCATCGAGGCTCTAAATCTGATTGCGTTGTACCTACGTCAGGAGTTCCACAAGGATCGATTCTCGGTCCTTTACTGTTCATCATCTTTATAAATGAATCTTGCTTTGGTTTCGCTGATGACCTCAAATTGTACAAAACAATTAGTAGCATCTACGAATGTGAGCTGCTACAAGACGACATAATGAAGGTTGTCGACTGGTGCATAAAAAACAACATATCCTTAAATGTGAATAAATGTGCAGTGATGTCATCCACTCATAGTCGAGACAAAGTGTTATTCCCATATGCTGTCGGCGAAGATTTACTAAAAAGGGTCTCAGTCCAATCTGATCTTGGGGTAATTATAGATGAAAAATTGTCATTCAATGAACATATGGACTATATGACCCGTAAAGCTTACAAAATGCTTGGATTCATATTTCGTTATGGAAGACACTTCGTAAGTCAGTCTAGCATGTAGGTGCTATATTTATCGCTGGTCAGGAGTCGGCTTGAATATTGTTCAGTTGTATGGAACCCTTACTATTCAAATGCTATCGAACAAAAGAAATTCGCCAGAATGTTATATTTTAAATTCCGTATCGCTGACCCTCGTCCTCCTTATGACGAACGCTTAAGGCACTTAAAAATGAGATCCTTGGAAACCCGGCGAATAGTCATTTATGTTCTATTTGCTTCAGTGAATCACATATCTAATTACGACAAAAATAGAAATAGTAATTTGCTGCGAAAACATGCTGGGAAAGAAAGCCTAGTAGCCCGAATTTACGTATCGGATGAATGCACTCTAGTTAATTGAACCTACCCATACCCAACAACTCCACATCACAAAATTGTGCATCTCTTGAGAATTAATTGAAATCTTTTCTTTTATTTGTTGTATGTTGTTACAATCTTTATTTGACACAGGGAAATATTGTCACTGGGAAATCCAATTGTTATTATTGGGAAGAAAACATTATTTCGACATGCGTCATCGTAATTGATATTTCTAATTCTAGTTCGAAAATTGGATTTTTTTATATGTTAATGAAATTATGTCTCTTCGTTTATGATTTTCAATGCAAATTTTCAACTGAAAACAGTAACATAGAATATGAATACGTTACTGTAGTCACGAACCTCATCTTCTTACAAGAGATTATGAATCGTCAAAAGTCAAGAGTCACTTTTTAAGTTCTGTTATTTGTCCAATCTTGAGTCATTCTACCACATAGTGAAAATAATTAAAAATATTTGATTGGCTAAACTTTAGCTCAAATTGACGACAGTCGTTATCGATACTGAGAATCTATAAACCTTTCATGTATTGTCATTGCGTCTAAGTGAATATCTCAAGCATTATTCTTAAGAATGTATAATTAATTCCACCAAAAATCTAACGGCTCTTAAAGCATTATGTCATAAATTTGGACGTTATTTCGAAAATCAAAAGAAGAAAAAATAATATCAACGCAAATCTGATATTTTATAATTAATGTCTGAAATGATCATTATGGTAGAGTCATCGACATTGACAATTCTATTATTTCATATTTTTGTTCATTTTTTTATTCTTTCCTTTTGAACAAAATGTTTTAACAAAGCGTATAATAAATTCATCGGAAGTTATAAGCAATTTTAAATAAGTAGCTCTACGAACTTCCAGCAAAATACACAGATTCACGACGTAAAGCCACAGTCTATTGTACGTGCATGTAACATGTTACATTCTCATATAGAAATGAAAATAAATATATTCACTTTATATTTATTTTAATATTATTATATTATTAAAACCACTAATTACGAAAATATTTTTCCATGTAAGAAACTACCTAACTTCTTTAACTTAAAATTCGTGAGAAATGTCTGACGTACAATTCAATTCAGAATGGTATAGAGCTTTTTGTTCCATGCATTCAACTGGTCTTGTACATATATATTGTTTCGCCAGATACACACGGATAGAATATATCTATACTTTTAAAGCTATTTTAATCCAATTGATCTTGATGCTAAGAGAAAAACCCACGAATATAATGTTAAGTTCAAAACCATTGTTTCGTAACTGCTTGCAATTTAATTTAATATTGAAAATGGGCTTTGGGCTAAGTGTATTTAGCGTGTTTTAATTGGATTTTGAATTTCTTACAATTATTAATTGTTTTACGCGCAGAACATATTCCATTCTAGTCATTCCATCATAATTATTATACTTTATAACTTAATTGAGAACCTTTCGGGTAAGAGATGTTGTGGTCATTCCCAGAAGGGTGAAGAAAGTTACAAGCAGGGTAGCGGAGTGAATCACTAGCAACTATAGGGTTGCGATAAACAACGAATAAGTTTATGCTCTTAAAAGCGAAAATATCCACAGGTGAAGCTAATATAAAAAATTTCATGATAAGAACGTTTTTCGTCGCTTGACATGTTATTAACGGAGAGTGATGAAAAGGGAATTGGAGAGAGAATTGTCCTTTTACAGAATGTAATGAAAAGAGAGCCGAGAATTTGTCTTTTTACAAAATGTGAGGGAAAGAGAGCCACCGGTGCGAATATTGAAAAAGATTATTTGTCCCCCAGTCCTTACCTATCATTAATTTTGTCATGAAATTTTGTATATTTTGTAATAAGCCAAGTGGCGGTATTAGTGAAAGGAATCTCCTAACTGCCAGATCTAAAAGTTTATAATTGAGACATCAAATCCTTCAGTTGGATTTTGCGAGATCTAACAAACATGCCTTTCTGACAGAAAAATTGACCATGTAGACCGTCAAGAAACAAGAAGACATAATTTATGGCAAATTTTTTAGGGCCGAGTTGGAGGGAATTCGAACCAATAAGTAATGATAGAAGCATATTTCATTTTTATTTATTATTATTAATCAGTTGATTTCACAAAAATATTGTAAGAACACGACCCCTTTTTTTACGATATTATAATTTATTTTATTTATTTATTTATAGATCAACAAACAGGCTTTTGCAGCCCCGGTAACATATTAATGTAAAACTAATCAATTGCTCCAATTAAAATTTTTAATAAAATCCAGTTGAAATTTCCGATCCAGCGTAATTCAAAACGTAATTTTTCAACTTCAACACCAAATTTATTCTTGACCAATTTTTGAAAATATGGATTTAGACCACTGCGCCGGCCGGCCGCGCCGAAGCCGCCGCCGAAAAAAGGGGTTAGCCGAAGTCGCCGCCGATACCCCTCTCAGCTGCCTTAGCCGAGGAAAAAATCAGCGGCGGGCGATGGCTTTAAAAAATCAAACAAATTTCAATGAGAAGAACCTTGTTTGCGATTTTTCCACTAGCTTTCAAAGTTGTGGCTATGAGGTATGCTTCATTTTAGGCATTTGCATTGAGACTAATTTAAATTGGAAGAGATTCCTATTTCTCATTGTTCATTGATGCAATATAACGTTATATTCTGTGATGAAAACGTTCAAATATA
Source organism: Pseudolycoriella hygida (assembly GCA_029228625.1). Taxonomy (NCBI): domain Eukaryota; kingdom Metazoa; phylum Arthropoda; class Insecta; order Diptera; family Sciaridae; genus Pseudolycoriella; species Pseudolycoriella hygida. The sequence continues at coordinate 40,159,595 of CM055406.1, read as the reverse complement.
AAAGAGTCTTTACCTAGTTGTTACCGGAACGAATTACTCATCTAGATAAGCGAAGCAGACAAGTGGGTGGAGACCGTTCACCCTGGGTTTTCTACTGGGGGTCGCAACACTCAATTGCATCGTGTAATTCTGAAGGCGCTCGTGGATTTCTCAACCGTGCGAGATCTCTGGTTATCTTGCGTACACAACGAACGTCACTATTAATGCGGTCATGGAGGATTTTTTTAGATTTATCAGGTTGGTGAGGTTTTTCGACTACGAAATACAGATCTTTTTATCCTTTGTCTCCTTCCCCCTACATCATCAAGATAACATTCAAATCAACTTGCAATAAAATGCTTTTACTGTATCACGGAAAAAGAAACGTCTTTGTCACAAATGAAACGAATGTAAATATTTTCAATATTTCGTAGAAACTTATCAAACTGTTGCTACAAGTAAAATATCATTCGGCTCAAATATTGTTAATCTATACAAAGTAACAATAGTACACAATTCGTTGCTAGCTTTTTTTAAGCGTCCAGCTTTCTATTCTTTAGAGCTTATCAAGGAATTTCGTACAGGATTTAAGTTTACAAAAATACTCTTCTTCGTCAATTGTGGGCAATTCATTCATCTACTCCTTAGTCAAAGGCGAATTGAATTGAAAACGAGATAAAATTTTAACTTAGGATATTGCTTCATTCCAGTAAGAGGATCCACAGCAAGACAAATGACTTACCTCGATAGTTTCCACACACAGGTAAACAGAATTTCGAGATATTATTGCTCCTTTTTCGTGTAACTTCAGCTGGCTGAGCCGGCTAGCCGCCATCATTATGATACGAGCCGGCCGCAGAAGGCCGTCGGCTACGTCTCAGCCGACGAATGTCCATCGGCCGGCCGGCGCAGTGGTCTATATCGATTCCTGAAAAATGTTTCTCATATGGTTGTCCTGCGTTTCTCACAATGTTGCTGCTCCATCGTGGAGTGTAGAAAATACGATAATTTTGCAGAGTCTCGAATCCGATTGTGAAATGAAAGTTTCTGTACGAGTGTCCATCCTGTTGTGAATCAGTTTGTATAAGATTATTTCGTCATTTTCTAGACTTTTAGCTTAGAGATCGTAACTTAAGATGCCGACGCTGAGATTCATGTTCAACTTTGGTGATATGAAACTTGTGGAAGAACATCCGGGTAAATTTTCGTTGAACTCTTTCAATTATTTCAATTCGATATTTGTATATCGGATTCCAAACAGGTGAACAATATTCAAGCCGAATTCTCACAAACGAATTATCTAGTATGAGCACACTTTTCTGCGACTCGATAAATTTACCACAACGGAAGGTGAATCCAAGAATTTGGTACGCTTTTCTAGTTGTCTTGTTTCTGTGTTTCTTGAATGACAACTTATCATCAATTGTCACACCAAGATCGCGTTTCGATCGAACTCTTGGCAAGATTATTTACTGGGGTTTTGTGGGTAAATGACATAATGGCGCATTTTCCAACGTTCAAATCAAGTTTGTTCCGGGTACACCATTCATGCAATAGATTTATTTCTGATTGGATCGCGTAACAATTTGCGCTCGTAGTAACTTTTCTAAGTAACTTAAGGTCATCAGCGTAGCCAAATGATGTGGTCAACAATTGCAATAGGTCATTGATGAAAATAGTAAACAGAAATGGGCCCAAAATCGATCCTTGAGGTACACCGGATGTTGGGGTAATTTCCCTTGATTTTCCACCTTCAATTGAAACAAACTGTGCACGGTTTGAGAGGTAAGATTGGAATCATGTAACCATAGACCTGCTGAATCATTAGGTACTTTAAAACTAAAACACTCACCTGATTTTTCATAGTCGATAAACTTTGACGGCTCATCGAATATACTTTTTCCTCAAACTTATATTTTGGTATATGTATAGAGTTGCATCACCTTTATATAAGGTGATCAGTGACATCCTAAGAAATACCTGTAAACATTTTTTCGCAGAGCTGCCGTGGTGCGAGAAAATTGCGAAGTGATTTTTCAAAAGTTATAATTACCAATAACAAAACTTTCAAGCGGTGTTTCTGTGACCTGTTTACAATTACAATTTTTGGTCTTTTAAATCAATAAATACGGGGAAATGACGACGATGACGTAAAATTTATCGAAATCCGTCAGCCGTGTAAAATAATGTCCCCTCGCGTTACAAAAAAAAAACACTTGCCGAAAAACGGCTGATTCAACAGAAGTTATTCATAAACGTCATACAACATATCATTTTTATTGAATTAATATGGAAATGAAAATGGTCTTGCGTAACCAGTAAATGTGTGTTTCTTCATTATTTTTGAGTAACTGTAAATTAATATAACCTTAAATCAAAGAAATGTCGGAATTTGGGGATTCGCTTCTTTGGTTTTTTTGTGTGACGTTTGAAGCGATTTTCATGGATGCTCTGACGTATGTGGTATGTAGGTTCGATTCATTGGGGAAAAATAAATATTTTTTTCTGATTTTCTGAGAAAAGATGATAGAGGTCGCACGTGTTTAACAAGAATAACTTGATCAACTCCACAAAGCTAGCTATTCCCAGATTTTTGGTATTGAGACTTGTTCAGACAGCCAATGCATGACTGGGAGGGAAAGCCTGTTCTTAGGAAATTTTCGTAAAAATAATTCTATTGGTTTTGAGACGTTTAAAGGATGAGTGCTAAGGATCTTGTTCGGGCATTGAGTCTAGGGATTGGCTAAGATGGAGGTTTTTACAATTTATTGTAACATTTATAATTTCAATAAAGAAATCGATTGGGTTAAGTAGTTGATCACAAAAGAATTTCATTTAGGGACTACGGCATGCAGACCTCTCAGCGAAATTATTCAATGACATAATAATACATAGACTGGGTCTACCATCAGCTAATGCAAATATGAAAATACGTAAGTTGTGTACACATCGCGCACCAACACATACACAATTCAACTCTGGTTGTGCTAAATATACGTAATCCGCATTAATTTTGCGTAATCCACATAAATTTAGGTAGACGCAAACACTACCTAAAATTTTGCATTTCACGTTTGCTTCAATTTACTTTAATATTTGTCGAAGACTGACAATCTATACTTAATATATATCAGTGATGTAAAGCTATTACGATGCAAGAAGTGACTAATCGGCGTTATCAAGTTTCAAGTAATGAACATGTTCAATTTATTTTCTTTACTTTCTAGAGCTCTCATTTTTATTAGAGAGTAATTTAAATGGATTTTTGCACCCGTACGAAGTACAAAGATCCTATACGTTTACTACAAACAACTTTATTGTAACATGGGATAGATCGAGGCAGGAGTGAGGGGGATGCATTTAGTATCGTCTAGAGATAACGAATCAGCGAAAAGAATGGTCCGTTTGTCCATACGTCATTTTTTTCTGAACGGCTTCACCCTGAAAGGTACATACGTCCCATAATTAAAGAGCAAAATCGGTTAAGTGAATCTTATTATATGGTCGAAAAAGGGACCAAAAACTTGGTTTTTCGAGATTCGGTGAAACGTTTTCACAAATATCTCAGCAAGTGTAGCACGGAAATTGTTCATTTTAGTGTCAAATGGAGATCTCACTAAACTGGGAAATAATTTTTGTGGGAACAGCGGCCTGGGCACTGGGGCCAATGATAGGGTTTTAGGAAAAAATGGCCAAATTCTGGAGTATTACCACTTCTAGAATTGGGAGGGATGACCCATATCTCTAAAACTGGCAGCCAAAGGTAAAATTGTAAAGAATAAAATTTTAGAGAACACGTGTTTCATGATTTTAGGGAAAAATTTTATCAAATCCCGGGATAAAGCAGCTTCTAGAATTAAGAGGGAAGACACAAATCTATAAAATTACGGCAGTTTGAAGTTTGCCTCATAAGGCAAAGTTGGTGAAAATTAAATTTTAGAGAAAATAGTTTAATGATTTCTTGAAGAAACTACGGTTGTCCTCTTTTTGGTATGGTGTAGGGGATAACATTTAGAACATCAAAATCAATGGTCTCAGATGTACTCAGAGCACAAAACATTGGATTGTTTTGCTCATTTCTATACTTAGATACGTTGGAGTCTTTTTGCAACATCTATTATGTTTTCCACATGTATTCTGATTCGTACGGGTCTTTGTTATGTTTGAACATATCGCGTCTAACTTTATCGATGGATCTTTTGACCCCGTTATGCACGTGGCGTTGGCTCGTTGACAGCCTCTGAAAAAGTACTCTTCAGCGCGTCTATCGCCGCTAACATCTCTCAGTCGTGAAACAATTTGGTAGACTAAATTTAAGGCTCCGGTCATTTTATTCTATTTTCTTCCAACTTCAACTTGCCACACCGTAAGGGTTGATAGAAGTAGAAATTGGCAACGAACACAGGAAACAACTTGTGATGTTATGTTTTTTAAAGTGTTTTTAAGAATTCTTATTCATGTCTCAAAAATGAAAGCAAATTCGTTTAGGCCAATTTGTATATTGAATTAATTGGTTCGAGGAAGAAATGAAGTTTGAAGTTAGAATTAAAATAATAATTTTTGGTATAATTGTTCGCTATGTATATCGTGTATTTTTGACTTTTAAAGAGCAACGTGAAGAAGATCCAAAACCCGAAATCATTTCTGATAATAATTTTAGCCTCAGGTGCGTATGTTTTGTCAGTTATTCATTCATTTTATCATCAATACAAAAACGATTTTAAACGAAGTGAAACATATACCTCGTGCACTTGACTCTTATGTAAATTTAAACATAATTGCGCAAATATCATGGGTGTAGCGGTGTAGCCGTATGTAGTCATATGAAAAGAACGAAAGTACCGACGTTTGCAGACTTTCAGAACCTCATGTTATGCAAGATGATGAACACTCTGAAATAGTACGTACCAGTTTTGGATTGGTTGATTTTAGGTAATTTAATTAAGGTACGGCCCTAAAATATATTGTACGTAAAATGCAACAATAAGTTTCAATTATGAGTTGAACTCAACACACAACGTTTGTTCATTTTTAGTCAGATGATGAAAGGATGCATTTTTTCAGGAAGTATGCGAAATTCTTTAAACTTTTCAAAAGTCGAATCTGCAGTTAGTACTCAGAGAAAAACTACTCCATTATACATCATGTTGGTCAAAGAATACAAAATTTTATGCCACTCATCCAAGAGAAACAAGACATCATTTATATTGATCGGCAAAGAAACAAAACACAACAAAATTCGATGACGAAATTCATAAAATGTAAAGCGAGTGCTTAGTGGCCTGTGTACTTCATCATGAAACGTATACTTTTGACGTAAGCCGACGACATCGCACCAAGCGCGTCGATTGTAACCGATTCCGGTTGGTTCTCGAAGTATACTTGTTCTTCCGAATTCTTTTTACACGCCAGTCAATGGAGTCCATACGCTTAATACGGTCTCACAAATATGTCATACGAATGGTACGTATACCTTAAAAATCCTCAACTTCATCTTATAAAAACATGTAACAAATTCAGAAAATAAAGTGAAGAACTTGTATGCATATTTTTGGAATAAAAGTCAACCAGCCGAAAAAGTGTTTTCTTATATCCCACAACTTTATAATTTTGACTATAAGTCAGTAGGTGAAAGCAGTTGGTTGAATCAATAAACAAGTGAAAAAACAAAAATAGTTGTTCCAGCAGTGTCCTCGCTGATGAAACGAATGTCACAACACGCGATCGTTTTGGGCCATATAATATTACATTACGTACTGGCTTGGCAACTTTTTTTTGACAAGTGTGGTGTTTGGAGCTCGATTCAAAGGCGAGGAATGCATCCACACGAATCAAAATTACAATGTATGTAAATACTTGCCCTAATTTTGAAATGTTCTAGAGTTCAAAACGATCCGCTCTACCGCAGTGTTTCAGGTGTGTAATTTCAAAAGAAGAATACTAAATAGTACACCCCTGCGGCGAATATTTTATAAGTAAATAAATATTCGTAAAAAGTAAAGAACCTTTTGATTTCAACTTCACCGCATATTAAACAAGACATGAGATGTGTCATATTATTTTTAGTTTCATTGGAATTACAGTTAGCCCACATAAACACGGTCGACTGTAAGAGTGCTTCGCTTATTCTTGATATAATATACCTTTTTATGCCTTTTATATACAAAGTCTGATGTGGACAGTAGAAAATGTTAAAATTGCGCGTATATAAAAAGCTTTGACTCATATTAAAAGTCATGTCTTATCCACACCACTTATCTTGAAATGTTTATAAAGCGCGAGTTGGAGGAAAAAAATGCTTATTGCAATGGAAAAGAACGACAAGAATGAAGAAATACAATGTATGCATATTGAAATGATGTACATAAGGCGTTTCAAGAATCGTATTCCCAATATAATCATTCCATTCAAAATGTTTGATTTGAAGTTCTTCTGAAGCATGCTGTACAAACGTAAGCGATCACCTTTATAAATAAAACTTCAATATTGTTGGTAAAAACTTGATAAAAAATAATAATAAAAAAAAAACAAAGTCTGAAATATAAAGTATTAATGGACATTGGGCAACTAAGGCAGTGGATACATGGGTATATAATTGGTGTGAGATGTTATACTATTATCGGGTATACATGTGAAATGTACAGATATGGGGCTCAAAATGAGCATATACAATGATCATTAAAACAATTTATTTAACTCGGGGATCGTCGTTTATTTTGCTCTTTGTAATTTGTTCATTTTTTTTTAACGTTCTCGAAAGATCAATGATCTTACGTACAAAGATTTTGGTGAATATCATTCAGGTCATTTGAAGACTTTGTTAAACTTAATTTTTTATTATTTGTTGTGATGTACATTGTAGCAGTAGTTAATCATAAAACTGGATAAATGCCGCGTAAAATAACGATTATGTTAAAATTAGTTTCGTTCTGCAATTTTGTTATTCGTTCAACTCTTGTTCACGTAGTAATCCAGCCCAGCAGAACGAATGCGTCATTCTAATTTAATTGGTTCAGTTTCTGATTTTTTCTCTGAAGCCACCGCCGCGGTTGAGCTAGGTGGATTATTTCAGAATTACCAAAAAGTTTATAGACACGCGCCTTGTGTTTATTCCTTGATATCAATTATTACATACTCTGACCATAAATTGGTGAAGTTCCAACTCTAACGCTTCAGGCAAGTTTTACTAAGCGCACATGAAAAAATTGCTTGCACTTATTGAACTCAGTTTATTTCATTTCCACATTTAAAAATCATTGATTTCGGTACAGATGGTAGATTCGAATTTTTATGGTCGGCATGTATGTTCAGGTTCACGTTTATAAAAAAAAGTCTTTTAGAAGGAAGGAAACCTTCATAGGCACTGGAAAAGGTATCCCAAGTAGCGTTGGGTTACGCTAGAAAAAAATCGACCTACCAACTAAAACCCAGACCATTTTTCTCGGAGTCCCTGATCTCCAGGGAAAAAACCTTTGGGTGTTACTTCAGGAGGAAACTGCATCCAAACGGCCTGAGTGATTTGTCCTCATGACTCATCTCAGCGAATAGTCATTGTAGTGTCTAGTCAACCCTGCTGAGTCTGGTCCTGTAACCTCTTCTCTATCTTGGTGACCGCATCGTCAACTGCTTGCCACGCCACGCTTCTACATTGCTGCACATAACTTTCACCATGTACGTGAGATCTTTTTGAGCTTAATTGAACTTAATTTCTCACAAAAAACTTAGATTGGGTAATTTTGAATATTTTTTTATTCTCAATATCGTCTTAATTTTTTCAAAAGTTGTTGGTGAAAACCCCCAAAAAATAGCTAAGGGCCAGATTTCACATTGTAAGAACTTTTTTCAACAATAAGATGAGTGTACCAGTATCAGTCGGTGTACCCGATGCAATCAAGGTGCACCGTAGTGCATCGTAGTACATCAAGGTACACAGTAGTAAATCAAAGTGCACCGTAGTGCATCAAGGTGCACCGTGGTGCATAAAGGTGCACCGTGGTGCATAAAGGTGCACCGTGGTGGATAAAGGTGCACCGTGGTTCATCAAGGTGCACTGTGGTGAATCAAGGTGCACTGTGGTGCATTAACGTGCACTGTGGTGCATCAAGGTGCGGCGTGGTGCATCAGGGTGTACTGTGGTGCATCAAGGTGCACTGTGGTGCATCGATGTGTATCAAGGTGCACCGAGGTGGATTCACGAGCATCGTGTTTTAGTTTTATTATGTAGATCTAGTCATAGTAACAATTTGTTCCCGTGAACCAGCACTGAAAATTCTTGGATTTTCACGTTAGTTGTATGCTGCATATCTATAGTGATGCTGCATATTTATAGTGATATGCTGCATATATATAGTGAAATGATGTATATATTACTTGCAAGTTGTATAATATACCCACATACAGCATTTCGTATGCTGAATGTTGGTATATTATACAACTTGCAAACTTGCAACTAATATATGCAACATATCACTATATATATGCAGCATACAACTTGAAATTTCAAGAATTTTCAGTGAGCGCTTTATCTTTATATTTTCAGCGGGTGCAGCTGTTAGTCTTGCGAGTTGGGATAATAAATTGACGAAAGGAACGATTAACATACCAAAGTCGCAAAGAGCGTGTGAATCTAAAAATTTTTAAAAAACTCAAAAAGTTGAAATTTTTGAAAATTCGAAAACTCAAAATTTCACTAAAAAGATAAATTTATTCGAGAAAATCATTGCGTTAGGTGACAGAAAACATTGCTAAACTGCGGGAAGATCGAAAACATTTTTTTCCAATTTTTTGAACGAAAATTGCCAGTTGTAAAATCACGATCAAAACTCAAAGTGTATGTTTGAATTGGACGACTTTCAACGACTTGACAATAAATTACCGAAAAGTTTGTAGGGTTATATAGATATGCCTATGTCGGTGGTTTTGCATCTAGTTTCGATTCGACCTTTGCAGATGAGATGAGTTGAAGAAAACAACAATCGTTTGCATGAAAACGCTCGCATCCTTAAAAAAAATGTTTTATGAATTGTCGTTTAACAGTTTAGAATTCTGTAAACATGATTATTAACTTCTTTAAGCGAAAACCTCTTAATCATGCAGTACTTCGATCAAAAGCCATACTTTAAAATACAGGTTGTGTTTCCGTTGAAATTTAATGACCAATTGAACAAACATAAACCCCGACTATGAGAGAATCGTAGAATAGTTCAAAATTATTGTTATTGACGTCGAACCGGAGCATTATTTTTATTTTGGTAATGGATATAGCCAACCGAGCTGCAGTATTTACAAATGAATAATAAAAATCATCCAACCAACGTGGATTATACTGCCTTAATATGTGAAGCACGTACTTCCAATATGCCATATAAATGTACGCTTTTTTCGCTTCTATTTTTACAATTTGCGTGCATCACAACATGGGTGTAGTGGGAAATTTAAATCAGAAAAAATTAAGAAAACAAATTTTCGGAATTTAACATTTTTGGCTTCGAATTGTTTCGATTTAAATTGTTTTCAAGAAAAAAAAAACAGATTTTTCACCAGTGAAATGTGCTGACTTACACCCCTCGCTGCGATCATAAGGCCAATACTCGTGTCTTATAAATGTTTTTGGCCAGTAAAAAGTCGGTGTAAGCAAATGATTCTTATTTGAATTGGATGTGGGTGTTAACAGAACGGGTACACATAAAGACTGACACATAACTGGCGACATTCATGATCCAATTAAAGTTTAACGAAAAATGATTTGTTAAGTCCCGAATAGAGCTTATATTCGAGTTTTGAGATGATGTAGGTATTGGAATGGTTATAGTTTATGAAGAGAATCAAATATCAATAGCAAAAGAATTTAGAGTAATTTTTAGATAAACATGTGTGAATAACTGTTTTCTAAATTAAATGTAATATTGAGTTTTGAAATGGAATTTAACTGAAAAATGAGGTGTCTTTATTCGGGCAATATGATGAAACACATGAAAGAGTTCATTCGAACTATGAAGATACTTTTCGTACAAAACAATTATATATAGAGCCAAATTCAACTATTGAATTGACTTTTCTTAGAGAAATTGCAGTATGTTGGCAAAACCTAGAAGTTGTTTCTCATAGGCATTTATCCTAAACCTCTGAAAGGGATTACCTCAGTCTTAGTAGTCTTTTTGGCGCTCTATTTTACTTGTATTCTTTATAAATAACAATATGCGACAGTGTTTTCCCAGATCATCTACTTAACTTTAGACTGCAGATTATTAAAAATCTATCGGGTATGCCTCGCACTGTTCACATCAGAGTGCCATCTAGAATAAGTTCTAAAACTAAAAAAATTTGACATTTTGAAAGTTTCTTTAGATAAAGTCATTAATAATGATAAATTTAAGACCATGACCAGGTGTGGCTCAACCTGTTAAAATTGTGAGTCAAGTGTGGGTCGACCCAATCCGATCCTTACTTCATGGCAAAGTTTAAAAATCAGTTGATTTTTTTGCAATGAAGTTAGCTTCGGTCACAACTGCAACTAACTTCACGTTTAGTATTACTTGCAAAGATCAAAACAAAAGAATGTCGCGTCCCTAGCAAAATTATTGCGCATATGATCCTAAATCATAATTCTTTTTAAACCTCCTCATAGGGGGACACATTATGCGAATTATCCCCTTCCTCCAAAGCAGACGTAGTTTATATAGAAATCCTCTTCGATCTGTAGTGGGGATCTAAGAAGACTTATCGGTACGGATAAGCTCTCGAAAGCATCCACATCTGACCCACACAGTATATTATCTGTTTCTTTCTATTTGATAAATCGAAATGCATTTCTAATCGCATCTCTTGTGTGTCAAAATTTTGCCACTTCCACATCTTGTATTAAGAAAAGTGTGTTTGATCTTTCTTAAAGTTGTTAGTTCGAACAGGTTTGTTCTGTCCCACTCACATTTTTATATACAAATTCTTCAGCATCAATCAAATTAAGTTGCGAGTTTACAGTCGAATATTTCACAACAACAAAATATTTAAATGTGTGAAAATAAATTCTTATTATCTACCCCTGCCAAACTGTTCTCCAGCAAATTTCTACAGGAAAAAAAAGTTTCGTCTAACTGGATCGATTGAATTTAAAATAACCTGTTAAATCGCCTACAACTATATTGAAAGAACATTGAAATGAAAAAGAGATTTAAAAGAATGTTTTATGATACAGGATTCATCGAAACTAATGTGTTAAAACTACGAAAGGAAACCTGGTAAAAAACGATAAAATTTGATGGCTTTTTTTTGTTTAATATTTAAATTGAGAGTTGTGGATGGAAATAAAACTGTCATACAATGCCAAAAAAACTATTAATTATTGAAATGATGTAGAGAAATCAATCTAAGGTAAGGAAGGGATAGGTAGAACATTTGAATAAGTAAAATGCTAAAAATGGACGTAGATGAGAGAGTTCTTGTAGAACTGGAGTTGAAAGCAAAATCTTTTTGTGAACAAATAGAAGCGGAACTAAGGAAGAAACAAACTGATTGTGCAAATTCAGTTTTATTGGTTACGATTCCCTCTAATAGTAAGTAAACTGATAATCATAATTCACTCAAGTTATGATTAGTCAGTCTAGGAGGGGTTATGTAGTTTATTATGTTTATTGGTCTCAATCAACTCAGTTTACAACTTGGACTCTTGTTGGCAGAAAAAACCCAATTATATTTAAAAAATGTTAGAATTTGTTCTGGTTTCAGGAATATCAATTTGTTCTGTGCAATGATAGATCGAGCGATCACTTTCACGAATCCGAATAATCGATCAGCCAGTATGTTAAAGGTAAAAGAAATTTTAACAAATAACTGCTATCCGATCCGATTTATAAACAGAACGATAAGAGAGAGAGAGAGAGAGTCGAGCGGTTTTACAACGGCAATCCGAATGCCACGGGAAAACCTAAACTAAAATCAATATCCGTCCCCTACATACTTGGTTTGTCGGAGAGATTGACGTTGCTTGATCATAGTTTTACTCTAGGATGCACAACCAGCAACAATATAGGAGCTACCGACAGCAATATGAAATACACCACTCCGAAAGATAAAAAATCCAATGTAATCTATGAAAACACTTGTAAAGATTGCAAAATAAAATACGTGGGCAGTACAAAACAATGGCTTGTAAAACGAATGAATAAACATAGAAGCGAAGTACACAGGAAAAAATGATCTGAGACCACCGGTCTCACAGTACATGTCGTTGAGAAAAATTATTCATTCAATTTCAATTTCGATCAAATTAAAATTCTCGAACAGGTTCCCAACTACGACAATTGCAACCAAACAATTGATACGGCGGGTTACATACCTCATACATCCATCTATTAGAAAACCATAGCAGATGGGCCAAACTATGCTGTTTTTTTAAAATGAAAATCGTCTAGAATGTTTGTCAATTACTGCCGCTATAACCCGAGAAAACTAACCACATATATCGTTCAATGGAATTCTGAGAAATATGCGCATATTCTATATAAACCTATAAAAATAAATGAAAGTAATGGTACGACAAATTACTATGCTTCTGAATTTCTCATTACAAATTTGGCGCCATACTAACATTCCCTTCTAGTCTAAATAAGTCTATCGTTTTACCGTCAAAGTTGTAGAATTGACAGGACATACAATAAACTAAAATCTTGTATAATAAAATAAAAACGTTTAATTGTATCGAAATCTTACCTTTTCCTGTAAGATTTCCTTATTTACTATTTAAAGCACAAATTACGTTACAAATTTCTATTCCCTAACTCAGTTGAGTTAGGTAATGAATTTTCGCCTGCGGCTCGTGCTCAAAATAAACTATCAGGCACTATTTAGGGCAAATATTATTGTAATTTACTCACAACTCAAAGCTAAGTCCGAATTAATGAAATACAGGGAGTTTAGCAATGAACTAAAGAAATTCATCCAAAAATGAATTCCTCTATTTCCAAACATCCAATGTAGATTACTTTTTTGGCATATGGAAGTTTAGCATTATGTCCCCTAAGGCAAAGGAGAAAATCACTGTCGCACTATTCCAGTTTACATTGCCTCAAATTTTATGTCGAAAACACACGTAATTTTTAAATTTTTATGACACCTGGTAACATCGTAACATATGTAGTTACGATGGCGTAAACGATATCGTAGTTTATTTTCTGAGTCATAATATTGAGTGGTCATCGACTTTGTTGTCGTAGTAAGTTGAGAAACAAAAGAAATTTTGTCTTCTTTTAATTTTACTACATTAATTGATTTCAAATGTTTCGCATTTTTGCGAAAATTTACATATAAAATCTGCTCTGTAAACAATGAAACTACCTATTCAAATAAAGTAGCAAAATTAAAAGATGATGGGTGTACTTTGAAAACATTCAATTCTTTCTAGAAATGGGAGAATATTGTCAATCAAAGAGGCATATGTTTTTTTCTATTCGTTTTTCTTGTACTAGAGATGTTACCGCCGCATCCACTATAATATACTATATCTACTCGGGGGATTTTATCCCTTCTCTTCGGCTCGGGATGCAAACTTCTCCCTCGAAGATTAAAAAAATTCCCCGCAGGAGCATAATCTATTATTATCGAATCGCAGAAACCGTGCACTCTCATGTCCCGAAAGAGCAGGCAGGTTTCACACCACGGCGAAGTTGCTGCGACCAGGTTCTGTCATTGGTGAAAAGAAAACCGCAGTCGTGCTCGTGGATTTGAGCTCGGCTTTTGACACTGTATGGAGAGAAGTAATGCTCCTGAAACTATCTCAAGGGATCAAATGTGCAAAAACAGTGGCACTAACCGACGCAATGCTAACGAGCCGACTGTTCAGAGTGTCCGTTGGGGGAAAGAATAGCTCAACAAGGAGACTCAGCTTAATCCAAGAGAGCGTTCTCAGTCCCTTATTGTTCATTTTATACGCCTCAGATATGCCAAAGAGTATTTCGAAGAAGTTTCTCTTCGCCGACGATCTGGCACTGGCAGTGCAGTACGGCTATGGTGGCCTTTCGAAAAAAATTTGCAATTGCTGCCCTGAACCATGACCTGAAGAAACTCGAATCGTACTTCTTATCACTTCACGCAAATCCGGACAAAACCGTCAAGCACAACGCACCATCGAGGTCACCTTTTGTGGCAAAGCAGTAAAATAAAACCCCACGCCGAAATATCTTGGCGTCATCAAGATCGGTCGCTGACGTTTAAGCTCCACTTGTGTGAAGTACGAGAAAAACTGAAAAGTCGATGCAACATCATACAGCGACTCACTGGATCGCGTTGAGGATCCTCTGCTTTAACACTCAGAACTTCAGCAATGGCATTAGAATATTCAACAGCGGAGTACTGCTGCCCGGTATGGTCACACAGCACACATGTCAAGAAAATCGACACAACGCTGCACTTCTCCCTGAGAATAGTTACTGGCACATTTAAGTCTACTCCGATTCCTTGGCTATCTGTACTGGCAAATATTGAACCATCAGACGTGAAATTGCAATGGGGCGAGAAGTCAACAAAGTTAACGAAAATCCTAGTCTGCCTATCCACGAAGACATTGCTGGAAGAGTTCGCTCAAAACTGATATCCCGTAAACCCTTATGGAAAAATCGGACGCCTTGAATAACTTTCGACCAGAAGACGAATGGAAGCAGAAATGAGACGATGCGAATATGACTAACGAACATTTGGTTGTCGACCCTAGCGTCAAGCTCAAAGGGCATAAACTAGACTGCAAAATATGGACACAGCTGAACCGAATCGGGACAAACCACGGACGGTGCAACTACACACTGAATAAATGGAACCCGTCCATAGATGCGAAATGCGACTGTGGTCACCATGAGCAGACAATCCACCACATTGTGAACGATTGCTCAATACGTAAATTCGACGGAGGCCTCACTGAGATCAACGAACTTACTGACGATGCAGTCGAGTGGATCCGGAACCTGGACATAATTTTATGACGAAGAGTGAGCGAGGAGATAAAAATTACTAATTATAAGCCTCTAATGTCCGTCTGTTTATCTATTTTTTTATTTATCTATTTATTTGTCTATTTATAAGTCTGTCTGTAACGATCCCGTTATTTTTGCGTTTAAACTGACGAAGAAAAAAAAATACTTTTTGAAATGTTGTCGGAGATGGTGCAAAACGTCGAGAAAACATGTTCCGGATTGGGATATTGTTCTGAAATAAGGGAGTAATGGGTAAAAAACGGGTCAAAATTGAAAATCGGCCAAAAGTGAGATACGGCGTTGGTTTCTTCGACAAAGTTTCAGAGTTCTGTTAGTAGAATCGGTGATAAATGGCCAAAATTGGAAAAATTTGTGTCAAATCAGTTTTCAAACGTATTTCCGTATGTATGGGAGATACGGCGTTGGTTTCTTCGAAAATGTCAGACAGTTGGACATGTGGTCAATTTTGATGGTTTAAGAAGTCCGCGGCGTGCAAGGTATAAGAGATAGACCATCGGTTTCTTTAGCGAAGTGTCAGAGTAGAATACGTAGCAAGTGCAACGTTGAATACGGTGGAAGTGTAATACGGGGAACGTGGAATAAGGGGAAAGTTGAATACGGGGAAAATTAAATTGAATACGGGGAACGTGGAATACGGGGAACGTGGAATACGGGAACGTGGAATACGGGGATCGTGGAATACGGGGAACGGGGGAAGTGGAACACGTGGGAAGTGGAATACGGGGAACTTGTAATACGGTGCACGTTGATTTCGGTGAACGTTGAATACGGTGAACGTTGCATACGGGGAAAGTTGAATACGAGGAACGTTGCATACGGTGAACGTGAAATACGGTGAACGTGGAATACGGTGAACGTGGAATACGGTGAACGTGGAACACGGTGAACGTGGAATACGGTGAACTTGGAATACGGTGAACGTGGAATATGGGGGAAGTGGAATACGGGGGAAGTGGAATACGGGGGAGATGGGGAAGTGGGAGACAGGGGAACTGGATTTATTTTGCGACAAAGAAAGTGTTTTGATTTATAGTGCCTTTCTCGCCCATTTGGATTTTAGTATTATTAGCGGTAATATCAACGAAGTGATATAACTACCTTCAACATTACGCATCATAATTTTAAACAAGAAATTACTTGCTTTGGCTCTCTGAATGGCTAACAAGCGAAAATGATAGAGCCTGCGTATCCCCTAGGGGCGGGGGTTCGACTAGTACGAATAATAATAATAATAATCGAAATCTTACCTTGCGTCCTGCAAGCTTTCCTTCTTTACTATTTAGTAAAGCACAAATACGTTACAAGTTTCTATTGTAATTAGCTCACAGCTCTAACCTTCTAGATTAAAAGTTTTATGATGCTACCTGCACTCAGTCTCAAACGTAAATGATCGGCTTGATGCGTCGTCAGATAAAGTTCTCGGTCGTATCTTGGTTTCGCCACCTGCCACTCCACCGTCCGTCGTACCCCCAAAAATACCGGGTTAATTCAAAACTCTTAAATCTAGTTTTAGGTTATTTCCAATTTAAAGCTAAGTAAAGCTGGGTTACATGGATTACAAAGACCAGCTAATTTATCATTTTTTACAGTCATTATATTTTATCTACCTTGAACAGTAATGTCGCTTTTATCCGTCTAGACCATTTTCATTTGTCTCAATATATCTGTTCTCGGTAGATAAAATATTGTATGCACCTCTTGCTAAAATTGTTATCTTGACTTTTGGGCATGACGAATCTCGCCTTCGGTTCGAGCCGCCATGCCCACGCGTCAAAATAACAATTTTAGCAAGAGGTACATAAATATATATTTCACCGTGATTATCTAGGAATGTCGTTAAGATATGAGCGAGATCTAGTGACAGGATTTTTTTTTGTTCAAACATGATTAATATCTCCCGTGTTCTAAGTTCTTGTAAAAACTGAAATTTGAATACTAGAAAAGTGATCTACAGGGTGGTCTTTTTGATACCAAAAAAACGTACCTTCATAAAATTGACTAATTCCCACAATTTTTCTTCCATCTTAATGAAAGTGTTAATGAGAGTTTGGATTTTTCTTACCGATTTCTTAAGTTCGACTTCCCATGTATTTTATTAACATTTTTTATTCAAACATTTAACTATTTTTTTCCGTCATATACAACCAAACCCGTTGAAAAATGTTTGAATATTACGTTTATTACAAATTCAATCCATGCCATGATACATCAAAAAAAAAAAAAAAAAACGAAAAAACAAAATTGAACATCAAACATGTATACGAATAACGAATTATAATTTGCTTACAGGTCAATGGAATTTAGAAGTTTTTCATCAGATTTTTTGCATCAACAACCTTGAACGTTAGCAAAATTTTTGAGTTTGTTCATTTCGTTAAAAAACAGCTTCGCGTTGCTCTGCTGATGTGTTTCTCAGGTGAACGGGTTTTGATTTAAAAATAAAATAATACAAAAAAAATATTTTTTTTGTTTATATTTTTTTAGCCAAACAAATTGCTATATGAGTTGTAATTATAGATGTTAACCAGTTGTTTTTTTTCGTTTTTAATTAAACTAACAACGGAAAAAGAATAATTTCTTTTATTTTGTTGTTGTTATAACAAGAACAGACCTTTTGTTAATTCTAGAATAGGAAATAGTTTTGTATTAAGAATTTCCATTAAAATAGACCTCATGTTCGTGTTTTTTTTTCTACTTTTTTTGCGGGAAGAGTAATCAGGCATGTAGAAAAAACCTTCAAGTACTTGGATGTTAAACCGATAATATTTATTTGTGGGAAACCAAACAAGAAGTTACTTTATACGCTTCATAAAACAAAAGCAATTTTTATTTCTAGTAGAAACCAAAAAGAAAAACAACAACAATAATTCTAAACAACAAATCAAAGGTGTTGATCGATGTGTATCAGTCTGAAAGCAAAAATTGAAATTTATAACTGTAACTTCTTATTTCGTATTTTCCAATAAAATTTAAGAATAAGAAAAGTTTAAGAATGAAATTAGCATGATTTTTAGTAAACCTGTAACAATGGCCTATAGAAAATATAAGAATACCTTTCTTGTGGATGTGTGAGCGTTAGCAAAGAAGTTCCACACCATCAAAAATCTAAAATCTCGATGACATACGTACAAATGCTTCTATCCAACGCGAAGTTAATCACGTAATTAACATCGAAGCAGTTTAAAAACACTGGTATAAAGAACTTAACAAACCCAGTAGAACAAGCTTCGCTGAACGCAGAGGTCATTGGCATTATACGATCGGACGAGTCGCATATATGTACAACGAAATCACAAGCAACTCGCTGTTTTTCTCTGTTAAATAGTATAATTCATTTGTTCTTTTCTTTTTCGATTAGAGCATAAACACACTTACATTGAAAATGGTTTTACCTATACGTGTGTGGAAAAAGATTGAAGCTTTTTTCTATTTCTATTTACTTATTTTTTTTTTTTTTTTGTTTTTACTTTGCATGATTGTATAGGCTTTTGTATTCTTTAGCTTTTTGCTTCAAGTTATTATATTTTCTTTAGTTTGTGTGGTTTGTGTGTTAGATTTCTTGTTTGCAGACCACGTGATTAAATTAAAATTTTGTTTCACTGGGTCTGAATATCCGTTGTAGGTTTAAATTTTTACCTATATGGAAAAGATAATTGTACTGTATCTTAATGCATATATGATGGAAGAACTTGTATTCTCAGTTTCTGTTTTTATTTTTTTTTTTTTTATTTTTATTTATTTTTTTACTTTGTATAGGTCTTTAGGTGGTGTTAGTGTTGAGAGTAGCTGATTTGTTGATGTTTATTCTGCATTTTGTCTTTAAAAGTTTCTACCTTTAAACCAGAATAAACCGTTAGAATTTAGAGTTCTATACGAAAGTGATAGAAGCAAAATTTCTTTATCTTTATACATTGTTATATATTTCGGAATTACGTGGATTGTTATTATAATTTTCGGAACTGCTTCCATTGAATCAATTTTTCTTTCAAAACAGGTAACTTTTAATTAGGTTCTATTTGGTAGTTCTTACTATTGAATAAACACGCAAACAAATTAGTCAGAGCATTCCTAGCGGTATTTTGTTTTCGATTTGATTGGATCTACTGCGTAATAAGATTTATACAAATTAATGACTGGACAGGAAAAGGGAAAGGGCAATTTTTCTCTTTAATAAACTTCAATAGTTAGGAGGAGTATTTCCTAGTGACCTGTGGCTATATCTGCAAACCTAGATTGTATCCTTTTAAGACTGTTTTAATTAAGACTGAGATGATATTATGCTGTAACCGAGGTGAGGTCATTGCAGGGTAAATTTGTCGGTTTTCTTGACTTACTCATAAAATGTTATTGACCTATTGACGATTAAGACTTATACTCTTCTCAGAAAGAATTTGGTACGACCCTGACTGAAAGCATCAGAAAGACGGCACTTAAAGCGTCGACAGGATATTCTAAAGATTGTAAGTCAATCAAACCAGAAATGAGCGAAACAGACACAACAATCGTAAAACACTTTTATTTTTCCAAAAGTCACTCGTCAGACAAATGTAATTTAAAACAAATAAAAAGCTAAAATCTGGTGGCTGAAACTTAAGTAATCTTCTGGTTATAAATATAATTGTAAAATATCTGGAGACAATCGTCTGTATTCTTTAAATTTTAATTTTATTTGCAGAGTCGCGAGGGGGAAACAGTTTTGTGAGATATATTTGCAGAGTCGCGAGAGGAAAACAGTCTTGTGAGATATAAAGACTCTTAATGTAATACAACGATTGCTAATTTCAATCTTATGAGAAGATAGGGGCTGCCCATAAATGACGTCCAGAAAAAACTCTCACTTTTCGACCCCCCATCCCCCCTTGTCCAAGTGTGTCCGAAATCACAAACCCCTCCCGTCTGGACGTCCGAGACGGATGACCCTCCATTTGCAGATAATTTAAAAAGAAAGAATTTTGTTACTTGTTTCAAACTTATCTTCAAAATTTGTTGACGTCATTGTATAATAGTGTGAAAACCGGTGAAAACATTACTTTCAACTGGTGAGAACTTTATGTCACGTTTACCTCGTATCTTCCTTCTCACGTGACAATTTATCTGCTGTGAGCTAGAACAGCAGAGATAATAATTATAGTCCGTCCGGGTCAGAAGCTAGATCATCTAGATCATTTTACTTAACTTTTTGTGAGCTTTTTTTTGCTCACATGGATTCTTCTTAGAGATCCTTTCGTTAACGAAGTTTTTTTTACTGTGTCAGTGGTAAATTGCATAAAAACCTAGTGCCATCTATGACGTACTAGGTGCGGAGCAGCAAGAATAATCGGTGAGAAAACATCGCACAACATCTCACGAGTTGAAAGAAAATATTGAGTCTGATGTTTTATTACATTCCGTCTGCTTTCCTGCGTATCTCAACTTTCATAAACATCTGTCCAGATTCATTAAATTTCACATGATGACCTTCAGTACTCTTAACCTTTATTAGTAGATTATGCACCTGCGGAGAAATTTCTTTATCTTCGAGGGGGAGGTTTGCATCCCGAGCCGAAGGTGAGTAGACGTTTCCAGTTGTGAACTTTTCGGAAATTGTGTAAAAAAATCACACAAGTTTACCAAAAACAGTTTATCTCTTGACGTCCAGATCCGCATAACCCCCTTCCCCCGCCCAAAAGTGTCCGAGATTAGTTAACCCCCCTACCCCTCTTTGCTTCGACGTCATTTATAGACAGCCCCACATTTTTCTTTTTCAAAACATTTTCAAAAATCTACTGTTCAATATATGACAGTTTCCCATTCCTCTCCAGTGACACGACTAAATTATCATTTCTAAACACCTTGTTCAGTCACTTGCTAGGAGAACTTTTCGGCAGAGTGCCTTTGAATAAACAGAAAAACATGGGATCGTATCGAAAAAAAACTCAGAAAAACATACAGTTTCAGGAAAAATATGAAAATTCTAGTGTAACTTACCTTCATCCTCGCCTCGTTCTGGTGACTAATTTCTTTTACATAAATTATTTTACACGAATTAACTTAACTTACTACGGAACATATCAACCAGTCACAGATTTGTGATTCGCTCACATCATCACAACCTTGAGGGCACAATTTTCGTTATTTACATACCCCTCATTATACATCAATCACCGAACAAATTCATTAACATAAAGTAACCGAAAATGATTTTTGTCAAGGTTATTCAAGACTGATAGCGGTTAAACGTTTAGCGAACTCTGTCAGACAGAAATTTTTCATAAGCCAAAATTGATGAGAAACATCAACCATTAATGATTGACCACCTACGTTCATAAAGATTTACGTTTTATTGATTTCTAACAATGGATTTTTGTTGGATGTATGTACAATAAAATCTGTCATACATTTTACAATGTAAGTCATTCATGTCAATCCCATAGCATGAAAATAATGAGATTTCTGCATTTGCTTTACAAACTTAAACGAGTCGGTTCTTAAAAACTGTTTGATAGTCTTCGAAACGTTAAAATAACAAGATTTCATTATCTGCAAAGTTTCCTTTGACCACAAAGTTCTCTTTTTTATTTGTTTAATTAATTTTTCATGTTAATTTTTGCCTAGTTCGCATGCCTTCATATTTTAGACAATTGTTAAGTCGTTCACCCACATCTTAGACTTAGTTTTTTTGACCAAGTGAATAAAATCAAAGGTTTTTTGATAGCACTTTGAATGTAAAATCGAAAAGTTGGATGAAATCTTGTTGAAAACATTTAAATTTGCAAATGAAAAAAATAGTAAAAATAACAAAAGAGATTTTGCTCACATGAACAAATGAAATAATAGTATTTTATGCTACATGAACTGTAAAATGGTATCTCGATTCGAGGTGGAGTAAATGGTTCGAGACGAAGTCGAGAAGGTAGTTTACGACACTGAGAACTGAGATACATATTTCGTGTGGCATAAATAGTTTCATGTATCGAGCTGCAGCGAAGTTCACTTCCTCTACTAGATATATAAAGGTTATTTGTTATTCGAGGGGAGAAAATGATTAATTCCAACACTAGAGCGAATGTTTGCAGCCAGAGCGGAGCGAGGGCCATAATTTGATCGACTTTGAATTCAATTTTCTCCCTGAGGGTAACGCATAGCTCGTTGTGCATGCGAGATTTGAATTATTGTTTTCGACCTAGAAACAAAAACCTCCATTTACTAAAACGTTCACATCAACAAAAACGCAACAAAATTCCTTAAAACAAATAATGACAGTTCAGGCGGAAAAATTACTATTTTGCTACCAGGGCGAAAGTAGTTACTTTTGCCCCGTTCTTATATAAATGAACTTTCGCAACCGTCGGCATGAAACGCTTTATACGTAACTCTGGGACAGTGTTTTTCTGCCTTCGGCTCAGGTTGCAACACTCGCCAAAAAGATCACTTTACCCTTGATACGTAAATAACTATTGTCGCCCGAATTGTCATTAGACGAAACGTAAACGAAACACCATATTCTCACCGTAAACAAGAGAAAAGGATCAATATTCTAAGGATGTTGGTGGACTTGCGAGCATGGCGGCGTGTTATCTGTATACCATCAGCAAGGGAACCTACAGTTTTAGTCCGATTAGATTCACTAGGACTAATGACAACTTTAGCGATATTTATCATTCAACAATCTGCTTTCGTGTGCTCCACTGACCCCACCCCCACGGACATATAAGTACAAATTTGACACTCTCAGTGAACATTGACAGCTCTCACTAACGATTAACGAAGAAATCATTCCTCTACACGCTACCCCTCCCCAAAGTAATGCAGTGGGGTGGTTCTGGGAAGACAAGAGCATGATGACCAAGGAAGGAGATTTTAGTTGGGTGGTCATCGAAAGATGGAATCCAACACTACGTGGGGTCCAGGAGGACCGGGTGCATATGAAGGCTTCTTCACCCTTGACAAAAAAATTTTAACTTGAAAAAGAAGGAGATAAATTGTTATTATTTACGAAAACACTTTGGAACTCCTTGGAAGTAGGAGATAGAAATCACTCAACCCTATCTGGAGGGAGACAATAATAGGAAACAACGGTGAAAAAATTGAAAATCGGTATGAAACTTAGAAAATTTCCCCATCAATTGCTAATTGAGGTTTTTACCTCAACCGAAACACTTGCGACAAGGTCACGGTCGAATGGACGAAATGGAATGGAAACCGAAATTTAGAGACAACTCTCTGCGATTGTAGCGAGAAACTGTAAGTCCATATTACAAATGAAAGTCCCACCCGGTGCTTCCAAGAAGAATTTTCTGAGAAAAACGAAGCCCGTCAGCAATTCTCGTAGAATTGTTATTTAGTAGCAATCTATAATTACTATTCAAATTCAGGTCCGTCACCCACATAATTAATGATCGAAAAATAAAAGGACTTCTTCACGAGCAGGTCATGTTTAAATTTTAGTAACAGTTCCATATAACTTTATTAAAAGCAATTAATTAAGATGAAGGCCCATCATGCAGGGTCACGTGCGGCAGCCCATTAATTTCTTGTCAACACATTTGAATGACAAAACAACCAGTAACTGTTCCATTCAGTTCCACAAAGATAATCATTAAATTCAGCTATATTCTCAAATTAACAAACGTCTTAACATGCAAAACCTGTTATCAATGAAAATTCAATGACAAATCTATTCTTCACACGCACTAAAAAATTATATTCATTTTTCTTCTCTATCTTCTGAAATCCTTTAACAACAATACACTCGTATGTATTTATAAACCGAATGAAAGAAAACAAAAACAATCTGAAGCACATAATCGATGCGAACATAAATTTTCTATAAAATTTGTAAAAATTTACATTTTCTATATATTTGATTGTGACAAAGTTTATTATGGTAAAATATTTGAAGAGAAGCAATTAAATCGAGAAGGTCGGTGCCATCAAAAGACATTGACCAACTTATTCAAAACGATATAAAAATTTCAAATATTCAAAAAGAATCTGCAATATTCTAATCTTGATCTGTTCGTTCATCTATCAATTATTAGCAACTTCAAGACATAAACCATTCAAAATGGCTAATCTTTTATCTATGGGCTTTTTTCTATCCACTTTTCTTTGTGAGTGATGATCAATCTTCGTTCACTTGATTGTCGTCCCGTTAGATTTTAGGAACAGGAATTAACGTTGAATGAAGCATAAAATTAACGCATTCAAGTTCTCAACTCTCCTGCTCTGTCTGATCTCTAGAACATTATATTTTCTGTCACAAAAATGTGCACTGTTTGAAAAGAATTACGCAGCGCTTGCGGGTATCGCCCTAGGTATTTTAACATTATTTCATTACATTAAGAAATCAAAGCCTGAATGTGGAAAATGTTTTGCCACTCAGAAAAGCATTTTTCATGCCGCTCGAACCAATGGTATGGACGAAATTGAATTTCTTGGCCATGTACCAAAGCAGATGGTTTTTCGTCTATATTTGCTCAACTATGCAAATCTCCGCTGTCAAAAACAAAGTTGTAGAGAATAAAATTTTAGGCAACACGTGTTTGAGGGCTTTAGACAAAAATGGCCCAATCTTGGAATATGACTACTTCTAGAATTAGGCGGAGTCACCCATGTCTCTAGAACTATGGAAGTTAAAAAGTTGCTTCCAAAGGCAAAGTTGTAGAGAATAAATTCTAGAGAACACATGTTTCAGGGTTCTAAGGCAAAATGGCCCAATAGTCGAATTTGACCACTTCTAGAATTGGGAGGGATGACCCATATACCTAAAACTATGAGAGTTAGAAAGTTCCAGAGGCAGAGTTGTAGAGATTAAAATTTCAGGGAACAGGTGTTTCAGGATTTTAAGGAAAAATGGTCCAATCCTAGAATTGGAAGAGGTGACCCATATCTCTAGAACTATGAGAGTTAGAAAATTCATTTTAAAGGCATATTTGTAGAGAATAAAATTTCAGGGAACACATGTTTCAGGGTCTTAGGAAAAAATGACCCATTCCTGGGATATGACCACTTCTACAACGGGGAGGGATGACTCATATCTCTAGAACTATGAAAGTTAGGAAGCTGCTTCCAAAGACAAAGTTGCAGAGAATGAAATTTTAGAGAACATGTGTTTCAAGATTTTAGGGAAAAATGACCTAATCCCGGGATTTGATCACTTCTAGAATTTGGAGAGATGACTCATATCTCTGGATATATGACAGTTAGAAAATTGCTTCCAAAAGCAAAGTTGTAGAGAATACAATTTTAGAGAACACGTGTTTCAGCGTTTTAGGGAAAAATTACCAAATTCCGGGAAAAAGCAACTTCTAGAATTATGAGGGATGACGCATATCTGTAGTACTATGGCAGTTAGAAATTTGGTAAAGTTGGTGAGAATCACAGTTTAGAGAAAAAAGTTTCAGGATTTCTTGGAGAAACCACGTTGATCCTCCTTGTGATATGGTGCAGAGGAGAACATTTCGGTCATCAAAATCAATGGTCCCAGACGTACTTCGATAGGGCCTTTGACATTATCTTGGCTGATTTCTATGGATCTCTGAAATTCTTACACAAGTCTTTTTGCAACATCTAATCTGTTTGCCACATCTTTTCTGATACGTACGGGTCTTTGATTATGTTTTCACATTAAGTTTAAGACCTTAAGACAACAAATACGCAATGTCAGAAAAAATGAAAAGAAATAACAATTTCAGGTGTAAGGTGTACTGTTGAAGCCATTAAAAATTCGTCATGCTTAGGGGAAGAGGTGAGATGCTATCACAAGCGACCCTTTTTCAACCGGATTTTTTACCTAGTAGTGCGACAATGAATTTTCGTAATACAGATTTTCGCACTAGTACAACAACTGCCTGCAGTGATGTATGTATATATGAAATCCTTTTTAAATCTTGTGCATACTCCATTGAGTCATCACGTTTTGATAGGAAATTTTACTATTAGGTGGAATCCACCTGGTGGATCTAATTTTTCAATTTGAAAATCCACACTGGTTTTCGGATGTGGACAAATCCTTCTGCTTTTAGTTTTTTTCGTTTGAATATAACACGGTTTATTTGTATGAAAAATGATGTTTTGATATTCAAAAGTGTCCGGTTATAAAAAACTAAACGCAAAAAGGTTAATGCATCTAAAAACCAGTGTGAATTTTCAAATAAAAAATTACGAGTTTAATTCTCTCTCTCTATCGATAATACAAATTCTAAGGATAATTTTCTGTTCCCATCTCATCCGTACATTAATCATACGTATTAAGAGAATGAAAGTTTTAGGTATGGATCTATCACGCGATGCCGCAGCGTGACATACTTTTGAATGACCTTTAAACGCGGTAACGCATCATTTGTATGAATTTACTACTAAACTAAATGTATAAATTTGTATCGTATATTCTGAGCCTGTAAGCGTTAAGCTTAGGAATTTTTTAATTATTCAAAATTAGTACAATTAGCAGTATTGAGTTTACTTTATGCAAACATCAATAATTAATCTCACCTCAAGAAATTTGTTTAATTAAAGAAACTTATTGGTCCTAAATTGATTCCATGTATGTAAATTGAACAAATTAAAGTCATAAGTTGCATAATCATCAAACATATGTTTGAAAAAAGGCTGAAGTTCTGAATAGCGTTTAACCTCAGTTACGTTAATACTATTATTTTGATCTTCAGGTATACGCATATTATTTAACTTGTTTTTAATACCATGAGGCACGTCTTCAAAACTTATTCGAATATATTTTTTATGGACACGAGCTGCGATTTTTTTGGAGGTCAAAGAACTCAAATGGTAAAAGAATACTTGCCATATATGATAGCCATAGGTAAGTTTCAAGTTTTTTGAGTAGGTACCACGATTGGTGTAATGTACTTGTATAAGATAAACCGAACTTTAAGAACAACTTTTACTTTGAAGATACGATTATAAAATTTGAATAAGTGCTTGGAAGTTTGAATAAATACTATGAACTGATCTGGTCCATTTAATTTTAATGGGAATTTTTTATCGATTTTGAATGTTCAACGAAAAAATAAAATCCTTTCCAATAATCGAATGTCGAAGCAAATGGATAATTTAAATTAAAATGAAATTTAAGATAAGGCTTTGTGCAATGTTAAAAGTGACGGGTAAAAAACACAGGTTTGGCACCTGAAGGCATTCTAGGTTTCTAAGTGTGTCCTGGTACCAGTAAATAAATTTCAACTACAGCAGGGCGATTTGTAACCTATGAACTAAACATATCATCATATTTTTTATTGAATATTCTGCCACCTGAGTAACTGTTGATTATTTGCTTGAACGCTGAGAAATTGATAGAAAAGCTTTTAACTAAAAGAGGGACTTCTTTCTTCGGAGCTTTACCAGTTCTACATTACAAACAATTTGGAAATAGGGTGGCCCAAGTAGACACAAACAAAAAGTTCTTGTTAAGTTTGTAGTCTAATGACGAACTCAACCGCCCGATCAAGTCTCTGCACAGACACTTGATATGGTAGCTGGGTTCCCCAAATAGACTTGAAATGTGAGCAATTTTTTTTCTTATGATAAAGCAGGCTTCAGCCCTTTGCTGATGTGAGCAAATGTCATCATTACTTGACATTTTTGTCTCCATATGACAGTTTGTTTCATCTGACTTATGGTCTATGTGAGAAACCCAACCGCCATATCATGTCTCTGGGGACTTGCGCCTAGAGAGCCAATGGGAAATGGGAAGAAACCCGAGCAAATTTTCTATGATGGCTCACTCAGTGATGAAATTTGATCCATCACTGTGTGCAGAGATTTGATACGGCGGCTGGGTTCCCCAGATAGACGATACATCGTAACATGAAACAAATTGCCTTAATGGAGAAACATTTCCTTGCATTTTATATGATGACGAAATATCAAATGATGATGACATTTGCTCACATTTTTAGTCTATCTGGGGAACGAAGCCGCCTTATCAAGTCTTTGACTGTGTGATGGACTTTAAATGCATTTAAAAGCAATTTCTATTACACTGGGACTCTTATATAAAATATGAGTATAAAACGTCATATATGTAAATGACACACTCTAAACATTTCTCTAATGCTTCACAATTCAGCGATGAGTAGATGGATTTTTGATGCATTTATAATCCGTTCCCAGCATACATACAGCATACATTTTGTTCTGGCATATACGAAATCAATTGCCAAGATGTATGCTTCTACCAGTACGAAGGTATGACCCAGCGTAATCCTGAAGTTCGCTTTGGGGAACACATGGAGTGCGTAAGGAAAGATGACCTCCGAAGCGGTGTGGCAAAACACATGATAACCCATCTACACTCCACAGACATCGGTAAAGTTAGGCTGGTTGAGAAGGTCTCGAGCAAAAGCAAGAGAGTTTTCGAATGCGTTGAGAAGATTAACATAGTAAAGAACAAAAACGACGGACACAACCTTATGAATCTGAACGACGGTAATGTGCAATCTATCCTCTTTGACCTAGTTTTACCGTAGTGCGACACGCACGCAAAATTTTGTCTAACTGTTGTCACATTCGGTCGAACTTGAATTGCATATTCTTTTCAGTTTGTAATATATCTTTGACTCGTCAATGTCTGCGTATCAGACGAAATATAATGTCTTCGTTTAATAAATGTTAGAATCTGAAAATCGTTGTTTTTATGTTACTAACTCACTCGCTTCCGTCTTGAAGTTAGTTATCCAGGTGATACATTTTTGAAGACAGGTGATGCATCACCTAAGCTCACAGAGTGATGGATTTTCAAGGCATATGAAGTTCATTTTTTTTCACTGGGCATTTATCGAATATAGTACTCTAGACGCCATACCCAGTAAAAAAATCAGCTGATCGTCATATTTCGATCACAGAATTAGTGAGCGTAGAAAAAATGTCGTTAAGAGCACGTCGCAAAAATGTGAGCTGTCAAATTTCCAGAATACCCTCCTGCGTAAATAACGGTTTATTCAAAATTATAGCTCATGTATACTGTGAAAGGATAACTCTTACACAAATAGTAGATCAATCAGAATTCAAAAAGTTAAAGTATGAAGATACAAATTTGCTCTGAAGTAACATCGCAAATGAATTTGGAATGCGATGATTTTTCAGGGCCACTTCCTACCTTCATACTCAAACTTTTTGAATTCTAATTCATCTATTATTTGCGTAATTGTCATCCTCATGGGCTATAATTTTAAATAATTTGTTGCATACACTCAATTCTGTTCTTAAAAAAAACATCGCAAATCTGACAGTTCATATTTTGCGACATGCACTTAATGTCCTATGTAGTCGTACAAAAAATTTGTTCTAACTTACGAGCACATTTAAAAAATATGAACTGTCAAATTTACGATGTTTCTTCAAAACAAAATCCTGCGTAAATAAAAAATTATAGCTCATGCACTGTGAGAGTAGGACTCTTACACGAATAATAATAAATCAGAATTGAAAAATTTTAAGTATGGAGGGCGAAAGTTGCTCAGAGCAAATTTGTACCTTCATACTGAAACTTTTTGAATTCTGATTCAGCTATTTTTTGTGTACGTGTCATCCACTCTCAGTACATGAGCAATAATTTTGCATAGTTTTTTATTTACGGAGGATTCTCTTCTGAAAAAACATCGCAAATTTGACAGTTCACATTTTTTCGACGTGCTCTTAATTTTTTTTTTTTTTTTTTGATTTATTGGATTATTGAATAGAAATTCAAGAATAAATTATGCCCCAGAACTCATAATACCCAGACAGACAATTTCTATCATACGAAATTTCAATATCAACCTACGGGTTAGGATTCAGTCCCATATGTGATTACAACATTGGCTTATTGCATTTTGTTTAATCTGATGTAATTGATGCTGTATTCTTTGGTTCGTGGCTCGAATCACATACATCATAATATTCTCTCATTATTGCTCATAGCACTATTTTAACAATTCATAAATTCGTCAGGTATGCTCCAAGCAAGTTCAGATAATGAATATGTAAGGCAATTCTCACTGAAGTTATAATCGTTTTCACGATCTTCAGACCATGCATAATTTTATAGTTTATAAACCATAAATTCCGAGTTACATTCGTAGATGTGTGTATTCATGGGCACGAAAATAGTTTTACATACTGACTTACAATTTAATGTTGTATTGTTCGAAACGAAAGAATTATTTTGCAACAAAAGACTTGAACTTAAACTATAATTTTCTCGTATTATGTTGTAATGAGCAAGAAAAAAAATGAATATGTTTTAATATTGTTTTGATGTAATAATTTGCTGGAATCACTTTGCGTATAGAATTCAAGTTCACAAACTCCACAAATAATGGAACCCCAATAACAACATCTATTTACATTGTTAATAGCAAATTAAAGTCCATGTGATGTGAATAAGTCATAACTGAACGGATTAATATTCGCACAAGGTGAAACAGTAAAAGAAAGATACGAAAGTAGACGAAACAAGTGCTAGCGAGGGTTGCATTCGCAAAAGCATGACAACTTGGCGAGTTAAGTTAAACTCTGCAATGAAATTAAATTGAAGAACTCACCAGTTGTGATTTTAAGCCGTGTATAGTCATACCGGGGTGAGAAAAGGACAATCAGAGAAAATAGAAAAAATTTTCATGCCATGAGAAGTTACTGTTCGAGATGAAAAATTTTGGTCGCAAATGCCACCGACCGACGTAATAATGTTTCTACGCTTTATACGCAAAAATTTGACGTCATCTACAAAAATACTCCATACATCTAAGTCTAATTTTTGGGGTGTGAAGGCTGAAAAACATACCATGGGAGAGAGGGAAAGGGTGCAGATGTGAGTTTTATCATGAACATTTGCAAAAAATTTTCATAAACTGGGTAAGTTCAAGTTGGTTAACGTTCAGGCCGGATATATTGCTGAACGAATGAAAAAAAATAGTTAAAAGTATTCACAGTGATAATGTGATTATTAAGAAAAAATTATCACATGCAGAGAGTGAATAATGAAGAATACGTGAAGGTTAACTTTAATAGATATGTTATTTCCAACCCAATAAATTCATTAAAAAAGTGATTCAATATGGCAACATAAACACACCTTAATTTACAATCTAAAACAAATAAAATCACGCAAAGGAATGTAATTATACATGAAAAACATCATTTACAATCCATTCGATTCACAATTATAGATGAAGTCATTCCGAATCAAGATCATTGTGCATTGGAAAATCGATTTAGCAAAGCAAAATGTATTACCAATCTTTGTTCATCAGAGCCGCATCTAATTAAATCTATTCAGCGCCCTAGAATATTCCGTCAACTCGACAGATCTTAAAACCACTTTCATGTGAAGTGGAATTATGAATTCTTTGGTTCGCTTCAGGAATTCACGCGTTTAAGTATAAAGAGTTTCATGATGAAATGTGTGAACTCTAAAAAAATTTGTATTTTGCCCAAGCTGTACGCATCTTATAATGAAATGCGCTGTACTTTGACAGAAGCCAGTGTCGTATTAAACGCGTGAACGGCGAATCGTGAGAGTAGATGGCTCTTGTAACGTTAAATATTAAGTTGTCATCTGAAACGGATGTTGAAAATCCTTGGAGTTCCATTTCAGGGAAGAGCATCGTTTGCTCTTGGGATTACCGGGCTAATATAGTTTTGCACCGCGTCGTAACGTTCGCTCTCAGGAAGGTGCTTGGGAGTGTCGGGCTTTAAATTCGGTTGCTTTTGTGGTTCTCCAGATGGGGTTTGATTTGTATTTATGCAAAGCAGTTTGACTGTGCAACGGTCCGTGTACGTGCATTTGCATTAAATTGGTTTTTAAAACCTGGCCTTCGAAAACCTCTTGAAGGAATTAGTGTAAAGTGTTCGTATAATAGGCGCGAACGCCTTCAGTTTATAAGTTATAACAAGTTAACGGCTTGTTAAAGTGGAAAAAATCGGTGACGCCTCCGGAAAATTAACATTTACCTGTGAAAATTGTAAAAAAGGAAAAAGGGAACATAACAAAGCATCGTGAACATTGAAAAACCGGGTGATCGCCATTAGCGCGCTAAGTTAATAGTCGCCATACATGAACAGTTAGATTTTTGTTAGATGTTTTTTAGGAGAGAATCCTACGTAAACAAAAAATTATTAAAATAACATCGCAAACGAACTTGGAATGCGATGATTTTTCAGATCGACTTTCGACCTTCATTCTCAAACTGTTTGAATTCTGATTCATCTAAAATTCGTGTTATGTTCATCCTCTCACCGTACATGAGCTATAATTTTCAATAATTTGTTATATTCTGTTTAAAAAAACATCGCAAAAATGACAGTTCAGATTTTTTCCAAACTTTTTGAAGGAAAAGCTCAAATGAGTCTTTTGGGATCAAAAGTCGATCTATTCGAAATGTCAAAATGACGTTTTAAACTTAAAATTGAGAATTAAGAGAGTTAAAAAAACATCTTAATATTATGAAATATTTCGTAACAGGAAATTTCATTGAATATTTTAGAGAAGCCGTAAAAAGTTCTCTGAAAATTCTCAAACTATCCGAGTATGTTCTGAAAGAGAATTTCTTCTTACAAGTATCCACTTTTTGTTGTCGTGGGCAAAAGTTCTAACACCCGAAAAGTAATATTCAGACATATTTACGACTTCCTATTTATTTCCCAAGTTTAAGTCCTTAAATCGTAATGACAATTGCATTTCTTCTATATTTCATTCACAAATAATTTGAAAGGTTTTATTTTATACAGTACAAAGCTCAGAAAACCTTTCAATATAGAGAAACTTCTTCACAAATGAGGCGTTGCATTTTATAACTTATTTTCAAAAAAATTTTCGGAAGCTTCAGTTATTTATTGTTAATATTTGAACTTTTGTGAAATAAATTCCTTTAAATAGCCCCTGGTTAGTATCGATGTCACACTTACCTACGTCTACATCTTAGGTGTGATGTAACTTGAGACTGTAGGCGAATGCGATGAAAAGTGTCTTGTCGCAGATATTTTCTTTACCTTAAATAACTCCGAGACTGAAAAACCAGCTACCAGAAACAGAACTTTTAACTGCGGTAATTATTTCCGCAACTTATAATTTTTGACCACCGTACGTGCCGCCCGGGACCATGGCTCGTTTGATTTGTTTGCATATACCAGCACTGATATTCGTGTCGTTCATGATATGTTCATAAAATCATTTGTAACATAAAATGCATGTAACTTAATCTAACCACAAAGTGACAAAATAATAAAAAGAAACAATTTTTATTCTTCTTTTTATTTCAAGAAGTAATCGTAACAAGAACCGGCTGTAAAAACCAGGTATATTCTGCAGCAGGAAATGTATTTAATCACCGGATTTCTTGCAATTTTTTAATTGTATTTTATGATGATTATGTTGTGCTGTACAGTGTCGCAAAAAAAAACAAGACGACAAGCATTAGGCATAACCAACCGTAGGATAGAGATTCTAAAAGACATTTTTATTTTCCAGCAATGGTTTCGTTAATTTCATGTTCTGGTGATTGCAAGAATTGTTGCTTCAGAACTTCGTCAGAACGAGTTTCAATCAAACCAGAATCTTGCTAACGAATATTTCGCCATATGAAGTGACTATTTTATCAAAGCTGTTATTCGAGTGGTGTTTAAGAAGAACAGTTATTTTGAAAAAGGACTTGAATTTTTTTTGTTTGTATCTTTCATAGTTACTAATTATAAACGTCTAATGTCTGCCTGTTTATCTGTGTGTCTATGCGTCTATCTATTTATGCGTCTATCTATGTGTCTATTTATTTATTCGTCTATAAGTCTGTCTGTCACGATCCCGTTATTTTTTCGTTTAATTGCGTTTACACTGGCGAAGAAAAAAAAAATACTTTTTGAGATGTTGTCGGGTATGGTGTGAAACGTCGAGAAAACATGTTCCGGGGTTACATATTGTTCTGAAATAAGTAAGTTATGGGTCAAGAAAGGGTGAAAATTGAAAATCGTCCAAAAGTCAGTCAAGATGACGTCTTAGAGATTTAGTCGGGGAAGCAAAGTCTTAGAGTATTTGATGGCCTACAACTTTGTGGAAGAAAGTTTTTTGATCCGACTTCATGCGGAGGAGCTAGGCAGCGAAAACTGTTAAAATTTTGGGGTTTCCTCACTTTGTTGTTAGGGAACTTTTGTTGTTGGACAAAGTAGAGATAATTTTTGAATGTCAATCGATAGTGGAGGCTTGGGGCAATAAATTTGCTGGACAATGTTGGGTGAAAAAGTTTCATACTACCGAGCTATAGGTCGTTCTTTGGAGATTTTGTCCAGAGCTGGAGCACTTATTAACCAATAACTCGGCCGGAATGAGGCCAGTGAGGTACCAAATGAAAGGTTTTGACAATGTGAAGGTAGCGGAACCGATTTTAAGAAAATCGGTCGGGCGGTTCGGTGCCCAGGGTCGATCAAAGGAGACAAAAATGGGTAAAAATTTGCTCCGCTGCCCGAAAATTACTTAAAAAATAATTTTTGATATTTTGTTGGGGATGGTGCAAAACGTCGAGAAAACATGTTCCGGGGTTAGATATTGTTCTGAAATAAGGGAGTTATGGGTAAAAAACGGGACATAATTGAAAATCGGCTAAAAGTCAGTCAAGATGTCGTCTTAGAGATTTGGTCGGGGAAGTGTCAGAGCAGGATGCGTAGCAAGTGCAACGCTGAATACGGGGAACGTTGAATACGGGGTACGTGGAATACGGGGGAAGTGGAATACGGGGAACGTTGCATACGGTGAACGTGGAATACGGGGAACGTTGCATACGGTGACGTGATACGTGAACGTGGAATACAGGGAAAGTGGAATACGGGGAACTTGGAATACGGGGAACTTGGAATACGGGGAACTTGGAATACGGGGAACTTTGCATACGGTGAACGTGGAACAGGGGGTAAGTAGAATCGGGGAACTTGGAATACAGGGAAAGTTGAATACGGTAACCTTTGCATACGGTGAACGTGGAATACGGGGGAAGTGGAATACGGTGGAAGTGGAAAACGGTGAACGTAGAATACGGGGGAAGTGGAATACGGGGGAGTGGAATACGGGGAAATAGAATTCGGGGAAAGTTGAATACGGCGAACTTGGAATATGGGGAACTTGGAATGCGGTGAACGTTGAATACGGGGTAAGTGGAATACGGGGGAAGTGGAATACGGGGGAAGTGGAAAACGGGGAACGTTGCATACGTTTCACGGAGGAAGTGGAATACGGGGGAAGTGGAGTAATTTTGCGGCAAAGAAAGTATTTTAATTTATAGTACCTTTCTCGCCCACTTTGATTTAAGTATTATTAGCGGTAATATCAACGAAGTGATACAATGACATGAAACATTACGCATAATTATTTAAAACGGAAAAAAATAAGCTTTGACTCTCTGAATAGACAACACGTGAAAATGATAAAGCCTGCGCAGCCCCTAGGGGCGGGGGTTCGACTAGTATATTATAAATAAACAAGTGTAACGATCGAGTAATTCGGCCCTAGGGCTTGTTTAGTTATCGGAACTCTGATTAAAGATCAATATTTTGTATAGTTAATAGCATGACAACAGACATTTTTTTTACGTTTTTCGCATCTGTGGCAATAATTTTCAAACTTTTAACAACGATTTAAATGAGCTGATACTTAATTTACTTTTTCGGCGCTAGAGCCAATTGTGGGCCTTGGCCTGCTCTAGAATTCCAATCCAACGCTTTCGTTTGCCGCGTACTGCCAATTTCCTATTTCTAGCGTCCGAAGATCTTGTTCGACGCCATCAATCCATTCAAATTTTAGACGACCAACTCCTCCTCGCCCTTCTGGATCGTTACGGAATAACTTTGAGAGTCTCTGTTTTCATCCATGTATGCTAAATGCCGCGCCCACCTCAACCTTTAAACTTCCATCATCGCCAATGTATCCGGCTCGGCAAAATCACGTTCCAATTCAAAGTTATATCGTCGTCGCCACCTGTCACCCTCGCGCATCGTCCAAGATTCGCATCCGTAAATCCATACTGGACGAATAAGCGTTTTGTAAATATGGCACTTCGTTTTACCTGATATTAACTTTGATCGTAAATGTATATGTTTAATAGACTGAGTTTATAATTCACAAAATTTACCATAAAACAGCAGATGGCGGTAAAAAAAGTCGGTGACAAAACGTTAAATTTGTATGGGGAAACCTCGTTTTTTGCGAATTATTCAGTTCGTATTTTGTGTCAACCAAACCAAGTCAGTAATTATAAAGTAGAACTAAATGAACTGCTGTCATTACTCATTTGGTCCGCTTAATTAAAAATTAATAATGAATTAATCGCAAAAAACTATGTTCTCCCATACAAATTTAATGTTTTGTCACCGACGGAACTGTTGAAACTTGTGCAGTATTACCTGATCAGACGCTGAGGCAAAACACAATCTATTAGACCAAAATAGCATATGCTTGCCGCCATGATCCGTTGTGCATTTAAGGTGAATTGCTAATCTCACCGTATCAGCGCTCCAAGATAAATGAGAGCGCATTCGAAAAGTAAAATGTTTCACAGAGTTGCTCAGTTAATGCTGTCATTGTTAACTTTAAGGTTAGATTGTTCGTGGCCAAAATCGGTCGTGAAGAATGTGAGAAATGTCATGAAGAATGTTTGTTTTTGTCATTGTTAGTAAACATAGTTCGTCAATTGAATTAAAATTGCCAGTATAGTGGCTAGGAGTGCGAGGGACGATTATTGAAGGTAATAAATTAATTTTTAAAGCATGAAAGACAATTTGATGGTTTAATTTCAAAAATTTTCAAATTTATTATAATCATAATAACAAAAATCAGTCAATACATTTATAAGTGCATGAAAAAATATCAATAAAAAATCAGTTAAAGAAAAATCAAGATGTTCATACAAGAATAAGTGTAAATATCAAAAGAGTTCTAATTTAACAGATGTTAATTCGAAAAAACTCTCTATATCATATACGAAAAATCAAATCATAAAAATACAAAAAAAATCGAAATCAAAGTTAACAAATTAGTGTAAGTTTTAATATCATTGAAAAACAGTCAAAGGAATGGATAAATAAATAAATATGGATGGAATAAGGAGAATACAAACGAGCAATTTCAGGGATTCGTACTCTAAAGGTAAAAAAAGAAATATCAGGCTAGAGGTGAGTCAGACCGACAACCTCCATTGACTCAAAAACAATTCAGTAATCTATACTTCAACAAACGACAAAAGCCAGAAAAAGTGTGTGATTCACGAATATCTTTTGGTAATTTATTGAACAAGTTTGACCCAGCAAATAGTAAACTACGTTTCCCGAGTTTAGTGTGGACTCTAGGAAGGCGGAGCAATCTTGACGCAGTTGTAGGATACTGATGAGTAGGTTTAGAAAAGGAAATTGTATGATGGCTAATGTCATTGATAGATGAGAAAACGAACTTGCAGACTGAGTACTCATACAACCCTGAAACAGGTAGTATGGTGGGACAATAATCAGAAAGCAAAAGTTCAGTAGGAAAGTTGATTGGCAACTTATGAGCAACTTTCAATGCAATTCTTTGAAGTCCTTCAAGGTTTTTAATCAATGAGATGTTAGCGCTACCCCACACACCCACACAGTATGTAAGGCGAGAGTGAATCAATGAGAAGTACAGCATTTTAAGGATCTTTGCTGGCATAAAAATCTTCAGTTTTCTCATAATCCCAACTTGACTGGATAATTTATTCAATAGTCCCGTTATATGACAATTCCAGTTGAGGTGCTGGTCAAGTATAACTCCCAAATACTTAATTGAGACAACATGCTCAATAATTTCACCATTAAATTGAATCACTGGGACATGTCCTAAGATGTTTCTACTTGATCTGAAATGAACTACTTTACTTTTCGCCAAGTTTAGCGTCAGTTTATTGATATTAAAGTATTCAGAGATCACTTCCAAATCATCATTCAAGTTTGATACATTTACTACAATACATTTTGAAATATTGTCAAATATTTTTATTCAAGGAAAACCAGTGCAACATTTTAGTTGCTGAACGGCTTATGTCAGGTTTCACTGAGAATTTTAATTTTCGAACGCGCTCTGAACTCATCCACTATCTCGAAATTGAACTCTCCAATGCGTATTTTGTCTTCCTGTTGATTGACACCAGATTCGGCTCGGTCTGCATGTACTTGGTTTTAGTTTCGTTTATCATCAAACCCATTCTCTCAGCTTGGATTTTCAGATTTGTGAAAGTGTCAATTGCTGCTTCATGTGTACGACTTGCGAGATCCAAGTTTCATTGCGATTTCCAAAACAAAGTTAATGAGCAAGCAATCTTTCTTCAATCTTTCTCTAACAACAAACACATCTGACATGTCGTTTTGCACCTTGACACGACATCTAGGACGGACGGCGTAGTAGTGTACATGCTTGCCTTCCACGCAGAAAACCCGGGCTCGATCCCTGGGATGTATAGGATTTTTCTGCGACTAACAGCTATAAGGATAGTCCTTAAGTTCACCCAAGCTTCACAAATGGGGTAGTTTCGTGGTTCGACTCCCGAAACGCACAATACAAAACATGAAAAAAAAAATTGTGGCTCCACCTACATAGCATTCGGGAAAGTACCAATGGTACGAGGAAAACATACGAAAGATGACGTCAGACATTCTCAACCGAATTTGTGTATTCATGTGTTCGATACACCGACCTCTCCAGCGATGAAACTTGTTAATAGAAGTCGACACTAGATAACACTGATACAACGTGCGATTATGAACAAAATTTAACGTGAACGATATTTGCGCAAGACGAAAATGCCATCAATTTCGGTTGCCGAATCAGTTGGCCATTGTCATCCTCACGGCAGTTTGCATCAAAATAAGAACGAACAATTTCAATATAGAAAAAAAAAAAAACAGTATTAGATTAAGAATTGATATGTAATATAAGACTTATGTGAGATTTGTTACCATACGCTAATTAAATAAAAATTTGGTGTCATTCAATGTCACTTTTACAAGACAAATATACTTTGTTTCAAAGCCCAGCTCCTTCATCGCCGCATACAACTCCACATGCTTGGTCCTGTCGTAAGCTTGTTTGAAGTCAACAAAAAGACGGTACGTCCGGACTTTGAACCCTCTGTCATTTTGCAGAATCAGACGAAGTGTGAGTATTTGGTCAGTTGTTGAGCGATCTTGTCTGAATCCGCCTTCATAGTCCCCAATGACACTCTCAGCCAGCGGATTTAGTCTTTCGGACAGTACTCGAGCGAAAACTTTATAAGTCGTGTTTAGCAAGGCAATTCCACGGTAGTTTTCGCATTCGGTTTTATGATCTTTCTTGTGTAGCGATAAAATGGCACCCTTCAGCCACTCTTTAAGCAACTCTTCCGTGTTCCACATTCGTTTTACTAAATCATACATTACTTTAGACAATTCCTCACTACCCGTCTTCAGCAGTTCCGCTGGTATATTATCCGGACCGGAAGCTTTGTTGTTCTTTAGTGAGGTAATTGCTGAGCCGATATGAATGATTTAATACTTTCGGCAATTCATCATTTAAAGGCAATCTCTACAACATTAGTTATTTGTGTGTCTGTTTTGACCGATTGGTTTTAGGCAATTTCGCGAATTGTAGACCGAGCAAAGCATGAAAAATCATTTTTGTTATAGGTGAAGCACCACCCAATCTCTGATATTTTAACAATGCAGCATAAAATGTTTCGTCCACTTAATAATGTTGTTCTTAGATAGGCACGCGCCCATCCCGACAGAGCGTTCTAGATACCGCTCTCTTAATGTAGAACAAGTCTTATTTCCCTGACAAACACCTGAGAAAACAATTCCACCATTCTGAAGTTCTTTTCATTCCATTCTTTCTTCAAGTCACTTTAATAAGATACAGCGTAAGTCGAATGTACTATTTGAATTTCAAATTATTCGTCTGCAATGTCTGGTTAACTAATGTTTTTTTTTTTTTTCAAACTCCATACGAACACTTTTGATAAACAAACTGTAAACTAATAAAAATCGTAGATTTAAACTAACAACAAAATTCATTCATTCATTCACGTATATAATTATAAATAATATTTTTGTCTTCATTTTCGTTTGCATTCTTTTTGCTTCCAAACATTTATTCGTAGGTGTGGCGTTCAATATACGAGAAAAAAATATGTCAGCCATTAGTAATGGAAGGTTCTTAAGATTCTTAGAACTAAAAAACATGAATGTTAAAATGAAAGTTGTTTTTTTTACTTTTTATAGAATTAAGAATTCTGTTAAGTAGGTTACAGAATATTGATTTGAAGAAGAAAAATGAATGTAATAAAGAAAACATCAAGACGAGGATGATGCACAGGGTTTCGGTAATTATCGCTTTATTCAGTGAAATGGTAAATGGAGAAAAAATCAAGTTAAAAATGGTACCATGAATCACTGAAAAAAGTAAACAGATTCATTCATTGTCCATTAAGCGACAATGATGTTTCGTATGAAAACGCAAGTAAACAGTTGAAGTTATTAAAAGTATAAATAACATGAACGACGTAATATATTCTAGTAAAAAATCATTAAATATTGCAAACCGTTATTCAAACATAATATTTTATTAAAATCCACGAGTGCGAAAAAACCTCATTATGCAAAATATTTACCATTCGTAGTCATCATATGAATAGAATGTTTGACTGTTTTCTTAACACAAAATGTTCGTTTTTATTTGAACGTTAAAATCATCTACGCATTGCTATTTGAAGACATTCTTCCATATCATTTAATAAATGAGTTAAAGTTTTAAAACAAATCAAATATTCCGTGGATGTGATCTACAATATCGATGTGTTATGCCGAAGAAATGTTAATACTTTTTTTTTATTCAAAACGACCTTCGATGTACCGTTTGCACAGTACCTTATTTAACTAACTACAAACTGTTGGCGAATTCACTCTCAAATTACGTCATGTGGTCGCACATACAATCGTTCATATGTAGGTTGGAAATCATTTCATTTTATGTAGAAAAAGATGTGTACAAATGGTTTGCAACAGGCAATTGGTACCCGCATAATATTCTGTGGATAATACACGTAGAGCACACCTTACATTATTAATTTACTTACCTTCTTCGTTTAACGTGCCATTTGTGTATGTACATTAGCTAATATGTTTCTTAATGCGTGGAAATTGTGCAGAATGATTATTCGTCGATGATGGCGACTTCATATTTACTTAAGCATTTCGGTCATGCAATTTATGTTATAAAAAAATTAAGGGACGATGACAACAGACCCGTACGTTTCTTTTAAGTGAGTTATTTAGAGAATTAAAACAAAATTTTAGATTCCCGAAAATTGCTAAGACAATTTCAAGCTGTTGAGATTCTTTGACAATGATCAAACGTCAAAAGTAGCACTGCATTCAGGCCTGTACCCAGGGTGGATTGCCATGGGGGTGGGTCTCGAAGCCCCCACCAAATTGGTTGAATTATATGCAATTTTGAGTTACATAGGGATTGAAAACGCTCATGACATCAAGATTTACAGTTTATTTTGGAACATTCCCCCCATCCTCCCCTAGATACGGGCCTGACTATATTATACTCCACAGGGAATTATAAGAGAAGACCGAGGACCACGTGTTAACTTACAGTCGCATCAAAAGAAGCTGAGAGGGAGAGAAACAATTTTGACATAGATGATGAACACTTCGAGATCTAACAAAAGCTTCCCTCAACTAACTCTATAAGCCCTAGAAGGCTGTGCCTGACTAAATTTTTTCTGTAATGCAGACAATTCAACACTAAAACATTTTCTCATTTTCTTCCTTCACCTTATGAAAAAATTTTATCCAACCGAAAAAGCAATATTTTCGACTCCGTTTTTGCCAATATTTCCGAAACTACTCACCAATTTGATATATTTGGTTCCACAACTTCTATTTATAAAATATAATAGTCTAAAGAAAATCTACCGACTCCGTGAGAGAAATTTGGATCACTACAATCAACGTGTTTGTACATTTGAATGAATTTATGTTTCCCGCCCTCATAATAAATTTAACAGTTCTGTAAAAGAATACGAATCTAATATTTTTGCTTTCCCTACCTTGTAAACACCGGAAGAACTTAATTGCCTACCCTACCATGAAAAAAGACTACCTAATGTTACATACATAGTGCCGAACACACTAGACCTATGCGTACGCCTACGTACGGGTCTAAAAGAAATTAAAAA
This sequence comes from Pseudolycoriella hygida, assembly GCA_029228625.1. Classification (NCBI taxonomy): domain Eukaryota; kingdom Metazoa; phylum Arthropoda; class Insecta; order Diptera; family Sciaridae; genus Pseudolycoriella; species Pseudolycoriella hygida. The sequence continues at coordinate 40,117,441 of CM055406.1, read as the reverse complement.
GGCTTTAGTAAGTAATAAGCTGTTTATTATTACGAGGACCAAAAAAATAAAAAAAATATATTAATTTATTGTCGATCTAAAGATTACACAAAACTTCTTATAAAATTTGGTGATAATAAATCACGGAACTTCTTCTTGTAATTTATTTTTGTCCTTTGCATTGATTTATTTTGTTTATTTGATTTCGATTTTAAAAAGTGTTTTTAAGGGCTTTGCATTTTGGAGAATTTTTTTTTTTTCATTTTTAGTGATATAAATTATGCTTTTGGTAAATGCTGGTAAAGGCTTTGAGTTGTAAAAGGTTTTATTTATTACAAATTTATCTTCTTTTTTAAATTAAGCAAATTGACATTTTATGGTCAAAAATAATTGTACCGAGAACGTAGTCTACCAAACAGGGTTGTGCTCGCTAATAACCTTTCCTCTGCTTGGCATTGATTGTTGTGGGTTAGCTCCAATGTTTCTGGAGCCTTAAAATGATATACGTGTTTACCTACCACTAGAAATTGCATTACGGCTTTTCCGTGAAAATGCCGTAAAAGCACCTGCAGGTCGCAGCATGTAAATTAAGATAACATAAGAGAATCATTCATTTAGCTAAAGCTATTTTCTTTACAAAATTTAAATATGTCGAAAAATAATATAAAACTTTTTTATCACAATTTAAATTTTATTACAATTCCAATCACTTCGCGGTCCATTATTATTGAATTCAATGCCGCATTCGTCGCCGTTCCATTTATCACCATAAATTTCGTATTACTAACATCCAACTTCAACTTGTTCCGCTTCAGCCATTGATTAATTCTTTCCAAATCACTGTTTAGCCTGTCTCTAATCACATCGATGTTTTTTCCAAAGATGTATATTAGAGTGTCATCCGCAAAAAGGTTGATAAAAGAGTTTTTTAGTTGGGAAGGCACGTCATTTATGTAAAGTATGAACAAAATCGCTCCCAAAACCGATCCCTGCGGCACGCCTAGGTCGTTTGTCACTGCATTGGAGAAGTGCATCCGTTCACTCTCGTTATTTGGCTTCTGTTGTGTAAATATCCTTCGAACCACTGACTAACATTCGTTGAGAAGCCTAATCCTTTAAATTTCGTGATAAGCCTCTTCCGATCTATTGTTTCGAAGGCGCGTTTCAGGTCCATGTATACTGCCAATATAGTTTCGCCACTGTCCCCAATATTTCTCCAATTCGCTAGAACAACATTGAGTGTGGTCTCGCAGGAGTGACGTTCTCTATATGCTGACTGGAATTTTATGAGAAGGTCGTTGTTTTTAATGAATTCAATCAGCTGAAGCTTTAGTATCGTTTAATGCAACATTTTTGATATGACCATCTTCGGCTCAGTAATATATGCCGGAAGTGTCATTGTCTGGAAGTTTCCTGTCACACTGGTCCCGATGGGATTAGTTTTATTGAAGAAATAATGTTGCCGTAAATTTAGAACTTATTTTGAACATAAAAACCTGCACCCTACCAGTATGACAGGAAACTTCCAGACGATGACTCTTCCGGCGGCATATTTTACTAGGCCGAAGGTGGTCATATTAAAATTGGTGCATTAATTTATAAATAAATGCTGCGACCTGCAGGGGCCTTTTACGGCTATTTTACGGAAAAACCGTAATGGAATCTCTACCTACCACTTGTTTATTGATGTCACTGACAGTTAGGACATGAAGATTTCCACTGTCTTAGATTGTTCACCCCCCAGATCGCATCAACAGAATTGGTCGCATGACGCTTCCTTTGGGATCACTAACAACTTCCGCTATGCGCAAAATATTTTTCAACAAAATATAAATCAAGAAAGAATGAGAGATAAAGGGAGAGATGAGGAATCCTATTTCCAGGGCCGTAGCTAGAAAATATCGTCTTTAGGGTAGCAGTTTATTCTCCACGCCTAAAAAGACGTTATATGAAATAAAAGTTTTGAGGCAAAACATATGCAAAGGACCCATACGCATCAGGATAGATGTGAAAAGGAGAACAGATTGCCTTATGAAATTACGTCCACACTAAATTGGAATGGAAATTGCCAAAAGTAATATTGAAAAACCCGTCCGAATTTTGCAAAAACCACCAAATCGTGTGCAGTTGTAGTACCGTGAGTTGGACCCACACAAAGGACCCTACAACCCGAATCACTCAACCAATTTTCACTATTTTTTTATCGTAATTTCTGGAAGCCCATTTCTTTCATTCGAAACGTTGAAGAGCGATTTCCGGGCAAATTTCGCAGAGATATGAGTCAAAAAGTTTCACCGATCTTCAAAAGACCACTTTTTCGACCGAAGCTTCGAAAATGAAAATCAGAAAAGATATACTCGAGTTAGGTACAAAAAACTAAAAACCACTTAAACGGCCCTACCTCGGCGGCCCTTGGGCCGACAGTCCCCAGATTCAACCCCATAAAAGATTTGTCAATTACCTCCCAGGGAAAAAAGTTTTTGAAAATCGGTTGAGTTTTACTCGAGTTATCGCGGTGACAGTCGGACGGACGGACATTTTTTTAATGCTGATCGATGCTCCTCCCCTAACCCCAGGTCGAAATTTGTGTGGTAACAAACGTCGTCGTAGACGTAAAAGACTCCTTTTCGAAGAACTTCGTACGGGTCTAAAAACACCCTCTGAACTGTTATAAACTGTTCGAAAAAAATCTACACTCAAATTTTTCGAATAGTTTCTAACAGTTCAAAGAGTGTTTTTGCCTCATAACTTTCTTAACTTCCAAGTTATTTCAAATAACTTCTTTGTGAGAATAAACTCTGAGTTACCTAAAGTCAATATTGTCTAGTTACGGCCCTGCCTGTTTCTTAACGTTACTTTTTTATTATTCAATTATTCTGGTTGATAACTTACTTACTTAACTGGCATTACAACCTGTTAATAAGCTAGCTAGCTGAATACTCCAACTGATTTCACAACTACGCGAATTTTGCTATCCCTGCAATCCATTTAGTCTTCAGAATTCTTTTCGGCACTCAATTGAAATAAGAAAAATAAAGCAGAAGCATTTTTTAATATCAGTGACAATTTCCTTAATCTTTTAAATTGTATGTTTAAGGTTGGAGAGTGCATGAGTTAACCTGATCAATTCGACGGAATGTGTGTGAAATTAACGATTTACTGGAAGTACAATCACTAAAAAGGACTTTTTTTTGTAACATTAACGATTACCTTAAAGATGAGCACGAGCTAATTACTATGTCTCGGGCATTTTGCATTTTTCATTTTCAAACTCGTTCGACAAATCGCATTCAACAATCAGCGAATACATCACATCGACCTTTTACACAGCCACATGTTGTATTTATGAATACGAAAAGAACAGTTTTTATTTGATTGCAATTACGATACTCTCTGGGAATACCTGTCTTTACCTCATAACTCATGACTAAACTTTTTTTTTATTAAATCCAAAAGAGAATGCCTTAAATAAGAATCTAAAAACCCATCGAGAAATGCTTTTTTTATTGTTATTTCGCCATTTATTTCAACTCTACTCACATATTATAATTTATATACAAATGAAATGCAAATTAATGTTTATGTTCAAATTCAAAATAAAATTATAATCGTGGAAAAATTACATACGATTTCTTATGAAGCTGTAAAATTTCATATTAAATCCAATAGTAACGTTATCCATATAGTCGGATGGTCAATTGGTGGATGTTGGCACTTCATTTATTAAGTTATCATTTCATATGGTTTGTTATTCACATGTGCAACATAGAATTTGATTGGTTTGTTTAATTAAATTAATTGATGTTTTCAGAGAAACAAATTGCTTGTTACAATCCCATTTTCGTTAGCTATACTTGTAAACTTGATTTGGAAAATTGCCAAATATTTCAAAGTCATCGTTATTATTACATTATAGACATAGTCTTAAGGAAATTATAGAATTTATTGTAAAATTAAATAACTGATAATTGTGAGAACAAACCATATTGTTTTGAATGAAGCCGTTATACATACTTTAAACGTTTAAGTTTAAAATGCAAATCACACATTTATTAAATTAGTTTTTACAAAGTCTTCGTGCGCATGTGATTGTAAGCAAAACAAAACACAAGGATTTCGGACGACGATATCATTCACTCCATTCAATTTTTTTTTTACAAATAGCGCACGATTACAGAAAAAAATGTAGTAGAGGTGAGCGGGTAATCCTCAACTCCGAGAAAGCCCTCTTCGACCCGGACCCGGATTCGTTTTTGTGGGCTATGATATAATGGGTTTTGCAGGGTTATCGGGTTTTATTGGGCTTTGACAATGAGAACTAATTTTTTGTATAGAAATAAGTAACGATAGCAGTTTTGAAGACAAAAATGTTGCATTAAGCTAAAATTTGCGATGTAAAATAATAGAACTGACTATTTAACTGGAATTATGAATTCGATTCCCAGCCAATAAAACAGAATTTGTTTTAGGCACTGTCAAACTTTTGTATGCCTTCAAATGACCAGATAGTGAAAGTGTTTTTTTTTTCACGTGAAATGGTCTCACAGGGTAACAAAATTATTTGTTAACAGTCACAGAGCTCATTTTTTTCAAAAAATATCGAAATGAATGACAAGACACGTTGACACAAATGTTCCGTAAGGACAAATGTGTTTCACTTCAAAAATGTTTATATTCAATCGTAATTTGCACGGATTTTACCAAAGCAGAACTGCGTGCATGTGTGTTTGTTGCTAATTTTGTGGTTAATCACGTCCAGTATCGTGTAAGATTTTCACATGATGAGAATCAGATCGTCTATCACAATAAATATACCTGATTTGTTGCGATTTCAAGTTATAGCTTGTTGAGTTCAATGGGATCTGGTTGAGTTCAGTGGGATCAGGTTAATTTCAGTGGGATCGGGTTGAGTTCAGTGGGATCGTCGTTCGAGTTTTATGCTTTCTTCGATCGGACTTTGGGTTTTTTATTTTTGGTAGCCATAAAGGTTCGATTTGTGTAAGATTAGATGAGGCGTAAGATTAGAATAACTGGATATCGGAAGCTCATTCAGCAGTGATGTATAAATTTGCCGAACTCATTGAAATAAAAGGTAAGGAATGCCAATGAACGATTTTTGTGCGTTCTAATGCAGAAAGTTCAGTTCAGTGTACAACAAATGAATTTTGAATTGAAATAGTAAACTGGTGCAAACAGTCGCAAAAATTAATGTCGAAAACCACATAACTGATACTTTCATATTGTACTATCATGACATTTTATGTTTGAACGCATTTTGAGAATGAATTTCAGTATAAAAGTGCGTTCGTCGGCATTCCTCACCTCCTTATTCAATTGCTTGACTGTTCCAACGAAAATTTTGGTTCTTACACAGCCAGTCAGTCAATGAAAATTGTTTGGTACTCTAATCAACGCATCATTAGTCTACGCTCACGCAGTGACGCAATTTGTGACGCAATTTTTTTAACACAACGTAATTTTGTTTTTAAGAAAGCGATGTAATTTTTTCAGGAAATCAAAACTTTGAACATTCAAACAAACTTCTGCGTATTATCAGCGATAGCGTCACCTCATGCGATATCATTAATTTTGGAAGCAGACTTACGGACTGCGTCACACTCTACCTTTAAAGAGGTTTTTGTTGTGATATCAGTCGTTTTGGAAGTTTTCAGTTGTTGAAAAAATTTCTCAAAAAAAAATTTTCTTTTCGAAAAAAATTGTTCTCCAACACCTTAGGCTACCATCGGAACACTTCGTATCACCTTCGGCTACCTTCGGAGTACTTTGTGTCACCTTCGCCTGCCTTCGGAACACTTCGTGTCACCTTCGGCTGTCTTAGGAACACTTCGTGTCACCTTCGGCTACCTTCGGGACACTTCTTGTCACTTTAGACTACCTTCAGAACACTTCGTGTCACCTTCGGCTACCTTCGGAAGATTCATATAACTTTCCTGAAGATACCAACTGTCTAGTTATTCTTATTCACAATTTAGCATGACGTCACATGGCAGGCATTTTTTTAAAATGCTAAAAAATTCTCCTGACCAAACTCTATAACTTTCTAAAAGAAACCAACTCTCTGGCTATTGTCACTCCGGAGCTAAAATTCGAAAACTCCGAGGATTACCTAAAAACTCTCAAAATTGACAACTTTTCCACATGCCACGGCTTTTCCAGAATTTTCCCGGAAGAGCGGCATATGAAATTTTTCATTTGGGGCCGAGACTGACGTTCCCTGAAAATTTTAAGGAAATCGCTCGGGCGGTTCTCGAGAAAAAAAAGTAGATAGATCGTGGACACACAACACAGGAATAAAATTTTGATTATTTTCAGACATATTTTTACCGTTATTATGTGGAAATTGGTCATCTTTGATTGGCGATATCTCGGCTCGTTTTGAACCGATTTTGATTTTGAGAAGCAAAAACCCGTACGTATCAGAATAGATGTGGCAAGGGGCAAGGCGAACATATCAGAATTGCAAATTGTTGCAAAGTTTTTAAAATTATCAGAATTCCAACGATCTACAGAAATTGTCCAAAGTAAAGTCGAAAACCCTCCCGAAGAACGGCAATTGTAAAAGTGGATATATTCCGAGATTATTTAATTTTTTCCTAAAACCCTGGAAACACATGTTCCCTAAAACGTTATTTTCTGCAACTTTGCCTTTGGAAGCAACTTTCTAACTGCCATAGTTCTAGAGATATGAGTCCCAATTCTGAAAGTAATCATAACCCAGGATTGGGCGATTTTCTCCTAAAACCATGAAACACGCGTTTTCTAAAATTTTATTTTCTACAACTTTGTCTTTGACAGTAAATGTCCATATTGCATAGTTAAGCAAATATAGACAAAAGACAATCTGCTTTCGTATATGGCCGATTTCTTTCGTCCATTTCATCATGGATTTACACAAAAAAAATTTCCGAGTTTTCTAAAATCAAATGCTTTTATTTTCGCGCTATACTTGCTGAGATAATTGTGAGAAAGTTTCACCGCCCCTCGAAAAACCATATCTTCGGAACTACGAGAACTTTTTTTAAAGAAAGTCTTTGTATGATTACATAATTTAAAAAAATAAGTAGAAGTAGAAAAAATTAATGTGGTCGGCGGGGCCGGAGGCATCAAAATCAGGACGAAACTTATTTTCACTTGGAAAACCATTGTAGCAACTGTGGCCGCAAGACATTACAAACATTGAAAGTTTCTATACGCTCACTTTGGTAACAAATAAAACTGAAAAAAAGAATATAGAACCATTACAATGAAAAATGATGAACCGATTTTTTTTCAATAATAAAAATGAATTAATTAAATTCTGCAAAATGTTCAGACATGCACGTTGTATGAAGTAAATGGTTTCATTGTTTTCTGTTTTCTACATTTCTGGTGTTACAAAGAAATATTAAGGTAGAAAATTGCAAAGTGCAATTCTATATTCACACAGCCGTAAGGTACAAGTTTGTTCTCTTATACCTCTCCACCTTTCATGAAATACAAAGACACAAAGAGATCAGAATGAAAAATGAACAAAGCACCTGTGTAAAATTCCCACACAAAAAATTTTAAAATTTTAAAAATAAATTCTAAAATTTCATGTGATTTATTGCATACGTGATAGTTATAATGTGAGTGCATAGTGTTTTTATGATTTCTTATCGATCCCATTATATTTCGTGAATAGAGGATCCTCAAAAATATGTGTGTCATCCTCAGATTCAATATTATTTACTGCTCTAAATTCAATCATTTCATTATTGTTCCATTTTATTGATAGGAAAGGGTGCATTCATTGCAATTTTGTCGTTACTAGAAGGGTTTTGTTTAGTGTGGATTCATATTTCCTTTAATAAAAACTAATAAAGGATTATAGAAATATCGTGAATAATAACAAAACATGATTATGATAGGAGTACAATTTTAAACGGAAGATATTTACGAAATTTTCGAATTGATAGGAAGTCTAGTCGGAAGTTGAATTATGAATTGTGGGAATATCACAGATTTAGGCCGCTCGGGGTAATAAAAATGGTGTGAGAAAATTTTTTTTAAATAAATGAAGAAATTGAAATATTAGAATTTAGTGCATTAGTTGGAGAAAAAACTCCCTTTGTGCAAACATCCCCAAAGTATGCGTACTAATTTTACGTTAGATTGCAGTTCATATAAACGAAGCATTCTGTGATCAAAATAGGAAGTGGGTGTCAACAATCGATATAGACCAAAACACCCCTCCTCCATGCAACAATTATTATTTATCGTATAGTTTTAACAACCAAACTCATTTAAAAATTCAAATCCCTATATCAACAACAAAACAAATGACAACACATATTTCATGACTACCAATAAAGATTGGTCGTTGAAACACAATGTTACCAAAGTCTGAATGATGAGCGTGATTATCAATCATCCAGTCGAAGCAATCAATGATTGATGGATTGTGTGTATGGTCTATAGTTTGGTGTTTTCGTGCTGCAGCAACTAAAAGATGAGCATAACGATTCACCACACAATCGAAGCAAATGACCAATTCCAATGATTTTGTGAAGGGTTTTCTGACGTGTTTTATTCGATAAATTTCGCGTTTAGTTTCGGTGGGAGTGGTTTTCGATTCTAGTAGATTTGCCGTGATTTTCCATAGGAGTTCGGCAACCAGGTGACGTTATTTATTAGACCACCACGCTTAAACGACGGGCGCTAGGAGCTAACATCTTCCATCGTAGAAAAACATTTTCCGTAGAAGTATTTGGACTGTCACTTCGTTTCCTTTTTGTTTCGTTGTTTCGATTTCGATCGGTATAAATTTATTTGAATTCAGCTCCGTTGTCCGAAGACCCATGTGTTTGTGAAACCACTAATGTTGGTTGATATTCTTCTACGAAAATTAGCAATATAAACGCATTTTTATGATACTTTTGCACCAATTTTACAAGACAAAAAAAAAACTTTTGGAAACTCGGAATTTAACGTAGGTGTGGAACGAACGCAACAATATCACTCGCCAACGACACACTCATGTAGGGAAAGTCCTTTAAACTCTATTTCCAATTTAATGGAATCTATAAACATCATGACACTTCAAAATTAAAGATAAAGAAAACTTACGCCAAATAATAATGGAAAATGGGCGAAGTGAAACTCGGGTGAAACGAAGTGAAATTCGAGGAGAACCTCTAGTCAAAGCAAGCTCTAAAATTTTAATATTTACTACTTCCTGTTTTCCCGCAGTTCGATAATAGTTTTTTCGGCAAACTATAACCCTTTAAAGCGTCAATACGTTAATGAAACTTTAAAATTCGTTCAAGGGACTTGACTAGAGAGTGCAATACCGGTATTGACACCGGGACCAATACCGGTAACATCCAATATCGAATATTGGTATTGATACAAACGGTTTTCGGTATTCAAGCAGAAAATTCAATTGATTATCCTGAGTCACTAATAACCATTGTGTCATTTACAAATTGGATTTATTTTGTTACCTAAAGAAAATACTCAAATGTAGGAAATAAAAATGAAAATAATGTTTTGATGAAGCATGAAGTTATAGATCTGCAGTGTGGACTCACGTAATCATTGATACACTGAAAAAGGAAAACTCAATCATACTTGCGTCTCATGCGTGGTATACATATGGAACGTTAGTTAATGGTTAATGGACAATTACCAAATTGCCTACTTTCTATTAAAAAACTGTTTATCAATCCCCAAATTGGTCTTCATGCTACTAACATCTCCAACGTGGAACAACATCGATCTCATTGAAGAAATAGACATGAGCTTTAAGTCCACATTGGAGACATTAACGAATTTGGAACTGAATCGACATCAATTATATTGTCATCATTACCCGTGCGCTGTGAAGGCCTCGGAGTTCAAAGAGTTCAGGATTTGGCCTTGCCATCCTTTCTATCTTCAGTGAATGGATTGTCATTAATGGTTAGCATTATGTTACAAGAACCATCGCTTACTATTGCAGACATTTCCGGTTACACGGATGGATTCGACGCATGGCAAAGCATGAATCCCGGAATCGATCAACCAACGCTTCCACAATTGCAAAAACAGTGGGATGTCATCCAAATCGCCAGACTATTTCATGAGCTCCGACCCGATCGTGCAGAGGAAGTTGCCAGAATTTTGTCTACCCAAACGCCGGAGTCTGGCGCGTGGCTCAATGTCCTTCAATCGCGAAATCATTGCTGGAAAATAACGCTTTCAGAACAATGGTAGGCCTTCGTTTGGGGACTGACATTTGTGCACCACACAAGTGTGTCTGCGGCTCGATGGTGACGAGCAAAGGAAGACATGGCCTTAAATGTAAAAAAATGTGCGGGAAGATGGTCTAGGCATTCCGAACTGAGCACAATCATAAAACGGGCGCTCACTGCAGTAGACATACCAGCCAGATTGGAGCCGCCGAGCCTATTTCGAGAAGACGGAAAACGGGTCGATGGAATCAATTTGATTCCTTGGAACCGTGGAAGAACGCTAGTGTGGGATGCCACCTGCACGGACACTTTCGCTCCCAGCAACCTCAAATACAGTACATAAATAGCCAGGAAGTCAGCAGAAGAAAAAGCCAAACGGAAAGAAGCAAAATATAGGACGCTGATCGCAAGAAATTATCATTTCGTGCCATTCGCAGTAGAAACGATGGGACCATGGTGTGATGACGCAAAGAAATTTTTTGACGAATTGGGGAAGATGATCGCGCTTAAGACAGACGAGCCAAGATCAAAAGCCTTTCTTAAGCAACGCATAAGTATGGCCATGCAAAAGGGAAATGCGGCAGCTGTGAAGGGATGTTTCGAACCCAGCGACGATATGAAGCAAGTATTTTATTTGTGATTCTTTGTAATTTTCGATATTTTTGTTCTAATGGTGCAATAAATATCCTATATAATAATAATACCGTTGGTTAATGGAAAATACTTAAATTTCCGAGATGAACGATAACCATTAGGCAAAATTCGGATTTGAAATGAAATATGCAGTCCATAGTAACTAGAAAAAGGAAGAATTTAAAAAACTGAATGAGTTTTCGGAAACCTGAGTTCTAAGTAGTAGGTACTGAAAACTCTTGAACGCAATGAAAGTACAATACTTCGAGCATATATCGTTACGGTATCTTTATCATTCATGCCACACATTAGTTTACTTGTCGTACGTTATTTTACATGCCGCAAGTAATCTCGGAAAAAAAAACTAGTCGAGGTCGATTTTATACTTGTGGCACGTATCAGTGTAAAATAAACGCTATTACCGATAGTCAATTAAATCTGCATGTGACTCAAAAGACTCGGTGTAGTTCACCGATGTGATTTTACTTACTTGCGATAAAATAACGAACTTGTGTGAAAATGACGAAAGATTCTTGGATGTTCTGTATTATTCTTTGTATAAATATTTTCTTTAAATTCAATCCCCAAATACATCAATCTGTTGAATACCGAAAATACCGGTATTCATACCGACTTTCAATCTCTAAATACCGAATACCGGTACCTGCTACCTGGACTTGACCCACCAAAGAACGGACAATGTACTGATATAATTATTATTAACGTCTTGACGTCAATGATTGCCAACCGACTCTAACCAGAACAAATTAAACAAAACTTAACTTGGTAACATGACGCGGAGAACCTTTTCTAAAAAGTTTGATAAACTCGCTAATTTTATTGCCATCAAATATCGGCGGAATTGTCTTTTTTCAATGTTGCGAAATAGTGTTGTGACTAATTCGATCATGTCTTTAGCAAGAATGTTTTTTAGATCAAAAACAAATAAAAAAAATCACATAACAAACGTCTCATGAATATAGCGAATACGCTTTATAAGGTAAAAGCAACGGGTGTCATTTCATAAACCAAGAGACTCGAACGTTCGTTATTGCCGATTAATTTAAATAACAATCGTCCTTTGTCACTCAATTCGCATACTTTACTCTTGTCGATGCTGCTGTGCTGTACCCTGACAATCTAAAAATTAAAAAACGATAAAGTCACTCCTTCTTTAATAAATTAATGAAATATTTAGGCGCAATTCACACAATACATACGAAACTAAGATGAGAGATGGGTTATTAAACAAAGTATTTTATATGTAACTCTTTCAAACAGTTTCTGGGACGTGCACACTTTTTGAATGACCCCTGGATGAACTTTAGCTGCAAAAGGCTAAAGGGGGAGATATGACGGCTAGGTTTCATTTATCGACTTTTGACTGTTCTGCTCTAATTGCCATAAGAAACTAAGTCATGACATTTTGAGAGAGAATTTCATATATTTTCTCTCTCAAAACGACGTCACTAAGTTTTTTATACAAATTACGGCGGTGTTCACCTGATTAGTTAAAAGAGCTGAGTTTGTTGCAGGCAATATCACACTCTTGTATGGAAATTTTGACATTGCCTTTGAATGGCCAGTAGGAATATCTTTTTCTTTGCACGTAAACTGGTCAATTTACTGACTCTTTAACCGGACCAGTTATGAGAGCGATTCTCAGTCAATCAAACTGAGTTTTGTATATGGACATTTTGGCATTGTTGATATAACTTTTTTGCACGTAGACCGGTCAGGTTAAACACTAAACAGTCAAAAAGTCTGTCAAATTTTATAAGGATAAATTTTTTCCATGTGACGAATTGTCAAATGATTGCGGAATAAAATTTGCTCTCTTCTCTTTGGGAAATCTAGCCGCTATGTGTCTCTAGTAAAAAATGCGTAGAAATTGAAAAAAGACAAAGAATCGACGGGATCGTTATGGTAAGAAGTGACACCCGTTAGGTAAAGGTATAATGATGTGTTATTTAACAAAACGAATATTTTATACCTATGTGATCAGATCAACGACTTTTTTCGAATTTGGGTCAAAAAAGCAATTTAAATTCTCATTGCATGTCGTTAAGTAAAGTCCAAAATATTCTGTTTAAGATTATGTGATGAGTATTACACATTTTACTAAATATTATCATGCTTTCAACTTTTTATTTATTGTTATAAGCAAAGTCACATATACGTTTCACTTAAAATGTTATTATCAGAGATTGATCACTTCGTATGTGGATTATTACCATTTAATTCCTCTTCCACGCATTCCTTAATTTCATAGAAAAAGTTCAATAACATTACGCAATTAGAATTATCACGTAGCATTAGAGTAATCTCTTCCTATAAATTATCATCAACTGTTATGAGACGTTTCAGTGGTCAAGGTTAAGATTTCTCTTTGACGTAATGCGTTGAAAAATATCCAGCGATGTTACATTGTAGCATAATAATGATGTTAATGAACGAACTATTACAGCATATTTATTTCAAAAGTGGCATGGAGCGTCATTGAATCGATGTAAATAAGAATCGGCATGATATTGGATTCGTTTGTGGCGCGATAATTACACTATTTGCAATGCATACACCGAAGATGCTTTTCCTCTTCCGTCTGATGTTCTCGTAATTTAAAAAAAAACCAACAAACAGAAAAAAATAAGTCATTTGATCCTAGAGTGTGGAACTGTTATTAAGATAATTTTTTTTTGGTTAGAAAAATACAAACACCAAGTCGCTTCGAGTCGCTTACAGCATTTCCTGTTGATTTTAAGACCCATTCGAAGTACGTATAGGTCTGGTCCAATGTGTTTATCGTTGCGTTTGAACTGATCGAGCGGATATTTGCGAATTTCGTTGACGAAAAGGATGTTTAAAAAAGAATTTCATTTCATTTTATTCACATTAAATAAATGTCATCAAATAAATCATCAAAAATCAATTCTTTTGAAGTTCCAATAACGAAGAAGTCAATTCAAAGGAATTTTCAGGCAAAGTCTATAAAAATATCAGCTATAAATTTCCAAATTAAATCTGTAATTTGAATTTAAATTAATTCAGACTGAAAGGCATTCCATTAAACACTGTAACAGAAAAAGAATGAAAAGAAAAATTAACAACAGAACAGAAGAGTTATTGCAAAAAAATGAAAAAAAAAAAAAAAACTAACACAGAAATTGGGAATGAACTATGTGATCACAGAGTTGCCCGACAAAAAACCTAGCCCTCGTTTAACAAATACTCTTTTAAAAACGCTTAAAATCATTGTTATTAGCGGTACACTTGATTTGTTTGTAGTTTGATGCAGGGGAGAAATAGTAGGTCCTCGTCCCTCAGGCACGAGAGGCCAAACACATGTTCATTGACAAAATGGCTCTTAACAGCTCATGAAACAGTTTACTGATGGGAGGTATGCATTAGTTGAAGGATTTTCTTTTGTAAAACATCAAGGGTATTGATCTTCATAATCTGAACCCTTTGAAGGGCTAATTATACATTCTGCGATTGCGAATATTCGCTGAGAGTACAGACGCTACAAATGATAGGTTTACTATAACATTTTACATTGCATCGTCAAAAATCGCTACATTTTCCCAAATATTTTCCTGAAACAAAGGCTAAGCATGACCATACAACGTGGCAATGCGGCTGAGCTGAGGCCATGGGTACTTTTAGAGCAGGGAATTTTTTATTTACTGTGATGTGTAAACATTGAATAACAAATTTTGTACAGATGCTGAAAATAAATAAAGAAATAGTTATTCACGTAACTAGGAAAAATATAATGCTTTTGACGAGTGTGAGGTTTGTTTTAAAATAGGAATGAAAAAAATATTTTTTTGGAATTTTTTCACGCTGATAATGTTTTAATTTAATACCTTACGATTTATTATTGATTCGATATGATGGGACATAAGAAATATTATAAATTTGTGTTTGGACCCGTACGAAGTTAGGATCATTCACCAGATGTGAGTTAGTTACTTGCGTATCGTTCCATGCATCCCTCCAATCGCTCTCAGGCTGAAAGTCGTGTAAGGCGTTCTGTTTCAACCACAAAGGAAAAAGGTTTCCGTGATATTAAACGAGATCCTGTCCTGCCTCTGATGTCATTGTGGATGGGCAGTTCTTCGTCATTCTCTATTCTTTCAATTTCGCGTGCCAGTGCCTTTTTTCTCCTCAAGGCCGGTGGTTCAATGTTTGCCAAGACTGAGAGCCACGGTGTTGGTGTCGACTTGATTGTGCTTGACTGCTAAGAAGCGCTCCTTGTGGCAAACCGTTGTTCAGCCTCCTTGATGAACTTTTGTTTCCACCGATGAGTACTCGAAAAATTCGGTTGGATAGCATCGCATCTACCAAATCAACGGTTCTTTTGCATTTGACCACTTTAGCCAACTTAAGTAACATGGCCTCCCTCCAAACTGTGTTAAAATCCGAGCTTAAGTCGACCAGAACTACAGCCGTTTTCTTTTTATCCTGAAAACCAGTTTCTATATGTGTAACTAATGACAGTACTTGGTCGCAGCGAAAGTAGATAGTTGTCGTCTATATTTACTTAAATATGCAATCTGGAGATTTACTGTCAAAGGCAAAGATGTAGAGAACAAAATTTTAGAGAACACATGTTTCAGGGTTTAGTGAAAAATGGCTAAGGATCGGAGTGGGTCGACACACACCTGACCCACAATTTTAGCGGGTCGACCCACATCCGACCCACAGTTGCAGAATTCACAGAAATCGTTGTTCTGTGTGTTCTAAAATTTTGGGTCAGGTGTGGGTCGACCCGCTGAAATTGTGGGTCAGGTGTGGGTCGACCCACTCCGATCCTTAAAAATGGCTGAATCTTCTGATATGACCACTTCTAGAATTGGGAGGGATAACTGATATCTCTAGAACTATGGCAGGTAGGAAGTTGCTTCCAAAGGCAAAGTTGTAGAGAATAAAATTTTAGAGAACACGTGTTTCAGGGTTCTAGGGATCAATGGCCCAATTCTGGAATATGACCACTTCTATTATTGAGCTTGATGACCCATATTTCGAGAAGTATGAAAGTTAGAAAGCTGCTTCCAAAGGCAAAGTTGTGTGGAATAAAATTTTAGGGAACGCGTGTTTCAGGGTTTTATGGAAAGATGACCCTATCCTGGCATATGACCACTTCCAGAATTGGGCGGGATGACCCTTATCTCTAGGTCTATGGAATTTGGAAAGTTGCTTCCCAAAGCAAAGTTGTGGAGATTAAAATTTTAGGGAACACATGTTTCAGGGTTTTATCGAAAAATGGCCCAATCCTAAGATATGAGCACTTCTAGAATCGGGAGGGATGACTCATATCTCTAGAACTTTTTTATTTATTTATGCGTATGGTTACATCGATATATTTTTTACAATTACAATTTCATTTCATTGCATACATACATTAGCATTAGATTCTAATTAATTTCACTGTTTGTAGTACTTGATGATTCATATTGCCGGGAGGATAGTAGAACTAACAGGTTCGGCAGCCATAGTGATGATATTGTACGTTTTCTGTGCGAGCCTATCATCATTCACACTTGTTCGGTTTCCATATACTATTGAATGTGATGCTGCGTGTCCAGTACGAGCGTCATCTATGAAGGACTGTTAGGATTTACTTGTCCACGAAAATTTCACATCAATTTTTTCTTCCGTTTACAAGATGGCATTATATGCCATTCTGATGAAAGTACACATTATCTACCTCTCTCCATGCGTGAGTGACGTCACACATTTTTTTTCTTACTTAATTTTTCGTTTCGAGCATCGGGGTAAGCTTAGAGATGTTCCTTATCGATAGTAATTTACACAAAAATCCTATACATCCCAGGGATCGAGCCCGGGTTTTCTGCGTGGAAGGTAAGTTCACCACTACGTCAACCCATCTCCCAAAAGTTAAAAATGAGAGTAAGAAGGCTGCTTTCAAAGGCAAAGCTGAAGAAAATAAAATTTTAGAGAACACGTGTTTCAGGGTTTTAGGGAAAAACAACCTAATCCCCGAATATATCCACGTCTACAATTGCCGTACTTCAAGAGGGCTTTCGACATTACCCTGGGCAATTTCTGTGGGTAGTTCGAATACTGACAGTTTGAAAAACTTTGCAACAATTTGCAATTCTGATACGTTCGCACCTATTTGCAAAATCTTTTCGGTTTGCCTCATCTATTCTGATACATACGATTGTTTGGTTATGTTTAATTTTTTGGTTTGATATGAGCAAAAATCGCAATCGCAGATTGTATAATTAGCACTTTAGTGCGGTTCAATTTTGAATTTTTCCCTGCGTTACACTCGAATTTCGTACGATATTATGCGTAAAATCAGCACACAAACAATAGATTTTTATAGTGCCATCTTGTGTCAAATTATTCAAGTCATCATCATCATCATCATCACACTTTATAGACCGTTTGTACCTTTCGGTGTGAGGTCTTTACTACTGATCATGGACCACCCTTCTCCATACCCCCCTATCCTGTGCCAAGGAGATGGTTTGTTCGCCTAGAGAAAGTCCCCTAA
>CM055406.1:40081067-40100069 GCA_029228625.1 Pseudolycoriella hygida | reverse complement strand
AGTCTAGAAACCTTCTCCTTGGCCTACCCCTGGGACGCACACCCGGGACTTGAGCATCCAATATCCTCTTTGGTAGCCTGCTATTACCCATCCTCTGAACGTGCCCGTACCACCGCAGACGACTAATCCTTGCCGCCTCTTCCACTGATGTAACCCCTAAGTTTTTCCTGATGTCGTCGTTCCTAATATGATTGTCCCACTGTTCCCTCCGATTTACTTTTGCTATGCTCCTAAGAACCCTCATATCGGAAACCTCCAGGTCATGCACAAGGTATCCGCAGTCCACCCAACTTTCACTACCATATAAAATCGTTGGTCTGAAGATTGACCTGTGAATAGCAAATTATTCAAGTTTCAATTAAAATACAAATGTTTAGCGGACTAAAAGGATCTATTTTGGTGATCTGAAGTGAAATATTTTACACTTCTTTGGGACTGTAAACGAGTTATGTATGGATGTAGTTGGATGTGGGTAAAAAATATCAATGTTAGAGTCAAGGTCAAATATTAATTTGCTTTTAATTAATCTAATACCATCTTCTAAAAACTATCCAGTATCTTTTTCTATTATTTTTGACATATAAAGAGTTTTATTTTTAGTTTTCGGGGTTTGCTTTCTTTCTTTGCCATTTCTGAACATTTTTAGAAGATTTCCTTCGAATTTAGGGATTTTCTAGCTTTCAGTTTATTTCAGTTGATAGAGTACTCTTTTAACTACGTTCGCACACTCTGAATTTATACATCAGGTTTCGAGGTCAAGATGATTTGTCATCTCTCTCTTCTCACCCCCAACTCTAGTATAACATCAAATAATTTACGTGGCTTGAAAATTAACTTAATTCAAATTCCTTGTGAGCTCGCGGTTTGAGTTGTTTCCTGAATTAGAGTCGGAAGAAATAACAACATAAAAATTCTGTTGCAGATAAACCGAACACTGGATATTACCGTGAGAAAATCGCAATTTCATTTTTCTGTCCTAATTTTGATGTCCCGAAGTCATTACCTCTACCCACTCTCGCATACAAATTAAAAATTCTATTGTTAGATATTCCAAAAATGTTGTATTTTGTTGTAAAATCTTCATTGAACAGAATAGAGCAGAAAAATCTACATCGTGGGAAAATCAATTCATATAATTCGGAATCTGTTAGTTTGTTCACTTGAATAATAAGATTTTATTGTTCTCTTAAAAATGCCCAACAACCCTTTTGCTGAGACAGGTAACACTGACAATAATGGGGTACTTTTGATAAAAATACATCTGCCGATGTATTTTTGGTTGCTTGCAAGATAAAATTAACAACAAAGTAGGAAAAATGATAATTCATCGGTTACATTGGTACCCTAACAAATTCGGTTGCATTAACATATTCTCACGGATCAAAACAAAGCAGGTGATTATTTATTTCAGGCCGCACCACCTGTTATCAGATGTTTTGATTTTTTTGTTGAAGCAATAGAACTTCTTAGGATGGTAAAAAGAGTAAAATTTTAATTGGCTTATTATAAAAATGTTGAAGTTTACAAATACACAGTACTTTTACTTAAACGTTCGATTGCAATGTAAAATCTTTGCAATAAACCTGTTCAAGTAAAGTCTCGTAGCAGATTGGAGTTTTCTGCGTGAACGTCTACTGGTGTGTCCGTATTTCAGAATGAAATTCGTAAAATATTAATAGTATATTACAGAGGAACACTGTTATGAGTAATATTACAGGTGTGCGATGTAACGTACCGTAATGCACGCTTGTAATATTACTCATAAACAGTGTTACTCTGTACTATGTTTTACATGTTTCTGTTCGGTAAATGCGTCTAGTGCATGAACTTATTACGTCATCGTCGTGTAGAACATTTTCATGGAGAAAAATTGAAACAGACAGATATCTGCATTTCAAGCTGGGCAGCCTGGTGCCAAACAAGTTTCTATCTAAAACGAGTACATTACTATCCACTCGGTTCCAACTTTGCTGTCTACTTGGGAAGTTTAAGTAACCATAAAGGACGCAGCCTGGTGCCAAAAAAATGTTAATGTCATCGTAACGGCAGTAACGAACAGCATACTAAAGCAAAGGGCTAAGGCCTGCTTCATCATAAAAAAACGAATACTATAGGCCATTCTCAACGAAAAGTGCGACATATATTATCCTCGTAACGTCGATATCATGAACTAAAGATAGCCTGCTGCAAATGTCAAAATTCTCAAATAGTTTGCTTGTTACGGTTTTAGCTTACAAACTATTTGGGCTTTAGGATTGGATTTGGGCATACTTTTGAACAGCATCCATTATTTCCTGGATTAGATAAGGGTTATTCATTTGTTATTTTGTTATTTTGATAATGGAACACAATTTATGAACAACAAGAGCAAAATTTATTAACGTTTCAAGTTTGTCTACTTTCAGTGGTGGCTCCTCCTTCATTTGTTGAATGAGAGTAAAGATTACCAAATTTGCACGTCCAAACGTCCATACAACATTCTCAAAGTTTCAATTACATTTGGAACGTTATCTGGTGTCAATAAAATACTTCTTACAGCCTCCAATGCTTTTCCCTGTAAACATCTTTGCAACCTGATCAAATTTTCCGCATTAGAATAACCTCCGGTATTTGTGGAGCTTTGAAAATTGCTTATAAACATGGGCCATTCTTTCGGCGAACCTTGATATTTAGGCAGGTCGCTTGCCGCTATCTGATCGGGAGTTAAGGTTTTTGTCGTGGATATTGCATTCAATTGATGTGATTGAACTTGGATGTGTATACCCTCTTTTATCGTTGAATGTGAAGAAGTTCCAAGATTGTGATCTCGCATGCCGAGAATAAATATTCCTTTCGTTGTTCGTCACTCTGTTGATGGACAGGATATCTGCCCTTAGCTTGTGTCTTTTGAAAAAACGGCGTTGATGTTTGACAGAACTGAGTTAAACAATCACTTTCTTTTATTGATCCAGCTAATTGTTTAAGTGGTGTTTTTAATTCTGGTTGAATTGTCGTGCTTGGTCGTTCTGTTTGCGTCGGTTTAAGGAAAACTTGTGTTGTTGTTCAACATTCATCACCTTTATCTTCGACAACTTCTTCTTCTTCATCCAAACACATAACACAGAAGTTTTTACTTAGAAACTTGCGCCGAATTTCAAAACTTTTATTCATTTGTTCTTCTTCCAACTTTTGTTTTTCTCCGATAAACCACATGAAATTTGTTTATCCTTAGATTTTATTGAAGTTTTTTCTTCATTTCCTTTCATTGTAGTTTGACGAGAAATACTTTCAACTCCATCACTTCGAATTAGTTTAGTCACAGCTGGATTTTTCATAAATATTTTCCGGAATGGTCACAAAATTCTTACAGTCCCAAGGATAATTAGCAATGTCTTCTGTTACATTTGCTCCTGCACAAGCGAAACGGTACCACGCGTTACAGGTATCACATTGCACCATCTCTACAACTGCAATTTGGACGACTGTAACCATCTTCCATTGTTTGCATACCGCATGCCATTGTGTTATTGTTAATCGTTTTATTTAATGCCCAATCCGATTACCAAAAAGAAATGAGTTTGAAGAATAAATAAATTAATGGCTGAAATGAAATGATCTCCAATTTAACCGCCTTTGCTCTACTTGCCCTTCATGAACAAATTCTAATCGTAATTTCAAGTCTCATTTTAAACTAATAAATATTTGAACATACTATTTCAGGTTTAATAACATCCAAGTAATTTAAGAAAATTATTTGGTAATCTTCAGAAATTGAAAATAGTTTAAACTGAATCAGATGCACTTCTGTGCTCAGACAAATATACGTGTAACTTTGATGGCGGTCACTCTTCATATAATTACAAAAAAAAAATTGCATACCTTCAAATACGGACAACTTTTCATGTATATGGGTTTTCAGCAGGGTGTACAAGGTGCCTCATCGTCAAAACTGCTTCAAATGTCAAGTGTATAGAATATGCTGCCATCTAATTTCGTTGAAAATTGCCTATACGTCATATAAATTTCAACACGGCACCGGACTGCTTACACAAATTATTCTACTGTGAATGTAGAGGGCAGTAACAGCCTGGTGCCAAATTGAAATTTATATGACGTATAATTGTCATGATTGCCGTTACAATGCCTTTAACTGATTTTCGGCACCAGGCTGCCTTCTATAAGGCTACTCATACTTATCAAGTACGCAACGCAGCCTGGTTCCCAGTTGGAAGCGTGTGTAGATCAGTGCATTCCTTGTCCCATCCAACGCTGTCGAAAGAACTTTTTTGGCACAAGGCTGCTTTCTGAAATCGACCGTAGAGTCACCTTCTTAAATTTAATATTTCCATTGGTTCAATGTCCCAAACATTGTGAAAATTTCTCCACAATGTTTTAAATATTTCTTTAATTTTCGAAGTATTTTAGTTGTTTTAATAGTACATTATGATACCGTTGCTTATGTCCAGCATAGATAACTCGTGCGTATATTACACAATACGAGTGAAACGAGTATGTGTAATATACACAAGAGTATTAGTGCGTGACATAAGCAACGATATCATGTTAGTATTTTATTGACATTTGAGGGGAACATCGAGGCTTGCCGAGATTTCTACTCAAATGTCAATACGATGCTTTATTGCATAAGCGAAAACGAGAAAACAAACATAGGGGAATGAAGAATGTCATTGTCACAGATTAATAATTTCTATTTATAATCACTAGGGTAATAATTTGTAAGGGGAAACAGTGCGCGTATGCAATAAAATGTTTTATACCATTGATGAAACCTGCCCAATATATTTTACTTCGTTCTCTTAGATGACAACAATTTTTTAGTCAAATGTTAGCAGTGCAACGAACATCTCTTCATATTTTGACAGGTTCCATCTGCCGCATCGACAATCTTGGTGTTGGTTAGCCGAAAGCCAATAGATGTTAGATTTTTGTATGGAAAACATATTGGAGTACATAACTCGATAGTACTCACCAGGGGCTACCTAATGTCCAAAATTTGCTCACCAACTATTAAGAATATTCAAAATAACACAAATTGAATGTTCATATCCATACATTAATCAAACATCCATTAAGTGACAGTTCACAATGGTTATGTCTATGATCTGTAGAGTAGAGATGCGTCATTCGTGCGAAGATTCTAAAGAAAGATGGTAAGGCAGTTTGTTATTACCCTAGAGATCATCAAAAAAATTATTTACCTAGTGTTTTAAGTACCTGAAATAATGAGTCACTTAGGCACCTGAAAAACAGTGTTTAATGTAAGAAATAAGCACGCCAATGGTATAAATAGAATTTTTCTGGTGTCTATTAATATGATTTAAAAGAACTGTTAGGCAAAAGTTTTCTAAACATCAATGTAGTGAGAGTCCAAAACGATTTTTTGCGCATTTTTTTATAAATGCATGAAAATTGCACCATCGATAAAGGATTTTTTCCTGAGCCAAATGAGATAGGGTGCCCGCAAAAAATTCCCCCTCCTGCCCTAATTTCCCCCCTTTAAAGTTATCAATACTGAGCCAATTGAGGTGATATGAAAGAATTAAGTCCCAAGTTTTACATTTCCCGAATTTTCCATTTTCCGGGCAGTGATTTTTTTTCAATACATAACATCAAATAACTTCTGACATTGAATTTCTAGGAGGAAATTTTATTTGGGGGGTTTCTTCACCATTTAATTCTGTATAAAACTGTTGAAAAAAAAATTCTATCTTGTCAGGGAAAAGATCTAGGAACGATTTTCTATCATCATGTAGCTGTAAAGAAAATTACCTCTATTGGTGAACAGCTTCTTTGATCATTTTAAAAGATTTTTCGACGAATGTACAGAATGTAGTCGCTATTTTTTATTGGTCGACGATGTTTCTTCTCCACATCCGATGACACCATCAGTCAGAACTCTAAGAATAAATTACTTTTATAGATTTTTCTTGCTCGTGTCGAATCATGAAACATTCTTATAAATCTTTCGATGGTCCTAAAGTTTTGGGAAGCTTTACTATCTTTGTACATATATTATTCAGAATTTGATCAATAAAATCTAAAATGTACGGAACTTATACTGGCGCCATAAGTAATAAAAACTCAGCGTTCAGCGAATAGTTTAACCGAGTTTCAATAAGTAAAATTGAGTGGGCGAAAAAATTGAACATGAGAATCTTTTATTCATTGATTTTCTTGAAGACTATTTGTTTATGACGACAGGAAACTCAACGAGCAATGTCCGGTTTGAAAAATAGTCGCCAATTTGCCCCCAGGTTATCTAATTCCCTCCCAGCCAGTACATAATTTTTCTACAAATTTTACTGTAAGATTTTGATATACTTCTAATTGATCATATTTAGAGTATCCTGTTTCTTTCACCGTCCATACAATCAAAAAAATTTAAAGCGATTCATTGGATGCTGTCATATCGTGGGATTATTATGACATATATAACGACCATTTTCATTCATTTATTTTCAAACAACGCGATCTATGTCCATTAAATTCACAAGCAAATCAAACATAATTTCTTTTTATACAACAACTAAAAAGCAAACTATTTTTCTTCCATAGCAAAGTCATTGCACTCTTAAACTTGGTCTTGGACTTGACATTACATCACATTCCCGCAAGGCAGAAGTATATTTCGTAAGAAACGTATAATAATATAAAAAATATATATAAAAAATAGTAGATTTTATTCACTAACACAAACATAATACATTAAAGAGAGTTATTGCAACATGTATACAACATTATGGATGTTGTTAATGATGTATGAAATACAATTAAATTTATGGTAACTCATTAAACGAGCTCAGTTTTGGTGTGATTCGAACTAAAAAAGAGAAAAGTTTAGATTTAATGCATTCCGTACACTTAGAGAATTTTAATAACGTGCAAGGCATTAACACCAGCTGTTATTGGTGTCTATATTTTTTTTGTTTTCGCTACCATCTGAGAAAAGATGAATGAAAATTTTCTATGTTTAATTCAGAAAAAGAAATGCATTTTATTAATGTTCTTAATGTTAAATTTTAAATGATATTGACAAATTAGGCACACAAATCGATAGAATTTTAACAGAGATTTTTGCTCTATTTTACAAATCGCTATGGGTGAAAACGTCACGATAAAAATTTTATATTATAAAATGCTCTTGCAATCAATTGTCAACATCTTTATATTGACATTTTGAAAGTTACCGAAGTAGAAATAAAATATAAACCGTAAAAAATTCTTCTTGTGTGACTAAATGAAGAAAAAAACTATTTTATTCAACAACGTAGACAATAACAGAGTTGTAAATGAATCAGTAAAATTATATTTTTTAATTTTAATTCTTGAGTTGTTTTCATTTTAACAACTTCAGCGACTTCTATTGAACGGCGCATATTCTTTTTGACATAGGTACTAATACGTGTGTCCGGCTTTTTTTACGGATATACAGTTGTGAGTTTTCATACTGCACGATACATTTTACGCGCCGTTTGGAATTCTCATGGAAAGTAATTATTAAAAAGCATATGTAGACCTCATTCAATATAATCGTAGTCTATGCGGTCGACGCGTAGCTCACTGTTAAGGCCACCTCGTTTAAGGGGTTATTATATTGGACACGATGCGAATAAAATCGCGTAAGACGTTTTTACATATTTTACAACGTTAAGTAATTTTTCACTTGTCCCGTTGATATAGATAAATCAATAATGGATACTTTGTTTTATTTATTTTATCGGTTCGGCGTGTATATATCGTACATTAAGTGTTCTTGTATATAAGCCATATAGCGTACGTTAATTGTATGCGATGCCCTGCCTAGTAACTTAATTTTTATTTTATGATGACTAGGACTTTTTTTATGATGTAGAAATAGAAATAGAAGTAGAAATAGAAAATGATGAAAAAAAAACCAAGCCCTGCACGGGCTTGAACTCGCGCCCTTCAGCGTATGACGATCAGACCCAGCGCGCTGAGCCACCGACTTACACAAACTTCGTACGTTATTTTATGTTTTCGTTCTGCGGTAATGCAAAATTATGTACAATTTACTCACATTCATTTGCGGGCAGCAACTCTCGCACACGGTTGAAATTTTTACTTTTCGTCCCTTGTGATCCAAATAACTATTTGTAAATGTAGTTGTACACGAACGCTTCAATTGTACATTTTTTAATGTAATTAAATTCTAATGTTGAAATTGAATGGCATTCTGAAATTGCAAACAATGTCAAGGGGAAACAAAATTGGGTGTTATGAAAATTGTTTTTCTATTCTTCAATTGTAAAAAAAATCTTGCAGCCACCATGATTCGAACATAAAATGATCAAAGAAAATATTCATACATCGGTGCTCGTACTGACTGAGCCACCGAACTTACATAAATTCGTCAGTTCGTTGTCATTTCATCGCCTTTACCGACAAAACAGAAACATGAAACTGGACAACCTACTATGTCTGTCATTTTCACACTAACATTGAATGACTGAGGGAATCATATAATGTGTCCAGTTACATTATTTGTTGTTGTCAAAAGCAACTTTATTTGTCGAATAAATGAAAAAGTTGATCGAATGAAAAAGCAGATTTTCTTAAAGATAATTTTTACATAATAGTTTTTTCTCGATTACTCGATTGTAAAAAATAAAAAAAATTTTACAGCTACCAGATTCGAACATAAAACGATGAAAAAAAATGCTTAAACATCGGTGATCGTACTCACTGAGCCACCGAGACTTGCATACGTTTATCATTTCGTTGTCATTTTTTCACCTCCACCGATAAAATCTTATATGTTTCTAGCTATACACACCCACATTACTATCGTGTATGTAACCCACACACTCGATTCGCTACGCTCATCTCGTTAATGCGTTATTTACACGATAGTAATGATTCGTTTAAGTAGCCAGAAACATAATAACTATTATATTATATATAAGAAAACATAATTAAAAAATCGCGCGCGAAGGAAATTATATACGAGCGAAAAAAAAATTCGCAGAAGTTCTGCACGAACTGTCAAGCATCATATGGAATTACATGTAATTGTAGCGCCAGAAAATTCGCATCGCGTCTCAACATAATGACCCCTTTAGTCCATTTAGTATTTTTTCGACATTTGCAACATGTTACGAATACAATGTCTCTTTTAGTCTGAAATCCATCTCAAAATCTCATGAAACTGCAGCCCTGTTAAAATGCAAAGCTACAATATTTTTACCAGCTGCACTACTGTCTCTACAGCTCTTAACGCAAAAAACATCTTCCTTGTCTTGTCCATTCTTACTTATTATTACTATTATGATTTACCCAAGCGCGCCATAAGATTCCAAATCTACTTTACGAGCGGTGTGGATTTATCTAGATAGTAATTCTTGACCTGTCTACACCTAAAAAATAGTTCATTATTGTCTTGCTGGGACATTTCGAGCCGAAGGCGAGGATTATGCTCCAAACGTCGAAACAAATTTCCCTATTGTACTATGTATTGTATATTGTATGCTCTCGTCCGATCTAAACTAGAATACTGCTCATCGGTTTGGAATCCATTTTATCACAAGTCAATAGATCAGATAGAACGCGTCCAAAAGAAATTCTCCAGAATGTTTTTTTACAAGTTTAACATCGAGCGGAAGAAGTATGACAAGAGGCTAAAATTTCTTAAGCTGCATTCAAGAAGACTGGGAAATGATGAATTAACTGATCCATAACCGCATCGATTCCCAACTGCACCTTCAGCTTGCTTTTGATCAACTAATAACTAACTACTAACTACTAACTAATTTTGATAACTATCGGATATTAAATGCATGATGGATGCTGGCACTATTTCGGGTTCGAGGCTTCGTAGAGTCGTCGTATGTGTCTAAAAATATATTTCAATTTTTTTTACAAAAGAGACTCAATTGTTCGGAAAGAATGGGTCGAGCAGTTTATTTCCAAGAAAATAATCCGTACGCTTTTCCTGAAGAAACAAATTATATTAAACCCTTGTTGTGTAGAGCGTTCTTGCGTTGAGAGGGTCGCTCAATAATACAACGACGCCATTTTACGTATATTCTAAATAAACAAGCGGAGAATTTCACCACCGATTCGATACAATTCAAAAATTTGATTCACTCATTTTATATCATTAAATTTTTTAAGTGAATAAAACATAATGCTAAGAAGCCTTCTCTCAATTTTGAAAACACCGTTATTTCAGCGAATTCGCACTAAATGTTAAAAAGTTGTTTTCGACATCTTACCATCTATCTACATAGAATACGATGTGAATGTTGTTTACATGCCTATATTGTCATATGTACATACCAGTTTGATCGAATTGTTTGTATACACCAGTTGAATTGGTGTTTTTTTTTAATTCTGCTATTACAAAGTTTTCGCTTGAAAGTCTCATATGCAAAGTAAAAGCGGCGATGAGCTTTAAACCTAAAAACGCTGGTTTTCGATAACTTATGGAAAATTTTTACAGAATCGTTTTCATATGCGATTCCTCAAGTGGATGAATAAAGAACGATGTTTCCCTACGAAACGATGCGATTGTGTTCAATACTCGTTTTAATTCATTTTTTAGCTAAATATTTAATAATTATTTTATCGGTCAAAAGTTTGTTTTTGCCGATAACAAAATATAGACTTGAGTAACGTGTACGACCTTTTGGAGAGCTCCAAGGAACTAAAAGAAAAAGGCTGTTCCGCGCTGCCTTTTACAGCCTAAAAAACTAAAATCAATAGTTATTTACGTAGCTAGGAAAAATATAATGTTTTTGACGAGTGTGAGGTTTGCAACCCGCGGCGAAGCTAAGGGCTGCATTCACACTAGTCAAAAACATATATCTTTCCGAGTTTCGTACAATATTTTTCATTGCGGGTTCAGAAAACTGCTTTTCTGTTTTAAAATAGGACGGAAAACAGCAGTTTTCTGTCCAAGGAATGAAAAATTTTAATATCGGCTGAATCCAAGTGTGAAGAAGAGCTTCTAAAAAACAAAATACTACGTTGTTTCGCATTGCTTTCACAAACAAAGAAAACAAAAAACACCCAAACCAAGAGGAAAGAGAAAATGAAAGGTTTATTATCACTGCCAAACATTCGGCAAATTGCACCAATCATAGAGAAGTAGTTATATGTTTACAGAAGTCCATCTTTTACGAAGTGTATAAATTATGCAACAGAAATTTACTGCGGAAGGAAACGATAAAGGGGAAGTTAAATGTGTAATGCGAATAAATTGCGTAAATAATAATTGAATAAATTATGTTACACAGAGAAACAGTTCCAGATGTAAGTGCGTACCTAGGACGGATCCCCTACGCAATGCTTATCGATCTACATAAAACGACTAGCATTGCGCCACCGCGTGTTCTATTGCATTTTCTCAGTTGCCTAGGAAGGATAAGGCAGTGGGATTTTGAAGACTAAATTCGACCGAGAAATCGGTTTCCTAAATTCACAATGTCCCACGGTGGCTGAGCCGTGGCTACCTCTCTCGACCAAGAAACTCAATCTCGTCCATTCCACTGGTCCCAGTGCCCAGACCACTGACCCTATTTCCACAAAAAATTTTCCCAGTTTTGTGAGATCAAATGCTTTCATTTGACACCAAAATAAACAATTTCCGTGCTGTACTTGCTGAGTTTCACCGATCTTCGAAAAACATGTTTTCGGTCACTTTTTCGACCATATCTCCGGAACCACTCTACCGATTTTGCCTTTTTTTGAATTAGAACCATGGGACATTATGTACCTTTCAGGGAAAAAAAGTTTAGGTGATCGGTGCGGCCGTTTGGAAAAAATGACGGGACGGACATTTTTTCCCTGATTCGTCATTTCTAGACGAAAATAGATGCATCACCCTCACTCCCGCCTCGATGTTATAATAAAATGTATAGGACCTTTGTACTTCGTACGGGTCCAATAGACGTTTCAAAAAAAAAGTTATATCCAACAAATGTAAAGTAACCTGTTGGGGCCTGCGTGCTCGACAAATTTTGTTGGACAGTATGTATAATGATCATACAACAGTATTAATTTCAAAAATACAGCCAAGAGTAATAAATCAGCAATTTAACTTCACTTTCAACGTGTACCCGAAATTATCTTTAAAAAAATGGCATCACTTCTTTTACCCTTTTTATTTAACTTCCTTATTGTATTGCAGCGTTTTTAATATTCTTACCTTTTTTAGGTGTTGGATAAACAACCAAAGACATTTTACTAATATACACAGACGTTCTTGGAAAAAATGAAAGATATTTGGAAGCAAAGGGCGCACCACATATTCGGCAATCTTTCAATAAAACCCAATTTTACATAGTCTATACCATCAAAATAAGCTACGAATATTTCTTCTAATGTTGACCATGTTAGTGCAATCCTTATTTTTTATGATGGTTTTTATTTAACGAAAACCATTTGATGATTCAACCCGTTCCGTCTTTTTATGATGTCTTTTAGTCCCTAAAAAGTTGTATTTTTTATTACAAAAAACAATAAAAAACCAAAGTTGAAAGTAAAAGGGGTGAAAGATAGCAAACATTCACAGAGTATGTTTGCGGCAATTTATGTTGTTTTATTGGTTAAAAAATGTGCACATTTAAGAAATGACGGACTCTTTTTTGTACCCACAATTTTAAGAGATATGAAATTTGTCCTTTTCATATAAAACAATTGAAAATTGATGTTCCAAAAAAAAAAAAAAAAATAACGTCTTCTACAAATAAGAACGGAATGCACGTTTCAATAGAGAGTGAAACAAGCATACTTCAGACATATGCAAGTTCATACATCACACCTCCCAACAAACTAAGTCGCGTTGTATTCTACCATTTATCAAGAAAATCCTCGAAAATATCCCCACTTTTTCTGCAACTTACAGTTTTTTTGAATGACGCGGCGGTGCTACATGCCATCTTCAAAAATTATCCTAAAATCCAAGAAAGATACTTGACTATTTGCATCACCGGCGAAGAAACAAAACCCACTATATATACTATAAAATGCTGTAGTACAATCAAGAAATATAATTGTAACATCATTTAAGTCCCATTATGTAAACATTTCGAAGGGACACAAAATCATGCCCGCAGCGGTAGTGGAGGTCGTGTCACAGTCCCCACATCCAAAAAAAAAGTCTACAAACCCAAAAAACTCCATACGAAAACCTTTGGGACAAGGAGCCATATATAGGCAAATTTTTGAGTTTTTTCCCCTCGCCCCCTCCCCCTTCAAATTAATTTTAAAAAAATCTCCGGCGCAGCAGCTTTCCAACGAGCCCAGACTCATCAAAATCGGTTGAAAATTGGCTGAGATATCGAGGTGACACAAAGTGTTCCGAAGGTAGCCGAGGGTGATACGAAGTGTGCCGATGGGAGAACAAATTTTTTCGGAAAGAAAATTTTTTAGAGAAAATTTTTTTTGGAGAAAAGATTTTTTTGGAGAAAAATTTTTTTTGGAGAAAATTTTTTTTCGGAGAAAAGATTTTTTTGAAGAAATTTTTTTTTCGGAGCAAATTTTTTTTCGAAGAAATTTTTTCAACAACTAAAAACTTCCAAAACGACTGATATCACAACAAAAACCTCTTTAAAGGTAGAGTGTGACGCAGTCCGTAAGTCTGCTTCCAAAATTAATGATATCGCTTGCGGTGACGCTATCGTTGATAATACGTAGAAGTTTGTTTGAATGGAACCTTGTGTTCAAAGTTATAATTTTCCGAAAAAATTGACGCAATTTTTTTAACACAACGTAATTTTGTTTTAAAAAAAGCGCTGTAATCTTTTCAGGAAATCATAACTTTGAACACAAGGTTCCATTCAAACAAACTTCTACGTATTATCAGCGATAGCGTCACTTCAAGCGATATCATTATTTTGGAAGCAGACTTACGGACTGCGTCACACTCTACCTTGAAAGATATTTTTGTTGTGATATCAAATTGTTAAATAAAATCCGTCTGACAAAATCATTCTAAAAAATCTAGAAAATATCATCAATAAAAAGTAAAAGAAAAATAAAAGCATATTACTGTTAAAAATTGTGACTATCAATGATCAGCTCAATGCAGCTGGGTGACTCGGGGATCGTGTGATTGTAGCACTAAGCACTAGAAGAGTTCCTCAAACACAGTTAAAGTAGTTAGTAGTATCGATAATTTTTACAAGGAACAACACTTTACACGTTGTATCAATTCTCTATCAAATGTAATTTCAATGAATGATATTTAGTTTGAGTCCGCGACATTCGGATATCTTGCGGAAATGAGTTGAATAATCTTGATCCAGCAACACTGACCCTGGTCGATCCAACACGCGACCAGGAGTATGGAATAAACAAAAACTCTTATGCTCCAGTAGGATAGCTGTGTGAAGGATTACAGAAGCTCACTTTATGGTTACATGGGCCCCTAAACGAATCAAAAACAATTTTACAGACCGCGTTTTTATACATCTTACTGACCAGTAACAAATCCATATAATGATCCGAACAGAGGAGCGCAGTAGGGTACCTGTAGGGCAATCTATGAATGACCTTCAAGGCAATTTTCTGCTTTCTTTCCAGATTCATAATCATTCTTCCTCTCGCACATCCCCATGTACCGATACAATATGATAGGCGAGAATGAATCAGTGAGTAATACAAGGTCTCTAGTATTTTGACTGGCAGAACATGACGCAATTTACGCAGAACCCCAATTTGTCCTGAGATTTTCGAGCAGAGTGCAGTAATATGAAAATTCCAGCTCAAATGCTTGTCGAGTATCACTCCCAAATATTTCATTGAATCTACAGTTCTAATCTCCATTTCGTTACCTACAATTTTCAAAGAGGTGTCAATTTTGGTTCGAGGGAATCTGAAGTGAACAACATTACTTTTATCTAGATTCAACGTGAGCTTATTAGCTTCATAATAGTTCATAAACAATTTCAAATCATCATTGATCATTTTAACGTTATTCGCAAAACAAATTGAAAATAAATGAGGTAAAAGGTACAGATCTACAGATCATTGATAAAAATCAAGAAAAGCAGCGGTCCAAGTACACTCCCTTGAGGGACCCCCAAAGTCATACTCAACCAGGGACTTTCACATCCATTCACCATAACACGCTGGTACCTATTTGACAGGTAACTAGCAACAAGGTCAAGTGCCAGACCCCTAATGCCCGCTACCGACATTTTTTCCAACAGCAACCCATGGTTGACCGTGTGAAAGGCCTTGGACAAATCCAAAAGCCTGTATCCATATGAAAGGAGATATAGTCAACCAATTCAAACAGTGCAATATGCGTTCCACTCCTAGATCTAAACCCACATTGTTTGCAATAAAAAAAGTCAACCGAATTAAAGAAGTCCAGAATATTTGAAAAAATCAATTTTTCAAAAATTTTGTTAATAATTGGCAGGAAAGACACTGACGTATAATTGGCAATGTCAGATGAATTACCCGTCTTGTATACTGGTGTGATATTGGCTCTTTTTAACGCATCAGGATATTTACCTGTAGACAAGCTCAAATTATAAATATCCGCTAAGATTGGCGATATAATCGAAGCACAACATTTAACTGATGTCACAGACAATTTGAGTCAGTTCGAAAGCTTACCACGATCCACAGGTGTAGGACTAGTTCTTCACATTCAAACCTTGTTGACATTGTTCCATATTATGAGCTACTGCTCAGCCCTACAATGCAAAAAAACCTAGCGACGTTATGAGATAAGAGATTTTCATATATTTTCTCTTACAAATTCTCGTCGCTAAGTTTTTTATGCGTTGTACGGCAGTGCTGGTGAATGAAAGTCAAATTTTAACTCCATAATCGGTCGGCTCCAGAAGTGCTGCCTCTGCATGGTAAGGCAATGTTACCTTAAGGTAGAGTCTCAATCAAAGGCCAGGAGGTATTTCGAGCGTGCAGCCCGACTCAGCTCCCTGGAATCACCTAACCCCTTGTTGACTTTTCCCTCAATGACGCTTCATTCACTTCCGAATCAGTTCTTTTGTTGCAAAAACAAATTTTCTTACCCTCGCAAACAACTAACTATTTAATGATAAAAAAAAAATTGTCGTCTCATTCTGAGGTTGACCCCGAAAATTACATAAAATGCAAAAAATAACAACTGAGAAACAATTTGCTTTAGTTGTTAGTAAATTAATGTCTTAAATTTTTCAAACTCTTAACGTATAACGGTTACTCAGTTCCGGAACATTTGCTATTATATTAATTCTTACGTTGAAAAGTAACGAACTATTACTTGTAGTTAGAACTTCAAGTTTTCCAATCAGCGACGGAAAAAGGTTTCTTTTTTTTTATTCTGTTAAATAGCCATTCATTAAAACTTTTAATTAAAAGCTAATTTCTGCTAATTTGCACGGCATATGACATAGCTCGGTGATTACAAATTTTGTAAGTAATCATCATTATCATTACCAGCCTTAACTAAAAACCATAATTTATGTTATGGTCTTGTGAAGATATACTTATACAGCATTAGAAGACATCTGGTTGGAACCATGAGACAACTCGATAGATTACATTCTGATAAAAATCACTCGTTTAACATGTTTTGTCTCTGAAATGAATGTATGGCTTAAAAGTAAAACATGAAAAATTATATCATAATGAAAATCGATGTTATCTCTTATACGTGGTATTAAGCAACAACTCCATCTCTGTGCATATTCGATAATAGGGAACATACGAAAAAGCCCGTACGTTCACGGAACAAGTTAGCTCTGGCATAGCAATTGCTTCCATTAGATGTCAATGAAATTGCTTGGATCAATAAGTTTCACGGTCAAAAAATGTTCTCCTCGTCATTTCCTTGTGTAGTTACACGTTTGACGTCTCGCATCTCCTTACTCTGGTTTTGTGTAACTACCACATCAGGCATTCATTGTGGTACCCACCGTTATCACGCTGTCGCCTTACAAATGGCATGACTTCATATGTAGAATGTAGACAGCGTTAGGCTAAAGTAGTATTGGTCGCGATGCGAATTAGTTGAATTTTCGTACAAACCTTACGCGATCCGATTCGCATCAAGCCCAATATACAGCTGCACCTTTTTCATAGCACCGAACAAAATACTCGATATAAAAATTTTCCTCTCAATATTCTCTACTAATTTGCTTAACATGAACTTTTAATGAACAGAAGAGCACCGGACAAACGAATTGTTTGACTTAGTTTTTTGTGATCCATTACTTGACACCTTTGAATTGACAAATAGGTGATGTAATATGGATGAAAGCTCGTCTTTTCGACTCCATCAATTTGGCTCGCCCATCCTCAAACTTAAACTGATTGTCTCGATTATATCTTTCAGGGAAAAAAGAAAATATTGTGTAGACAGACCAGTTTTTTGTAGATCCGGAGTCTTGAATCGATAATAGATTATCTTTTCTATACTCTTGCAAAGTGACAAATACAGAAACGAACTTGTAAGCCCTCTTGTACTTGGTACAGACTAAAAATACGTTGAGAAGTTACCTTGCCCGCAGCGCATGTAGCGCTTTTTTCTATAATCTTCTTCCGTAGTTTTGGAATTTTAAATTTCTTTGCAAATAGAATTTTTACTCAACCGAGTGAGTGCGCAATTGTACCGTTATTTAGAAATAGCGTCAAAACAACACGAGTTTTTCTTGTAAAATCTGGTATATACTGTGGTAAATCCCATCATAATAGTTTGTTGTTAGATTCAATTTCGTTACGCATAGAAATTAAATTTTCTATCTTTGCTGAATTGTTTTGAAATAGAATTGAAAAGAATAAATTTATCAAGATTTTGTTTTATAGACAGACAGACAACCAATAAATTAATTAAATCTGATAGAATCATCTTTTTCGTATAGTTGAAAGAAGCATCGAAAACCAGCGGAAAAGACAAGTTAATATTTTCTAAAAGTCAAATACCTCGATAAATAACACCGAATCGGTTCCGGAGCAAGAATATTTCTTAAGAGGAATATTAATATTATGACTAACTAATACCGTCGAAGCAATCGAGGCATTGGAAAATCGCGCACTGAATTAAATACTCATTCGTTGGTATGGTTGGTATTAAACTATTAAGAAAATATAAGCCCCGCGGACCAGTACGATACTCTATAAAGCCTAAACCAAGGTCTACGGAGGGAACAGTGTTAATATCAGCAATTAATTTAATCAAAGAAATCATTTATCATCGCAAATCGAATGTTTGATTCACTATTACTAACAGTAGTCAAGGTACAATCAAATCTTAGTCAATATAAAGTTTCATCATCAGTAGACCTGGAATGTCTTTACCTACTTCAAGAATTGTCGGAATTGTCCCTCCCAGGCACTCTGATATCGCAAGTAGTGTAATGGCTGTTGAGCTGGCGAGTCACGAATCCGGCAAGGCCTAAGACACAAAATTTCATGGTCGAAAATGTTCTCCTAAATTCTCTACGCATGGAAACAATTTTTGGGACTAGTAGCGCCCTTAGGACCGATGACCTGAAGCTCTAATTAGACGCCTATGACAAATACTTCCATGCAGAGCTGTGCCTAGCGCCGCTAATTTTAGAAAAAAGACTAGCGCTAGCGTTAGCGCGCTTTAAATTTTAGCAAAGCGCTAGCGCTAGTAATACTAGCCTAGTATGTTAAATAAAATTGACCACATTTGCTGAATTTTCTATGTGAAAATGACATAATAAAGGTTTCGTATGATTATTAGGAGTTGCGGGAAAGGCCGCATAGTCGAGATGATTACTAACTCAATATGCGACCACGCTGATATACACATGTTTTTGCGACAAAGGTGCACTGAAGAGGCGTAAACGTCCCAATCAGCCAAACTTTTTGTTGTGGATTATTAAAATATAGAATGGATAGAAACATGTCTGCTATAAAAGCGACGAATCTATGCCACATTTTTAAATTAACGCTAAATTTTGATCTATTTCTGATAAAATCGCCCAAAATATTTTAAAAATTGCAAGAACAAAGAAACACTGACCGAATTGAAAAAAGTTTTTCTCCAAAAATATTTTT
>CM055406.1:40030170-40080567 GCA_029228625.1 Pseudolycoriella hygida | reverse complement strand
GTGGTATTAAGCAACAACTCCATCTCTGTGCATATTCGATAATAGGGAACATACGAAAAAGCCCGTACGTTCACGGAACAAGTTAGCTCTGGCATAGCAATTGCTTCCATTAGATGTCAATGAAATTGCTTGGATCAATAAGTT
Source organism: Pseudolycoriella hygida (assembly GCA_029228625.1). NCBI lineage: Eukaryota > Metazoa > Arthropoda > Insecta > Diptera > Sciaridae > Pseudolycoriella > Pseudolycoriella hygida. Next base: position 40,080,423 of record CM055406.1, on the reverse strand, counting down.
TCACGGTCAAAAAATGTTCTCCTCGTCATTTCCTTGTGTAGTTACACGTTTGACGTCTCGCATCTCCTTACTCTGGTTTTGTGTAACTACCACATCAGGCATTCATTGTGGTACCCACCGTTATCACGCTGTCGCCTTACAAATGGCATGACTTCATATGTAGAATGTAGACAGCGTTAGGCTAAAGTAGTATTGGTCGCGATGCGAATTAGTTGAATTTTCGTACAAACCTTACGCGATCCGATTCGCATCAAGCCCAATATACAGCTGCACCTTTTTCATAGCACCGAACAAAATACTCGATATAAAAATTTTCCTCTCAATATTCTCTACTAATTTGCTTAACATGAACTTTTAATGAACAGAAGAGCACCGGACAAACGAATTGTTTGACTTAGTTTTTTGTGATCCATTACTTGACACCTTTGAATTGACAAATAGGTGATGTAATATGGATGAAAGCTCGTCTTTTCGACTCCATCAATTTGGCTCGCCCATCCTCAAACTTAAACTGATTGTCTCGATTATATCTTTCAGGGAAAAAAGAAAATATTGTGTAGACAGACCAGTTTTTTGTAGATCCGGAGTCTTGAATCGATAATAGATTATCTTTTCTATACTCTTGCAAAGTGACAAATACAGAAACGAACTTGTAAGCCCTCTTGTACTTGGTACAGACTAAAAATACGTTGAGAAGTTACCTTGCCCGCAGCGCATGTAGCGCTTTTTTCTATAATCTTCTTCCGTAGTTTTGGAATTTTAAATTTCTTTGCAAATAGAATTTTTACTCAACCGAGTGAGTGCGCAATTGTACCGTTATTTAGAAATAGCGTCAAAACAACACGAGTTTTTCTTGTAAAATCTGGTATATACTGTGGTAAATCCCATCATAATAGTTTGTTGTTAGATTCAATTTCGTTACGCATAGAAATTAAATTTTCTATCTTTGCTGAATTGTTTTGAAATAGAATTGAAAAGAATAAATTTATCAAGATTTTGTTTTATAGACAGACAGACAACCAATAAATTAATTAAATCTGATAGAATCATCTTTTTCGTATAGTTGAAAGAAGCATCGAAAACCAGCGGAAAAGACAAGTTAATATTTTCTAAAAGTCAAATACCTCGATAAATAACACCGAATCGGTTCCGGAGCAAGAATATTTCTTAAGAGGAATATTAATATTATGACTAACTAATACCGTCGAAGCAATCGAGGCATTGGAAAATCGCGCACTGAATTAAATACTCATTCGTTGGTATGGTTGGTATTAAACTATTAAGAAAATATAAGCCCCGCGGACCAGTACGATACTCTATAAAGCCTAAACCAAGGTCTACGGAGGGAACAGTGTTAATATCAGCAATTAATTTAATCAAAGAAATCATTTATCATCGCAAATCGAATGTTTGATTCACTATTACTAACAGTAGTCAAGGTACAATCAAATCTTAGTCAATATAAAGTTTCATCATCAGTAGACCTGGAATGTCTTTACCTACTTCAAGAATTGTCGGAATTGTCCCTCCCAGGCACTCTGATATCGCAAGTAGTGTAATGGCTGTTGAGCTGGCGAGTCACGAATCCGGCAAGGCCTAAGACACAAAATTTCATGGTCGAAAATGTTCTCCTAAATTCTCTACGCATGGAAACAATTTTTGGGACTAGTAGCGCCCTTAGGACCGATGACCTGAAGCTCTAATTAGACGCCTATGACAAATACTTCCATGCAGAGCTGTGCCTAGCGCCGCTAATTTTAGAAAAAAGACTAGCGCTAGCGTTAGCGCGCTTTAAATTTTAGCAAAGCGCTAGCGCTAGTAATACTAGCCTAGTATGTTAAATAAAATTGACCACATTTGCTGAATTTTCTATGTGAAAATGACATAATAAAGGTTTCGTATGATTATTAGGAGTTGCGGGAAAGGCCGCATAGTCGAGATGATTACTAACTCAATATGCGACCACGCTGATATACACATGTTTTTGCGACAAAGGTGCACTGAAGAGGCGTAAACGTCCCAATCAGCCAAACTTTTTGTTGTGGATTATTAAAATATAGAATGGATAGAAACATGTCTGCTATAAAAGCGACGAATCTATGCCACATTTTTAAATTAACGCTAAATTTTGATCTATTTCTGATAAAATCGCCCAAAATATTTTAAAAATTGCAAGAACAAAGACCTAAGAACAAACACCATGACCCGCCCGAATTGAAAAAGTTTTTCTCCAAAATATTTTTCTCCAAAAAAAATTTTCTCCAAAAAAAATTTTCTACAAAAAGTTTTTCTCCAAAAAAATTTTTCTCCGAAAAAAATTGTTCTCTAACACCTTCGGCTACCATCGGAACACTTCGTATCACCTTCGGCTACCTTCGGAACACTTTGTGTCACCTTCGCCTTCCTTCGGAAGACTTCGTACCACCTTCGGAACACTTCGTATCACCTTCGGAACACTTTGTGTCACCAATTGTTCCCACTGATTCATATAACTTTTCTGAAGAAACCATTAGGTAATTCTTACAGAATTTAGCAAAAAATCCAAAATGGCGTCACTTTGACAGTTGGCAGTCATTTTCTAATGGTACCAAATGTTGGATGTTATAGTTTATGTAACCCTGCATCATAATCTATTGTTACATGTCATTCGGATGATATGCTCTTTGCATACCAATTTTAGTCTTGTTCGTACGTTTATGTAATAAACATCGTTTGTTCGATCACTGGCGTTTCAATAACTGCAAGATCCATAGCTGAGTCCCACTTATTTTATCACGTTATGAGCACGAAGCTCTTTTACTGGAATAACAAAATAAGTGCGAAAAGAATTACTTCAGTTTTGGAATGTGTTAAAATTAAAGCAGTACGAATTTTGTTTGTTCAATGATTGAACTTCAGTCAATGTTTGAGGACATTTTTGTTGAACGGTTGTTTGGCGAACAAAAGACTCAGTTGGAAGAAATTTTTTAAAGCATCGTTTGACTATTTGGCTACGTTAAAATAGGGAGAAAAGAAATTTCTGGATTTTCGTTTTGTTATTTGGTCGTGGAAATAACTGGAATCGTTTGGTTGTTTGGTCGTGAAAATAACTAGAATCGTTTGGTTGTTTGGTCGTGAAAATAACTGGAATCGTTTGGTTGTTTGGTCGTGAAAATAACTAGATTCGTTTTGTTATTTGGTTACGTGAAAATAACTGGCGCAGTGGAAGCGTGCTGGGCCCATAACCTGAAGTAATATTGGGAATTAAACTTTACACTTTTCAGTGGAAATTGAAACGAACTGTTTCAGCATGTAACAAAGAGTAATTTATTTAATGCTTTGCAGTGCCTCTATATAATTCAAGATGGACTGGTATGAACGTTATGAAGTTGTCAGCATTAGATCAATTCACAATAATCCTTAATTCAACACCAAAAAGTTGTCCTGATGAAACTCTATAACTTTCTAGAGGAAACCGTCTTTCTAAGTAGTGTCATTACGGAGCTAAAATTCGAAAACCGAAAAAGCATAAACGAAAATCCAAGATGGTGCCGCTATGTCAGCTGGCAGCCATTTTCTTATGATTCCGAAAAATTCTCCTGGTCAAACTCTATAACTTTCCCGAAGAAACCAACTCTCTAAGTAGTGTCATTCCGGAGCTTAAATTCGAAAACCAAAAAAAACCTAATTTATTGCTTGGGAAAATTCAAGATGGCGCCCGTTTGACTGCTGGCAGCCATTTTCTTAAGATCCCAAAAAATTTTCCTGACCAAACTCTATAACTTTCTCTAGCCATTTCTCTAGCTATTGTCACTCCGAAGCTAAAATTCGAAAACTCCGAGCATTACCTAAAAAACCCTCAAAATTGACCACTTTTCCACATGCCACGGCTTTTCCAGAATTTTCCCGGAAAAGCGGCAAATGAAATTTTTCATTTGGGGCCGAGACTGACAATCACTGAAAATTTCAGGAAAATCGGCTGTCTAGTTTTCGAGATCGAAAATTATTAATAGATAGAACATAGATAGATAGATAGATAGAAACCGACAGATCAGAAAAAAAGTTTCCATAATGGTTCTCATCATAGAAAAATTTATTCTCCATACAAAAATGTAATTTTCAAACCTCGATATCTCATCCAATTTTTAAACGATTTTGATGAGTGTGGGCTCTTTGGAAAACTGCTGCGACGTAGATAATTTGGAGGAGGAGGGGGGCATGGGGAAAAAACTCAAAAGTTCGCCTATTATGGCTCCTTGTCCCAAAGGATTTGTAAGGAGTTTTTTGGGTTTGTGGACGTTTTTTTGGGGTGTGGGGACTGCGTCGCGCCCTCCGCTACCGCTCCGGGCATGATCGATGGCTCAAACAAAAACTACACAAGGCTCCTACTTACAATCCAGAAAGGACCTCATAATTATAATAAGCGCAATTTCGGGACACTGTAGCCTTAACAAACACCTAAGAAATATGGGACTGACTGAATCTCCAATGTGTATTAAATGCCGGGAGGAAGAGGAAACGCCAATTCATCTTCTAGCTACTTGTCCAGCCCTAACCTACAGCAGATCGAGGACTCTAGGAAATAAACAGCTCATGGACCATGAATTCGGACAGATAACACTGGATAACATGCTCAAATATTTTAAAGAATATTTTATGAATTAAACTCAACAATTTTGTAGATTGGACACAAAAGAAGCCCTACTATGAGGCTTAATTGTAAATTAATCTATTGTAATCAAATTACTTTAGTACCAATAAACGAAACTAACAACTCGAGTTATCAGCATCTCTGATGTATAATAAATATTCCCCCTACTCCCCTAATTCGACTAATACACAGACGTCGTTGTAACTCCCCTCATGCTTGCTACTGCACTGTCGATGCTGATCGCTCGTATAACATTGTTAATAATAGACAATGTATTGTAATCGTAGCCAAGGTAATGTATTGATAACACTCTCCTAATTGTAAGCAAAGCGTACGTGCGATTCCGTGTTTTAATGAGTAAGAACTCTTCAATTGAATTAAAAGCATTTTAAGAGCTACAATGTTAATGATACTCAAAAATAATAAAATCATAAAACACAATTCATATTTATGCGGAAGAGCACTAACGTTTAATTGCTAGGCTACATTTAAAATAACAAACAAAAGAACGCATTAGTTTGAGGATATAGATCGACTTTATTTGAAATTACGTGTTTATGCGTCACGTGTGCTTATTGAAGTTTTATTATTAATTTTAAGCATACAGAAAATTGTAACATTGAAGGCTTTTTTCATCTCGCGCTTTAAAGTGTGGCATTATATTTTTAAATGATGGCATGAATCTGCAAATGCGAATTTATAATAAATTATTTATTAGAAACGGAGGATTTATTCGTTAGAGGTGAGCGGGCTGCCTGAAATTTCCGGGTTGCCCGGAAAAATCTCACTAATTTTGGGCGGTGGTTGCAAAGAGAATGCAATACCATTTATTTTTGTATGAAAAAAAAACGGTTACTTTGAATGGAAATACCCGGTCAGCCGGTTATTTTGTATGGAAAAGTAACCGGTATTTCATCCCTTATCCCTCCTCTTCCACATTTCATAATCCTGAAATTGTTTCAAAAGTTCTTCGATTTCCCTTGCCTTTGTGGTACACAATTATGTAGAATGAACAAAACTGAAGAAATGTGAGAAAATCTTCATTAATATTTTGTTGTCAATCAGTTACAGTTCGGTGTGGGGAAAATGTGCTCTCTATGTGGAAATATTAACAATCGTTTAGCATTGCAACTCGTTAAAGAGTGGCGCGTCGTGTCCCTATGATCCACGTTACCGATGCGACTAAGACAAATTGTTTTTAACGAAACGAAAAACAAGTTCAGGGTTTTCTATGAATTATTTATCCATTAAGAAGATTATTTAATCAATTTTCTGTTGATCGAATGCTATTGCGTTTTACCTTCATTTCTAAACAAATCTCATGCGTCATAAGAGTCATCCAATGAAGAAAGTTTAAAAATTAACAAATGATCGTATAGAATATTTTACTATTACTCCGCAACAAAATTTATGAGTTCGCAATGGTTTGACAACAACAACATGAGAAACAAAAAAGCTAGCGATTGTTACAACCGTAAATCCGTTTTGTTTATTTGAAATATCATTGAACTTCATCAATTCACTATTCATTATTTATTTGAACAAAACAAAATTTGTTATTCAAAAAAGTTTTTTTTGTCAGAGAGATAGAGTGAATTTGAAGGAATATTTCATAGCATCGGCACGGCGTCATTATCAAGTTCAAGGTGAGTTGTGGGCACGAAATAATTACAAGTTACAAGTGCAAAAAAAAAAATTAAATTGTTTCGGTGGGTAATTAGATTTTTTTGTTAGATTACAGAACATGATGTTTTTGATCACACGCATGCTATTTGCTTCAAAGAAAAAACAACAAAAAATTATATTCAGATAAAAATTAGACTATGGCGTTTGAATTACAGATATGTCAGCCGAAAACCCGCCATTGACCCAACAACGACTTCCACCTCTTTTTATTAGTTACATTTTGTCATACGGTGAATTAACCTCAAATCATCGAATAAACTTCCTATAGAAACTGCACAAGAACTACAATGTAAACATCGAAAACCCAAGAATTGACATTATTACAATAACTTTCGCGTCGAAACGTCATATTTTAGGGGGTGTAAGTCAAACGTGATACAACGTGACATGGGGGAGGGGGGACGTATGTGTATGACCCCTAGTTGGCGGCAAATCTTTGCGTACAATGTTTCAAGGAACAGCGTCTTGCAAAGTGGCGTCAATACCAATGATGCTGTTTCCAATGCTTAAAAATTTTATGTCTAAACTGACGCGCTGTGCTAAAGGATTAGTTAAATAAGGAGTAGGGATTGCAACCGGTAAAAAACCGTAGCGATAGAAAACCGTTTACCGGTTATCTGCATTTGCGATACCGGTTTTTCCATCAATATTTTTAAATTAAAATAATGCAGTCAGTCAAGTACGGTCCAAAACTTCACTGCGGGCGCATTATTTTAATTTAAAAATATTGATTTTTTTATACAAATAATGAAAAAAAACGAAAATTGGGAGGTGTTACGTCGACGTGAGGCCAGTCTCCCCACCGCTGCTGCCATTGTATCGTTTACATTGACATAACTACAAAATCGAAATACTAATCTGTCGGCGAAGCTATAGTCGATGCTTTGGGAAGGCGTTTATTAGAAAGGCGTACAAATATGTGTGGTGTTCTGAAGTATGTATACGCCAGGGACACTTTTCATATTTGGGCTCATTATCGCCCAACGAGAAGAAAAGCACAGACACCAATATGTCCGCTGAAGTTTCGAAATTCTCTCTGATACCGAATCGGAAAGCAGTCGAATATGTCATAATAAATTTGCTGACGCGTTTGGATAAACAGGTAAATGATGTCGGAGAACAGGTAAAACTTCAAAAATTACAAATACAAAAATCCCCACCTCTTGACTTATAACTTCATTGATGTTTGATATGTAGTCAGAGCCAGTTTTATCAACTGATGTGGATGTCACTAAAAAAGGAAAAATAATCAACGGTCCCGGTCAGAATTACATCAGGAATTGTATAATGCGATTGCACTGGGTAAGGCTGCTGAAATTGAAAAAATTCAATCGAAGGCGTGTTTCTCAAAAATTGTCAGACAAGAAATGAAATTGATTTAAGCTGGAACTGTAGTCGTGGGCGATATTTGACTTAATGTTACGAATACTTTTTAGAAGTAAAACCAACGAGTATAGAGTTCGAACGAGCTTTATCGTCTTGTGCTTATATGTGTCCGAAGGTTTGGTGAAAAATGTCTGACAACACACTTGATTTTTCTTGCGTAATTTTTTTTCAAAAAAATAAGGCTGTAGAAGTTGAAGCTTCTAAAACACTAAAGTACATTTACATTTATTGGCTCAAGTACCAAAATCGTATTTTTCTAAATCAAAACGCTGTGAATTAATCATATCGAAATTTACCGGTTTTTACCGGTAAATTTTCTAAAAAAAAACGGTATTACCGAAACCCGGTTTTCAAAAAAACGTCGGTAATTGCAATCCCTAATAAGGAGTTTCCCTTGTCCGCATTTCCTTAACATTGTTGTGCTATGCGAATAAATCGCGTAAGATTCGTTTGAGATGTTAATTTGACAGAAATAGTATTTTGTTATACATTGGGTGAAAATAATTAATTCCAACGAAAGCGAAAGTTTTCAGCCAGAGCGAAGCGAGAGCTTTAATTCACTCTCGTTGTTGGAATTCAATTTTCACCCCAAGTGTAACACAATATTTTTACATTGGCCTTCCATCGAAAATGTGACATTTCATCGATAAATTAATATATAATCGAAAAACGCGATATTCACCACACTCACACATGCGTGCGCTATGCATTAAGTACATAAAAAGAAAAGAGAATCTTTTCAACCCTAAAGATGAAAAGGAGAAGTTGTTTCATCACTAGAGATGAAAGTAGAGTTTAATTCTACCAAATATTTGCAAAGTTCAATGTCATTCTAGGTTTGCAGGAATGCTGTTCAGGTGAGGTCAAAATAGGTAGTTCACTACGTTGTATGTGCATGGTAGTAACGATTAATTAGCCGAAATATTTAGTAAAAAGGAATACAAGAAAGGAATAAATTGATATTTTTTTAACAAAATTTTTTTAATTCAAATCTAATTACAAGAATGAAATCAAAAATGTATTCATTGTTTGGGGTTGTTTCCAAAGTTAATTGTAATATATTTACAATTGCTGAATTTAATCGTATGACGCTCAATATTTTCGTCGCAGTTTGAGACACTTTGTGACAATGCAATCGTCTTCGATTTCCCCGCATCGTCACCAGGAGGAAAATTCAATGCACATTTTAACAGGCTGATATACTGACAAAAAGCTGATATAAAGTGATGCAACCTACTAGATGTATGGAGAAACGTCACTTATATTAGCTTTATATCATTATATCAGCCTGTTAAAATGTGCGTGGAATTTTCCTGCAGTACCGTTAGACTCAATAATCGGCTCACTCGTGTTAATTCGTAGTTGAATCGCAAAGAGACAGTAGATAGAGGCATTATAAGTAGTAAATAACGTGTGACATGCGTGTGAGTATAATTTTGCACTCTCATTTATGTAATAATGTCCCCACCTCGACATATTATTTATATTATTCAGAGGCGATTATTTACCTCGTTTCACTCGGTAAATAAACCCCGCCTCGTCATGTTACAATACTCTCTCAGCTCACACATACACTTCGAATTTTTAATAATCGTTTTTCGTCTCTCGTAATTTAAAAGACTATTGTTAAACATGGGGTGAAAATAATGAATTCCAACGAGAGCGAAAGTTTGCGGCCAGAGCGAAGCGAAGGCCTTAATTCGCTCTCGTTGGAATTCAATTTTCACCCCAAGTGTAACACAATTTTTTTACTTTATATGTGACGATACGTCTCACATTAAATGCCAATTTTTGAGACGGAAAATGAGAATTTGTTGCATTATTCTCAGTATTTATCCGTCTAGAGAGAGGGATAAATTCCACTATCTAGGGCGATAAATAACCAGCTAGACTAGATATAATATAATTAAAAAAAAACCGTTAGAGGATCGAACACAGAACACCCCGCATTCCAATCAACGATGCTAACCACTACACCACATGATCTTATTAAATGCATGAATTGCGAATTATATTATCGTAGCTAATGTGATTCAATTGAAAACTCTCAAAAAATGTGTTTTCTATATGCGTAAATGGAATCTCACATGTGTGCGTTGAATTCGAAATTTTGTTTTCGAATGCACATGCGCATTGTTCATTGTAACATAATCATCGGTTTTGTTTTATATAAATATTTATATAAAATGTGCATTTAGGTTCAACATGCGCGAGTTTTTTTTTATTTCACTTTCTTCTATCTAGATGCAATAATTTGATAATTTGAATATTGTGTGCAAGAAACAAACATAAAAAAAGTAAAAAGAAGCGATCAGAATTGAACCCCGAAACCTCATCTCAAACAATTAGCTCTACCGTGCCCTAGCTCGCTCGGTCATCAGTACTTGTGTTAAATGTTCGACGAATTGTCGCTATTAAAGTAAAATAATATACTTACACATTGTGGACACTCGAATAACCGTTCGCGTCTATATTACACACACTTGCTCGCTATCGCTCGCTCGTTGTGTGTAATATACACTTGAACGGGTTATTACTCGCTTTCCACAATGTATAAGTAATCTTATATTATGCTTGCGCGTGAGAAAACGAGTGTTTCCACGACAAAATGTTCATTCAGTGTAACGTGGGAACGGTGAGAAAATAAGTACCTTCTCACCGGCAAAAATATGTAACTTTCTCATCGCTTTTGCGGGAACAAAACACGAGTTTTCTCACCCCAAGCAAGAAAAAATTTTCATAAAAAAATCTAAATCTTCTTAAAGGTTCGAGTTTTATTTGAAAAAATTGAACTTTTTCGAAAAGTTGATGTTTTTTGAAAATGTGAGCTTTTTCAAAAATGTGAGCTTTTTCGAAAATTTGAGCTTTTTCAAAAATTTGAAACTTTTGAAACTTTTAATGTTTTATACAAAGCGAGAGCATTAGAATTTTATGAAGTGGAATCGAATTGTTTTCACCGATTGCATTCAATTTCTTTCTATCTGCACTAATACTGAAACACATTTTCTCTCCACTTGGAGTGTATTAACTGTGTTTTCGCACCCGAATCGGTTCGAGGGGCTTCCTTGTATTTTTTAACGATTCTACCAAGAAACTATGTACTATGAAACTTTAAACATCGAAAAACAATCATTATTCCTTCCGAAACCCCCTGAAACAGGCTACAGATTCAAAAGCCCAATACGTCTGACGTCCGTCGGTAAGAACCCGGCTGACATATATTCTACATTGTAAAATGATGCTCATGTTGTAATATTGCTGAGCATACAAAATCGAATTGAATTCTTAGACAATATCTTCGGACGTCATTCAGTTTCTTTCGTCGTTTATATTAATAATAAAGAAACAGCAAAAGCGTTAATTTAATGGTTTTTACTATCGGATTGCGTGCTGATCAAATCAAAAGAAATTCATCTGCTTGAGAGAGTGCTAAATGCAAAAAATAAATAAAATTTGCAAAACGAATTCAAGAATCACTCACTGTAGAGCTATCAAAAAGGTCTTAAAAATCCCAATCATAAGAGAGAGGTTGTTTTTAAATCGTATGTGACAGTGATCCAGTTAAAAGTGAATTGTAGCAAATTTTAAAACTACATTTATGAGCACTTAAGCAGAAAAAAAGGACATACAATTTAAGGTTAATTACGAGTTGCAATTGAAACATAATTTTTAACTGAAAATTTATTTGTCTGGCAGCAGTTAGTGAGACCTCAACTTAATAAATGTTTACGCAAATCTTTAGACTCTTTCAAAATGACTTTATCGTTGTCGTTATTTAATTTAAACAATGGTCGTTTACTGTTCAACGATGAACGTTTTACTGAGATTAAGTCGCGAAAGAGTTATTTAAGCGAAACAATGTGACTGCGACGAGTTTGATTGATTATGCCTTGCAGAATTTTTGCATGCGTCGAACTTTTCGCATGTATTTTCGAATAAATTTTGAACGACGTTGCTTACTGGCTGTTTAATATGAACCTCCTTAATTACCAAAGATGCAACGAAGCGATCGTGTTATTTTCTTGTTCTAATCGATCCGAAAAACGCAATCAGAAAAATTCTTCATAGTTCCCTGGCGTCAATTACAATATGCTCCAGATCAATTATAGTTTATATTTGGATTTCATTCAAGCGTAACGAAGAACATGTATGCATCTCGGATGATAGCTGAACTTGATTATAGACGCATTACAACTTATGTGTTCTACCGTTTTATCATAAAGAAATGGCAAATTACAAGATTGAAATGTAATCATTTCACATAATTACGGTTGCAGTTATTTTACATAACAGAGGGAATAAAGTACAATTTGGATTATTATGTTCGCGTTATTTCTTACGCAATTATGATTTATGTAAACAGCAAATTTTTTCTATTATTTACAATGTTAACTGAGTGCTCGTGAATGCGGAAACATGCTTGCACACCTCAAGTTTATAATTAGATACATTGTTATCTAGTGAGATATTCATTGTTAACTGGCTCATTAAGATCAGTTGTTTTTAATATTCGCTAAATGGTCTTTGTGTTCATATAAACCCTAATGGGGTGGGGGTGGGGGGGGGACTGCGTCACGCCCTCCGTTACCGCTGATTGATTGAATGATTATTGAATTCCCAAATTTTAATGAACTGTCCGATAATGGGGGTGTACTTTCGAATAAAGTCAACTTTCTTCGTTCAGCTTTCACATTTTTCAGTTTTTTAGACCACTACGAAACGTACATATTACATCGGACGCTTGTAACTGGTCAAGTTTAAACTGATGGATTTTCGTTTTGAAAAATTTTGTGTTTTAATGTATGTCATCGCTGTAACTCGTAATAGTAGATTACAGTGGGGAGTGAGGAAGTAAGTCATTACACGAGGAATCAATTTTGTGAAATGAGCTAAACTCAAGAGGGTTTGAAGCTTTGAAAACTGTTTTTTGACGAGTGTAGAGCTTGTATCCCGAGCCGAAGGTGAGGTATACAACTGCACGAGTAAAAAAAACAGTTTTTAAAGCGAGTTGCTTAAAAACAAACGAATGAGTTTGCGAGTGTCACGAAATGATCCAGAATGAATGACTTTACTAAGCACCCCCCCCCCCCCTGTATGCTGTTTTAATCGGTGTCCCATTCGAAAAAGCGTCATTAAATATACATGTAATGAGAAGTTTCCGGTGGGGGCCCTAACATGGCGGGGGGCAAAATTCCCCAATTCCAATACTGATACAATATTATCGTCCATGAGACAATAATATCGTCTACTGATACAATAGTATCATCAATGAGACAATAATATCGTCTACTGATACAATAATATCGTCTATGAGACAATAATATCATCTATGAGACAATAATATCGTCCACTTATACAATAATACCGTCCATGAGACAATAATATTATCTACTGATACAATATTATCGTCTCATGGACAATAATACACTGGGGGACTTTGCACACCCCCCCTAACATACATATAATGAATAATTTCCGTGGGGTGCACATATGCGTTTAATGACAAGTTTTCGGTGGGACGTCGATTAAAATCTTTTTTCCTTTAAAGGCAGCGGAAAAAGGTAGGTCGATTTCGACGATTTGAAGAAACGGTCAAAAGCGTGGCTTTTTGAACGTCGGTGAAAGATTTTCGCTTATATCTCAGCGAAACAGGCAAGAAAATTGATTTTCAATGTTGTAAACTGACATCAAAGTGTCACAAACCTTGTCCCCCTGTTTGTTGATTTCTGACCAATTTGCCTATTCATTCAACAACAACTCGGGCTAGAGCTGGGATAATAAAATTTTAGGAAATTGTGAAGACTCTTTCTTAAATTTCTCCAAATCTGCAAGTCAGTCTTTTCAAGTCTAGTTACCAATGGAACGTTTGCATTTTCGAAATTTATTTTTAAACGATGCAAAAATACAATTAGAACAATAAATTGTTCTACGACATGCATCGAAAATTCTATGCTGATTTTATATTTTAGTTTTAAAAGTGCGCTTTCAGTACATTTTCCAATTTTGAATTTTTTATTAAGCAGCACTTGACCAGCAAAAATAGTCTTTTTCGTGAGAGAATCACTAAAAATTACATGCGAAGAAAAGAGATAGATATCGTCAAGTATAGTAATTTTCGTGTGTGACAAATCTTTGAAATCAGAAAATAATTAATTAAAAATACAAAACGTCATAATTTTGCCATAATGTAGAACAATTTTTTGCTCAGAATAATATTTCCTACAAAAAATGTTTTCCATGCAAACGGCTCATTGCTCCAGTTATAACATAAAATGTCTCAATAAGTGCATCGTGCCAAAAGCTCGTGAATGCCCAAGTAACCAATCGGTTTAGTGGTTCGGATGATGTTAGATCGTAGAAAAATTCCCTTCCTAAAATTAGTCATAGCACAGATTCTGTGAAGCAGTCACAAAGATCGTCATTTCTAATTTCGACTCAATGAAAACATTGACTATGTGCAAATCCTAATCCTAATCTACGCCATCTAAAGCAAATCTAAAATCTATCACGCTGAATACACAATGTTTACCACAGCGTCATCTCCTTGCAAACAATATTACATAATTACACAATTAAACATCAAAAATAAAATCGAAACCAATGTGTACCGTAAGTTCACTCATAATAACTTTCAATGAAAATTGTCTTCACTACATGACCTCTTCTCTGGTTTCTTTGTAAAATGTTTCTTTAACGCAGAAACGGTGACTCTTACTTGGCATCAATGGAATTATATACAGTTTTAAGGGAAAGCAAAAATATCTCGCCTACAATATCGAACCACATTGAACAGCACAACACACATAATAAAGTATAAAATCAACAGACAGAAACTTAAATAATATTGCGAGTTAGGAAATTGTTTTGTAAAAAAATACATGTGCACATACAATGTGATGAGCTAATTGTTGAATATTATAAATTGAATTTTATTTTTGCATAATGGATGAGGAGGATGAAAGCAAAATTTTTAACAGAACATTTCTGACGAGAACGGATTTCCAGTTACTGTGTTCATTAGGGAGCAGGTTTTTTTCTATTCATAAAAAAATGAAATAGAAATATTATTTTCATTATGTTTGCAGTTCTATTTTAAATTATTGATTTTGTGAGTGAATTGAGGTAAAGAAAGTGTCACGGTAATTTCGTACAATATTAATGTTTAAGCGTATTCCTGCGATTTCAATCCACACCGGCTTTAGCGTCACATTCCACCTAGAAGTGTGACCGGTCAATTTTTCTCAATGCTTGAAGAAAATTTTTGGCCGCCGCTCCGCGGAGAAAAATTGACCGACCCACACCTCTAGGTGGAATGTGACGCTTAAGTACCTAGCCTAGAAAAATACGATCAGAAGGGCCAGGCGAAAAATCCCACAGTGTATTTTCATCACGGACAATAATATCGTTTCTGGAATGGTATTAGCGTCTATAAAATAATAATATCATCCCTTAAAACGATAACATGATTTTTTTCTGCCATTTTGTAAAAAGAATAATCGAATTGAGTCGATGAAATTGTGACAGCATGATCATTTTGTAAAAGGAATAATCAAATCGTGTCGATAGTATCGTACTTCATACGAAAATACACTGTGGGAATTTGCCCGTCTATACCTACATAGTACGTCGAGTACGCCGGTAACGGTGATAGTATGAATTACGACAAACTATTCCGTAAGAGGACGTCAGTGCCGACCTGGCCATATGGGCGCTCGGGCGGCGGCCGCAGGGAGATTTGCCCGACCCGGACAGTAGCCCGGCCGGACCTTTTGGATTCTTTTGTGTTTGCAAAGATTACATGTTTTAAAAACGTAACCTAAGGCGATCCGCACGTATTTGCAAAGAGACCTGTGAGTATCAGAACAACTGTTACAAAATCTTACTGCATATTAAAACAAACGGTAAACTTCCATAGAGCATCGAGGAATGCTTTGCAATTTTATTGAATTGAAGTCTTAGATTACATTGGAAATCGCCAAAATGACAAATTGGAAAACCCTAGTCTAGTAACGCATCGTTCAGAGCACTAAGGAAGGGCCTTAGACCCATACTTCCATGGATGAAAATGTTGCCCGCATCTTTTTCTTAAAGTTTTTTTTTTTAACTTTGGCCGACCTTAGGACCGACTTAGGGCCCTAAGTAGAGGCTTCGGTCCTACTCTTTTTCTCTTGAGCCTTCGACCGCATGTAAATCGCACCAAAAATAATTTATATGTTTTTGTTTTTTGAAGTCCATATCTTTCATTCAAAACCTTGAAAGGCAATATCCGTTCGTAAATCGCAAAGATATCAGCCAAAAAGTTTCACCGGCCTTCAAAAAGTCACGTTTTCGACTACTTTTTCGATCGTTACTTCGCCTAGCACGCCTACAACGGATGAACAAGTGAGATTATTAGTTGGTAACACCATCGAAGTCGGCACCAGGCTGCGTACTTGAGACCCATAGCTGGAAGCAAAGCAGGCACCTTGGTGCTGAACATCTGTTTTTACCAAATTTGAGGCAGGATTGAGATCCACGTCATAAAAGTTTCAATTCAGCACCAGGCTGCTGCTGCCCTCTGCATTCAAAGCGTCATAGCTCAAGGACGCAGCCTGGTGCCGAGTTTAAAATTATGTGACGTATAGATCTAACTAACGTCTACTCTTTGGTAAAAACAGATGTTCAGCAGGCTGCCTTCTTTATTGACAGATTCAGGGTTCAAGTACGCAGCCAGGTGTCAAATTATACAACGTAATGTACTCGCTACTTCGTTAATTTGGGCATTTTCAAATTTTCGGCATCAAGTGTCCCGGCTAAAAGTGCAAACCTATCTTCTAGCGAAAAGTTTGTTAAAAAAACTAAGCAATCTCAAAAGCTCAACTATACTAGATGAAAAAGCATTGATTTTATACGAGGCACTTTTTTGAAATTGACATTTTTTTTAACAAAAGTTACTCTGGAAAAATATCGTTTTTGTCGGACGCGCTCTTTTCTCTAGATGAAGAATACCCCAATCTAACAACGTAACCACGCAACTAAAATTATTTGTTACAAATGATATTTTCCCAAAAAATGTCATCGTACCAGCGGGCGATAATATCGCCAAGGAAACGATATTATCGTTCCGGGTGAAAAAAAGTTGATGATTTTATCCTTTTACGAATGAAAACGCCCACTGTATTTTCTTGCCAGCATGATACTATTTTAACAACGGGCGATAATATCGCTCCGTAATAGTATATGATAACACAAGCACTATAATTGCGTGATTATAGTTGAATTTTAGTGAATGATCCGAGGGCTGTAGTGCAAGGTCTATTCACGCATCTTGATGCGTTAATAAACCTCGGGCTAACGCTCTCGGCCATTAACTTCATATCGGTGCGCGAATAGACCTTGCTGTTCGCCCCGAGGTCACTTTACGTATCGAGACTAATTATGCACAAAACTGCGGATTTAACAACGAAGAAATGCTTGACGATTTATCAACCGATAAAACTACCACACATTACTAAAGAAAATGGGTAAAAAGTGTTATGCGTTGCATCTCTATCCTCGCATTTCAACATTACAATATCCACAATCACGTTTTTCTATCACTGGACGTACAGTCAGCTCAGCAATGATGTTTATTGTATACTTCACGAAAATCAGCGACAAAATTCATTTAACTCAACTATAATTTATTCCACTTCACCATAATAACGCTGATTATAGTCGAGTCTACAATAATAACGCTATTATGGTAATGTGTGGATGTATGGAACTCGACTAAAATCCAAGCGATACAACGCTACCAGAGACTAAAATCGGCATATTACAGTCCCACTTTCAGTGGTTTTGAGTGCTATAATTGACTGGTATACGTACCAATGCAATAATAGTATATTATAACACAAGCTGACGCCCTCAGATCTTCAACCCCTTCCTGGTACGAGATCTCAACAGCCCGTGTGTTACTGGATATTTTATGTCACGAAGGCTTCAAACTTCACTTTGAGGGCTATAGTATGTATATTATAGCCCCCAGTGTTGTGATAGTATATTATTAACCAAGGGATATAATGGCGCTATTATAGTCGAGTGAATGTCCGAGGGGCTATGACCCGAGGAATATTCACGTACCGAGACTATAATCAAGCTATTTATCCCTTGGCTAATACTATAGTTTATATCATTTGGCCATATAATTCGCCATTTGACTCGTGGCTTTTTTTTTATTTCCTTTGAGATTTGACGTCTTGATATTATAGTCGGACTATAATGAAAATTATAGTCGGATCGAAAATTATAGTCGGACTATAATGAAAATTACAGTCGAGTCGACCATAATATGCCTATTATATACCTCACAGTTTGTATGAAACTCGACTATAATATGGTTATATACCACTACTTTCAGGTAAATGGCTAATTATATGCCCGAATGATATAAACGATATTATCGTACCAGCGGGCGATAATATTGCCACGGGATGGATATTATTATCATGGGGATGATATTATACTTTCGGACAAAATACAGTAGGTGATTTTTCCCTGTCAACTGCCTGTCTTGCTCCTTTCATAATTTCAACTTACACAATGAACACAATCTAATTCAATGAAAACCAATACCTAAATTAATCATTCGAGAATTACTTTTGGTTTCTCTGCAGCTGTTGCAGAGTTGATCGAGGCATCTATGCTGAAATTAATGGTAAGAACATAATTTTGAACTAAAAAAGTTTGCGAGCAGACATGCTCATAATTTTACACGTTGCTAAAGCAAACTAGGCAAACAAGACAGTGATGATGCACCTTTAATTTTTACAGAAGAAAATGCAGTAAAATTGTATTTGTGCCTCTCAAAAAGCAAGACGACATTGTACAAAATCATCGGCGAAATCATATCATAAATGTTTGTGTCTTATCGTCGCCTGCCAATAGTCTCCCTTGGGCACTATTTGCAGGCGCCTGCCAATAGTGCCCAAGGGAGACTGTTGGCAGGCGTCTGCCTACAGTGCTCAAGAGAGATTATTGGCAGGCGCCTACAAATAGGCCAGCCTTAAAGTAAACAGGCAGATAAGATTTTGAAAGTAAAATTATGTCACAATGATGTTTCCACTATTGCGATAAAATACGCACGTCTGCCTTCTAGAAAATTTTCGTTATCTACTTGAAATTTTATTGCAATTTACTACTTTTCAACAAAGTTTACGGCATTTTCTCGAAAATTTCAAAATTGAATCAAGTTTCCGGCAAAAAAAAATATTTCGAAAAAATTCGATACAAATAACCCAATGTAGCATTAATGTATTATTCTGTAATACTTAGAATTCATTGTCATATCCTAGTTATACCCCTCGAAAGGATATCTTTTTATAAACAGTAGCGACAGAGTGAAGTCAATGTTTAGATTTGATTTACCCCATAATTGTAACCGTCCAATGGGCTGTGTTTGCTTTTCCTTTAACATTCTCTATTATGATTGCCAGTTGAACGGTGTTCTGCACTATCTTTGTCATTCTATTGTTACCACAATGAAAGCACTCAGTTACTGCAGAACACCATTCAGTTATGCATAAAACATTTTTCGTTGCCTAATTTTTTTATAGATATTATCTTTCGCAGAATCAAAGAATAATTCAATGCAACTCAAGCGAACCGAGAGGTGATGATTTCACTTAACATTTTTTTATTCCCTGCCTATGTCTACGGGAATAAAATCAAAAATAATGGAAATCCGCTTCCCGATAGACTCAAATTCAATCTACCCCACATGCATATTTCATTTCCGGCATTTTATCATCGAAAAGCAAAGTAAGACATCCGATCGAAAAGCAAATAATAAAATTGTATTTACATTTGAAAAATGTATTATCTTTCGTATTAAAACAAAAGGCAAAATATTGCACATAAATGGTTTACAGAAAAAACTTGTCATAAGCTCAAAGAATGATATTTTTACTGTGAGAACATCAAATATTGAGTAAGATTTCAATAGTCAAAATGTGTGCAAATATTTACATTTGTTACGACTGGTGTCAGTCTTCGTGGTTACCTGAATTAAGTGTATTTTGTTTTAATTTACTCTGCACCTTGCTTGACCTACGTCAACAAAAGTGGTAGCAAAAAAAAAAATTTCTTATTTATAAAGTTTCGCAACAAGTGGCACTCGTATAGGGCAAATACAATATGGTCAGTGGACCTTATAGCTTTATTGCATTGTTCTTATTGTGAAAAATATGTGGCCATCAAGGTCGTCCTTGAGAGTATAATTGCTTCGTTGAAAATGAAATGAATGATTCGAGGGGTAGATATGCATCTTAATTGAAGCTGATACGCATTTTAATAACATTATCGTTAATCTGCTGATCGACCCTTTTCAGCGTAATTTAATTGTTTGTAACCAGCACCGGTGTATTCTTAAACAAAATTCTGCAATTAATCAACTCAACATTATCCATTTTTTTTTTTTACTTTTTATTGCGTGACAAAATAATATTGGTAATTCATTTTTGAAATAAAATTTTTTCTGAATTTACTCGCTACTTTTCTCTATTATAATCTAAATTGCATCTGATGATATAAGCATTTTCTGCTTGAGTCTTCGTTAACTAGAATAGAGAACATAAGTTTTCGTATGTTTAAGATACAACTTTCAATTCCAAAACATACGTTAAAGTACTAGCTGAAGTTGAAATCGCCTATGCTCATGTTTATAATTAATATTATTTGTACTTTCGAAAGGCATTTCTGGGTATTTCTTTGTCGAATTATGGGTACATGATGAAATAAATTTTTATCGCGTAGTGACTTGAAAATGTCGCAGGCAAAAAACCTCGAAAGCGTCTCTGGTATTTATCTTCTTAACGAGTCTGTTGGTAGCAAAACCCGCGGTCTACTCCAAGTGACGTTTCAGACGTCAAACATAAAAAAATTTCGAAATATCCAAAACCTGTTTATTTTTCTTTAATTCTATAACCCTATAACAGGCTTTGGATATTTCGAACATTTTTTTTTATTTGACGTTTAAAACGTCACTTTGACAGTTGGAATAGACCGGGTTTCACTCTCAATCTAAAAACCTTTTTCTTGGTCTACTTCTAGGCCAAAAAGCCGGTACTTGTAACCCAAGATCTTCTTTGGTAGTCTGTTATCTCCCACTTTCGTGATGGAACATGCGCAGCCCACTAAGTCTTGCTGCTTCTTCCACTGACAAAACTATTAAATCGTTCCTAATATTATCGTTACTAACAAGATTACTCCGTACGATTGACATTCGCTATGCTCCCAAGAACCCTCATGTCAGACACCTTCAAATCGTGAATCACATTTAGATTTATCAGTTTGGGTCGGACCTTGATGAGTGTATGAAACACAGATCTAGTTATCCTTTGTTTCGTTACCCGTTCATCATGTAAATCTTGAAAACCTCCGAGTCCCGATTAGGAACCTATCCAGAGCGGCAGGTAACATGTTGGTCACTGTTGCGGGTTCGACCACATGACTTTCTAGAATCCTGAGCCTCAATGAGGAGAACTTCGGACATTCACATATAACATGAACGCCCGTCTCCTCACCGCAGATGCAATTGGGATCATTAGAGAGTCCCATTTTAGTCAGATGCTTGCTCAATCCACAGTGCCCAGTGATCGCATCCACCACCATCTTGATACGTCCGGACTTCATGTCGCCGAACTTTTCCTCGCCATCTCATCTGCTCTCCCGTTGCCCTCCACGCCAGAGTGTCCGGGAACTCAGACCAGCGCTACACGATTTCTCTGTCCCATCTGGTATAGGGCTTCCTTCAACTCTTTTATTAGCTTGGATGTCACGATTGGCGACATGAACGCCTTAATAATTGCTTCACTGTCAGAGCAGATTCTAACATTTTCTTCACATGTCTCTGCCGAGACTGCCTCTCCTACTCCCATCAGTGCAGCGACATTCTCAGCCTGAAAGACATCAGCGAATCTCCTTAAGTGATATCATCTGTCCACCGATGGTCCATAGAGAATACTCCGGCTCCCTCCCTCCCCCTCTGCAGTTTTAGATCCGTCAGTGAAGCTTACAGTTCCTTCACCTGGTAGGCAGCTTGGCCAGCCTTCCAGCCATTCCAACCTGCTGGGTACATAGAACAAAGACTTCAAAGCGTTTCACGAAGTTTGTCTCCAGTTTCATTCGGCCAGTTTCAATGTTCCGAAATGAAGTTCGGAGTCCATAGATCGTTCTGCAACAACCTGTTCGCCGTGGCAAAAGCTTTCGCCTTCAATGCCACCTGGATCGGTGGTAAATTAATCAGCGTCTCAATAGTCCCCGTAGCTGTCGATTTCATAACTCCAGTAATACTAGCATACTAGCCTTTGAACCTTGTTCAGCTCTTTAATCGCGCTCTTTATCTCGAGCCTCGGACACCACACCACGCTGCCGTGGCTTATCATAGGCCTGATAACCGCTTCATACATCCACAGTATGCCACTGGACGGCAGACCCCAATTTCGTCCAAACGAGTTCTTGCATATCCAGAAGGCTCCTGGAGTCTTCTGTACATTGTCCGTGACGCGCTCGATCCATTTTAACTTGTAATCGAGAATGACTTCTAGATATTTTAACCTCGCTTCAGGAACATTGTCTTTATTGAGCAGCCTTTGTTTCCCTACAAGTTCATGACACGACGTTTTTCTGCTAAAGAGAACTATGTCCGTCTTGTCCGGGCTTACCCTAAGGCCGTTATTTTGGGACCATTCCTTCACTAACTTCATCATCCTATCGTCTAAGGTGCTCTCGAACTTCGCTCTGATCGAAATCGTCAAGTCGTCCGAATACCCTTGGGCGAAAATTGCCTCGTCGTTCAGCCTCCTGATGGGGGAGTCCAGACTATACGCCACAGTAGCGGGGAAAGTAATCCACTTACCGTTGCCTCAACTGACCTATTCCTGAGCATGCTAGGGATCTATCCCGTCACTTGATGCTGCTCCTCTGCCTGGCGAGTGACCTCGAAGTTGGTGTTATCAAAAGCGCCTTGAATATGCATAAAATATCCAAGTGCAATTTCCCCTCCTTCAAAATATATCTCTACCTCTTCCAAGATTACCGGATTTACTTCAGTCTGCCCCACGCTTATCTATCTATTTCGAGGTGGAGCTCAAGAACTTCAAAAGCTCTCATATATGTCATATGAAAGAGAAAAAATGGTTGCTTTCAGCCTACCGATGCATATGTCTGTGAATGGCCCCTAACAATTTTAAACATCTACCCAAACACAACAAAAACAAGATTACGCTACTGACTCATCCGCACATTAAAAAACTTCTTAATGCAATGAAAGAAAATAAACGAAAAGCATTTCATTTGAATTAATCGAAAATTTTATGAGTTTGTACCGTAAAACGTTCACTTGCTTACTATCATATGGGAAAAATTCTGCAAATTCTTTTTTTTTATATTTGGACTCGCGTGTCATATAATGTGAGGCTAAAGGTTGATGAAGACGGACTAAAATCGTGATTCGTCTAATTCGTAATCGAGCCCTAATCAATGTTTCATTTACGCCCTTTACACTTCCCATATCAAACCGGTAGTCGTCGTGAGGATGTCATCCCATAATATAAATTCTTCAAACCGACATAAATGGCGATCCACTCATTCACTCTACTAAGTGATGCGTCATGTTTCGTGATAACGTCATTCCTGTAGCCCGATTGTCTTCACCATCAATCAATCCACTAGTGTATCAATGTCGTCATTATTACGCGAGGGAGAGAAAACTTAAACGTTTGTCTTTGACTCCAAAATGTTTCGAACCGGACTCTGCTACTTCAATCTTTTACGCAAACTTACTACTACGTCCCTCTCACAATTACAATCTTACAAAAAAATTGTGTTTTTGACTTCGACTTGAATCGATACCGTAATGCAAAGATTTTTAGATAGCCAGCTGAGTGAAATGATTTTATTTTTCAGTTTTGACTTTGCAATGAGAATATAATTAACCGACTAATTATATTGCTCATTTTACAACTTAATTAAATCGCATTGGTTTCGGACCCATTATTTCTCATTTAAAAGTTAAATGAATGCTTCTGCAAAATTGAAATGATTGACCTGTATTTACTTTAAAAAAATGATTGTTGATCATTTTGAACTCGACAAACCTGATATGCGCTTATCGCTAATGAATTAGTTGAGCGAAAACGATTTACTTAAAATATTATTAACGAAATGAACGCATCCATTAAAGTGTTAATAAAAACACATGTTTACTGAACCAAAAAATAAGGAGTCATTAACTCACCACTGAAAAAATAACTGTAACGGTGTGTGTGTGAAAGACGGTGTGAATTTTAAATCTGAAAATCAACAAACGAGAAGAGTTTTATAAAAAAAAAATGTTGTGAAACCAAAGAGGCGGTTTGACTGCGTAACGTAAGCCTTCTGATTTAATTGAATCTTCAAACTATAACTTCTTCTAATATTACTCATCTTTGCATGAATGTGCGTGACTCTCGTCTCTTGCCCATTTCAACACTAGAAACCTTTGGAATCGTTGCTTGAAACTCAAAATGATAGCATAGCGGAGTTAATTCAAACGTATAAGGATGAAAGTGCACATTAACTCCGTAATTAACACATTTAACTACAAACATTTTTCGATTGTCTATTGATGAACTAGATTTCCTTATTATATAAATTATCCTTCATATGTATGTACATCCATATAAACATACGAAATTGTATTTACCAGCAGTATGAAATACCTGCAAAATTGTCGTTGTTAGAAAACCTTTGGCTAATAAACGGCATCCCCATACATAAGGTCGAGGTCGAGAGGCAGTGAGGGGAAGAGCCTTATACAGGAATGGCTGCCCGTAGTGCGTAACTAACCCAGCCTCAGGCGAAATCTTTTATTTATTTATTTATTTCGTCAAATACACTACTTACATTTTACATTATTTAAAGAAGAGAAGCTAACAGCACAAAATATGTGGCAAAAAGACTCGAACGTATCTGAACATAGAAATGAGCAAACAACATAATGTTTTATGTTCTTTTATAACTATAAGAATTTCAAAGTAATGTCAAAGGCCCTACCGAAGTACGTCTGAGAGCATTGACTTTGATGACCGAAATGTTCTCCCCTGTATCACAAAGAGCGTAGTTTCTTTAAGAAATTCTGAAACTATTTTCTCCATAATGTAATTCTCACCAAGTTTGCCTTTAGAAGTAAATTTCTAACTGACATAGTTCTAGAGATATGCGTCATCCCTCCCAATTTTAGAGTTGACTAGATCCCGGGATTAGGTCACTTTCCCTTCCTCAAACAAGTATTCTCCAAAATTTGATTCTCTACAACTTTGTCCTTGGCAGCAACTTTTTAACTTCCACAATTCCATATATATATAGATCAACTCGACCAATTCTGGAAGTGGCCATATTCCAGGATTGGGCCATTTTTCAATAAAACCCTGAAACACTTTGGAAGCATATACCTTTCAGGAAAAAATTTTGGGGTGATCGGTTGCGCCGTTTAGAAAAAAAGTGGAGACGGACATTTTTTTTTTTGCTGATTCGTCATCTCTAGACGATAATAAATGTATCCCTCCCTCCTCCCATCTCGATCTACACCATGTTTTTTAGATTTATCAGGGTGAAATGGGCCATTTATGGCTCCTAAAACACAGATCTGTTGATCCTTTGTTTTCTTCCCGTTCATCATAATAAATCCTTTAAAACCTTCCGGTTCTTACCAAGAACTTATCTAGAGCGATAGGTCCCAGGTCTAAGATATCAGAGGGTCTAATCACATAACCACCTAATGTCATGCTCTGTAGCAGGTGGAACCTCGGGCATTCACATATTACGTTGACGTGCGTTCCCTCCTCCAGGCCGCAGTCACATCTTGGGTCAGCCAAAATGGTCATTTTATCCAAGTGCTTGTTCAATCCACAGTGACCCGTAATGGCTCCCACCACTCTCCTAATGCCACTACGGTCCATTCTGAGAAGCTCCTTGGCCCACTTGTCGTCAGGCGCTGGGAAGAAGAGCTTCGTGTGCTTTCCTTCGCCGTACGCGCGCCAACTCTTTGCCTAGGAGGTGACAGTTCTTTTTCAAAAGTTGGCCTAATATCAAGTTTTGATATTCAACGTGAAGTTGGTTGTAATTTTGATATTTCATTCATTTAATTTGTTTATGTTTGCTTTTATGGATATAGCAAATGTAGTTCAAAAATTGCAACTAACTTCTCAGCAAACGTAAACAATTTATGAATAAAATGTTAAAATTTCAACAAACTAAATGATGAACAGCCAACTTTGAATAGCACGCCAGTTCTTGACAAGCAACTGTCAACCCCGTGGTTGAATTTGTGAAAGGTTCTAGATCGAGCCTAGCTCTAAGCTGGCTTATGAGTACTTCCTTTTGACCGCGGCCTGCGATACTGTGATCTGTTATCAGTTCTTGTTTTCTAGAAAATGGAAAAGAGGTTCCGGCGGTTCAGGTTTTTGAAAAAGGCTAGAAAGAGGTGCTGTTATGACACCAAAGTTGGTTGGGTTTTTCGGGGTCGCTTCTAGGAGTAATACGACAGATTTTTTTTCGACGATGTGGTAGATAGTGTAGCTATTACAATTGAATTACGCCCAATTAGAGCGAGCGTACAAAGCACAAAGATCCACCTATCACGACAGAGTTACGCTTTCTGTCGCAGGTCCTAGATGCTATCATCTCTCTACTACCTTTTCTCCAACCTGGTTGCCTCTACGTTTCAGCGCCACTAGGCAGTAGGCGACTCAGGCCAGCTCAGGAAGCCATGGCGTCGCCTACTCGCAACAACGATGCAAGCAAAGTCCTTAAGCGCCCACTTCTGAAGTGGGATGAAGCGGGAAGTGTATGGGATGAATTGGAAAGTGTGTGGGATGAAGTGGAAAGTGTTAGGGATGAAGTGGAAAGTCTCTGGGATGAAGTGGAAAGTCTCTGGGATGAAGTGGAAAGTCTCTGGGATGAAGTGGAAAGTGTGTGAGATGAAGTGGGAATTGTATAGGATGATGTGAAAAGTGTTAAGAATTTCAAGATTGCCGCCACGAAGAAATCTCAAATCTTATTTTGAGTGAATCTCCAAAATATAGCAAGACAAAAATTTTGCATTTCAAAAATTTAATGTTTTTCTTCGTTGCTATAAAAACAATAATTACAATTAACTTAATTTTTAAGCAAGAAATTCGTCCTAGTTTCAATTTGTCTCAAATTAACGTTGATTAATGTAAAAACAGAAATACATTTTACAAACTTCGGTACAGCTACTGCCATCTATCGTCGTGTGCGAATAAAACAAAAAAAGAAAATTAAAAGTTACAACTAACATTGTTTTGTATAAACTTTAAGCAAAGCTAAAGTAACAGTTACAACTAACAGTGTTTTGTATAAAGTTTAAGCAAAGCTAAAGTAAAAGTTACAACTAACAGTGTTTTGTATAAACTTTAAGCAAAGCTTTATCATGAGATCTGTTTTACCAAAGCTCTCTCTGTCGCGCCATCTCGATGTAAAAATATCTGATTGGAATGAAACTTTTTAAACACAATTCAACTAATCGAAAAGACAAATTTAACTTCAGGGGAACACTGTAAAGCTTACGTTAAATAAAACTTATTAAATGCACGCTACGAAGTCACAATCGACATTTTTTAATTTGCACCTTCCATACAAAGAAACGGGATTTTTTGGTGTGTGCGTTTTTTAGATTGCTTTTCCCGTTCATCATTTCATTCGTTATGTGAAGCGAAGAGCCTGTCTAAAGTGACAAGTCCAAGTTTGATAGCTTCAGACGGTCTCACAACGAAATCCCCAAAAATAGTGCGTTTAGTTTGGAGGAATTTAGGGCCATCACATGCGTATGTGTGTGCGTATGCTTTGCATTCTAATCGTTTTTTAGCTTTGAGCTATGTAGTTACAGTTTTTGGACCCGTACGAAGTACAAAGGTCCTATATGTTTACTACAAACAACTTTATTGTAACATAGGGTAGAACGAGCTGGGAGGTGGGGGCATACGTTTATTATCGTCTAGTCCGTCCGTCCGTCTCCACTTTTTTTCCAAACGGCTAAGCCACTTTTTTCCCTTGAAAGGTACCGCCTCCTATGATTCAAGTTCTAGAATGAGCAAAATCGGTCAAGTAGTTCCGAAGATATAGTCGAAGAAGTGGAGGTCGGACATGAATTTTCGAGGGTCGTTGAAACTTTTTCGCAAATATCTCGGCAAGTAGAGCACGGAAATTGTTCATTTTGGTGTCAAATTAAAGCATTTAATCTCAGAAAACTGGGAAAAACGTTTTTATGGAAATCGGGTCAGTGGTTTGGGCACAGGTACCAATGGAATGGACGAAATTGAGTTTCTTGGCTATATACGAAAGCAGTCGGGATGAACCATACATCTAGAGCTATAAAAGTAAGAAAGTTGCTTTTTAAGGCAAAGTTGTAGAGAATAAAATTTTAGAGAACGAGTGTTTCAGGGTTATAATTTAAAATGACTCAATGTTGGAATATGGACACTTCTACAATTGGGAGGGATGAACTGTAGCAGTTAGAAATTTACTTCGGCAAAGTTATTGAGAATTGCATTTTAGAGAAAATAGTTTCAGGATCTCTTGGAGAAACTGCGTTGGTCCTCTTTGTGATATGGTGCAGGGGAGAATATTTTGGTCATCAAAATCAATGGTCTCATACGTACTGGAACGGGTCTTTGGTTATGTTTTTTATTTGTTCAAAAACAACAGAGACATGAAAACGACTGATAAATGAAAAATTCATTAGAGAGAAGCTGAGAGAATTTCATGTAGTTGTCTCTAAATTGGGCAAATTCACATACGAATCTCGCTGAGCCTACCTAAGCACACTTTGACTTCGGTATTTTTTTCTAACAAAATATTCACCATGTAGAGTGGAAACACCGGTTACGAGCATGTTTAGAAATTGCTTTGGAACCATTCACAAAGTAGGCTCCCTTCCCCCCCCCCCCCCGTACGCTATTAAGAAATTTTCCAAAATGTATGAAGCGTACGCTTTCGTCGAACCGCCCTCCCCACTTTAGTGCACGTACTTTGTGAATGACCTTTTTAGTTACGAGCCCCTATTGTCTCGTAAAAGCTCGTAACTAGCATGGGCTGCGTAACCGGTGCACCTGTGTGGGGCATTTTAGTGTAAGCCAAATTACACTCACACTGTATCTCACAGCAGTTGCAAATTCATTAACTATTAAACCTGACCAGTTAAATTAACTGGTCACTTGAAGGCAATGCCAAAACTTCCATACAAAAGCTTAACAGTGCATACAATAAACTCAGTTCATATTAACGCTATAATGGCCATATAGATTATAAACTTACTTGCAGTATACTGGACAAGCTACTATGTTTGTCATTTTCACACTCACATTGAATGACTGAGAGAATCATATAAGGCGTCCAGTTTCTTATGAAAGGCCCAGTATATAGCCATTATAGCGTTAATATGAACTGAGTTTATTGTAGGCTTTATTGTAGCTTTTGTATGGAAATTTCGACATTACATTCAAGTGACCAGTTAATTTAGCTGGTCAAGTTTAACAATTAAACAATTAATAAAGTCAGTGGACTGAGACCTCGTCTCCTTCGACATTTGTAAATATTACTGACCTGTCTCTGAAGCGAATGTGTTGGATTCTATTACAATTACACTGCGGCTCTTTCTAAAACGTCTCAAAAGTTCATACTCCGAATTACATTTTCAAAGCTCAATTTTAAGCTCCCCTGTTCGAAACTGTAATAAGCCATTCAAATGCTGATAGTAACGTGTAGCTGAGAGCCAACTGATACGCACACACAGCAAAACGAAACATTATTATCATAGTGTGTGAGAGCGACTAGCATACCGTAGAAAAAATTGTTCTTCTGTTTTTCATTCATTGAGTAAACGTCGGACGTGTCACTCGTTATATCGCTGTGTTACCTACCGTCAAAAAATATTTTGCATGGTTTTTTTAATATTGTGAAAATACATGATTAATGTGTATACGTGTGTGTTTATGTATTTGAATGAACTGAGGGAAATTTCAAAGATAGTCCTTTAAATATACGTTTGTTTTATCCTTCAAATGCAACATTATAAAACATGCAATTTATTTGTGAATCATGTGCAGCAGTTTGTGTAGGTGTAAGTGAAAATCCTAGCCGTTCGATCAAATTTTATACCATGGCTACCAAAATTTGAATGTAGAAAATACCATCTTCTTGTACAAGACGGGTGTAACTTATTTGTTCGTATACAGTGGGATGCATCTCGGGATTTTTGTTTGTACGTCAAAATTTCCAAAAAAGAGAATAAATTGTTTTCTAAATATCGACGACACAACTTTAACTCCAATATAGAAGTGTGTTTTGCGCTATTTTAGTGTATGAAGTGCTACACCACAATATTAACAAAACGTGTCTGTATTTTTTCTTCTTCTTCAGAAGCTGTGATTTATTCACAGTGTAATACATTTTTTTTGTTATGTGTACACATCTATATGCGGATGTGTCAGTGGTCTTAAGAAGTGTTGTTTTGTTATTATTTTTATAAATTTTGTGAAACTTCCAACACTCATACCACGACATCATTGAGAAGCTTATTGTATTCATGATAATTGTATGTGTTTGCTGTTTGGCAAATCTCCGATACGTTGTTCCACTAAAAATACCTGTTTTATTACGACCACCTTTGCTTCGAAAGACCTTTACGAGTACACTGTTGTTAAATTTCCATATATTGTTGATGGATGTTGATGGCGACTATTACTACCTCTTTGACATTTTTCTATTATATTCATAAAAGCCTTTTCTTAATTTATCAATTCATTTGCTGCGAATGTTTATAATCATCTGTTTTTTTTCAATTAAACTCAGAAATTCAAAAAGCGTTTTCAGCATTTAAAAACCCATCGGAAAAATATTATTTTCATTTTCCATCTGTATTTGTGTTAACAATTCTTACATGCAAATGAAGGTTTCTTGAAGAATGTTGGTTGCAATATGCAAATGTTTTGTGCTATATATGATATATTTTTTTAAGTCAACATTTCGTTTCTAGTTTCTATAAAGTGTGTGAAAGATAATGATCACAAGTGAAACAGTTTAATTTAGACTGGACTGAGAACGGAAAGTAAATAAAAAATTGTTTTAATAAAACTGAGACAAGAATTTCTATGAAAACAAAAGAAAAATGTGTTGATAAAAAATTGCACTACATTTTTTAGCGTATTTGTAATGACATACAAACGATCAACAGCACAAACATGAGGATATTTGTGTCAAGCATCGAACTCAACGATTTTTTGTACTTATCAACTAAAAGTCAAACAAATTTGTTGATTTTTTTTTATCATCTTCATCGAAAATATCACTAATTTGTATGCAGCTAAATTCGGATCTCAAAACGAATCTCAAAATTAGTCGAATAGAATCAAAAGATAACGGAACAACCAGCAACAGAAACAAAAACATCATCCACAATCAACATATCATAGGTAGAGTAAGGGTGCCTAATAGAGAATGCAAATAACAGAGTTGAAATATCTCGAAATCTAGGAGAAAGTTATTTGGGAAAGATTAGTGAAGTATTGTGCAGCTTCTTTCAGAATAAGGGACTTCCAAAATTGATAGATTAGAAACTTTTCAACATTTTCGAAAGTGAATTTTAACTGTTTTGAAAAGGCTGATGCTCTTAGCCAGCCCTATGGGGGAGAGACTATCTGCCGGCGCGGGTGATTAGTCAGCCCTATGGTGGAGAGACTATCCGCCCGCGCGGGCGATTAGCCAGCCCAATGGGGGAGAAACTATCTGCCCGCGCGGGTGAAAATTATATATACTTCTTCTAAAGTCATCATTTTCGCGAACGAATAGCCAGTCCCCACAGGACTGACTTAAATAATTAATAAACTAATTTTGAAGAGCTCGAATCGTTCATTCCCACTGATATACATTGGATAGCAACGCCTTCTTTTTAGAAGTAAGGACTTTTGAGATAGTGTTTGTTGGTCGACCACGTATATTATCCATCGGGGAATTATAAACTGGAGTAAAAATTTTGGGAATTATCGCCCGCACGAATGGGATATAGATTAAACTCACCTCCGCTGGCAGCGCCATTAGATTGGATAGGGGAGTGTTAGCAACTTCTTTTTCTTAGCAGTGAAGGCTTTTGAAATAATGATTGTTGGTCGGCCACGTATATAATCCATCGGGGAATTATCGCCCGGAGTGAACACCTTTTTCTAAATTATCACTCGGAAAATTATAGCCCTGACGAATGCCAAATTGATAACATTTTTTCGAAAATCTTCGTCTACCGCACTCTCTGTTTAGCAGTGAAGGCTTTTGATATGATTTTTTTCGAAATTTCCTCTTGTATTTGATTTTTTTTTCGGGCAGCGTAGCTTTTTTTGAACACTTTGACTGAGTCTCGCAGCTGAACCACGCAACCGATTTTCCCAAGTCAGTTGTCATTTTCTTCGTTAGGTAAATACCTTTCATTTGACACCTCACTGCCCCCATTACGACCACTACTGATCGAGATTTAGCTGAAGAAGTGCTCCCGTTATGGGCTGAATCGTCGAAAAACGCCCTATACCTTGTAAACCAGTTTTGTTGCCCTGGACCTCCGCTAACTATTGACGGTCGAAAATCAAGTCTACTTTGTCTAACAGTCAAAGTTTCCAAACAAAAAAGTGAGCAACCACCGAAATTTTAGCTGTTTTCGCTGTCTAGCTCCTTCGGATGAAGTCGGATGAAAAAATTTTCTTCTCTAAGACTTTTCTTCCCCGACCAAAACTCTGCAACTGTTCCGTAAGTAACTTTTGGAACATTTCCAATTTTGACCCATTTTGACCCAAAACTCCCTTATTTCAAAAGAATATCACACACCGGACCAAGTTTTCTCCACGTTTCAGACCATCACCAACAACATATAAAAAAGTATTTTTTTTTTGGTTTTCGATGGTAAAATCGTTACCCACTGACAGACATTGAGTTTTTATAATGGGTAATAATTCGCGGGCGGATAGTCTCTCCCGCATAGGGCTGGCCAATTGTCCGCGCGGGCGGATAGTCTCTCCTCCATAGGGCTGGCTAATCGCCCGCGCGGGCGAATAGTCTCAGCACCATAGGGTTGGCTAATCGCCCGCGCGGGCGAATAGTCTCACCCCCATAGGGCTGGCTAATCACCCGCGCGGTCAAATAGTCACTCCGTTTGTGGAGCACCACACCAGGGTTCCTAATGTGGAACGCTTCAAAACACGAAGAAATTTTTCGCAACTTTGTTTTTCTTTCAAAATAAATTGACAATCGGTTGTTAAGAGTTACAACAGAAAAT
The DNA here is from genome assembly GCA_029228625.1 of Pseudolycoriella hygida. Classification (NCBI taxonomy): domain Eukaryota; kingdom Metazoa; phylum Arthropoda; class Insecta; order Diptera; family Sciaridae; genus Pseudolycoriella; species Pseudolycoriella hygida. The sequence goes on along the minus strand of CM055406.1, from coordinate 40,047,385 downwards.
AAATTTCGTCTTTCGGACCCTTAAGCGATATTCAAAAAAGTCATTAACAATTTTTCAAAATACTTCCAAAATGTTAAACAAATCTGAAGAGAACTAAGATGTTGCTGATTTCGTCGTTTACGACAATCTCAGTACACCTTGTCTTTTAGACCATGTGTATATCAGCTCAACTGTTCTTGAGTGTTGGATCTCCCCCTCCCCCACCAGTTAGTGTTGCGTTTGAATCAGGGAATTTTGAATACTACCGAAAAAAATTAAAAACAATGGCAAAACAAGGAAACAATAGAGTTTTGTGATACCATCTTGTGCTTTTGTCTGCACAAGATAGGAAATGTTAGTGTAATCTGACATGATAGTCATTGCAGCGTTACCTACATTACACTCAAACCGTATCTAGTAAACTGCAAAAGCTACAAAGTTTTTAAGTCATACAATATTGCTCTTGCATTTTTCTTGTTTTCAAGAAAGAAAGGCAAATCTAAATGCAACTAACGCTGGAATGGCCCATAAGCTGACAACGTCATTATTAGTGTCAATGTAGTGTGATTTTCCACTTCTAACAAATGACATCATTGTGAAAACTATTGTGACGTCTGTGGATAATGATATTTTAGTCTAAATGAAGAGTGGTAGCATCTATCAGTTACTAAAATCTATAATTTGAACATAGCACACTAAATGGTGGGGAGCCGGCGACACCTACCTGCATTTCATCTGTAATCATTTGTAATTATTTTTATAGTTTTATTGAAATCACCACCTGAACCGCACTAACGAACAACGAAAACATGATCGGATACATTGTGATCATCTGCATATTGAAGGTGAGTAAACACATATTTCTTCTTTTTTTTTTTCGTTAGGTCGTTAGGTGATTTTCTTTTTTTGCGGTCGATTTAAAGAAGTGACATCATTTATGTCATGATTTTTTTCTCGTTTGAAAATGCCAAAATATTTTTACAGATTCACAGTTAAGTGACTCACATCAAAATGCCATAGACACACATTTGTGTTTATTTAACTCACATGACTTCGATTTTTTATTTATCTTCTACAGTTAGAGACAGAACTTTAATATTGAATTAGGGGCTGTCCAGAAAAGACAATCTGTTTCTCTTTTGTAAGTGTTTTTTGACTTAAGCACTTCGATTTTTGCATGAAAACTTGAGATATTTGACGTAAAGACTAGCTCGTAATTTACTGAAGAAAATCTCAACAAGTGACCCGTACGTATCAGAATAGATGTGATGTTACGAAAAGACTCCAACGTATTAAAGTCAATATTGCTTTAACTCTTAAGTACATGAAATTACGTCCACATTAAATTGTATTGGAAATTGCCGCGAGGGAAATATTGAAAAACCCGTCCGAAGAAACGGTGTAAAAAACCTTTCCGAAAGCACAAAATTGACTCCCAATTTTCCTCCTCAATTTTTTGGGCTAGGCCCGACGGTAGTACTCCCTCCCTCCCTCAATTTGCTCTGCAAAATAGCAAAAAAATTTTTTTTTGTTAGGGCCGACCTTAGGACCGACATGAGGCCCACTTGAGCCCTAAGCACAGGCAAAAATTTTTTTTTATAAATTGTCGGTCATGCCTAGATATTTCAAACAATTTTTTTTTTGAAAATTGAAATAGATTTACACGAGTTATGAACGAAAAACACGTAGAGCCCTAACAGAGACTCATTTGTAGTGCCCTAATTAAGTCCAAGGACTCAAATCCAAAAAAGTTTTTTCCACAAATTATCGGTCATGCCCAGGTCTTTCAAACAAAAAAAATTATGAAAATAAGATTTACTCGAGCTATGTCTAAAGGAACAAAAAAAAAACTTAAACAGCCCTAGCTCGGCGATCCTTGCGCCGATAGCGCCCATATTCAATCCCATAAAAGATTTTTCGATTACCTTTCAGGGAAAAAGAGTTTTTGAAAATCGGCTGAGTTTTACTCGATTTATCGTGTTAAAGGACGGATAGACGGACATTTTTTGATTGTTGATTCGTCATCTAAGGACCATGATCGATGCTCCCCCCTTACTCGTGGTAAACGCATAAGACCTCTTCGTACGGGTCTAAAAACGAAAAATTCAAAACGCAACCATAGCTTTAGGACAGCTATTCGCATCCTTGAGTTTAGAAGGAAGCCAAGGGTACCAAAAGCCCTTTATGCCCAAGTCGAAGTGCTGCCAAATAAATTACAAAGCAGTAGAGTGTCTAGCTTGCCTGAAAATACAGTGGACAACTACAGTCTGGTGCAAAAAAAATTGCGCTATAAAGCATTAATCGAGGTATTAAGTACTACTTTCATTTGGGACGGATTAGCTCAGTGGTGACGTATTGGCTTTGCACCAAGAATATCCGGGTTCAATCCTGGTGGGGAAAATTCTGCGAAGGATTTTTCTTCAACTTGTAGCATGAAAGTATCGTTCCTACGCTTCAAATTCTCGGTTGATGTGGTGTGGGCACGGTCGGGCCAAAATTCTTCGGGCATCTCATCGGGCAATTGTTTTTCGGGCGGGCAAGCAACGATCAGAAAATTTTTCTTGCAAATGATGTTTTTTCTGACTGATTTACATTTTTCAAGTGTTATTACAGTATTTTGTGGTTTTATGCAGAAAATATGAAAAAAAAAATTAGTGGGCTTCGGGCAAAAAATTTTTTCGGGTGGGCATAAAAAATTCTACGGGCTTAGGGCGTGCGGGCATTTTTTATAAAACAAATATCGAGCATGAGCCGGGCGGGCACGAAAACTAGGACCGCCCGCTCACCACTAGACTTCACCCTTGTGCGATGAATTCTGTTTACACATATCTGAGCCTATCTTAAGACGTAGATATAATTAACAACAAATACAAATTTATATGTAGCTACAGTATAGGCGTGGTTCGGAATTCACGTTAAGCATGTGATCCAACAAGCAGATTAATGGTTACTCATACAAACAGGCCCGTAGCTGGGCCTGACACCTACTTCGCACCCCTAGGATTTCGAAGTAAATAAAATTTAACACTGAACAAGCAAAAGAGTAACTCTAGAACAAAAAGGGATTAGTTAACAGATTATTAACATTTAATAAAAAGTTTCTTTGTTCGCTTCGCTCGCACATCTCATACTCTTATCATTTTTCTTGTTAGAGTATCAAAGGAAAGTGCTACAAAAAAATTAGTAGTACGGTATTAGACTCAATGTTTATCACTTTTCTTATAATTTCTTCAGAGGAATAAACAGAAATTGCTCAGTTTAGATGATAATATGAAAAGTGTCATTTAACTCTGTAAAGTTTGGTAAATGGCGGCACCGGGAATCTGCAAACAAAGCTTTTTTAATTCTGGCGAAAAATTAAAGAAATTTAAAGGTCTGACATCCAATGAACATGATAGTTAAATATTAAAAAAAATCCGCTAGCTTTGCTCGCGATTCAAAATTTCCTTCGCAATATAAATCATTTTCTTGCCAGACGAGAAAACATGCGTTTTAGATTTTCTTTGGATCGTTTAAAAAATTAATATTTTTCAATGACACTTAAGGCCGTCGAGAGCCATTTAAAGACCTGACATTCAATGAAAACGATAAATGGGTCATTCCATTGAGAAGTTGGAAAATGTGTTACAAGGGAACCGTCTTCTGGCTAAGAATGCAAAGGTTGGATTTCTTTCGCATAAAGGAGTTGTACATTGAACCTATAGAGGAATTTTCTTCATACAACAGAAACCTCGTATGTGAACGGTTTAGCAAGAACACATGATTCCCTCGCAAGCTACCAATGGAATCGCCCAAATATTAAAAAAACTTCGCTCGCGATTCAAATATTCCTTTCCGATATTTATGAATCATTTTCTTGTCAGGCGAAAAAACGCGCGCCGCCCCCTCCGCTGTCGATTCAACCTGGCTACAAGCCTCCATACAAATGTCCTAGAAAAAGGTATCTTGTTATAGAATAATTATAGGTTGTGGCTAGTAGGCAAGAAGATGCATCGTACTGTGTGCCCACACGACGATGTTCATTTTCAAGTTTGTGTGTCATGTTGAATGCAAAATCGGTTTCAAAACCGGCTTTGACAACCCGTTATCTCTTCACCGGTAACCAGTTATCTCGTTTTTGAAAACCGGTTTTTACGGTTTGGCTGTTCAGTATCTTTTCCGAAAAAAAATCTACAGTGATTCTAAAAAAAACTAGAATTTGAGGAATTTTCCGATTACGGTGTTTGTTTTGGGGTCTTCATTGACGGAGACACTGTGGATGATATGCCGAGATATTACTGTTATGATGAAATCACCTACTTCCTCCTACAATTGATGGGTGTATTCATAGAGGGACAAGGATTTTCATTTGTTTCGTTCGACTTGCAAATAATGTTACATTGACCGAATCGTTTTGATTTTGTTTATTAACCTCAATACTTACTAAAATTTTCCCAGTTTAGAGCAATTAATGATCGGCAAATCATGCATAAAGAAACATTTTGTTTTCACAATTAAATGTTTTATAGAAGTGAGTAAGCAATTAATTTACAAAATTTTACTTCTTGCAGATTAATTTTATTTTTGTAGTCGGTTAGCTTATTGATCCCAGGGCTGGGCTCTGTATAAGTGCAACGTACCAATACACTGTTGATTGAATTGTCTATTAACGATCCAAGGTTTTATATTGTAGTCGTTATTGTTTACATTTATTAAGGTTCCATTATCTCTATTTTGTCACGTGTAAGGTAGAAGAAGATAGCATTCATCTACCGCACTGATTATTCTTCGGGACTTTCGGGAATATTTTCAAAGTATATTAACGAGTCACGGGTGTTCTATGCAGACCCGTACGAATTACATCATTATTATGACATTACATTGGAAATCGTCCAAAACGCAATATTGAAAAACCCGACTGAACCAACGCTGTAACGAAAAATGTTTCGAAAAAAATTTTAACATCAGAGGAAAACAGATTGTCAAAATCGGTCCAGATTTATTCGTAACATACAGACTGACTAACTTTTTTTGTAGATTTCGTCTATTGAGACTTCATGACACAAGCTCCGACGGACGCCCAAATGAAACAAGTTACGAGCGATGCATACTTTGTACGGGTCTAATTGACTTAAGCTAAATACGAACCAAAACGAACCATAAAAACGTGTAAAATGTTTATACAATATTTCATTTTGTTCATCTATTGACGCTTTTTGGCGCTTTGTGGTTTAAACTTAAATAATCTAATTTTGATAGCAAAGTAGTGTGAATACATCTGACATTGGCTATTGTTATTGCAAGTACTTTTAGCTCTTACGAATTGTACCTTTCTAATACTTTTGATTACAACACATTTATTACCTCATTCCAGATCGAGTGTATTAAACATTTAAAATATGAGAGCATAAGTTTCTGTTTTTCTTTCACTTAACGAAAAATAAATTCTATGTGAATATAGAACTCGTCTGGCGAATATTTTAAATAATTTCGCAGTTCTAAATTGTTTTGTCTGAACTTGCTTCAACTATGCGATTTTTTTTAGACCGATAGACCGATACGATGTATTAGAGCTTATGATACTAGGTCAGTTGTCACGATGAAGATTAAGAGAGCAAAATGGCCAATACTATGCGATGCGTTAATAGTTGTTGATCCGAGGAACCACCATGGAAACGTGTCTTTTCAATTTTTCTTACCTACAACGAACCGAATATAAGAAGGGACAGGTCAAATTTTGAACAATGAAATTCCATTGTTTAAAATTCGACATGTCCGTTTTTATATACGGTTCGCTGTAGTAGGAATGTTGAAAGATCTAGTTGAAGCCGAGGTCAATATTCACATAAAAACATCTTTTTTTTTTGTATTGTCCTGAGTGACACATTCGATAAATCTTTACCGATATCTCTTTAATATTTACTCATTTTTTTAGACCCGTACGAAATTATCGCTCATATCATATAGCGAATAAAAAAATTTGAGTCAATCTGTCACCATCACCACCTCTTCTCAACATGCTCTGCATTTCTTCTTCATTTCACCGCCTTTGGTCTGTCAAAATCTGACCAAGTAGGCGAAAAGTGCGAAAAAGATCCTGTCTATCCGTCCTGTCTATCAACTATTCATTTTTTGTATTTTACTACCCGCACCATGCGAAAGTTGATCATTGCATGTCAATACGCACTAGCCCTTCTCATTTCAGATTCATTTCTTTTTTTCGGCTTGTGGAGTTTTTTTCTGGTAGACAATCGAGCCTAGATCAACGTTAACGAATATCAGTTTTCGGCAGGCAGGCAGGCGCGGATAACTTTTGTTCTTCTATTTCAAAGCATTGTTTACATAGAGACAACTGTAGATGGTCTCTTTCTAATCAACGCTTTAGAATAGGAGAGCGAAAGTCATCCGCGCCTGCATTGATCTACCAGAAAAAAAAACTCCACAAGGCAAAAAAAAAAGTCAATCTGAAATGAGAAGGGCTGATACACACCCTGCGGAAATGATCCATTACATGATAGCACATTTTCGGTACATTCTTCGTAAATTTTTATTTAACATTCAACTTTAGCATGGGCAAGCAATAAAATATTATACATTGGAACCAGCTACATAATCCATTACTTCGAAAACATTTCTGTGAACTCGCAAACTCACTCGTTTATTGTGAGCAACTTGCTTTGTAGAGTGTGCATATCCGAGCCGAATGTGAGGTATGCAACTACCCGAGTCAAAATAACAGTTTCCAAAGCGTGTTGCTCAAAATAACCGAGTGAGTTTGTGAGTTAACCGAATGAACGACTTTCGCAGGGTCCAATGTAATGTACTATTTTCAAAATATCTCTTTTTTACACAATACAATTTTATTACATTCCTCGCAAGGAATGACGTTGGATGAGACTCTATGAGGAATCGTACGGGTTTGTGTAGCTTATATTTTTAACTTCTACTCTACGTCGAATGTTAGATAAATATTTGATTTTTTTTGTGACACTCGAATGGGAAAGAAGTATCTTTGTGCAACTGAATTTCTTAAAAAAACTTACAACTTCGCCACACACGGTATATTAACCACTTTAATCGCAAACTGATTATTGTGTTAAATCTGTGGTTCCTTCTTCAAAGACAGACAATACCTCCAAATTCGGAAATGAAAGATTTAGTTTTCCTTCGTTCGATTCGTCGCGTTATTAAAATGTAAACAAAAAAAGAAAGAGACATGATTGAAGGACGGCGTGTGTTGTATTGAAGATTTTGAAATTCGTATATTAAATTGAGTTAATTTAATTTGATGAACGTACACATGGCAGAAATAAGCATATGCTGTGAACGTAAAGACCTAAAATATCTGCGATATTAAATCATTCATTAAAAAGTGTCATAGTCGTTAATTTTCATATACATTTGATCGAGCACCAACTGAAAATGTTATGTAACTCTGAAATGTAGTCTAAAAATAAATATAAAAATGTTAATAATTATATACTTTCACTATCACAGAAAAAAAGTAACGTTTATCTCGAATAAAAAAATATGAAACATTAATGATATACTTCTCTATAATTTTATGTCAAATTGTCAACATGCTTTTCTGCCGTCGCATAGTAATTTCGTTTCAAATTCACCAAATTATTATTCATGGCGAACCGGGTTATAATCCAAAATGCACACCACAAAATCCTGACATGTTGCAAATTTGTAACATCGAGTAAAAGTATTCACAGTTCTCTGAATAATTATTTGGGATTGTCTTAATAGATGGATTTACTTTCTGTCAAACATTTTCAGATTATGTGGGTGCCACTTATCAAATAGGGAAAAAGGCTTCAAGTCGCGGAACACTATGGATGTTTATTTGAGACTGTTTACGTTTACATTTACATTTAGGTTCCATAAGAAAAGTGGGTAATGATGTTAGTTTAGGTTAAGATGGGAGGGGCGAGCCCTAGCACCTAAGCCGCTGATGGGCCTGTTGTGCATTCCCATGGTGGATTCATCATCTGTACCCTAATCCACGGCGGAGCATAGGGCGTCCACAAAGTGTCGCCATCGAATTCGGTTCTCTGCGAGCGCCTTGACTTCACTCCATCCCTTGCTGGTTTTGCTCGCTTCGTCGACAACTGTTCGTTTCCACGTCTGCTTTGGTCGGCCTCTCCTTCGCGTTCCCTGAGGGTTCCAGTCTAGTGCGGTTTTCGCTATGTCGCCTACAGGTCGCCTTATGGTATAACCGATCCAATTCCATTTCCGACGTTTGATCAGTGGGTTTATTCGCTCGCATTTGGTTATCCTCCACAGCTCCGTGTTGCTTATGGTTTCTGGACAGCGTATTCTCAGTATGCGTCTGAGGCTCTTATTGACGAAGACTTGGATTTTGTTCTCGATGGTCGATGTCATTTTCCAAGTCTCGCAGCCATAAAGCAAAACTGCTATACAGTTCGTTTTGAAAAATCTCATTTTCAGGTTCTTTGTTAGCTGTGTCGAATTCCAAATGTTGTTGAGCGAAAAAAATGCTTGGCGCGCTTTCTGTATTCGACTTTGTACGTACAAGTCCTTTGACAAGATGCTTCCAAGATAGCAGAAGCTCTCGACTTCGTTTACCGTTTCGCCTTCGATCATCAGAGTGCACAGTACGGTTGTGTTGATGCGCATCAATTTCGTCTTCGTTACGTTTATCTTCAATCCACTTGTCCGGCATACTGGACAAGCAGTCGTAATGATTTTTGTATATCACGTGCAGTCTGTGTCATGAGGACTAGGTCATCGCCGAGGTCAATATCTTCCAGACGTTCAGTAAGCGTCCACTGAATATCTCTGCCACCAGTACTCACTTTTCGCATAACCCAGTCCAGTACGAGTAGGAACAGGAGGGGAAATAGCACCATGGTGGATTACCTAGATCTTATTTGTACGATTAAGGCAATGCAGGATGTTGTTGGGCGAAAAGCTCCAGATTGTATTGTGAGGCAATATGTCTGCCTCAAGGCTTTTGGCTCTGGCTGTTATATATGCTGGGCAGTTACATAGAAAGTGTTCAGCCGTTTCTGGATCGCCACATTTCGTACAATAGTGGGTAATGATAGTGTTTGTCAATTGGATTGCGCAGTCGACCTTTTTTTTCCAAATGGGACCCGAACCGAGCCCGAACCAAAATAAAAATTCAACCCCGACCCAAACCGTACTCGAATCAAAATAAAAAACATATGTATGGACCCGTACGTATCAGAATAGATGTGGCAAACAGGATAGATGTTACAAAAAGGCTCGAAGTAAATATTGCCTTAACTCTAAAGTATGTGTAATCACTTCCTCATTTAATTGGATTGGAAAGTCGGCAAAAAGGGCAATATTGAAAAAAGTGTCCGAAGCACGGGCGCAAAAAATTTCGGAATCGGGTCGGGTTTTTAGTTGAGTTTCGGACAGCCCGCTCACCTCTAATCGCTATGAGAATTTCAAAATAGAGCAGAGAAATGATAACGATGGCTCGGCAAAAACACGCGAGTGGAATGACAGCTGGATTGTGTTATCCCAATTTTGAGTGAATTGTTTGCAATTCTCTCAATTTCTCTTACTTGAGAGGTAAATGTCATTTCAGCCAGCGGAACTGTCGTTATCATTTCTCTGAAATAGAAACACACTAAAAGTATCAATATCCTTCCTTCTTTTAAACTTTCGAACGATGAAAATCAATGTGTAATCAGCAAAAGAATAAAATCAAAATCCAATTATATCTCTTGTGACGATACAGCTGAAGTGGATCCACTTAACAACATGTGCTACTGCATAGCATACTGCTACACTTAACAATTACTTCGTCTATCGACCAACTGATAGGCAGCTGACTAATTGTTTTAACTTTAAAAAAATCTTTCCATGGCTTATTGCATTACGTTTAAATTTTCGATACCAGATAAAATGTTGATATTCTACAATAAATGAAATGATGACACATTTTTATTCCTACTCTATGATGACATAGTAACGGTGCGGTGTTAGCGACTTTACTTTCTAACTGAATGCTGATACACTTAAAAAACTGAGAATGCATGCAACCAAATCGAATTATACTTTTGGCATTGATTGCTTCCCATTGAAAGCATTACCAGCATGCTCGTAACACAATAACATAATTGACCTGATTTCAACCAATAATAACTCATTTATTTGAGAACAGAAAAATTATAAAAATTATGAAATGTTTGCACTTTCGAAGCGAATTTATATCACTCACTCCCATACCGAATATCAAAATTATACGAAAACAAAAAATGAAATAAAATTGTTAAATCAAATAAAAACAAACTTTCAATTTTCAACACGCTCGTTTTCCACGTTTAATAATAAAAAATACTTGAAAGCTTTAATAATTTTAATTTGACGTGATAATTTCAGCAGAATCTATTCATGCATTTTATGTTCTACTAACAATTTATAAAATTATCGAAAACTTTGACGATCTGCGTATATAAATAGAATTGTTCGACGGAGCATTTCCGGGATATTTGTTGTAAATGTATTTTATTCATTAAGTGAAGTAGATACTATTCAACCGACGATTCATCGCTAAAGAGAATTTACTTTGGGATAATAAAATTAGTAAATTTGCAACGCAATATCTTTGTAAGAGGCCAGTCACAAATGACGTCTATTGTAAATGTTTCTTATCCCCCCTCTCTCTCTCGCCACACGGAAAATGGTTCAAGCCAAGACTTCTCTCGCGTCGAGTGTTGTCAATTTATTTCCTCGACCTTGGATCGTGACTTTTCTGACACCAGCAGTCTTACTGCGATGTTCAAAATTATTTTTATAAACGAAATAATTTTTTCATTCCTAGGACAGAAAACTGCTGTTTTCCGTCCTATTTTAAAACAGAAAAGCAGTTTTCTGAACCCTCGGTATGAAAAATATTGTACGAAACTCGGAAAAAAATATGTTTTTGACTAAAGTGATTGCATCCCTTGGCTTCGCTGCGGCCTGCAAACCTCACAACCGTCAAAAATATTATATTTTTCCTAGTTACTTAAATAACCATTTGTCTACTATCATAACGTCACATTTATGACGTCGCAGCTCTGACATCACATTTTGACATCTCAGTGTCAATTGAACAATGCATCAGTAGTTGCACAGAGTAAAGTACAAACTTGGAGGTTGGGGACAACTCCCCGTACCCATCCCCTCTTGTATTTTGCTTGGCAAATTATTTATTTATTCTTACGTCAACCGCTGTGAAACAAGTCAATTCGATAGAAAAATAGAAATAATTTATCAGAAACACTTGATGTTACGCAACCGGGTAACTGGTTCAACAGAAAATAACGGATGAAATCAGACAAATTCTTGAAAAGCACAGGTCATTGCCATTCAGATAACTAAAACATCGTCCATCTCAATTAGAAGTATCATCAAAGACTGAAGAAAGTCCCAGTTGACCGAAGAGTGAAGCAGTGAGAACCGTAGATCTAACCCTGGACCGAAATCGGCTCCTCGTGAGATCGTCACTGTAAAATTGTGAGAAATAGTTGAAAATTCTGAGCATTCTATCAAGTGGCCCATAGTCAGTTCGATGGAAATGAGTCACAAAGAATTCTCTACTCCTAAGCGGATGCAAAGGGACCTTCAATTAAGATTAAGACGACAGCGCAATAAATCGGATACAAACATCACGGACAAATTGATTCTCCTACGCCAAAATGGCTCAATCTCAATGTACTTACAGCGCTCCAAGTAATGCAATTAGATAAATAGAGAACAAGAGAAATAAGAGAACGTAGAAAACGTTGTACGATTTTGATAGATTTCTTTGGCTGTAGTTAGGACGGGATTTTCGGTAACCATATATTACCTGGACATTCCAATAGAAACGGTTTCGAGCGTCCCACTTTGTTTCTATGATCCTATATCTAATTTTTATACAATTCTTGCAGCTGAATTTGAATTCATAAAATTATAACATTTTGTGAAAAAAAAAAACAGATCTCATAAACTTAAACCCACTATGCATTTTGAATGAAATATGTAGATTTGTGTTCAGCATTCTAAAACTTAATTTTAAAAGCATAAATTGACATGAAATTATTTCAAATATTTTGCGATGAAAATAATTTAAGTAAACGAAAAATTCTTCATTACAACGTAATGCTCGACTTCAGAGAAACACACTTAAACTTTCAGGAATTATGAGTTGAAGGGAATCTTTAGAATTTTGAACAACGTGATACTCGAATCTTTGTCAAAGAAAGTTTTCTCCGTTGAATTACATTGTGAGAACAAAAAACTTCTTTGGTCGTAAATGTTACACCATTTTAACGCGATTGTCGTGTGTGTATGGAATCTATCCATACTATGGATCTATTAGATTTTATCTATTGAAGTTTCGATTTTGTTTTAAGTGGAAGATGTAATTTTATGGATAAAAATTTCAATTAAAGTTTTCAAAGTACTTTATAACCATAACGTAATGTTTAATGGTCTCGCTTTGTTAAAGGGATCATCGCGATATTTAAAATATGGATAATAAATAACAGAAGTCGTTAATCAGTCCTTGGTGGAGTTCTATGACAGCAAGAGCAAAACTGAAGCGAATACTAATGAATCACATGCAAATACAAAATCTAACAGATAATTTAACATGGTATGTGATGCACTCTCTGTCAGTCTCTAGAAATAACTTTATGTTACGTTGTTACCTACTGTGAATAGGCGGGAATAATGAGGTTCAATGACTACCCGGTCGGAACATTGCTTAGTTTGTTCTTAAGCATATGTTAACACAAGTCAATGCTATAACCTTGCCATATGGAGTACGGTGCCAACATTTACCATTTGAGTTTTGAAAATCATCTGCGAACAAATGTGGCTGACTATAGCACAATACGTCGTCGGGTAGGTCTTTAATGAAGAGAAGCGGTCCAAGGATTAAGCCCTGCGGTACACCAGATCGCATCGGCAGAAAACCCACCGGTAATCCTCAATCTACACACACTGGTATCGATCACAGAGTTAGCTTCTCACTAGCCTATCATCTTCCCATGAAAAACGAAAACGCTCAATCAACTTATCGCTCAATAGCCCGTAATTTATAAAGCCGAAGGCTTTGATGAAATCAAGGAGCAATAACATAGGAATCTTCTTACGCTCGAGACCTCTTAATACGTCGTCGGACTTCCCAGAAAAAAATTCAAATGAAAGAGGTGACAGCTTCATGGTTTAAACAAGTCACGAAGTACAATTTCAGTTTAAATGCAAAAAGTTTACAGAAAACGTTTGTTTTCATACCATACTTCTGTTCTCGTCGATGTTTCAAGTTCAATAAATAGAAAAATATTTACTTTAGACGTTTCCCATCAATCTGTCTCCCAATATGTGTAAATTATAAATAGGAATCGCTTACAAGGTCAATACGAAGCTCCTTAAAAATAAATGATCTAAAAATGTCGGAATCAAAACTGTTTTAAATAGGAAAAGACAAAGAAAATTGAATAGCAGATGTGAAATAAACGTATAGAATTTCTGTATTAAAATCATATTTTCAAACACCAGCAGTCAGACTCGGATAAGTTTGTTTTAATTGTTTGAGAAGGGGACGAGAAATGTTTTGATTTATGAGGCAATGAAGTTACGCTTTTAACCTTCGAGTGGGATATGGGAACACTCGGGATACGCCAGACCCGTACGAATTCAATATAACGTGTCAAGCTCCTATAGACATAGGCCGACACTGTGAGCTCTCAACAACGAACCACAGAACCGATCTTCACAACAGAACAGTTATTCATTAGTTTTCTGACACACATTTCTTAATTTTGACGCCTTGATGCTTAACTTGCGACCTTCTCAGCAACTACTAGACAGATTTTACTCTCATTATGTTCATGAGGATCTATTTAGATTTGGCCGAGTTAAAGGGGAGACAAGTGGACATTTTCTTGCCGATTAAGCTTATTTAGACTTTAAAACGAAGTGACCTCATTTTTCTTTGTACTACATGGGGTGAAAAGTCCGCGGCCTCACATAGAGATGGCGTCATTACTTCAGAATTTTTGTTAACATTCAGTAGTACCACCCTTTACTTGTCTACAGCCAAAATTTCCTGACATTTGGTGTCATAGTTTTCGAATTACTGTCAATAGAGTGACGCAGGTTTTTGTTGTTCGTAAAAAATGGAAAATAATGAATTCCATGTGTTGATTAAACATTGTTTCTTAATGGGAAAAAATACGGTGCAAAGCAAAGAATGGCTGGATAAGTGTTATGGCACATCTTCTCCGTCGTATACAACGGTCAAGAAGTGGCATGCTGAATTTAAACGAGGTAATACAAGCACCGATGATGCCCCACGTTCAGGACGTCCAAGTGAAGCAGCTACTGAAGAAAACATCAAAAGAATCCATCGTATTGTTTTGGCTGATCGGAAAGTTAAAGTTAGTGAAATAGCTGACATCCTCAAAATATCAACAGAACGGGTGCGACACATTTTACATGAGTATTTGGACATGAAAAAGCTTTCTGCCCGATGGGTGCCGCGTTTTCTAACAATTGATCAAAAGCAGCACCGTCTTGACGATTCAGAGCGTAATTTAGCTTTGTTCGAGCGTAATCCAACGGAGTTTTTGCGTAGATTTGTCACGATTGATGAAACGTGGATTCATTACTATACACCAGAGTCCAATAGACAGTCTGCAGAGTGGTTAGAATTTGGTCAAAGCCGACCGAAGCGCCCAAAGGCACAGCGTTCTGCAGGCAAGGTTATGGCCACGATTTTTTGGGATGCGCATGGCATAATATTTATCGACTATTTGGAGAAAGGAAAAACAATAACTGGCGAGTACTATGTCACATTATTGGAACAGCTCGACAACGAGATCAAGAGAAAACGACCGCATATGCAGAAGAAAAAGGTCCTGTTTCATCATGACAATGCACCAGCGCATTCATCCATAAAAGCAACTGTGAAACTGGACTCTTTGGGCTATGAATTACTCCACCACCCACCTTACTCTCCAGATCTGGCCCCCAGAGACTACTATTTGTTCCCAAACTTAAAAAGATGGCTACAGGGAAAAAGATTTTACTCTAATGATGAGGTGATATCCGAAACAGAGGCCTATTTTGCAGGGTTGGAGAAATCCTATTATACCAAAGGTATCCAAATGTTGCAGGACCGTTGGACTAAGTGCGTTTCCCTGCAGGGAGACTACGTTGAAGAATAAAATTAATTTCATATGTAAAAGTTAGTTCTTTCATTGCAAGGCCGCGGACTTTTCACCCCATGTAGTACTAAGAATTATTAGTAAAATTCCAAATTTAGTTGTCGTAGTTTTTAGACCCGTACGAAAAGGGGTCTTATGCGTTTACCACGAGTAAACTCGAGTAAATGTTCTCCGATTTTCATAAATTTCTTTTTGTTTGAAAGATATGAGCATATCTGACATTTTATGGAAGAAACTTTTTTTAATTTTGAGCCTTTGGACTAAGCCAGGACCCTAAAACTGAATCTCTACTAGGGCAGAACGTGTTTTTACTACATAAATCGGGTAAATCTTATCAAATTACGTACACACTTAGGGGGGGGGGATGTCTCAAAATTCGTACCGAAGTGTACGTTGGGGTGCATGTGAGGAATACGGCATGAAAATAAGTGTCAGTAAAACTAAAGTTATGCATATTGGCAAATCCCGGAAGGATGTAGTTTGCAGTTTAAATGGGGAGCAGTTGGAACAGGTCTCTGAGTTTAAATATTTAGGAGCCATTTTTTCGGAGAATGGCAAGTTAGTTAGGGAATTTGAAGAAAGGAGAAGAATGGGGAATGCAGTGGCCAGTCAGTTGAGGTCGTATGTGTTCAACAAAAAGGAGTTAAGTAGTGGCACAAAGCTAGCTATTCACAGGTCAATCTTCAGACCAACGATTTTATACGGTAGTGAAAGTTGGGTGGACTGCGGATACCTTGTGCATGACCTGGAGGTTTCTGATATGAGGGTTCTTAGGAGCATAGCAAGAGTAAATCGGAGGGAACAGTGGGCAATCATATTAGGAACGACGACATCAGGGAAAACTTTGGGGTTACACCAGTGGAAGGGGCGGCAAGGATTAGTCGTCTGCGGTGGTACGGGCACGTTCAGAGGATGGGTAATAGCAGGCTACCAAAGAGGATATTGGATGCTCAAGTCCCGGGTGTGCGTCCCAGGGGTAGGCCAAGGAGAAGGTTTATAGACTCAATTAAATCCGATTTAGACGTTAGGGGACTTTCTCTAGGCGAACAAACCATCTCCTTGGCACAGGATAGGGGGGTATGGAGAAGGGTGGTCCATGATCAGTAGTAAAGACCTCACACCGAAAGGTACAAACGGTCTATAAAGTGTGATGATGATGATGATGATGTGTACGTTGGGGGGCGGGAGGGGGGTCGAGCGCGATTGTACGTACGAATAAATTAACTGAATCATAACATCCATTTGATGTATTTATTTAAAATAATTTTTTTGAAATATTTTAAGTTGACAACTAACGGATTTGTAAATGCATGAGAGTCGACGAAAAATTTAAACGATTTTCTATTACATCTCTGCATTATGAAATCTGGATTATCATCGAAATCGATAAAAGAATCGATGTTGAAGATCTGATAGAAAAGGGCGCAAGGTGGAAATCCCAGCACGTTCGAACGGGTCAGTATTTCACACAAATGGTGAAATGTCGAAACGAAGATTGCTGAATTGCTGTGGCAAATTACGAAGCAACCTGTTTCAATTGTTCCGTAACTTCAACAAAACGATGAAGGTGTGTCAGCTGTGAAGAGAATTACCACTATGCGCCGCTTTTCACGCGACTTTCTTTAAGCGACATTGTGCCTGAAAGTCTCAAAATATATGGAAAAGATCCAAACGATGTGTACTGCCCTCCAGCGTCGAAAATTATCAGTTCGCGAACGTGTTGCGAATGTGGGAAGTACTTTGCGAGCCTGGTGATGCTGAAAGAACACAAAAAATATTTACATGAGAAGCAGACAGTCGTTCCGAAAGTGCGACCGATACTTATCGCCGCTTTTCGAGCCAACGAACTGTTGGCAATTATAGCCCGAGACGATGTAGAGGAAGCCGACTGGTTGAATATAAACGACGTGGAATATTCTGATGAGTCGATTTCCGAAAGAAAGAATCACAAAAGGAAATTAAAAAAATGCCTGTAATTTCCACTGAGCATATGACGCGGACGCAGGCATGACGAATAAACATATTTTTTGTAAAATATTTTTTTAATGGGG